>CAMQGK010000253.1:242500-1442500 GCA_947000775.1 Pterois miles
ATTTGTCATTGTTTTGTGTTGTTAATTAATTTCTAATAATAAATGTATATACACCTTGCATAAAGCAGTATATTTGCCCACTCCCATGCTGATTTATTAGTATTAGTATTAAATACATGACAAATCTCCATTTAAAGTACATTTTAACAGATAAAAATGCGTGATTAATTTGCAACTAACTCTGAACTATTATGCAATAATCGCAATTAAATGTTCTAATCGATTGACAAACTGATGGCAATCAACCAGACGGTTAAAACTCACCACAGTGGGTAGTCCCGTAACCACCAGGGAAGGGCATTTTAAGCAAAAATACTTTTCAATAATCACTGGGAACTATACCATTATTCTTCAAACCACATGTTTTAATGTAACAACCAGGTGGCCCCTGCAACAGTACAAATGGGGAAATATACATATTTTAATACCGGATGATAGTCACATAAACTATACGAAAATTTGAAAGTCACGACCCATCCACAGCAGTCCAGATGTCGCCCTGTGAAATCATGCCGTAATGTGACATACTAATAGACTAACGGGTTGATCGCCTGTTAGACTGTTGGAATTTATGTTAACATATGTTTAGTTTCTGCCCTTTTAGATATTGCACCAATCAAATTACAGTAATTACATTGTCAGTAGCAAAAAATCCCCAACCCCTTGGACAGATGTGGGGATGCTTTCCACACCTACACAATGACATGTCAGCTGTCTAGACAGCAACATTTTAATTTTATGTTTCGTGATTAGTCCACAGTGTTTGTAGTGCTGTCAAGTACACCAACACTCTTCTGATTATACTTATTAAACATTATAGTGCATGTGACATCAGAATGCTTTTACTCTATTCTACTCGAATGCTGTATTTGCTTTGTCCCTTGAGATTGTTATCATTTGGCTCGTTGCTACAATGGTGATCTGAGCTTATTCCACTACAGCTGCTTTTATAGATGCTTCTGATGTTGAAATGATTCCCCACTGGCACGATGTGATGCACAACATTTTAATGGCTGTGGCTAAGCTAGACTCAATTCATAAGCCAAGCAGACTCCAGCAGTTGCATAAACACAGCTGTTGTTTGTTTATGTTTACAAAGGCTTTGCGAGCGCAAATTGTTCCTCAGTTTCAGATTCGAAAGATAATAAAATGTTGTGCCCACTTTCTCCTCCAGAAAGCTGCGGAGCGCTGACCAGAAATAGACTGCTGTCTGTCAGATTAATGAGGGAGTCGTTTGCCAAGGCGAGAGATGCTCAGCTGGACTGACTCATCAAATAACCATATTCCAACCCAAAACACAGTCAAAAAGTCAACGATCATCTTATTCTTTTTAAGTCCTCCATTGCCAAGTTGCAGGGACGGGCATCCTGCAGCAACACGGCAACATGGCACTCGTCCTCGTTTCAGTCTTAGACTGTATATAAAGACGGGCGACTCGGCTACACTTCGTCCCACTGTACAGAAGTGAAGCCAAAATATCCCAGATATGGGAGCTGCCATTTTGAGATTTTGACGTCATTTGGAATCCGGGCAGTAGTGATCAGGCGGTGGAGCTGCGGTATCAAGGTCACCTGTAGTATAATAAAGTTGTCCCCCAACCCCCCCATGACGAACTGCTCAAACACAGGAGTCCATTCAGTACAAGACTAATTCCACCAGATGGAAGTCATTCCTGCCTGTGGCCATCAAACTCTGAGTCAATAGACTGGACCTGGACTTATTTCACCCATCAGCTGCTATGTACAAAACTGGCTTAACTCTACAATAATTTGCATTTATACTGTACATTCAAGAAATTCCTATTCATTTTTGTATTCATATCATTCTGGCATTTATAGCATATTTAACATGCTTAACAGATCCCACTTCCCAGCATTTTGTATTTACTTACAAGCATTTTATTTAGACTTTTTTTACACTGTGGTTATATGCTATAGATTGCACTTCTTAATGCAAATATTTGTACATATTTCATGTTTTTATTTTTTTATTTTAAAATTTAGTAATTTATTACCTTACATACTGTATATTTTGATATTGCAGCATAATTTGTTACATACTCCATATTTTTATTTCCTTACATTTCTTATGTTTATGCAACTGTAATGCCACACCCCCTCTGAACTGATTCCAACCTTTGAAAAATTTGACATATACTTAAACTGGGACTGCATGGTGGTGCAGTGGTTAGCAATGTTGCCTCACAGCTAGAGGGTCGCAGGTTCGAATCCGGCTTGGGGGGCCCTCCTGTGTGGAGTTTGCATGGTCTCCCTGTGTAAGCGTGGGTTTTCTCCGGGCTCTCCGGCTTCCTCCCACAGTCCAAAGACATGCTGTTTAGGTTAATTGATGACTCTAAATTGCTTGTAGGATTATGTGAATGTGAGTGTGAATGGTTGTTGGCCTGGTTGTGTCAGCCCTGCGATGGACTGGCGACCTGTCCAGGGTGTACCCCACCTTCACCCAATGCCAGCTGGGATTGGCTCCAGCCCACCTGCGGATAAGCGGTTAGGGTTAGGGTTAGAGATGGATGGATGGATGTACTTAAACTTGTACTTTTTAGTTTGTCCCATCTGGCAACATGAAGGGGGCGGGCTTTATGGCCTATACTGCAGCCAGCCACCAGGGGGTGATTCAGATGTTTTGGCCTCACTAAAGGGGAACTGTCATGTCGTCCATCTTTATATACAGTCTGTGGGTACAGTCCATGTCTGTGTGCTCACACTGTGTCTGCAAAATGTGAATGTGTGTGTATGCTTTTCTCTGTTTGAGCATGCTTTTGCTGTGCTGTGCTAATCTGCACAGACAACAGGACCAACCGTGACCAGAGGCTATGGGCTAAGGACAGGAGGACCTTGACAGCGCTGAATCTGTGAGAGCGTAAGGATGCCTCAGTCTACACCGACTGGTCGGCCTCTCTCACCACGTAACTGTCAAGACAATTATGATTGCGCCCGTAGCGTAGAATTAGATAAAGAAGGCTTGAGGGGAGACAAGTGCCTGACATGTAGACAACTATCTAATGTGCATGCTCAGACACAAAGTAGCAGCGACGGGAGGTGAATCAAATTTGTATGTTTAGAATAAAAAAAGACTGACATGAAATGGAAGACAAGGCGAGCTTAATTGAGTGACAGGACGGAGAACAAGATAGCAGCATGACAGTAGTAGAGAGATAGTGGATGGGGAGATAAAAAGGAGAGCGAGAGAGCGCTGGAGAGATATGGGCAGCTAGCCAGTGGTGGCTCTGGAGGGAGTCTGGGATTGCTGCCGGTTGAACAGCACGTCAAGCAGCTGGTCAGTCCGCGCCATTTGCTATATTGGCCTGAAAGCACTGCTGAGATGAAAACCTCCCACTGCCCCAACCCTTACATCCACACACACACCCATATGCCGTCCACTGAGCACATGCACCTGCACTGCTGTGGCTAAAAGGCAACTCCAATTATCGCATAATAGATCTTTTCCCCATTGCTGGAACCGAGCCACTTGGATATCAGATGAACCGAACTTCCTTCTGTTTTTCTGTAACCCAGAGCAAGCGAGAACGAAAAAAACGCAGACATTCGTCGGGTTGGTCAGTGCTTGAAGCGGAAAAAAAAACGTGCCAGTACTGTCTTATTCCCATGTTAGTGTGTTTCTCAGCAGGTATCTGCAATCTCTTGCGATTTATTCCTATTTAATAACCATTTCTTTAAGCATTTTTCTGTGTTGTTTTTTATTTTATTACTATTATTATACTATGCATCTTATGTAGCGGTCTTCTGTTATACTCCAATAATATCTCAACTGGAATATTATAGTTATCATTCAGGTTTTAGGAGCAGCGTCCCAGTCAGGATGATCCTACATATTATACAGAGATTTTTTTGACTCAAAACAATGCAATTTTACATCATTTTGGACCATTATTATTACTAGTTAATTGATTATTTTATTACATACACATATCACAGCCTTCCTCTGAACATTTAGTTCATCTGGAATGTTTCATTAATTCTGTTTGTTCACAAATAAAAAAAAGTTATGATGAGCAGTTCACAAATTATTACAAATAGGACGTGAATATATTTATAAATTACAGCACTCTCTTGCGTTGGCTCGTCCAGATGACTCCCACGTAGTTTTTCTGAGCATATGGCTTATAAGGCACAGTGCAAATACGCAGGTGCTGCGCTGTTATGAATCTCCCAGAGCTTGTGAGAGGTGCCGGTGCCCAAGAAAAGGTCACGTTACGCCAAGGAAGAAACACGAAGAAGTGCCGATACTGCGTACTGGTGAGTTCCAGCCCACTGCAGGCACTGGGGTCAGTCCAATATTAG
Organism: Pterois miles; assembly: GCA_947000775.1. NCBI lineage: Eukaryota > Metazoa > Chordata > Actinopteri > Perciformes > Scorpaenidae > Pterois > Pterois miles. The sequence continues at coordinate 246,820 of CAMQGK010000253.1, forward strand.
CAGTCCACATGGAGCAGAAATCACATGCATCAACCATAATAGCTCACATTCATCACTATGCTCGCCGACGAAGACCAACCTTATGCGTACAGCGCTTCCTGCCAAAGACTTATGGCTCTACGAGGGGCACTTCATAGATTAGATTCATCACTGGCCTCATCAAGTGTGCAAAGAAAAGCAAATTGGCTGAAAATGTACAATGTTTGTCATTAGCTGACATGCGACCTATTTTCCACCCCCTCTTGTCACTTCCTAATTTGAAGCATCGAGGCCACGGGCTGCCACAAAAAGCACAGAAATGCAACAGCGCTGCTCCGCCGAGAGCGCACGCTGACTTGTATCTTGACAAACAAATCGATAAGCAGTCCACTCTGTTCCATTATCAGGCGGAAAAGTTAACCACCAGCACCAACAGCGGGAGCACAACGGCGGCGGAGAGTCGTGAGGGGGAGGAGAAGGAACAAAACAATATGAATTCCCAATTCATTTGAGAGCAAATACTTGCACTGGCATCTTATTGATTGAGGACAAGTTGGGTGGAAACTATTAGTGTTTTAATGCTGAATTCAGCAGGGCTGTCTCTGCAGTGGCACCACTGCCTCTGCCAAAAATATCTGCCATGGCATTAAAGTTTGACTTTAGTTCCATCAGAAGTTCGCTCCAAAATTCAGATGAAACATTGAAAATGGATGTGATATTTCCCTCCTGTGTTCAAAAGCTTGTTGTCGCCAAGGTTGTACATACTGTACATATCAAGAAAATTTGTCTTTCAGACCAGCTGTCGTATATTTTCTTTTTGTGTGTGTGTTTGATTTCATATAAGCAACCATAAATGCAACAGTCATTCTGGGGCAACTCCATAACAACAAATATCGATGCGTTGTTTCCTGACAGGAAGGTGCAAGAAGTAGCATAAAGAAAAAAGCCTGCTTATGTTCAAATTAGAAAGCTTCACAATTTGAATACTGTGATCTAAGTGAGTTAAAGGCTGCCATTTGCGATGTCGCAGCCTCTGTAGCAGAGGTCATTGCTAATCAGCCAAACCAGCAGGGGCATATAATCTCTCTCACCTACGCAGGGCTTCTGTAGCTGGCACATATATTTCCCAGGCTCTTACTCCCTCATTACTTGCCTCCTTCTCCCTCTCCCTCTCTCTGCCGTTTTTATAAACAGTCTCTCGCTTCAAATATTCGCTGGTGTTTCTATTTTTACCAATTTAACAAGGTTGCTTGGTCACAGAGGACTGTGGGGAGCTGCGGAGGAAAGAAATGTTTGCTGAGATCGAAGACGCAGACACGCTAGTTCTGTTATGCCGGGCCCCGAGAGCGAAGGGCCCCGGGGCTGAATGTGGAGCCCCCCGAGATGGAGAGAACTGGGAGAAAGAGAAGACGGAGAGGTAGTAGCGATAGTTAGACAAACTCTTAACCTCAAAGACGGATGAAAAGAATCAGCCAGGAGCTGAGTGAAAATGAAGAAAATCTGGGTTTAAATCAGGGTGCGGTGTCGTTTGGGGAGGAAAAGTTGAATCTTTGACAAGTGAAAAAAGGAAAAAAAAGGCTTTGATGTGCTGATTTAAGGGCAACTAGTGAGAAGCTATTTGAAATGGTCGTACCTTTTCTCCATGTTAAATTTAACCAGATGCATCTAATCGTTTTGAATTCGTGTCGTCCTAGAATAGAGCCACTCTAGCTGTTTCCCCATTTCCAGTCTTTATGCTAAGCTAACCACCTCCTGGCTCCAGTTTCATATTTAATGGACAGATATGAGAGTGGTATTAATTGTCTTATCTGACTCTCTGCAAGAAAGACTATTCTGTGATGCAGTATACGTACAGAAGCTAGACAAAATAACACTTAATTATATCAGCCAGTTGAATAGGTGTTATCAGCGGTTATTAGACTCATAGATATGGCTTAGAAGAGGCCTGCTGCACCTACTAGGTAGGGCAATATAGCAATATTATATCTATCAGGATATGAGACTAGATATCATCTTAGATTTTGGATATCATAATATGGCAATCTCATTTTGTAACTATTTTTTGAAAGCATTGTGGTCAACCTACAAATTTAGTTGGAGTATCGATGTTGAGGTATTTGGTCAAAAATATTGTGATATTTGACCCATATCATGGTATCGATTAGATCACCATTTCCCCATATCGCCCAGCCCAGTAGTAGGTTCAGAAGGCTGTTATCATATATTTACATAGTTGATCATCGATGCGAATACAAGACGATGCTGACCTCTGGTGGCCGTAGTAAATATGACGGGAGCAAAGGTCAGGTGACGTAGTATAACGTGCGACAAATCAGTCTACGGAGGAGGTCGGAGTGGATATGCGGGTGTGTCAAAGACTGCTGTTCATGTCCTGTGTAAATCCAGAAGTCAGTGTTGACTGACTTTACTGGACTTCTGTTATGAAACTTACTACGTGCTTAACCAGTATCAAGTTACATAAGTTAATTAACAAGAAGGGTTGTCAAAGTTAGCGCATTGGCGCAAATTCATTTCAACGCCACTAATTTTTTTAACACATTCATGCAACTTGCAATTTTGAGGTTGTAGTTGTAGTTTTAAAGCTAGAGTGAAGATAATGGTATCACATGAAACCAGAAAATCACAGGAATCCATTGATGTCATACTAGCTTGTCGCAGAAGAGAGTAAATTACGCTCCAAAATTTTGACAAGGAAAATCTGGCATGGCCATTTTCAAAGCAGTGCCTTGACCTGAAAATGGGTTCTCTGGGTCCCCACCAGTCCCCCTTTACAGACATGCCCACTTTATGATAATCACATGCAGTTTGGGTCGAGTCATAGTCAAGTCAGCACACTGACACACTGACAGCTGTTGTTGCCTGTTGGGCTGCAGTTTGCCATGTTATGATTTGGGCATATTTTCATGCTAAATGCAGAACCTGTGAGGGTTTCTGGTCAATACTGGTCATTGTTTTGTGTTGTTAATTGATTTCTAATAACAAATATATACATACATTTGCATAAAGCAGCATGTTTGTCCACTCCCGTGTTGATTAGACTATCAAATACTTGACAAATCTGTCTTTAAGGAACATTTTCAACAGATAAAAAAATGTGTGATTTATTTGCAGTCAATTATGATTAGCTATGGACAATCGTGATTGATCACGGTTAAATATTTGAATGGACTGACAGCCCTATTAACCAGCATACTTAATTAAACCCAAACCACAATTTTTTCCTAAACTTAATCAAGTAGTTTTGTTGCCTATAACTAAAGTTGTGAAAAGTATTTTTGACACAAAGCTACAATTAAAGACACCTCCACAAAATTAGCCAACAGAGCAGGAAGCATCATAGTTAAAACTGTACTTAGAGAATTCCCCGATGAATTTATTACATTGCCAAAACCAATTAACATACAGTGAACTTGGGTCTGTAGGGGCTCTTCAGGGCCCGGGGCCCTAGGGAAATTGCTTGCTTTGCCGGTCCAGCAAGGTTTAAATCAGCAATGCAGTTTTTGAGATTATAGGTTGTGTTTTTGTTGGTTTAACTTGCATTATGTTTTGGAGTTTGCTGTTATTTTATCCATTATGCTAAGAAAACTCTTTTTCACTTTCTGGCTGAGAGCTAGATGAGAACTTTGACTTAACCAGTGTAATAAATATGAGGCTAAAACCAGCAGCCACTTAGCCTAGCTTAGCATACAGATTGGCAGCAAACAGCTCTGTCTGAAGGTGACAAAATCCACCTATATATCATTTAATTTGTACAAAAACACAATTAAAATGACACTTATATTACACAGTACTTTGTGGCAATACACAGTATGTATATTACTGCCTTAGTGATATACTGTATTGTGTTTGTATGACATGTTTTTTCACAGGCATGCGACTATGATAAAAAAAAAAATCCTTATTTAAGTTCAAAATATCTACACCGTATGTGGTGATGATTTCAGTTTTTACAGATATACTGTGCACAGCCAGGCTTTGAAGGAACCAGGTCATATGAAATACAATACCACCCTATTTACATAGGACATATTTGATATAGTCCACTGGCTTCCATGTCATATGAATAAGTCATACTCAGAGCAGAGGAGCAGGCATCAATGCGTTTTCTGTCTGTCAGACATGGATACCCATTCAAACCTATTTCACTGTGCTTAACATTATATCTACTCAGCAAAAAACAACACAAAACAGGAGGGGTTGGATCTGGGAAGAATAAATAATTCAGTGCTTTAATGAAGGTGCACAGGGCTAAATTTGCTCTGTAAAATGGTGCGTCCCCGGGAGAGGAAGTTCACTGAATGACTCGAGACAAACAGAATAGCTGTAAGGTCATAGAATATCAGTATAGATGTAAAGCTACAGAGAGCTGTGCTATTCCCCATAGGTTAATGCTACTGACAGGTTACATGACACGACATTCGTACAGTCTGGCTCGGAGAGGGGAAGGTTGGATTTAGAGGTGCCCTCTCTCTGTGGCGTTAGTCCATCATGGTGACAACCAGGGCCCACGGCCAATTACATCCTAAACAGACAGTATGAGTGCTCACAGACAAAAGCTCCTATTTGTTTAGATGTCATCCAGATCATGAACTATGTATCCCAGATTTCCATAGATTTTCCAAAACATTTGCAACCCAAAAAAAAAAAAAAAAAAAAAAGGCTAGCGCTGGGGATGGTAATGTCGGTTTGTCTAGCACTTTGGTCCAGACTGAAATCGTTCCAATGAATGGATGAAATTCTGTCCAGACCCTCATGGTCCCCAGAGGACGAATCACAATGACTTTGGTGACTTTTCCTCTACAGTAGCAGCACCAGCAGGTTATCCTGTGAAATAGGAGTGTAAGAAAATATCGATACACGTGAGCATCGCAATATTATGTTGTGTGATTGTGCCACGATTCTCCTATTCTATCAATATTTAATTAACCGTCGGGTCCAGCTGCTATTTAGTCTTTGGAGGTTCTAGCGGGCTCAGTTTTACAGCTATAGTGAAGTTACTGGTATTATGGATCCTAGGAATCCAGTGGTACCAACCATGTCATACTACCTTTTTGTAAAGGAGGCTAAATAACGCACCAAAGTTACAATAAATTTTGGCAATAAAAAACTGGCATGGTGATTTTTATAGGGGCCCCTTGATACATGAATGAAAATGGGTTGTAGGGGTACCCACGAGACTCCCCTTTAAAAACACACCCACTACTATGATAATCACATGCAGTTTGAGGCAAAAACATATACTGCATGCAGCTGTTTGCAGTATACAATAATATGTTACTTTTGGCAATTTTCCTAAAATTAAATCACAATATACATAGTGCCTTGCTTACAGTATCACAGTATATTGTAATGTATTGAATTATCCTAGTATCATGATACTTCCCCATCCAATATAATGCCAGGTCTGGTGTTGTCCAGTACTTTGGTTGATGACCAAATACCTGCAAAACTAATGGCTATCCTATCAGCTTTTAGTGCTAACAAGTAAATGTCAGCATGCTAACAGCATTAAAGCAGAGATATATCGCCGCCATTTTGGACTGAAAACTACTACAGTATGCCAGTGAAACGTCGGCCTACAAAGTGCCGGACAAAAGTAAAGCAAAATTCTTTCTATTCTATTATCGTAATTTTAATGAACAATAAAATGTTATAAATATGCATGCTATTATAACCATTTACTTACTTACTTATTCATGAAACCTTTTTGTTCTGCTGCTTCCCAGAGGAGCAGAAAGTGAGCGATGGACAGAAATGGAAGTTAGAAAAAAATCTAGCACACAGATTTTGTGAGCAATTTCAAACATTTTCATGTCAAGGACCTCCAAAAAAGATGTCCAACAGACCACAGACCATCCATCCATTGTCAACCGTTCATCCCATTAGGGGTCACGGGGGGGGGGGGGGGGTCAGGTCGCCAGTCCATCGCAGGGCACATAGAGACAGACAACATAGAGACAGACAACCATTCACACTCACATTCACACACCTACGGGCAGTTTAGAGTCATCAATGAGCCTAAACAGCATGTCTTTGGACTGTGGGAGGAAGCCGGAGTACCCGGAGAAAACCCACGCTTACACGGGGAGAACATGCAAACTCCACAAAGAAGAGTCCCAAGCCAGAGTCGAACCTGCGACCCTCTTGCTGTGAGGCGAGAGAGCTAACCACTACACCACCGTGCAGACCATGGATGTATAAGTGGTTGTGTCCTGTGCTTTTGCCCTGCGTGTTAGTAAATAGCCTACAATTACATTAAACTGTGTTTATGTCATGCTATTAGCACTACTAGCTACTGGCCGATAGCCGGTTGTTTGGGAACAGAGACATTAATACATCCACCATAGTACAGGCTTACAGCATACAGCCCATGGGTGTATTAGAAGATAATAAAAGTGATGAATTACAGCCAATATATCCATTATTACCGCTAGCAGGAAGCTGGCTGAACCAGATGTGCAGGGCAGTGCAGTCCTCTGGGTCTGATGCAAGTATTATGTTGAGGAAAATAATTCAGCTGTTAGTTAATTTTACACTTTTAGGACATAATGATTTACAGCATGAGGGCTGTATAAGTGTTTGTACTGGGAAGTTGATTTACCTCATAAAAAGAATAAATAATTATCATCTGATTTACAAACATCTCTTTATACATTCATGACCATGAACTCATTGGCATTTTCAGTCCAAAATGGCGGCAGCACCGGAGTGTGTGTCTCTTTGCTTCTGTTCAGTTTGGCGCCACTGTGCCATGCAGCCTCACAGAGCAGCTAACATGGACGTAGGGTTTTGTTTCCTCCTCGGCTCTCTCAGATACATCAGTATGACAGCAATAGAAAGCAGTGTTTGATCGTCGGCATGTTGGGAGACCATCACATGATTTCAGTGAAACCTTCTTGTCTGTCTGAGTTTCTGCTGTCAACACTAAAAAAAAAAAAAAAAAAAAAAAAAAACCTCACAACTCTGTTTTGCGCTTGCTGTTCCACTAAGGCAGAAAAGAAAAGTATTTTATGGACAAGAATTGTTCAAGGAGAAAGAAGAAATAAATTATCAGAGAAAAGACAACTGTGGATTGCTTCAGTCACTCTGAAAATCATAGTCATAATCATCACAGTCTGTAATCCACGTCGGTTCAGTTTTGTTCCATATTTAGATATGCACAGTTAGAAAATGACACTCTATCTCTATGGACTGCTATTATTTGATTTTACCAGCATGTATACTGTGTGATAGGTACACTGCAGATATATTGTTTTAGAATTAAACTGTTCATTTCCTATCGAGTGAGCATTTCCAAAGGATAATACCAGTGTAATTTCACTTGCTTCCTATCACCCTTAACGCATGACAAGACTAAACTGGCTCATGTATTTGCAGTCGAGCCTCATTACATGTTTTAAATGAGCATAGATTACATATGATTATGTTCCTCCACTACAAATTAAATTATGTGAATAAGGACAGGAACCAGAGATGCCCTTTTCTCTAGTTGTGTGATTTCGGGTGAAATCATTTCAAAATTAGCTTCTTGCCGCAGGGACTGGATTTGGTGAGATTTCTAGTGTTCTCTCACTCTGCATACAGTTTGGTTTTGGCTCTTCGCTGCCACTGGAAGTTTTCTAATGGTGTGAACTCGAGTCTGAAAATGCACATCTCACATCCTCACAGGTGGAGGAGGAAGGAAATAGTCTGCATGCTGTCTTAACACCATATACAGGTGAAGGCAGCTGAAGATGTGTTAGTATGCTTTACAGCCACAAGAAACGGACGGTGGAGCGTCTCTAACTGCTCTACAGCGACGTATCTCACCACGTAAATCATTCACATTGTGGGTGGGCCGCTAAAAAGTGGCCGGGCTTAAGCTGGGCATGTACTGTATGATTTTAGACGGCACGACTCATTATAGTGTTGAACTGAATTTCTGCTTGTTGGGCGTCGTTTGCCGTGCAGTGTACAGGGGAACTGAGGGCTGGTTAACTCCTCCCGCCTGGCTGTCGGATGAATTTCTGACATGTCCGAAGTTTTAGTCAGCTGTCCACAGGCTCTCACACTGTTGAAGCAGAGCCACAAGCTGATTCCCCAACATCAATTGTTCATCAATTGGTTTTGTACTGTCTTTATAGTAATTACATTATAGCTATCAAGATAACAATGTATACAGTATAGATACAGTAAAATGTACCTAGCTGACCTCCAATTCTCTACTCCACGTCTTCCTAGACACCTTTAGGTCCACATATTGCCTGTTTTTTTTTTTTTTTTAGACGTTTCAGCAGACAGGATATCACAGATGATCGAGACGCCACGTTTCTGCCTCGTTAGCATTAGAACCTGTACAGACCTCTGCTAGAAATCAAACTGTACCTACCCCGAAGCTTTCAAACCAATCTTTATGGACAACTGTTGATGGCCATTTCGGTCCTCAGGGGTGACAGGACCGTACAGTGTGAGCACTCAGGTCGTGGCTGAAGATCAGACCCTACAATGTGAGCACATAGATCGTGAACTTTGGCTTTACATCACAAATGATCTACTCGCACAGTAGGAGTAGATATCACACGACATTTCTAAAACCGTACAGCGTATGCCCAGCTTTAAAGTTTAGCTCGATATGGAGGTAGGAGCTACAGAGCAGCTTTGCTGATTTTCTTTCTTTCCTGGTCGTTTCACGTGGTCATCCAGTGGACATTCACTGCATATACTGCCACGCTGCAGTGACACAAAGTTGGCTGAAAATTTGTAAACTTTCCTCTTTAATAAATTTGACCTCAACCACATTGTTTTAGAAATTAAACCAGCGTTTTTGCCCACTGAAAAACAAAAAGCACATATCATACTGTCTCTCACCACTTTGCTCTGTTAGCTTCTTCGATCAAAGAACGTATCTTGAGTCGCGCCACAAACGATTGGCTAGCCAGTCGCCAAAGTCTCATTTGATTGGATGGATTTTTGTAAATGCCCCTAAGTGCAGGGTGAGTCCTCAAATATTTGAAACCATTTACAGGAAGATAAAAGACGGGGATTTTGATCTGATTTTGATGTAAAAATACTCTGATACTTTTCTTTTTCATATATTTGCCATATAACAAGAACATGAACAGCTGTCCCATTTTCCAGAAATACTAAACTACATGTGAAAAATACTCAATACAGCAATATGATTATGATTATTGAAGTGGTAGATTTAATACAGGAGTCTATAAGTTGAAGGGGGTAGGATGAACTGCTGAATGAATAGATTGGTTGATTGATACATTGGAGGAAAATACTAAAATAGATTAGCCTGTACTTGTCTTTAACTTTGTCTGGCATGCCAAATATAAATCTTGTTATCCAACAAGAGGTGTGAGTGTTTGCTATAGCTTACACAGCATGATATTTTTGTTGCTTGGCAACAAAACCAGCATGTTCCTAATCTGTAACAATGAAGCGCTGACCTTCCACTAACTTGACAGTTGTCTTTAAGAAGTCGTTAGGTCCAAAAATGGTTGCTATGGTAATTTGATTACTTTTGCAATGGCACATAAAACCGCGTAATACTACAAATATGGAAACCAGCCCCATCCCAAACAACACATCAAATCACCTCTGATATGCAAATACGTTTCTACATCTTTTGATGGTCTTCCACTTCACTAACCATATGGTGCTAATACATGTCTTGTGGAAGTGCTCTATCGGCTGGCTTCAGTTTTTTTCTTATCCGTTTGCCCTTTTGAAGCTGCGGCTTCACATTGTACTGGATGGGCTGTTTTCCCTGGTGGTGAGTCCAGCTTTGTACTTGATAAGAAGTGCTGTGTTCCTCCAGGATAAGCTGTCTGATGTGAGAAAAGCTTAGTATCCTGGAATACATCCATTTCCTCTGGAAACACGCTCACATTCGCGCACATGTGCATGTGGGCAAGTGGAAATGGACGTACCTTATCCATATGGTAAGAGGCTGTAACTGACTTTGGATCACCAGGCTCAGCTAGCAAATGAGCCAATCACAACAGCAAGCTGTCACCGGTGTGCTAATGGCACTGTCACATCAAGGATGTGCCACACACTGGGGGAACATTTGGATTCAGCACCCTGACCTTTTAATAACTCTGCTGTGACCTTTGTGGCCCCTGACTGTGGTGCTAGATGCTCAGAGACAAAGAACAGTGATAAGCAATGATTAGTTTTACTTGGAGTCTGCAAGTCAACTAAGGGCTGTTCATGTGCCGTTTTTTTTTTTTTTTTCTTCTTCTTTTCGTGCCCGCAAATCCATTATTGTCAGTGTAGACGTGCGGGGGGCACGCTCAAATGTGAGGGCAATGCCGTCGCGGCGTGCCAGTGTTTCCCAAGTGGCTATTTTTCAGGGCGTGATGGCTGCGCCCCGAGATCAGAGTCGGCTGATATCTTTTCTTTCTTCAGCAAATATCAGTCTATACAGAAGTTATTCGTTGTAGTGCAGAGCTGTTTACAATGACGTGGCAGCAGATTTACCGTGGGTTATCAGTGGGTCCTTGATTTCATAGAGAAGTAAACATAGCAAAAGAAGACTTATCACTTCTCAATTATTAGCACCCATGCCTAGTTACAGTTGCTAAGCAATGATCAGACCTGGGGTTTATTGAACGGTAATTAAAACAGGTTTACACCAGAACCAACAGGCCTTCAACTCTCCAGGAATGTGACTTTCTCAGGCTGCATCCACATTATTATGTATTTGTTGTACGACAAAAATGTGCATTTTAAGGCTGTTTCAGAGTTAATTTCGGCTCATACTACCACGCCTTAAAACGCATACCACATGACCATTCATAGGCACTGGGCACCCGCCAGTGTAAACAAGAAGCAGACTGGCTGGTTGTTCAGTTGTAGAAAACACAACAAAGGAAGAACAGTGATGGCGAAAAGTGAGGCCAGAGACTTCTTTGCTTAGACCAATGACGAGGTGGAGCTGTTTGGGGGCGGCAGTAGCTCAGTCTGTAGGGAGTTGGCTTGGGAACCGGAGGGTCACCGGTTCAAGTCCCGAGATGGACCAAGAACTGAGTGTGAACTGGTGGCTGGAGAGGTGCCAGTTTACCTCTTGGGCACTGCCGAGGTGCCCCTGAGCAAGGCACCAAACCCCCAACTGCTCGGGGCGCTTGTCAGGAGCAGCCCCATCACTCTGACATCTCTCCATTGTTGCATGTTTGTGCATGTGTGTGTTCGGGTCTGCATGTACCGTGTATAAGTTAACAACAGAGTGAAAAAATTGAATTTCCCCTAGTGGGACTAATAAAGGACTATCTTCTTCTTCTTCTTCTTACCGAAAGTAACACACGAGTCTGAAGCCTGGGCCACACCAGACGCATGAAGAACATGTGGTGGCTGCGTTACCTGTTGATTTTTATTTCGGCGTCCATGTTAACAGGTTGGAGCTGCCAACTGCGTCTCTTCTAGAAATTCGAGGTCTTGTCCGTGCGTTTCACAGCAGCAACAGACAGTGAAAATGATCGTTTGACTGGATATTGACATCACACCAGCAATATAACTTTTGACGTCTATATCTATCTATGTCGCAGACATGACAAAAAAAGTAAAGATTTATTTTTAAATCAACACTCCATAAATGAATATAGTATGTGATTTTTTTTTTATTATTATTACCATTATTTACAAATTACCATGCGTTTCTTGACCTTTCTCTGTCTAAAATAAATATGCATGACATTTATAATGACATGAAATGGCCATTATGAAAGTTAGACTATGTAGAAAGAGTGGTGGCAGCAGAAACACGCAGCTGACACGCAGCTGACATGCAGCTGGTGTGAACAACGGACGCATGAATCATGCAGCGGTTAGTTAATGCAGCTGCCACACGCTCTTTGCGCGGTTGGTCTGACCCAAGCGTAAGGCGTTCACTGCTGCGAAATAACCACTGTTGGTCAAGGCTGATGTTTGTTTTCTTCTGGAAAAGGTTCACGTGATGTAGCGTGCCAAATCAGGGAGAGACCCAACGTAGAAGTGAATGTGGAGGTCTGCATCATCGTTTTCAAAAGTTTCCATTTCTACCTGTCCAGACTACAACGCAACCCCAGAGTTTTAAAACTAAAAAAACTAACATGGCGGAGTAGCATGGACACTCAGCATGAACGTAGCAAAAGTTTTAAAATGTGTTTGTGTCAGCGTAGCCTCAATCTTTGACACAGACGGTCCACATTTGTTGTACCCTGGGCTGTTATATAGTATATCAGTTTAAACAGTGCATGAACTTTTAGCAGCTTTTGCATTTATGTGAAAAAATAAAAAAACGTTCTCCTTTCCTGTGTGTAGAGTAGTATCAACCATGTACCGTACGCACCACGTCTGGTGCTTTCGTCTCGTCCTATTACAGCGGGAGAAGAAAAGGCTCCCTCTGATCCCCTGGGGCATCGCTGTCAAGGACACCTGTCTGCTGCTGAGATTCGCTGTGTTCTACTGCACTCCAGTCAGCACACTGCCTGATTACATAAAACACTCAACGCATGAGGGTGTCCTACAGCAGGACGCCTAAGGCTTCATGTTGTGCAGCACCCACCCGACTTCCCCTCTCTCTCTCTCTCTCTCTCCTGTCCCAGACTCTCTCCACCAGCTGGCTGCTCATCTGTCTCGTCCTCTACCTCTCCGTCTTGCTGTTTATTTGTAGCTGACGAGACTTGGCCACAGTTTTAGTGAGGATGGGGTGCTCTGGTCATTCTATGTATGTGTGAGTGTCCGTCTGTCTGAGTGACAAAGAGGTCGCGTCTAATTAAAATCACCATTTGTTGCCACAGGGAGTGGTAACCATTGTCGTGGCGACAGTCGGCCCACTCGGTCCCCTAAGCAACGGAGCTTCAGCTAATGAGAGGCTGCTGCCAGAGGAGCCTGAGCTGCTCCCCGTCTCATTTTATTTTCCTTCTCTCTGCCTTTAATCTCTTTACATTGAGTTCATAAATGGTTTTGTTTTTCTGCTCTCCGTCGTCCTCCGACTCTGCCCACATCTATCTCTCTCTCGCTCTTTACTAATTTAGTAGACCTATAGGCGCGCTCGCCACGCTTTGATTATGTTTTCCATTCTCTCTCCTGTTTTCTGACTTCACCCCTACTTTCCAATTACATCTAGTTTTGTCTTTTAACCGTTCTTCATCTCGCGCTTCTTTCATTTTGCTCTCATTTATGGCAGCGCATGCATCTCCTCCCTCACTCCTCTCTCTCATCTCTGCCGTAATTAGCAACTTTACATTTCCTCCGTTCGCAGGCTCCGAATCGCTCTCCTCCCGTCCCTCGCAAGAATTACCATTTATAAGATGCTCAAATATCTTTGGAGCGTCTGTGAGCATATAGAGACATTTTGAAATTCAACGCAGCATTTATCTGTCTGTGGTCTGCAGCCTTATCTCTGCGGCGTTGGCTCTGTTTGCCTGCAGAAATACCACCATGTTAATAATTTGGGCTACAATTGAAATGCTAAAACACTTTAAGAAAGCCATGTGATGAGAATGGAGATTAAACACTTGGACGTGGATGACAGAATACTTTAGCGGCTCTTCTGCAATCCAGCAGCATTATATTCCCATGATGTGATGGCCTGCGAAACAGGTGACATGAACAAATTGCTCCCCCTCATTCTGCCTACAGTTTGAATAAACATGCTTGATTGCTTCTCGTACCAATTCCTCGATACCGGAGGAGAGTACAGGGATACGCTCAGCACAGCTAATTCCAGGTATACACTATACGAGAATCAAGCTGATTTTGTCCTGATTCCTCCCTCCAGATAATCATCAGCAAAGCCTTGAATTTCTGATGATTCTGAAGATTATCTTTCCAGATATTCTTGTGGCGTGAGGTATGTTAGGATTGTTCTTTACACCCCCCAGTCGGCTCAAAAGTCCATCCTCACTGCATCGATCTCAAATCGTAGCCAATGACGTAGTCACGTGGGAAAGAACAATAGGCAGCTGAGGAGCGAGCTGACAGAAGGACAACAGCAGCTGTCATGGCGGCCGCGGCGAAGTCAGACGGACCTCAGAAATGGAGGACTAGCTTGTTGATTTGTGGCAACAAGACAAGTGTTTATTTAACACGTCTTCATTAGGCTAAGGTTAAGTACGCTGCGTCATATTTTCTCGTAAAATGGTGTTTATTACCCGGTGGGAAAATTTCCTCACCGTCACACCCCTAGTCTCCATGACTTCATCCAGTCTTCGCTAATTTTCAGTACAAAGTGCAAAAACTAACATCAATAATTCTTCTGCCGGCATCTGCCATGTTTGTTTACACTAAAGTCATGTTTGACTGCGAGATTTTTGTTCTTTTCAGTCGGGACTCTTGTTGATGCTTGAAATCTGTGTGTGTGTGTTGTGCTGTTTTGGCCAAATCATTGCTCACCACGCACTATAGGAACAAACTGTTAAATTGAACATAACGTGTCATTTTTTTGTGGTGTTGCTCACATTTTCAGCACCAGATTTGAAAACTCTTTTAATGTGGGCCAGCCTTAAGCTGAAAATGAACGTCTATTGTAAAAAGCTCAGATGTAATTCTGGAAATGGCAGGAATGTCTAATTGCCTTGTCGATTTGAGAACCACAAGGTCAGCGCACTGTGAGAGAAATATCTGCCTTTGTCTCCTATAGAGCTGTTGTTTTGGGCTTTGCATACTGTGCTTTGTCTGCGTGTCAGTAGAGACATTTCTGGAAATGAGGAAATGAAAACCACAGCGCGGTGCTCTAAATGATAACTTCTTTTTCTGTGTTTCAGTAGCCACTACAGTGTATAATTCACTTCCCATCCCAAGGCTTGATATATGCTAAACTTTGTCTGGTGTCACATTCAACAATTGTCTTGTTTTGCTCCCCCAATTACCCTATTTTGCCCATCATTCAACATACAACCAGTTATCAGTGTGTCAGAAAGCTATATCTGCTGTCTGTGTCAGGACTGCAATCTTATTTATTCATCTCAATGGCTTGTTGCTCAGAAACAAAGAAACAAAAGACCAAAATGGATTTGACAATGGATAGGTTTCACGAGAGTGTCAGTGTGTATCTTGAGCATTATTAAATAAAGTGCTGGGTGAATTATCTTTCTTTCGTGTTAAAGCTGAAGTAGGCAAGTTGGAACAAATGTGATTAAAAAAAGTTATTTTTATAAGATGGTCACTATATCCTGACAGTCATGTACCTCTGTATCCTCTGGTGTCCTCCTAGTGCTCCTAATGGCATCTGCAGGATTTCGCACAACCAGTCAGATCGAGCCGGAGCTTGTCGTCTATGAGCAGCTGTCAATCACTCGTGAACTCTGACCAAATGCTCAGACTAGTTACTGTGATGCCTATTTCTCGCGGAAAATGTTTTCAGAAACATCTGGTAGTTACTGTTTAGCTGTAAAATGAAAACGTTCTGATCCGGCAGCCATGTTGAGATCAGCTGATGATATGCCAAGCACCGCCCACCAGTCGGAGCACGGCCAATAGGAACGCTCTCTTTCTGAAATGACCTGTTGATTGACCAAAGTCTCCTTGGTTAGATTATTTAAAGCCTGAAACAGCCATGAGGAGGTGCCGAAGTCTAGTTTACAACATGCTGAAAGGTTATAATGGAACAGTGATGCCAAAAATATTCTGCCTACTGCTGCTTTAAATGGTACTATCCATAGTCTGTGTCCCTAAGCTTTGTAATTTACGGGGAGCGGAGTTAGACAAGGTCAAACTTTTTAAACATGAAACAAACCCAACAGAGGATACATAAATTTGAAGACTTGCTTCTGCAGTCAATTCAAACCTCTTTAAATTTGCCTTTTTTTGGCTAATAATCATTTATCCCATCTGCAGACTTTAGTAGCCTAAAGCTCAATCACTTATTCAACACCACAGAGTAAACATGATAAATGCTCGGTGTAGGCAGTCTCTTCTTTCATTTACCAATGCACAGAGTCTGATGTAACCATCCCTTGTGTGTCAGATCTTGGTAAATGGAAAACACTCCCTTCACAGTACAGCAGCCTTAAAAGCTTCAGTTCTTGTTTGAATACAAGGCAGATGAAACTGTAACCTTAACATCACACAGATGTCTGTTTTGAGTGATTAGGCAAACCAGTGTTACAGTCGGTGGAGCTCTAACATTAGCAGGCTCAAAGCCTTTAGATCGATATCACAGTGTCGCTGTTGTCATTCAAGGTAGTGAGGAGGACTATGGATTCCTCATGGGGGGGGGGGGGGTGTAGTGGGTACAGGCTTTAAAGCTGTGCCAAACACTATATAGATGGACGATGCGTCTCCACTTCCTTCCATTGTACAAAAGTTAAGCCAAAATATCCTGGATACGGGAGCTGTCATCTTGAGATTTTGACATCATTTGGAGCCGGAGTCTGTGCAGTAGTGATCTGGAGAGCTGGAGCTGTGG
Source organism: Pterois miles (assembly GCA_947000775.1). Taxonomy (NCBI): domain Eukaryota; kingdom Metazoa; phylum Chordata; class Actinopteri; order Perciformes; family Scorpaenidae; genus Pterois; species Pterois miles. The sequence goes on from CAMQGK010000253.1 coordinate 263,201, forward strand.
TATCAAGGTCCCGCCCACACACCTGCCTGAGCCAATCACAATACCAAACTTAGCTGCTATGTTAGCACCATGGTACCTTTTTGGCTAGAAAGACACAAAAATAGACCATAATATCTCTCATGACTACCTCACTCAGAGTAGCTGTCAGTCATGATGTCTCACCCCTTTTACATAGCATCAAATAACTAATTAAAACCAAACTTGTCAGAAATAATAACATTTAATATACATCAGCATGATAACAACTACCTAGAATGACAGAAAACATTTTTGCAAAAAATGTATTTGATGTGCACTTTAACTTTTTAGTTTGGCTAATGTCCCATCCACTAACATGGAGGAGGTGCAGCCAGCCACCAGGGGGCGATTGAGATGTTTCGGCTTCACTGTTGGGGAGCCGTCCTGTCGTCCATCTTTTTATACAGTCTGTGGGTTGTACCAATTATTTAAATATTTTTAACCCACAACAAATAATGCTAGAGTGAAGATACTGGCATATGAAGCTAGAAAACTTAAAAAATCTTTGTACCAATCACGTCATATTACCTACCTTGTTGCAAATGAGGCTAAATAAGGCTCTAAACTTTCACTAAATTTTGGTGAGATAAAACTGGCATGATCCTTTTCAAAGGGGTCCCTTGACCTCTGACCTCAAGAGATGTGACTGAAAATGGGTTCTGTGGGTACCCACGAGTCTCCCTTTTACAGACATGCCCACTTTATGATAATCACATGCAGTTTGGGTCGAGTCATAGTCAAGACAGCACACTGACACACTGACAGCTGTTGTTGCCTGTTGGGCTGCAGTTTACCATGTTATGATTTGAACGTATTTTTTTATGCTAAATGCAGAACCTGTGAGGGTTTCTGGTCAATACTTGTTTTGTGTTGTTAATTGATTTCTAATAACAAATATATACATGCATTTGCATAAAGCAGCATATTTGTACACTCCCGTGTTGATAAGATTATCAAATACTTGACAAATCTCCCTTTAAGGAGAAGCAGTACCTGTGGGGATTTCTGGGCAATATTTGTCATTGTTTTGTGTTGTTAATAGATTTCCAATAATAAATATATATATACATTTCCATAAAGCAGCATATTTGCCGATGTTGCTAAGCGTATTGAATACTTGATATATCTAAAGCTAAAAATGTGTGTGTGTGTGTGTGTGTGTGTGTGTGTGTGTGTGTGTGTCTGTGTCTGTCTGTGTGTATTATGATTATTATTATTATTATTATTAGCAGGACTGATTTTGAAAAAGCAACAATGACAATCAATTTTTGTTCATGCACACAATGCAATCACATTAATTATTTACCTTTATTTATATCAATAACATTCCAAATAGTGAGGTTAACATAACCATTATATTGGCAAACATCTCATCATAGAATAGAAACTTTCCTGTCCTTCAGTATATTGAAGGATATGTAACACTGGATATGATGCGTGATGAGTGGGCTTTCAGAGGTGTGCACTAAACCATGATGAATGGTGTGATGCAGCCCTGACACATAACCTTTGGAGGCCAGTGATTAGCTGATTCAGTGCTTGAAGGAGAGCATTTTTGGTAGACATCACATTAGTCCTTATTTTACAGCACTCGGGAGTCTGCCGTCAGTACTTGAGTCACAGGTTTAGATTTAGCTGTAAGTTTGTTTTAGCACTTCCTAGTTCCCACGTCTGCAGAGACTTTCTTGACTCATAAGTCAAAGCTTGAGATTATTCTTAGGAGTATTTCTTTTATAACTGGCCGAAGACTGGCAGCATCAACATCATCCTGCTACTTTACAAACCAAATAAACCCAATACGACCTTCTTGGTGAGGTGTTGTGTATATCTGCCAGAGAAGCTTTCTACCTCTGTTACTCATGGTGTTGCGTGAAAAGTTTGATTAGATTAAAAGTATTGAGTAGGACTCTTATAGACCTGTGTAGGAGTTATTTATGAAGTTTCCTACACAAACTCTCAGTAAATGGTCAACAGATCCCGCTCAGTGTGAATGACATCATCATTTTAATATTTTCTTAGTTATCACTATGAGAAATCAAGACGAACATATATGATATGCATAATTAGATGCAGGATATTTTTCTTTGATTATCTATAAGAAGTAAGTATTAAATGTGAAAGTGCTTTGGCTCTTCACATGGATTAATTTATTACTGGATGTCCTTCTCCGTGCTACAGAAATTATTTTATGTGAGCTATTCAGTTGTAAATCCAAGGAGACCACTAGTTTGACTAGCATTTTTTAAATAATATTAAGCAGCTAAAGTATAATAACCCCAACTGCACTTGTGAAGGAGCCAAATCATTGCTGCTGTAGATGTATTTCTTTATGACATGTCAAATATGCTGTGAAAAGTCCCTACTGGAGGAGATATGATATAAATAATAAGGAAACCAAGCGGGAGTTTTACCAATGGGACTGAATCGGCAGCTAGGCTGCCTGCAAAGGAGCAAGAACAAATGCAGACATACCCAAGCACAGGGTTCAACAATAAGGATTGCCTGAGGGCAAGAAAATTGCCATGTTGGGCTAGTAAATCTAGCAATAAAAAAAAAAAATAAAGAAAGAATTAAACACATTTTTTTTTGCCAGAACTGTCGGACTGTTGCGATTCATTTAGTTAAATAAAGATGAAACATGATAATTAACTTAAGTTAATTAGTGGTTGATAGCTGCTAATAGATTAACAATTTGTATAGGGGCGAGTAAAAACTGACTTTGGGCAAGTGATTAATGCTGAAGCAGGGGGTAAAGACTCTCACACGTCTGTGCCTCGCATAGAGAGCTCCAGGGATGATGTAGTTTTGTAGGCTAGCCAAGAAGTTAGCATTGCCCTGGGTCCCCTTGACAGAAAGCCAGTGGGATTTTTCCATATGCCATTGGGGTTTGGATTATTGCAGAAAATACGCTCTTTGGCAAACAAATGTTTATACTTACACGTTTTGTTCCGCAAGATAATCTTGATAATAACTCCAAAAATGAACAGCACTTTTCTGATTTTTGAAGTATGAATGCGATCGCGATTGCACGAGCATGAGTATACACAACAAGGTTGTAAAGGTGGAGGGTCGGCGTGATGACCACTTGTTAGCAATCGCCATTTTTAAGACATATAAAAGCTTAAAAATTCAGGAGTGGGGTACTGATACTGATGTATTTTATGTCGTTGAGTAAAACATTAAAATGTCTTTATCTTGTGTTAACCGCTGATGTCATCTAACTAAAAACACATTAAAAAACTGACTTCCAGAAATGTCAATGCTAACTCATTTCCGGTGTTAGGACTCATTTAACTCTACTCGAGGAGGCAGGGAAGAAAAAGGTCATTTTTCTGTTGTATTCTAATTGGCAGGAAACCAGTAGGGTGTAAAATGGAAATGATAATAATAATAATCCAGTGGGATGTTTGAATGAATTAAAAGGTGCCGCGGGCAACATTACACCATGGGCCTCACAATTCCTGGCTACGCCCCTGTAAAATCAGCACCCCTGGAGGTCCACTAATACTGCGGTTCTCAGTCTTGTGATAATGATACTAAGCACTGAAATTACAGCATGTGCAGGTATTTATTTGGTCATTAGGCAGATGTACATTTACGGTCTGCAGAGAGCAGACTGAGTGGTACAGTACAGCAGCCTGCTGGCGCATCACTAACATCCTCTCACCGACTTTCACCACACGGTGGCCCTCTGCCTCTCCTCGATGCTCCTCCTCGCCTCCGCTACCGTAAAGCTCAGCCTCGCTCCCTCCTCCTCCTCCTCCTCCCCACCACTACCACCACCTCCTCCTCCTCCTCCTCCTCCTCGTCCTCCCTCTACTTCCACTCCTTCCTCCCGTCGCGCTGCGCAGAGCCACAGACGGTCCTCCAGCTCCGTGCAGCCCCGGTGCGAAGATGGTTGGCGGCTTGTGTGCTCGCAGGTTGGCCCGCCGGTCGCGGTCCGCCCTGATAGCAGCCCTCACGGTGCTGCTGGTCCAGACGCTGATTGTGTGGAACTTCAGCAGCCTCGACTCCGGCGAAGACAGGGAAAACGGAGGCTCCAACGTGCGGGAGAAGAGGGACCGGGTCGCGGGCAACAAAGCCGCTGGCAGCGACTATTTCCAGCACGGGGTCCGGCAGCGGCAGCATCTTCCTCCGCCTGGGAAGGGGACGTCTCGCCACATACAGCAGCCGGTAAGACAGATGCGCTACCGATGTATTCATATCATATCCCCGCTATAAAAAAAGACACTGTCTCGCCGGGGATGGGTTGGCTGGCAGGTCAAAACATCTCCTGTTTGCGCTTTTGGGAGACAAGCACACGACCGGGCCTCCGAATGAATGAATGTTTGGCTGTTGTCACTTGAACCGAGGCTGCCTCGTAGGGAAATGATGGGATGTCTAAAGGAAGCGAGCCCTTTTCACTCCGAGCATCCTCAGCTGAATGCTCGCAGTCGGAGCCACATTGCGCCGTTTGAATGACTCCAGTTTCAAATGCCAAAGTGTATGCGATCTGAACTCAGCATATAGTTAACTCCAGGGCAGAATGATGGCACAGCAGATCGCAGCAGGGCAAATCCGTGCGTAATATAGTAACTGGGGGGGTGCATGAACAGTATTGTCACTGACTGGGGTTGTAGCCCGTACCTGTCATGGTCTATTTGGTATTTTTAGTCAAATACAGTAACTGCATGGCTCAGCAGCACTGTCTGAGAGAGAGCGAGGCCAAATTGAAAAATAACCCAATTTGCAGAGTTGTTTTTGATGAGTGTACAAAGATTAGAGTCATCTGTTGTTTGTGAAAACACAAACAGTTTTATTGGTAGTGGCAGCATGAGCCACAGAGGTCAAGATAGATGCGATTGTAGAGCCAAAGCAAACCCACATAATGAATAAACTGAGTTAAAGACAGCCTGTGGAACCATTCAGAAGTGCTGTAGAGGAGCTAATGCCGCTCGTCGCACATTTAAGACCAGGCTCCCAAAAATCCAAATGTGTATTTGTAGACTCTGACTGCTCCCCGTGCCCTGGAGGCTACACACCGAGTCCTATTTGTACAATGCTCCCGCGCAGCATGTGATTCATTTTCACAACCCCGATCCCCGCAATTAAAATCCTCCAAAAACACTGAGCTGGTCTCTCAAGCATTTAGGCTGCCCTGAAGAAATTGGACGCAGTTGTTCGTGGCGAGCGTGCAGCGCTTTTCTCCCTCACAAAGCTGCCAGCCATTCGAGTGTAGCCTGCTCCTCAGCCACCATGCAACCCAGTAGATAACCGGCTCTGATGTTGCATGATACACTGTGGCCTCTGCGCTCAGTCAGTCACTCGGAGCCCTGCGCTGTATCATCTGTCTCCTCCGCGGATTTTACAGTGACTCACTGGCTTCATCTGTCTGTCCCACCTGCTGGCGTCTCCACGCAGCACAAAGTCAGGCTAAGGACGGGGTTGTATTTGACTGTGAATCCTCTAAAGAAATATCCCTGTAACAGTTCTGCAGGGGCTCATTAGTGAGTTTACATGATAACACTTCAGGGTGTCGTTACCATTTGCTCGTATGGAAGTACTGCAATATTCCAGTAAGGGTTGTCCATGAATTAGTAAAGCGGTGACATAAGCGGGGCTGGAGATCAGTGGTGTCAGAACCTTATTCACGCTGCGTCAACACTAGTTTGTCCAAATGTGTTTCACTGTTAAAGCACACAGCGGATCTGCGCCCGTGACCTTTTTGAAAGAAGGGCTTTCATCCCCCCATCGCCTCGAGGCACTTCACACAGTCCTGTATGCCAGTCAATCCCACCAGCCAGACAGTCAGCCCGCCTGTCAGATTGTCATCCCGTTCTCTGCAGCTCTGTGGCCCCGGATTCAACTGGTCGCCATGGGCCACACACGCATTCCCTCAATTGGTTAATCACTGCATTTTCATTCTTTCTCCCCTTGTGTGTTTGTGTGCATGGCTTGGCAAGGCAGCATTGTCCACCCTAAGGGTGACGCATAAGCGCCAACTGATGCTATATGAGGCACCGCGCCTGAGAGAGGGGAGAGCAGCACTTTGATCCAGAATAGAATGAGCCAGAAGCTACCGTGTGACATTGACAATAGCAGAATTTCTATGTAATAACTTGTGTCGGATCATGAAAAACATTATGCACGGCTCTGGATGTGTCATCCCAGCAGGCGGTGGCTACAGTTGTCATTAGTGGGACTCCCGTCGTGTCTCTTGAGGGAAATGCTGCTAGAGAGCGAAAGATGTTTTCTTCTCCAGTCCAACAGATGCCACAGCTTGTTGTTCACATCTCCACATGCCTCGTGTATCTGGATATAATCGCTTGAGTGGCATTATGTTAGCTGTGAGTGTTAAGTCTCTACCTGTTGCAGATTCCCCGTCAGAAATGCCTACACTCATTAGTGTGCTTTGCCTCACATTAGTTTATTACAGGAGATAGAGCATCACAGTTATTAATAAGCGCTTATTAAAGCAGCATTACATTCGAATTGGAGCAAATATGATTTTAAGAAAAAGTAATTTTTATAAAATGGTCACTATATCCGGGCTGGACGGTGGTGCAGTGGTTAGCGCTGTCGCCTCACAGCAAGAGGGTTGCAGGTTCCATTCCGGCTTGGGACTCTTCTGTGTGGAGTTTGCATGTTCTCCCCGTGTAGGCGTGGGTTTTCTCCGGGTACTCCGACTTCCTCCCACAGTCCAAAGACATGCAGTTTAGGCTAATTGATGACTCTAAATTACCCGTAGGAGTGGATGTGAGTGTGAATGGTTGTCTGTCTATATGTTGTCTGTCTCTATGTGCCCGGCGATGGACTGGCGACCTGTCCAAGGTGAACCCCGCCTTCGCCCTATGCCAGCTGGGATCGGCTCCAGCCCCCCCGCGACCCCTAACGGGATAAGCGGTTGACGATGGATGGATGGTCACTATATCCTGACAGTAGTGGATGAGACGGGCAATCTAAAATAAAATAGTGTGTCTCTGTGTCCTCCAGTGCTCCTAATGGCATCTGCAAGATTTCATAGACCGGACGAAAACAACCAATCAGAGCCGAGCTGGAGCCTGCCGTCTCTGAGCAGCTGTCAATCACTCACAAACTCTGATCAAACGATCAAACTAGGCAGCTCTGATCAAATATGAATCAATTTTCTGTTACTGTAATGATTATTTCTCTCCTCAAATGTTCTCAGAAACATCTTGTAATTTCTGTTTAGCTGTAAAATGAGACAGTGCGACCCGACAGCGATGTTGAGATCAGTTGAGGAAATACTGAGCACCGCCCACCAGCTGGAGCAAACATTCTCATTTTACGGCTAAACAGTAACTACAAGGTGATTGATATTTGATCAGCGCTGCCTAGTTTGACTGTTTGACCGGAGCATGCGAGTGACTGACAGCTGCCTCCGTTGAATGAACAGCCAATAGGAACGCTCTCTCTGTCTGAAATGACCTGCGATTGGCCAAATTCTGAAGCCATGGGCAAAATTTTGAAAACAGAGCCACAGGGAGGTGCAGAAGCCTTTTTTTTTTCAATTGAATTACAGTGTTATGAATTTTTGCCCAACGATGCCAAAAACATTCTGCCTACTGCTGCTTTAACGCAGTCCTGATGATGATGGGTGTGAAAAACTGTTAATGCGCCAGAATGAAACCAGCCTACCTCCAGCAGGAGACAGCTTTTTGAAAAGCGTCTGGCTCCACATCTGGTCGTCAGCCGGTTTCTTTCCATCCGCCGCTGGTAGTCATATACTGTCATGATCCCTGTGTGCCCAGAGGGTGTCCAGCTCACACATGTTGTAAAGAGTTTCCCTGTTAGTCATAGTATTACATGTAACATTACCTCTGATGTACATGTTTTCCACTGCGCTGAGTTTTCCTAATGGTTTCCTACGGCAAAGATGACAATCCATCTGAGAATGCACATTTACCTCAATTTTTTTTCTACATGCTCCCAGAGTATAATAATTATACAGACATGATAACCACAAAATATCATACATGCGTGTCGATCCGTGTCGAAGAAAGAAACACTGAATTTAGAGAAGCAAAAAGTGGAGGAAATTGTGGGGTTTTCCCATATGCGACCATAAATGGCCCGATATTAATATTCTTATGTAACTTTAGATAACACTTATTCTCATGTACTGGTGACTACTTCTACTAACTGCAATCAGTCTTTGAAGCTGCTCTTCAGGATTTAATGAGAATAAATGAGCTCTCAGATGTTAGGCAAAGGCCATCAGAATTAACAGTACAGGGACTGAAAATGGAATAGCTTTGGAAAAAGCTTCAGTCACGCTGCGATTATTGCTTACATTTTAATCATGTACAGTACAAGTAACTGTACATGTGTTTTGCATTTGGGTGCTTTGCTGAAATCTGTTGTTGCTACCAGTCTTTTCTCCAGCCACCACCACCAGCACAACCACAATGTGATTCATCCCGCTGTGTCCATGAGCACAGTGCTGACTCACACAAACACCCAAAATGATGTACCGGATTGTACATACGTAGATGCAGGGAAGCACCCACGTACATATACACATTTATAGTTACACACTCACAGTACACACATTCTAGTCTCTAGAGCGGCAGTAGCTCAGTCTGTAGGGAGTTGGCTTGGGAAGGAGGGTCTGTTAATCAATGGAAAAAAATGAGTGTGAATGTGTGGAGGGTTTTTTTTTTTGTTAAATGTTTTTTTTTTTTTTTTTTTTTTTTTTTTTTTTTTTTTTTTTAAATTTTAAAATTTTTTTTTTTTTTTTTTTCCAGCTTGAATGTGGGAATACTGTAAATAAAGATCCACTTTGTAGGAATTTCAAATTCACAGCATGTGTGATAAAATTTTCCAGTTTTTCAAAAATGCATTCACACGAGCTTCCATGCTCAAAATTCAAAATCAAGAAACCCCTTTGAAAATGGCCATGACAGTTAAGACAAGCTAGTATGTTTGTGCCGAGTCCTTAGGTTTTATAGTTTCTTATTATAACCATTATCTTCACTCTAGCTGTAAAACTGAGCCCGCTACAACCTAAAAATCACAAGTTGCATGAATTTGTTAATTAGCCAGCTAGCTAGCTGGCTAATAAGCTAATCTAAGCTAAGCAGCAGCAGGAACGGTTCATTGCACCCTGAATAGGTGTTAATGTTAATATTTAGCTGTTTAACCAATAACCAACATTAAGCATTTTAACCAACGCTAACGCTATCGTTTACACGTTTAAAAGAAATAATTTATTAAAAAGCTGAGAAAAATGCAGAGCAGCTCATCACTTTAAGGAGAAAAGCTGGTCCACCTTAAGAGAGAACCGATGCTGATACAGGAAGTTGGCTCTGGGCTTCCAGCTGAGGAGTTGTAGCTTGTAGCCTCGTAGCATTTATTCACTGACAAATAACCCGTGCACACACTGTCTGCTACAGCTACGTTCATAGCTATAACGGAACCAAAAAACCCTCAATCACCGCTGTCACACACTCATGGCCTGTCAGAAACTGGCTTAAGTTTGGCTGTGCGACGCCACTGGCACTCGCTATCGTTAATCCGGACACAGCAGACAACAACTAAACTAAATGTGTGGCTGAGACTGTTACTGGGAAAGTGGCTGCGTGTCCACAACACTACACGCAGCACAGTGGCTGCTAACACTCCTGGACGGTGAACTGGGGACAGTGAACGCAGCACCGTGGCTGCTACAGAAGCTCTCCTGAGGGTGATTTGGGGACAGTGAACGCAGCACCGTGGCTGCTACAGAAGCTCTCCTGAGGGTGATTTGGGGACAGTGAATGCAGCACCGTGGCCGCTGACTCTCCCGGATGGTGAACTGGAGACAGCAGCTATGTTTACATGCGCCAGATTTCTCCAATCCGATCTGAACCTTGGTTGATCAGAAATTCCAAATCCACTGTTTACATGGAAACTAAATAAAATGATCCAATCATGACGTGCGTATACGTGCACCGAGCATTTAATCAGAGTGAATCCTTTGGGTGTCCGCAGAGTTGTCTAATTTTCCAGAAATAATAGAAGAAGAAGAAGAAGCAGCTGCCTGTGTTGTAAACAAACGTTGCGTTGCATGCACGCATCACGCTGATGTAGCACACATGCGCAGTGGAGATGATTTTACCCCAGCCAGGAAGACATGATCTGAATCGGTGTGTACATGGACGCGATCAGAACAACGATCGGCATAAACCACCTCTCTCATTTGGAATGAAATTCCTCGCCGATTGGGCCGTATTGGATCGGAATCTTCCGATTGACGTGTTTACATTAAGCATTTTTAATCTGATTGGGCCTTTATTCCGATTATTTGTGTCCATGTGAACATAGCTAGTGAATGCAGCACTGTGGCTGCTGATGCTCTTGGACGATGAACTGGGGACAGTGAACGCAGCACTGTGGCTGCTGATGCTCTTGGACGATGAACTGGGGACAGTGAACGCAGCACTGTTGCTGCTGATGCTCTTGGAGGATGAACTGGGGACAGTGAACGCAGCACTGTGGCTGCTGATGCTCTTGGACGGTGAACTCGGGACAGTGAAGGCAGCACTGTGGCTGCTGATGCTCTTGGACGGTGAACTCGGGACAGTGAACGCAGCACTGTGGCTGCTGATCCTCTTGGACGGTGAACTCGGGACAGTGAACGCAGCACTGTGGCTGCTGATGCTCTTGGACGGTGAACTCGGGACAGTGAACGCAGCACTGTGGCTGCTGATGCTCTTGGACGGTGAACTCGGGACAGTGAACGCAGCACTGTGGCTGCTGATGCTCTTGGACGGTGAACTGCAACAGTAACTCACCTGATGGTGAACTGTTGACTCAGTTGTCTGTTGTGCTCATTTACTGCAGCTGGAGCACCGCTGCATGCGAGGCACAAATCTTATTGGTTAACGGTTAATAATCGGTTAATGAGGGTCAGCTATCGGTTAAGAAAATTATCATCCCTAGTGAAGTGACTGATTCATGACAGATTGACGTGATGTGTCACAATCCTATCAGAGTTTCTATTGGCCCAGAGCTAATGTGGGAGGGACTAAGTGACACAATATACTTGTTGTATTGGTGCAAATGGTCCCTGTGTGTGGATATGTACAGCACTATTTTATATTATTTTACATTGATATTAAGACAGACACAGACACAGACCTTTGGGTGTCCCCGACTCCATTTTGAGAATCACTGGCATAGAGAACTGTAAACATCACTCAATTCTACCTGACTTTTACAGTTAGGCTATGTGTGTTGCGTTTGTTTGGCTGCGACAGCCTTAATATTTATTGTAGATTACAGAGGGGTAAGACAAGAGTACGCAACTGTGCGGAGTAACTTTTTTTAAGCCCAGCCTTCTCGTTTTTCACTCCCTCAAAGTCTTTTCATTCACTTTGTAACAAAACCGCCTGTCTCACCTTTCCCACATGTTTCAGATTGCCACATCGCCCTCCTGGCTGTGTAGTTTGTTCCAGTGCCATTTCATGTGCCAGTCACTGTCTGGGCTGGTTTTTATATCATAGCAAAGCCACTTTAGCAGTGGTAATTGGCAGCTAAATTGGCACTCCCCGAAAGTAAATCGTCTTGGAGAGTGTGAGCCATTCTGCTTTAAACAGACCTTTGAACATGCATAATTACAGTCCAGAGACACCCAGAAGATGCACTGTGTGATTTAAAATTTCAAACATCCCAATCATTGCATCAATAACGTGTTACTCTGTAAAACCTGTAATGAGGGAAAAGTAAAGTACAGCCTGCCCATCAGTCTGTCCATCTGTCGTTGTGATTTCGCAAACGGAGAGCTTCTTTTTCAAGTGCCGCTAGTCGTCTCGGAGAGAGGTGGGTAACATTCAGATCTGAGGGAGGAAGTGTGCACCTCAGACTTGAAAGAGACGCATCGAAAAAACCCCAAGACACTTTGATGTTGAAGTGTAATTTGTATACATGACACCATCCTTCTTCAAAAAAATTGCAACTGGAAAACATTTTATTATTATCGTAATGCAGTATACCGGTAGAAAGCTGTCATGTTATTTCACTAACTCCGATGATACAAATCAGTGTCAGTCTGGAATCCTAAAACTTCAGACTATGTATAGTTTGTAAACTGAAAATTCAGGTATCCATAGCAGCTCAAACATCACAACACAGGCACTTCCCTGCGAAGCACTCCTTCTAGCACAGGTGCTAAAAGTACTGCAGGCCTCTTCAGTGTGGTATCCATGTAATCCATTTACTGCACAGGCGGCAGCCTCGCTCTCTGTCCTCCTCTGTCTCTCTGCCGACTGTGTGTAAAGGAGGAGTAGCCATTTAACTATTCAACAGGTGTCAGGATGTTAGAAATACTACAAATACACTGGGGAGCAGAAAACACTCTGGCATGACTCACACAGTCCTGCTAAGTATGTTGACTCTTGCTGAGGTGATGAGAGTAGAACAAGTCCCATTACCGGATTATATTTAATACAGCGAATAGATTAATGCAACAGCAAGTTAACAGCAAACACTGTTGAGGATTTTAACATCGGCACAATATGTACAGTATTCTACATAACATATAGCATTGAAAGTCATGCAGTCATAATGAATGGTGCTGGGATGCCATGAAAACTAATACATCGGTTCAAAGTCAGAGCCAAACCTCTAAAAAAATGACGGGCTCCGAGACTAATGGTGCCTTCAGATGGGGTCATGTTTACGAGTTTAGTCATATATTGTTTTTCTTGGTAATTTTATAATATGTCTGAGGAAAATGTTGATATTCCCAAAGACCTCATCTTTCTCCTCTGTCATTATGTCATTTCTTGCATTATGTTACCCACTTGCTAGCTTGCTAAATCACTAGCCCCTGTGGCTCCTAGACTCAGACAGTAACGTTAATATTGACGTTGCTTATATTGTTTGGGACACAGTAAACTCACTATCAACACACCCTATTTTTTCCCTGATAATGTTACACTGCTAACAACAATCCATCCATCCATCGCTTATCCCGTTAGGGGTCGCGGGGGGCTGGAGCTGATCCCAGCTGGCGTTGGGCGAAGGCGGGGTACACCCTGGACAGATCGTCAGTCCATCACAGGGCACATAGACAACATATAGGCAGACAACCATTCACGCTCACATCCACACCTACGGGCAATTCAGAGTCATCAATTAATCTAAACAGCATGTCTTTGGACTGTGGGAGGAAGCTGGAGTACCCGGAGAAAACCCACACTAACACGGGGAGAACATGCAAACTCCTCACAGAAGAGTCCCAAGCCGGAATATAACCTGCGACCCTCTTGCTGTGAGGCAACAGCCCTAACCACTGCACCACTGTGCACCCCACTGCTAACAACAAATCCATGTCAAGCTACCTAGCTAACTAGCCAGCCATCTGTCTCCGGGAACACGTCTGTTCACTTCCAGGTGACCACAAACTTTACAGCCTCACTGACGTGGGTTCTATTGTCACCATAACAACTAACAATCTCCATTTTCTTTTGCACTAGTCAAAGTATCACAAAATAAGTTCAATGACCCTTCTACTCCTGTTTTATTTCTGTGATTCAATTGTCTACAGCATGTCTACAGTGACAACAACGGATGTGCGGGCAAAAAAAAAAAAAAAAACATGGCATGTGTACGACCCCTTATCGACTAAAAGATGAATCAATAATCGCTCAAGCGTTGTAGCTATGTATTCACAATGAATCCTGCCATGTTTAACAAAGTCAACATGGAGCTTGCATGGAGCAACAGAAGCCTACAGATGGGTGACAAATTGTATTGAGGTGTTGATTCTCCATGTGTGTGGCAATCTGTTTTTAAACACACCAACCTAAAGATATTCCCTCATTTGGTGTTTTGATGATAATGGCGGTGGAAAGCGTCATCTCACATTAGTCCAAAATCTCCACATTTGTCTGCGTGTTTGAACGGCCAGTTGGCATTACTTTAATGCGAGGTTCAGACTACACAAACCTAGCCCGGTGCTGAGACGATTTTGTCGTGGCCGACAAATTACTAACATTGTGTCAGATTATGAACGGAGTTTGAGTAGTATGAGTTTGACATGCTAAATTACCTATTGTGCAGCACCTGATTTTTTTTGTCTTGACACACCCAGTGTGACGTCTCTGATAAGGTGTTCCCTGTGTCGGTAAACGTATGCTGTCGTGGTTGGACATGCCGCGATTGGTCGCGGTCATACGTGTAGTCTTGCCAGTCACCCGACCAAGACGCTGGCACTGTGATCGTTAGCTCTGACGTGTTGGCCATCCTCAAAGACAAACTACCGTGTAGTCCGATCCCGGCATAACGGATACTTGAAGATGGAAATGTTTTAACAGAAGCCATATCTGAAAGGGGGAGAAAATCAACTCGGGGTCTTCTTTTGATATTTACAGAGTAATGTGACACGCAATTTTCTATCCTCTCTCTTCAGTTAGACTGCGTTTATGCCAGAATGTCTGTGTGTTCCTTGTGCTCAGCTTGATGTCTTTGTATGCCTCATTTGTAAAACTGCAAAATCAAAGATCATAAGTACCGTTCATCGCTCTCCTGTCAAGTCTATTCAAACAAACCTCACCATTACCACCAATTAGAGTTACATCGCTCCGTCACCCCCCCCCATACACATACACACACACACACACACACACACCATCATCATCATCATCATCACTACAACTCTTGCCTAGCAGTCTCTCCTGTCTCTGTGAGACAGCCTGGCCTCCCCCAATCGTCCCCTCATCCTCCGCCGCCGTTACAGATGGTTTCATTCCCCAACACATTAATAACGCATCATCCAGATGAATGAAGCTATATAATACCTAGCGTTGCCAATAATCCCACAGGTAAGAGGCTTAGCAGACAGCCCTGAGAGAGAGACAGGGAGAGAGAGACAGAGAGAGAGATAGGAAGACAAGGCTGGTGGGGAGCTGAATTAGTTTTATCTGAAGTCGGTTATCCGTGTTGATATTAAGTCAGAGCTAAAAGGCACACACACCAACACACACACACAGGTTTGGACTAGACCGTCACCATATGGAGGGGTTATTAGGCCGATGGCTCAACTCCCTTGCTGTTTAGTAGTTTCAGGGTTATCCCTTTAAATAGATCCACTGTGTTTTATAACTCGAGATCGGTGCCGACTGCTGTAATGTACTTGAATTACAGAACTTTGAATTCATCATCACATTGAACTGCTCTTTTAAAAACATATTTTTAAGAAATTCACCTCAAAGGAGACTGTTGTAAATTCATAGCAGTGGTTTGATCTTTAATCGGATTATTGTAGACTTAGACTTTGATCTGTTTTGTTTTTCTCAATATAGATTTAAAGATTCAGTCTGTGGATGCGGGAGGACACACTAGTTTTAGTTTCAGATGGGATGTGGTACCAGGTTCATGGGTACAATTTGCAACACAACAAAAAGAAAACAAAAACTGAAATAGCTTGTGAAAAACCATATGATGTGCTTTTAATTTTAAGCCCCTGCACACAGCATGTGTTGTAAGTAATAGTGCTAATGGATTTTAACGCCACTAATTTCTGTAACGCATTGATGCAATCGATGTTTCAGAGGTTGTGGCGGCATTCAGCTAGAGAGAAGAGACTGGTGTCACATGAAACTAAAAAAATCGAAGGAATCCATTAATACCAGTCATTTCCTACTAGATTGTTGCAAAGGAGATTAAATAACGCTCCAAACTTGCGCTAAATTTTGGCGCGGAGTAACTGTCACAGCCATTTTTAAAGGGGTCCCTTGACCTCTGACCTCAAGATGTGTGAATGAAATTGGGTTCTGTGGGTACCCACGAGTCTCCCCTTTCCAGACATGCCCACTTTATGATGATCACATGCTTTTTTTTAAAAAAATGCAGTTCAAATGTGTTACTTTCACCTATTCTAAAATGGTGTATTTGAATATTGCAGACTGGGGTCCGTAAACAGTCCTGGACTTGCAATAAATTGGGTATCACTGTAAAGCTGAGACTCTTGTGGATCCAGTGAGTCCAACTGTATTCATGTGTGATGATATTAGTCCCCATTGTAGCCATTTCATGATAGTGAGGTTATTTTTTTGTTGGTTAACTTTTTTCAAATTTGACCTCACTGTATAAACTGACCCTTGGTGACCTCTAGGTTAATCACAGCCTCATGAGACTTTACAGCCACAAACTAGAGACCTGGAGCATTCAGAGGATGGATGGATTTCTAGCTAGATTGACAATAAGGGGTTTCTGAGCAGTTTCAGAACAGAAGTGCTCGCCATCCATTTTGAAGAAATCTCCAAATGTCAAAAGTTTTTGGTACCAAATCACAGCGTGGCTTTTTCTACAGTCTTCCTCAAAGTCTTCGTGTCTTAATGTGGTATTTTGGTGGAGTTGTTTGTCAATTCTCAAGTAAAAAAAGGTTAAATTTAGCACCACATCTGTGTGACAAATGGTATCAAGCCAAAAATTGCTTCAACTAATTGGGTTTCACTGTAAAGCTGAGACTGTTGTGGATCCAGTGAGTCCAACTGTATTAATGTGTAATGATGTTAATCCCCATAGTAGCCATTTCACAGAGTGACTTTTTTGTACAGGTGGTATGTCTAATTTTAGGAAAACTGTCAACGGACAAATTAGATTTAAGAAAAAAAAAAAAGAACAAGAAAAATCACAATACATCACCTTGCTTACACTATCACAATATATTGAATTGTTACAGCTGTGTCATGATATATGTCGTATCGCCGGACTCTAGTTTTCAGCCCACGTACAAGACCTATGTGAACGGAAATAGTAATATCAGGGTTGTCCTGAGAAACACATTCTGGTAGTAATCAACAGCAGATATTCCACAGTTTGGCCGTGTGTGTGTGTGTGTGTGTGTGTGTGTGTGTGTGTGTGTGTGTGTGTGTGGTTGTTCGTGTGTGTGTGTGTGTGTGTGTGTGTGTGTGTGTGTGTGTGTGTATGTGTGTCGGGGGGGCTTGGTTAAACCTCAACCTTGGCCCTCTGCTGCAGTGATTTTGATTTCTTTTTTATCTGTCTTTCAAAAGTCCCCCACCTTTCTGGAAGTGCAATACTAAATTCCTGGAGTATCTCTTCACGACTTCTCAGAGGCTGTAAGATCGTGAGTCAAGAGTAAGATGTAAATTTGACTACATTATGTTCAATTTGTAATTATGGCTTACAAACTGAGAATTCGAACGTGTCCACAAATGTGTTCACCGATTCCTCATGAGCATGAAACTTGAAAGTTTCCACAGCTAAAATGCAGCCTCTGCTACTGATCTTTATTTTTCGCCAGCAGAGGGGCAACCAGTTGTTAAAAATGTAGTGTTTTATTGATTGTGTCTCTGCCGAGACTTGTATTTTAGGGAGGATATGTTTTTTCTATAATGGAGTATCAGTGAATTTCCTCCTTATGGTGTAATCTGCCAAGCTGGGACATGACGAGAAGCAGCACTACTGTGTTGCCATCAGGTCAGATTGCCTGTAGTGGCAGTCATATATCCTTTTTGTTGCTGATTCCTCAGCCTTTATCTCAGTGTGTACTGTACCTATAGAATCTATATTGTAGCCCCCGCGGCATTCACTGTGAATAGACTTCTTAAGGGGATCATTAGACAGTAGGGAGTGTGTTTGTTTCTCAACCATAATGGTGCCATCACAGTGAAAAGCACTTGACAGCCTTGTTGTCGGGGAAGCACACGGCACACTGCCCACTTCTCTGAAATCGCCACGGTGCTGCAACATCGACATGCAACACGCTGCTCCACATGTAACACCCAAATGCACATGAACATGTAATCACACCCACGCAGACTAATGACACTGAGCATGAGCCACTGCCTCGCTATCTCCCCCTCAACACATCATACGCTAATCCCCTTGTATTGTGTTATTCTAATAAGACAGGGGAGTTTGTGACAGCAGCAGAAAAGAGTACGTGGCGGTATGGCGAGGACGCAGGGTGACGACATGTCGGCTGGGCAGAGATAGGGGCGATCAGGCTTGTCAGGGAAAGCTTTTGTCCTTCCAGTCTCGTGGAGCAAGAGGAGAGGAACTGACAGCGGCGCTTTTCTTCTGCTTCTTCCTCCTCCTCCTCCTCCTCCTTTTTCTCTTCCTCTCACCACTGGAGCTGAATGCCAACAGCCCAGAAGACTTGTCTCTATCTGTGATTAAGAGAGAAAGTGAGAGGAGAAAGAAAGAAAGAGAGATAGAGACAGGCATAGAAAGAGAGACAGAAGAAAGCCGGAGGAAGAAATGTTGGGGGGGAAAAAAAAGAAAAGATAAACGTCTCATCCCTTCTACAAATCCGACGTCGACTCAAATCCCAGCGTAATCCTCAGGGGAACCCGGTCTGGTTTGAAGGCTTGTTAGTGTAGCTCGGGCCCGGCTGGCAAAGACTGTGTGGTTGGAGACCATTTCTTGGAAACTAACCTGAGTCCAAATTGTCTGTGAGCATGCAGGGATCAGGTCTGTAATTTTCCCCTCGGTTGGTGAAGTTTAGGATTTAGAAGTAAGCTGATGCCAAGACACTGATCAGGCTGGTTTTATCAAGCATCTTTAAATAGGAGCTCTGATTTAAGATTATTCTGAAGAGCATAGTCGAGGGAATCTGCCCAAAAATCCCAGTTCTCCTCTGCCACTCTCCGCTGGTTTCATCATTCACACTGATGGACACTTGCTTCTGCTGGATAAATCTGAGCATTACTCTGCTCTGGATAACATTTCCGAGTGGCCCATGATTTATAATGAGGGGATCTTGGGCACAACAGGCCAATGATATAATCACCTTCATAAAAGCAGACAAATGTGTTTGGAATTATGTGAAAGGCTTTTGCCATTTTCCATTTTATGTAATGGTCGGGTGTTGAGCCTCAGTGCTTTTTTGTAACCTACTGAAATGTGCCAGTAGCACAGTATCGGAAACGGTCAAACACTGTAATATGGCATCAAATGTCTGATCAATTTTAATCTTATTATCTGATCAGACAGTTCATGTTCCTGTATGGCGACTTGTGTTTGGACGACATTTAGCATTTGAGAGCTTCTTATGTATACTGAATTTTGTAGAAAAGCATATTATATGTATATATATATGTATGTAATATGTATATTATATTTCTCCAATTAATATGTAAGAAATAATAATTTTAGTGTTGTACCAACACTTAAATTGGGGCTGTCAAAATGAATGATGTGTTAACGAAGATTTGTTTTAGCTCCACTCATTTCTTTAACGCATTAACACAACTTGCAATTTTTAGGTTGTTGCGGGCTCAGTTTTAAAGCTGGAGTGAAGATACGGGCTTCATTTGAAAATTAGAATATTTAACATGATTGTCCAAAGTTAATCAGAATTAATCACAGATTATTCGCACATTTTTTATATGTTCAAAATGCACCTGAGATTTGTCAGGTATTTAATATTCTTATCACCACGGGAGTGGACAAATATGATGCTTTATGCAAATGTATGTATATATATATTAATCAATTAACAACACAAAACAATGACAAATATTGTCCAGAAGCCCTCACAGGTTCTGCATTTAGCATAACAATATGCTCAGCTGTCAGCTGACTTGATCCAAACTGCATGTGATTATCATAAAGTGGGCATGTCTGTAAAGGGGAGACTCGTGGGTACCCAGAGAACATTTTCATTCACATATCTTGAGGTCAGAGATCGAGGGACCCCTTTGAAAATGGCCATGCCAGTTTTCCTCACCAAAATCCAGCCTAGTGCAGCATCATTTAGCCTCCTGCATGAGGCCCAGTGTGCGTGAGTGAAGCGAGGTTTTGGGTTTTTGGTCAAGGTCATTGGTTGAGTAATCCTCCCCGCTGAGAGGTCAGTGAAACAGCTGCCTTTGCCTCGGGGCAGCCACTGTACGGGATGTCGGGAGGCTACACTGGAGACAGTGCTAGTTACGTGCACACACCTGCAGACAACCATACAAACGCGTACACAACAAGTGCATACACACTCCCACGCACTCTCCAGCATCCCCTCGGTGCTGAAGGCGCACACCTACAGAATGCAAAAAATACGCTTGCTTCTTGCATCACAAAAAACACCTACACAATCTCCCTCACACACACAGACACACACACACACACACAAAGCCGTCTATCTCCCTGCTTCTTCCCCCTTGGCTCATGCACAACAGACACACACTTTGAGAGTAAATAAAATTATAAAACACTCTGCGAGCCACATGAATAGCTGCTCTTCAGTATTCATGTTAAACCACCAGGACCAGCCGGAGAGCTCGTACTTATTACTGAACAGGTGTTTCCTCCGTCAGCAGCGCATTTAGATCCTGTCTGTCCCTCCTGCCTGTCCCCGCTCCGCCGAACGCCTCAAGGGCAGAGCTCGCAAGGCAAGTGTTAACGCTGTCACATTTGCATCCTTCTCCTCGACTACATCCTCGCCCTCTTCATCCCCGCCTGCTCCCACCCCTCCTCTCCCCCGGCCGTCCTCTCGTGCCTCTTCTTCTTCTTCTCCACATCTCGAGTGGGGATGTCTCACCGCACCGCTGAGTCGCTCGCTGGTCCTCCAGACGCCGCAGGCCTCCCAAATCAGCTTCAATGAGGAGCCCCGCCGAGGTTGCCGCTGCCGGGGAGAAATTGCGCTGTAATTGAGCTGCGTGATAATAATACGTTCTTCTCTCTGATTTCCTACCAGCGGTGAATCATCAACACCATCATCATCGTGCCATCACATCAGCAACGCTCGGCAGACGCTTCCACGCCGCCGCCGCCGCTGGAGTTGACCCGCTCTTTCGCTCGATTCTCTCTCTCTCTCTCTCTTTCGTCAATTGCACTCGTTCCACTTATTTTATTCCCATTTCCTCCCTTCTTTCACTCCTCTCTCGCTCCGTCCTCGCCACTTCTTGCTCCTCTCATCTGTCTCCAACCATCCTTCCCGTTTCTGTTCCATTTGATTGGACAGCATGCCTCAGAGGTATACAGAAATTACAATGTACAAAAAGAAAAGTGTGTGTGTGTGTGTGTGTGTGTGTGTGTGTGTGTGTGTGCGTGGATGGAGGGGGGGCAGAGGAAGAGAAGATAATTAGGATGGGGTGATTATGCGAGCACAATGTCAAATGGCTTTTTGCGACATACTTTCGGCATTCATGCTTCCACGGCAGGAAGCTTGATCATTTTAGTGCAACAGTTTTGAGTTCCTCTTTGGGAAAATGATCTAAATTTCAAACGCTTATTGAACATTGAATCCATGAGCTCTCTCTTCTTGTTACTCTACTCTCTTGGGGCAAGTAGGACTGTCAATTGATTCAAAGATTTAAGCACAATTAATCGCATGATTGTCCATAGTTAATCACTGTTAATTGCACGTTTTTATCTGTTCAAAATGTACCTTCAAAGGAGATTTGTCCATCCATCCATCGTCAACTGCTTATCCCGTTAGGGGTCGCGGGGGGCTGGAGCCGATCCCAGCTGGCATAGGGCGAAGGCGGGGTTCACCCTGGACAGGTCGCCAGTCCATCGCAGGTAAAGGAGATTTGTGAAGTATTTAATACTCTTATCAGCATGCGAGTGGACAAATATGCTGCTTTATGCAAACGTTATTACTCGAAATCATATAACAACACAAAACAATGACAAATATTGTCCAGAAACCCTCACAGGTACTCCATTTAGCATAAAAAAAATACGCTCAAATCATAACATGACAAACTGCAGTCCAACAGGCAACAACAGCTGTCAGTGTGCTGACGACTATGACTTGTCCCAAACTGCATGTGATTATCATAAAGCGGGCATGTCTGTGAAGGGGAGACTGGTGGGTACCCACAGAACCCATTTACATTCACATATCTGGAGGTCAGAGGTCAAGAGACCCCTTTGAAAATGGCCATGCCAGTTTGTCCTTGCCAAAAGCGTTATGGTTGGTACTAATGGATTCATTAGGTTTTCTTGTTAAATATTATGTCCGTATCACTGCAGCTTCAAAACTGAGCTTGCAACAAATTTGAGTTAACAAGTTATTATTGCAAATATTTTAACAGCCTTAGTTGCAGCACATTTCTCGTCTTCCCACATGCATATCCAGCCTCCATATGGCAGATACGGCTTCTGTTTCACTCAATGACATTTGCAGCCAGTTTGTTAAAGGTGTGTTTGTGCGTGTGTGTGTGTGTGTGTGTGTTCGTGTAAATGTGAGAAAGGACAGGAAAGTGAAATTGAGCATTATTGGAAAATTGGTAAAATTATGAGGAAAGTACAAAAAAAAAAAAAAGTAGTTCTGTGGTGTAAAGGGGAAAAAACTGAGACAGAGGGTTAATCGACTCTGAGACACAGACCCAGATGTAAAGAGAAAAGAGGTTAAAGGGAAGCGAGCGCTTGCCAAGACGAGCTTTAGACTTGAGTGTGTTTGTGTGTGCTACTAGTAGGAGGCCAGTTTACACATGGCTCTCAGTGCTTTAACCACCCTCATGAGAACTGCCTTTCCATAAGAGAACCATTAGGAAAATCATTGACTGCTTATTGGTGTCAACACTCTACCTGTGTTTGTGTGTGTGTGAGCTCAAACAAAGAACAATACTGCTTTTTCTCCTCACTCTCCGAAATTGCCAGTCGGAGGAGGTTAGGGCTTTTTTTTTTTTTTACTTCTCTCTTTGTCGTCAAGTTTCAGTGAGTGAAATCAGTTTTACTCCGGCAAATAGGCCAACAACAATCTTTCTAAATAAAAGTAGTTTATTCACGGGATAAAAATATTATTGTTAGTATTATTATTTTTACAGGACGGCCGAGTTGGACTCTGGACTTTCATACCTGATTTTTCATGAGGTAATATCTGGACAAGGCTCTGCTGCTTCTGTGGTGTTGAAATATGAGTAGTACACCAAACACATGCCAAACATGTACTTGCGAAATAGCAGCACGTAGCAGAGGCCGGTGCTATGAAGCAGGATGTGGGGTTAGCGAGGTAACTTCAGGGTTAACCCTGAGTTTTCTGTCCTACGACGTTGGTTCACCTCGCACCAGGGTAGATCGCCATGGTAACTTATGCTGGACTCCTGACCTGCTCCGGAGCGGGTTATGTTCCAGATAACAGATCACCTCGATTAAAAGCACCACCTACTGACCAAATGGAGCTTGGCGTATGGATCGTGCGATAATTTTTACACAAATAGAAGATTTAAGGTGTAATCCAGGCCAACAGTTTAAGACTACCTAACGTGCTTTATGTCATATTATATTTTTCCCAACAATGTTTCACACTGCTGGGGTCAGGCACACAGCTGAAAGAAAGTTAAATTGCCATATATGCCACATTATCCCCAAAGGGAATAATGAAGAAACCTTTGTACTTTTTTCCCCAAGTAGGGCTGTCCCGAGTGCCATTTTTTGGGTTTCACGGCACGGCACGGCACGGCACGGCACAGCACAGCGCATTCGGGTGAAATGTTCCTCTGTCTGTCTCCATCTGTTTCCCTGGCCGCTGGCGTTCTTTTGTAGGCATACATGCACACACTCCACTACATGCAACACACAGCGATATTTGCCTGAGAATATGAATAATGAATAATACTGAGGGTTAGTCCTTATTTCATAGACTATTTGGGGATTTATACTTTATTATTACACATATATATATATATATATATATATATATATATATATATATATATATGTTATTACACATATATATGTATAAACAAAAAAACAAAGCATTTGAATACTGATTTGGAGGTCTGTTGCCATGGCAGTGGTTGAAGCTTTGAAGCATTTGGGTCAGGCCTATCTCTAAGCATCAAATTAATTTAACGGAGTACATGAAGAAATTAAAACCAGATCAATCGTGGTCTAGATGGGAGAGTGATAGTATACGTCCGTTAATTTACACATTCACACATTGGCAGTTTTTGCTTTTGCCAGCTGTTCTTCCTGCTTTTGGCAGCTTCAGCTGTGTTACTGTTGTCTGAATTATGTGTTTAACCTCATCATATTTGTCTCACATTATAGTTAACTCTTCCTTTGTAAAATCTCCCTCTCTGCTGACAGTAGAGTTGCAGTAGACATGCTGCAAAAATCAGCCCTTTTATGTGAAAACACTCATAGCCAGATTGAGAAACCCTGATTCTGTCGTAGGACCGCTTAGCGGGATCGCGGTTGTTGGGGTTCTTTAAGCCAGATAACGAGAAGCTATCCTGGGTGTGGTGAACTCACTTCGTAGTACAGGCCTCAGGAATACGGATGTGTGAATGAGTTTGTGTGTTTATTAATGTCATCCTCCTGCGCATATATAGTATATGCATTTGTTCCAGAGGTATATGCAGACATAATTGTCTTAACTGCTTAGAAAGAGATTTGGTCAAGGCAATTATAATGCAGCCAGGGCACATGTGCTTGCTTCGCACTCAGTCTATTTGCCTAAAAGACACAAATGACTGCAATTTAAGAGCAATAGAGGAGGACTGTAATGAGTTGGTAACTATTTGCCTGATGTGAGCGTGCTGCTCTAAGGTGGGAAGAATAATCAAAGGAATAGGACTATATTTTCACTGCCATTATGTCCAGTGGCAGCAATGGAGATTAATGTGTGTGTGGTTTATTAGCTTCTCAAAAATATTCTGCTCCCTTTTTTCCCTTTTCTTTCTTTTCCCCTTAATAGACTCAGAGTATAGCTTATATATTACCTCTGAAATTATGCCATTTAATATCAGATGGGGAGGCTTGTGGTTCTGATGGCGCCTGGCAACACGAGCAAGGAAATGTACGGTTATAGTGTTCACACAGTCTTCTCATTAAAGGAACAGTTCAGCATTACTGTAGCTTATTAGTGAGCTTTAGAGGAGCCAGTAGGTAGATTTTGTTACCTTTGGACAGAACTAGGCTAGCTGTTTCCTGTCTGCTAAGCTAAGCTAAGCAAACCGGCTGCTTGCATACATAAGACATAAGGGTGGTATTGATCCTCTTATCTAACTCTCAGCCACAAAGCAAATAATTGTATTTCACAAAATGTCAAACCGTTCCTTCAAAAGTGTTATCCTGGGTTTGATCATATTTGGGATATGACATTTACGTTGAGCCAAGGGAAACTTGATTATGGTTATTCACATCCTCAGATGCATTATGTCATTATCCAGGTTTCTGATTGCCTACGTTATTGCAAGCATGAGTCTCTGTCCTTTGAATTCAGTTGTTGAGGACACATTTTTACCGCTCCTATCTTACCACTGACAACTTTCCATTATACTGAGCAGTATCTGTTAATGAGGATCAGGTGATGCGGTCGAAAGCTCCAGAACCAGGCAGTAAGCGGACTTCGATCTCTGACTGTTTCATCAGCAGGATATAAATCTGTTTATATGTGTAAACGTGTGGACAAAATAGTCAATAACAACTAGTCTGCAGGTACACAGACCATCACCATGGAGACTCAGAGTTAAGTTGCCATAACCCTTGTTTTAGTCTCCCCAGCTCATTTTTTATATTTATGCAAAGCTAAAGGTGCTCTACACTACTGGTTCCCAACCTGGAGGTCCCGACCCCCACTAGGGGTCACCAAAACGTTACAGGGGGTCGCAAGGCTTTTTTTTTTTTTTTTTTTTTTTAAAACAATATACAGCTGGCCTATATTTCAGCATTTCATTCATTTCAGTGAAGGAAACTAAATGGAATTGTTATTTTTCGATAACACTCATAAGACAACACTGAATTTGCCAAAAAAGAAGCTCATTAAGGCTATTAATTATAAATCATTGTTAGAAATAAAAATAAAAAAGAAAGAAAGAAAGAAAGATATTCCTTTATTAGTCCCACAGTGGGGAAATTCAGTTTTACACTCTGTTGTTCACACAGTACATATACATGTCAATGGAGAGATGTCAGAGTGAGGGGGCTGCTCCTGACAAGCGCCCAGAGCAGTTGGGGGTTTGGTGCCTTGCTCAGGGGCACCTCGGCAGTGCCCAAGAGGTAAACTGGCACCTCTCCAGCAACCAGTTGGTCTTGGTCCATGGGGGTCTTGAACCCACGGCGTCTGCGTCCTAACCCAAGTCCTTACAGACTGAGTCCTTACAGACTGAGCTACTGCCGCTATCCAGAGACTTGTATTAAAAGTTCTTAAAAAACAACAAGAAACATCTCGCATGGTTGAGAGTCGCCATGTAGAGAGTCGCAATCTTGAACCTTTACTAGTGGAGTAGCTTTCCAGTGGCTTCAGGGTTTTCATTGATTAAATATGTCTTCATTTTTCCTCCAACATAGCAAAGCTACAGTGGTCACAGCATGTATGCACATATCATGCTCTCTGTACGCACACAGTCTGTTTTTCTTTACTGTGCATGTTCGCATGCTCCACTGACACCAAGTCAAACTCCTTTGCATTTATTTGACTTTACAAAATTGAGCAGGAACATAATCCTCGTGAGAAGCTACGGTACTGGATATGCCGAATTATAAATGAGTGTCAGAGATGCCTGAGATCAAACTGTTTGTCTCCAGCAGGGCTCATGCTGTGGGACATGTGGTGCACTGCATACTTTATATATCATGTGCTGAAATCCAGAGCGGTGTTCTGTTACTTATGTTTAATGAATGAAAGGTTATGATTGTATGATCGCCAGTGGCCACACTCTTTATGTGTGTGTGTGTGTGTGTGTGTGTGTGTGTGTGTGTGTGTGTGTGTGTGTGTGTGTGTGTGTGTGTGTGTGTGTGTGTGTGTTGTGTATATGTGTATAGAAGTGGGGTGCGGGTGAGGAAATATATGCATGCTGCATTGAACTTCAAAGGTCAGGGAAGGTGATAGTTCTCCCTCTTTGTGTGTGTGTGTGTGTGTGTGTGTGTGTGTGTGTGTGTGTGTGTGTGTGTGTGTGTGTGTGTTGTGCTCCACATGGCGTCCAGCCTGCAGCGGGCACGATGATTCAGAGGACACAGGCAGCATGATGTGCACTGTCTATGACCCTTCTCTACAGCAGCTGTTAATATAACGCTGCAGCTGTGTGTTTGTTTATGCTGTTGTGTTGTGCTGATGATGGGGGGGGGGGGGGGGTTGTGTAAGTGGGACTAAATATGTGCGTTTGTCATACACTTGTCACTATTAGTATGCACTCGTTTGCGAATGTCATGTACATCTTTGTGTGCTTTTCATATCAGTGTACAGCTGTGTGTATTTAGCGCCGGCTGGGTCACCCCAGGGCCCTCTGCGCTCTTGCCAGCGCCCTGCTTTGGCTCCCAGGGGCCCCAGAGGATTTTTGCGGGGATATGCTGACAAATGGATGCTGCCGGACTGGCTAACTGCTCCTTCTGTGGCCGGCATCGGTCGCAAACGTACTCTGAATACCAAGTGATGGCCGTGAGCACTTTTCCGTCTCTTTTGTTTCCCACTAACACACATATACAAACAATATGACATCATCGGGAGAACAGGGAATTTCAGATGGGTCCAGCTTGAGGAAAAAGGCCCAAATCCAGCCTAAAATCTGGATCAAAAACCTAATCCCCAACTCTGGGGGATCCGATCTGAGTCACCGCGGGGTTTGGCTATTGGCCATTGCTCCATTCCTCATTGCCCTCTCCCTTTCTCTCCCCTTTCTCTCTCTCTCTCTCTCTCTCTCTCTCTCTCTCTCTCTCTCTCTCTCTCTCTCTCTCTCTCTCTGTCTCTATCCAGTTCTCTCAAATTTTGGACAGCTGTTTCACACTGTGAAAAGGGGGGAAAGTAGCTTTAATTTTGCCAGCAATGCCTCAGTCTATGCATCTGCTATGTTGGAGTGATTAGTGCAGCAGAAGCTGTCTTTACCATGGTGACAAGCCCATATGGTTTCCGTATGTACAAGTAAGCAGTGGGCTTGAGCTGTCACTTTGTGTTCGAATTTGTTTTCCATGGTAATATAATAATTAAATCTTTCTCACAATACTGTGAGAGCAGAGCAAGTTAGTGTTTGATTGTTTGCTTGTAAGTGATTGTCCAGGATAGGGATGTCATGAGAACCAGTAGTTTGGTGCCAAAAAACAAAAAAAGGCCTGGGCAATATGGAGAAAATCAAATATCACAATATTTTTGACATAAATATGGAGATGATACTGTAGGGTTGATTTTTGGTGCTTTCACGAAATATTTATAAAATGAGATTTTTGATGAATAATCATCCGTAATGTGGACGGAGTAGGTAAAAATAAAGTGGATAAAGGCAAATAATACAACAGCTAGAACAGTCCAGTAAGTTTAGAAAGTACCAGTACTGTAATGCAGCCTTTAAAGCCAGGAAAAGATAACACTTATAATATGCCATATTACAATATCCAAAATCTAAGACAATATCTAGTGTCTTATTACGACATTGATATAATATAATAATACAACATCAATATATTGGCCAGTCCTACTGTCAGGGCTTGAAACTAACGGTGTCCGGTTGTTCTGGGACCATAGGTAATATGTTTGGGACACAGTAAACACACTATCGATGTGTCCAGGTGAGGCACCATATATTGTCCCTGTTAAAGTTATATTGTGAACAACAACCCTGCATTGAAATCAGCAGGACGAGAGCTAGTTAATGTTGTTAGCAGCCAGTAAGCAGCTTAGTCCTGCACGTAGGTAACAGCTAACATTAACGGGAGGTGCCATTGGTTGACATTATGATGTGTTCAAGCGCTCTACGTATTAGGCAAAGGTACATTCTAATGTTGTATTTAAATGATATCTTGTAAACTGTATTTTTTGGTAAGAAACTTTAATAAATCCAGTTGTTTAAAGGAAATGTTTTTCACTCTAATAAAAAATAGATGATTCAGATTATCACCTGTTTAACTTCTTAACAATAACCAGCGTGCAAATGGTAATAAAGTAGTGTGTGTTGAAGTCCATCAGATTTAGTGTTTTACTTTTTACTGGGGTACAGGTGGCTGTGGGTAGAGCAGGTCTTCTTTAACCGCAAGGTTGGCGGTTCGATCCCCAGCTCCTAATGTCTGCATGTCGAAGTGTCCTTGAGCGAGACACTGAACCCCAAGTTATTCCTCAGTTGCTTAGGATGATGCAGAGGTCAAATTTCCTGCATATACCTGTATGTATATGGTGCTTGTAATAGAGTTGAAGCATCGTACTGGTATAAAGAATCATTGAATTTCACTTTTATTGGTATCGACTACTAAATTTCTGGTATCGTGACATCCCTGGTCCAGGATGAGTTAAACTATTGAGTCTGTGAGGTTTTGGAGGTCAAACAGGGTTTAGAAAGAAGTCAGACATCAATGTGGAGGGCTCTGAGTTAATCCAAATTGAGTGTGTTTGCGGGGACCTTGGCTAGTGATAAGGTAAATGTGTGATAGACTAGATGTTACATTGCAGCACTCTTCAGTCTAATACACCCAAACACATACACAGAGAGCAGTCTTTACATTCCCAGTGTGACTGAACCCAGTGAACCTCAGCAATCCCTCACACATATACACAGAGGGAGCTCTGTATGGCTCTTTCTCTCAGACAGGGGTGGGGGGTGTTTAGCTCCAGCCTGGTTTTGGTTTGCCATACAGTGCACCACTGTAGCCGGGGTTTCAGCTTCCGGGGTACCAGTAATCAGCTCGCCTCCACCACTTGCCAAGGTTAACCACATAATTGCTACACTCATCTGGCCGAATCTCCTCTCAGTTCAACGCAAAAGCCTGATCCAGCAGTTGCAGAGAGCCGCCTTGGCCGAACCCTCAAGCACCCGAGACTACAAGGCTAGAGCTCAGCCCTCACAGGCCTCGCTGCAGTGTGGTGAAGATAGAGCCGACTTTCCCGGCTTATCTTTCTCAGGAGGTCATGGATTAGCAATCCTTGGGCCTTGTAGTTCTGACTCATTCTCATGGATCAACATCGAGCGCAGTCAACAAACCAGTATCGCAGTAGGAAGTGCTCTGAGTTGTGTGGTGGTGGTTGGACTGCGGTGGAACAGGATCTTACTGGCATTCCTCTGGAGGACTGGAGAGTCACTCTGCTAGACCAGCGTAGGAGAGGGCCAGACAGACCGAGGAAGCCATTGGCTGTGTTTCTGAGTGCCTGTGCAGCCATTTTATTCCTCCATCTATCCATCCATCCATCCATCCATCCATCCATCCATCCACTGTATATGTAGGTATGAGCAAGTGGACACACAGTAGATGACATGAGTTTCCCTTGGCTACATTCTGTCTCCATAACAGGAAAAGAAGTAGACATAACCCAGCCGGGAAATACTTCAATTGAACGTCTCTCTGTGCAGTCATTCATTAAACATGGGGATTTCCTCAGCCTTAAGTTTTTTTCCTGCATTGTACATCAGAGTAAGGAGCCGTTTTTTTGTCCAAATCTCCGTAGACTGAGCTACTGTCGCTCCAAGAAAAGGGTCCAGATTTGCTGCCGAAACCCAGGATCTTTAGGTCTTCAGTCTAACTTTGTTCAGAAGAAACTACTCAATTTGTTACAAATTAGTTCAAAATCAGCGGGAAAATGCTGCCAGTGTGCTGCTGTGATGGTGACACTCCTCCTTCCTGACACTTCCTGTTTCTAATTAGTTTGATCAGTATGCCCTGCAAGTCAAACAACCTGATCTTATAAACTGATACACAAAGTGATCACATCCTTGAACACAACAAAAATCACAGCTAATACATAAATAATAGTAGACCGTAGGGGTGGAGGAAAAAATTGATTCACCTATTGCATTTTTTTCGTTCCGATTTTGAAATTGATTTTTTTAATGCCAGATGCCATTGGATTATATTTACCAGAACTATAAAAATTACATGTCCCTTATAAATTAAAAAGAAAATATCACTAATTTAAGAGGAAAATGTTTTTATTCTTTAATTTTTGGGTTGCTGGAAAAAACTGATAAATACTTCCTAACAGTGACTAATATATTTAACTTCAGGACATCTCTGACTAACATTTTTACTTGATCAATTTTGATATTTTCCAAAGTGAAAGTCCCTAGAAGTGTATTATTTGCATTTTTCCCATGGTCTGGTGTTTAAAAAATTAACAAAAATTGCAATAAATCATAAAATTGAACTGCAATACTTGTAAAATCACCATAATTATCGACTCTGTGCCCAAGTATCATGACAGTATAGAATCGGGGGATAGGTGTGTTTTCTCAGCCCTAGTAGACTATATAAAAGAAAAACACCAACAACATGGACAACAAAGTCAGACCAGCGCCAGTGGTGCTGTACACACCACCTAAACTACAGACGACGGTCGCAACACATTCAACGACCGCCAACAATCAGCGTAATGTGTTAGGACGCTTACACCTACAGACTGATCATAAAAGAGAATTGCAACCAGCAAGGTAGTACCTCAGTTGTGAGTTCGACCCCCTCAGCAAAGCACTTAAGTCATAGTAAATGTCCTGCTGTGCCACTGGAAAACGTGTAAAATATTTTGCCTTGTCAGACGCTTTGTAGAAAAGTAATTTCCTCTTGTTTCTGTTGAGGCTGGAGATAAGCCAGGACTCCCGGCACACTGAGGAACAACTTACAGATTATACACACTTTCTGTTATAGTAGAGAACAAACACGCTCACACAACTCACACACACACATTATAAGCCATAGGAACCTTTTATTAGGTCTCAGGAACACGTATGCAAAATCTGCAGTTACACCCACACTGTACACACTGACCTACATTAACATACATGTGCACATACATGTGCACATGCCGTATACAGACGCTGTCAGCTGGCATCAAACAGAGCATCTAACAGCTGACAGGAGCGCTTCACATTTCCTGTCTTTACAAATCTCGTAGTTTTCCTCCGCCAGAGAATCACTGAAAAGAGAGTTCTTCCCTTAAAGAAAGAAAGAAAAAAAAAAAAAAAAGATATTCCTTTTTTACAGGGAAATAGTTTGGACACAGTAAGTTCACACAGTACATATACATGTCCATGGAGAGATGTCAGACTGAGGGGGCTGCTCCTGACAAGCGCCCAGAGCAGTTGGGGGTTTGGTGCCTTGCTCAGGGGCACCTCGGAAGTGCCAAAGAGGAAACTGGCACCTCTCCAGCAACCAGTTGGTTTGGTCATGGGGGATTTGAACCCGGGTCCTCCACATCCTAACCCAGAGTTCTTCCGGACTGAGCTACCGCCCCCCCAACTGCCCATTTATTTAATTCCACTATTCAATTATGTATTTACCTCTGCAGTATTCACATGTGGCGGCGGCAGGATTTGATTTGAGAAAAAAATAAATAAATAAATAAATAAGCCGCGTACATCATTAGTAAGATAACCCGCTGAGCAAAACTGACAATTGCGAAAAAAAGAAAGGAAGGGGAGAGAATGAGAGACGAAGGAGGCAAATGACAAACATGATGAAATAAAAGTTTTTTCGGAATAACGCTGCGTGGGAGGAGATTTGGAGTGACCTAATTAAAATGTTGGAATCCTGAGAGGAATAAATTAAGAAAATGTCAGTTAGGCTGAGCCGGAGGAGGGGAGATTAAGAGGCGCAAGCTCGAATACTGTCTTATTTCTTGCTCTCTTTTATCACCGCCTCATGGAACATTGGTCTTCGACAACAACATGGCGAGTTTGCCCGGATATTAACCGTTTCAGTACATGCAGAGAGTTTGCAATGACATACTTGAAAAGAAAAGGCATGTCGTTTCAAAGAGAAAGGTTTGAGCTTAAACCTGCAGTAGGCAAAATACTTTTGACATCACTGAGCAAAAAATCCCATAATAACCTTTCAGCATATTGTTATTCAAGTGTTCTGAGAGAAAACTAGACTTCTGCACCTCCTCATGGCTGTTTTCAGGCTTTAATAAATCTAGCCCGTGACGAGAGACTTTGTTCATTCAATGGAGGGAGCTGTCAATCACTCGCAAACTCTGATCAATTAATAAAATCTTAAAATATTCTCAGAAAGATCTTGTAGTTACTGTTTAGCTGTCAAATGAGAAAATTTGCTCCCCCTGGTGGGCGGTGCTGATATTTCCTCAACTGATCTCAACATGGCTGCTGGGTCTCAAACTTTCTCATTTTACAGTTAAACAGTAACTAAAAGATGTTTGAGGTCAGACATAGTCATTACAGTAACAGGATAGTGATTCGTATTTGATCAGCGCTGCCTAGTTTTACTGATTGATCAGAGTTTGCGAGTGATTGACAGCTGTTCAGAGACGGCAGGCTCCAGCTCGGCTCTGATTGGTTGTTTTCCTCTGATCTGTGAAATCTTGCAGATGTCATTAGGAGCCCCAGAGGACACGGGAGAACATAATTTTCCAGATTACCTGTGTCATGCACTATTGTCAGTATATAGCGACCGTTTTATAAAAATGACTTAATCGTGTTTTCTCTATTTCTACCCACTACTGCTTTATGGTGTCCTGTAAAAATGAGAAGTTGAACAGGCTGTCTGACACAGCTGATGTTCAATTCTTCAAACTTTCTGGGGAAACTTTGAAACGAAAATGGAAATCTGAAAATAAAAAAGACAGAAAGAGAGAGGAAGCTACAGAGCTTCATCAAAAAAAAAAAAGCCCCACCTTGCAGTTTAAGCAGCTTAAGGTTTCCACATCATTACTGTACGGCAGCGGTGTGAAAGCCACCAGTCTATTAGCATCATGTAGCTAGCGTCCTCGCTGCCTTCCACCAGCCGTCCCAGATACATTGTTCACCCTGTGGGGAAGCTCCATATGGGGCCGACATGTTTCTGCTGCGCTGGGCAGGGCGGGACCATACGGATGCTGTCGGGCTGCATGCAGCGTGTATTAGAGCAGCGATGGCAATGTGTCGATTGTCAACACGGAGGAGGGGGGAGATGGGATGAACAATGGGAGCGAGGAGGGAGGAGAAGGAAGAAAGAACAGCTGGTACCAATACTGGTGTTAGTTAAGGATGACTAAGTGACATGTTGACAAGAGACAGATAAGAGGACTCCGTGGAACAAAGGCAAGTATCCGTGATGCCAGTGTGCTTTGGTATAGTAGACGATCTTTGCTTCCACTTCCCTCTGAAGTGATCCGTGGAAATAATACCAAGTGGCATGCATGAATTTCAGCATAGGATGAAAAAAATATGTATATATCCAGTCTAGTGCAGCACCCTTCATGTTTTGAGAAGAAATAAGTTTTCCTATGATGTTTGTCTTCAGTCGGTAGTCCTAGTGTATTAAATAGGTTGATAGGACTTTATCAATCCACTTTTTTATTGATTTGACTGAGATGTAATGTTGTGTCTGTCAGCTGAGTTTTCAGATATAAAATACACACTAGTCTCCACTGCCTTTATTATTACTGATATTAATATAAATGTAAGTTATGGTGCTGTTAGGTTGCTGTTAGACCGCTGTGTTACAGGTGCACGCGGGAGAGAAAATAGTTATTAACTGCAGTGAAACTGTTGTTTTTGAAAGGCTGAGCGATGAAAAATATGGACTGAAGCAGTAGTTTGGTAAAAACATGAATTTTGGAAATAATATGACCTGTTTTTTTTTCAATAAATTTGACTTTACAACAGACGGAGCGCCACGCCGCTCGCTCTGTGTATTTAAGAGAGAGGAGTGAAGAGAAGGTGGAAGGTACGCTAATGTTTCTGTAAGTTTAATAATAATTACAATGTCAGTGTTATGAATGAAGCTTTGAACTAGTCCGTACAGCCGCCAGATGAGCAGGTTGTCTTGTTTATCTCTGAAGCATCGCCTGTTTTTCTTTTGGACCCTGGCAAACATCTGTCCATTCTGTAAACCTACAGACTACCTGTCTAAATGAACACCATTGCTACCATGGACGTACAAAGAGACGATTTTACTGTTCTGCCATCATTCAGATTCCGACGGCATACATTAATTGCCCCGCTGGTGTAGTGGTTAGCACTGTCACAGCAAGAGGGTCGCAGGTTCGAGTCCGGCTTGGGCCTCCTCTGTGTGGAGTTTGCATTTTCTTCCCGTGTTATCGGGGGTTTTCTCCGGGTGCTCCGGCTTCCTCCCACAGTCCAAAGACATGCAGTTTATGTTAATTGATGCCTGTAGGTGTGCATGTGAGTGTGAACGGTTGTCTGTCTCTATGTGCCCTGTGATGGACTGGCGACCTGTCCAGGGTGAACCCCGCCTTCGCCCAGCGCCATGCTTCAGCCCCCCCTTGACCCCAAACGAGATAAGCGGTTGCAGATGGATGGATGGCTTTTACCCCGGGCATGTGCACCCACCCGTCATGCCCCTGGCCCCACTATTTGAGAACCACTGGTCTAAATTGACTTGCACAGCGTTTTTCTGCGTGCTCTGACATTACACCCTCACAATGTTTTTGCACTCACTTTCAGTTGATCATCAATCGAGAAAGTTTGATTCCAAAGTTTTAACAATGAAAAACTTGCACTGGGAAGGATGTTATATATAATCTATTGGACAATAATCGCTTGCAAATGAACAGCAGTTTCAGTTTATACTTTCAAGCCAGCTGAATGAAAGTGAATTACACCCCCCCCCCCCCCAGTGCTTCACACTCCAGCACCCAGACCCACACTGTGCAATCCAGGCGTGTAGTGTTTGTTCAGAAGGCATCCATTTCAGCGCCGCACTCCACAACAACAGCAGCAGCAGGTCGTTTGTTTCAATCTAACAAGAGATGGTTGCAACAAAAGAGGAGGAATTTTCAAGTCCTCCCAAAACGTGGTGTCAGCCAGGGGAGGCTTTACATAATTTCTGTCATCATTCCTTATCCCAACCTTAAATCTCCCGTGGACTCCTAGGTGTGTGGCGCTGTGCTCTCCGGTGCAGTGTCATGTAGCAGCAGGTCTGTGTTGGTGGTTATTGGTGATGGTCTAACAATGGCTGTGGGGCTACACTCCACTTAAGCTGTCACGCCTGTAATGAACAGCAGATTTCAGTGTGAAACAGCTCATCTGTTGGTGTGTGTGTATGTCTGAAATAGAGAAAAAGAGAGGGCAATCTGAAGCATAACACGGCAAACATCGTAGCTTACGGGAGAAGGTCTGACTGACTGCTGTGGTTTCACACGGTCTGTTTCCATCCATCTGTTGACAGGCGCTCTGTCACTGTTCCCGTTTAAACAGAGGCTTTTTAGCCACGATAGCAGTGGTAGCTCTACTGTTGTGTTTAGTGCTAATTAGCATGCTAACACAATGAATTAAGACGGTGTACACCACGGTAACCTCTGGGTCTAATAAGTGAGGCCAATACGTAGGCGCCAAAAGGGGAACACCGCCTAGATTAAGGGCGTATTGGACAGGAGTTTAAACAACGCTCAAGTTAGGCTTTTGGCGAGGAAAAACTGGCATGGTCATTTTCAAAGGGGTCCCTTGACCTCTGACCTCAAGATATGTGAATGTAAATGGGTTCTCTGGGTACTCACCAGTCTCCCCTTTACAGACATGCCCACTTTATGATAATCACATGCAAGTTTCTGTATATTTCGGTATAAATGTGTTATTTTTCGCCAATTCTAAAATGGTGTATTTGTTTATTTGTGCATACTGGGGTCCCTAAACAGTCTTGGAATTACATAAATTGGGTATCACTGTAACGCTGAGACTCTTGTGGATCCAGTGAGTCCAACTGTATTCATGTGTGCTGATGTTTGTCCCCATAGTAGCCATTTCATTATAGTGAGGTTATTTTTTGTTGGTTAACTTTTTTGAAACTTGACATCACTGTATAAACTCTTGGTGCCCTCTAGGTTAATCACAGCCTCATGAGACTCTACAGCCACAAACTAGAGACCAAACCTAGAGACAAGCAGAAAATAAGGGGTTTCTGAGCAGTTTCAGAACAGAAGTGCTCGCCATCCATTTTGCAAAAATCTCCAAATGTCAAAAGTTTTTGGTACCAAATCACAGCGTGGCTTTTTCTACTGTCTTCCTCAAAGTCTTCGTGTCTTAATGTGGTATTTTGGTGGAATTGTTGATCATTTTTGTCAATTCTCGTTAAGTAAAAAAATAGTTAAATTTAGCACCAAATCTGTGTTTTCGCTGTTAGCACCATTATTTGCTAGCCATCACCATGTTGAGAGCCATGTAGAGGCAATAGAAATGCTTCCAATCTCACATTGAGCAACTCTGACATAAATCTGAAGCTATTACTAGAAAAAAATGGCAGAAATATAATAATAAAATATTCTGAAATGTTTTTTTTTACAATTGCTGATGGTAGAAAAGGTGTCATATTGAAGGAGAAAAAATGTGATTAAAGGTAGACAGCATTTTTTTATACACTGGATAAGAAGTAGGGGGTGTTGGTTCTACGGTGTACGTACTGGAGGGCTGCCCCCTCTCAGTCGATTAGTCCACTTATTTGTCATTTTGGTTGACTAAGATTTCTTTAGTCGATCACTTTATATGTATTTTATATGACTGAATGACTAATTTCCAATAAACTTCTGAGCACATCTCCGGTAAACACAGGATTTATAGTGGTAAGACTCAGTTTTACGGATCTGTCAATTAGATCAACTAATCGATTAGTCGACAAAATTGTATGAGCGTTAGTCGCTAAGGATTTCTTTGGATGAGGGCAGCTCTAAGGTACCGAAGCTGTAACTTGCCTGCTCCGAGTCCAGATGGGGCATTGGGTGCATGTCAAATCCACCTCCTTGTCACCAAAGCAGCTGATTAAAAACATCACATTCCTAAATGAAAATAAAATAAAACACAAATGCCCTCTTTGATATGAAACAGCGATGAAATGTCATCATTTATTAGAGTTACTGGTGCTCAATTAATTATGTAATGTTGTGATGTCCTCCTGAATATTTTCAGTTCAGCAGTAGTCGAAGGAGACGTTCACATTTTATTTTGCAGAAATGTCATTATAATGAAAACACAGCTGGTGAGGCTCAACAGGATGTTGTTGTCAGGCAGAGCTTCGCAAGCGTTTCTGTCTCTCCCTCCAGTTTCCCTTCCTTTTCTCGCCGGTCTTCTTTTAATCATTTTTCCTCATTGGTGCAACACTCTGCATCTTTTTCTCTCCCTCCGTACGTCTGTGTCTCATTTGTCTCTTTTTCCTCTTTCCGTTTCCTTCTTCTTTCTTTTCTTTCTTTTTGCTTCCACTGACTTTCACCCGGTAGCTGTCGTCTCAGCACTTCTCCC
The DNA here is from genome assembly GCA_947000775.1 of Pterois miles. Classification (NCBI taxonomy): domain Eukaryota; kingdom Metazoa; phylum Chordata; class Actinopteri; order Perciformes; family Scorpaenidae; genus Pterois; species Pterois miles. The sequence goes on from CAMQGK010000253.1 coordinate 301,213, forward strand.
ACTGTGTGTGTCCGCTGCGCCCTGTGTGTGTGTGTGTGTGTGTGTGTGTGTGTGTGTGTGTGTGTGTGTGTGTGTGTGTGTGTGTGTGTGTGTGTGTGTGTGTGTGTGTGTGTGTGTGTGTGTGTGTGTGTGTGTGTGTGTGTGTCTTTTCCTAGTGACATTTCCGTGCCAGGTGTGACAAATGGCAGGCAGAGAGGAAACATTTATTCCCTGTGGTGAGCTTAATTAGCCTATCAGCTAAGCCTTGGCACCAGCTTGTTTTGAAAACCACACACACACATACACACACTCGTATGCAAGTGAGAATTCACCAACAAGTGCACACAAACAACAGACAAATCACTTCAGCACACGAACCGCTTAGATAATTGGACAGTACGATTAAATGATGTCTAAATCACTGCTCCAATCCTTATTTTTCTTCTCTGGCTTCACATCCAGGGGGACTCAACTGTAGCCAACCTCATCTTTTCTCTATTAAAAGGTTAAATCATTTACAAATTACAGCTCTCTTCCAGCAGTTAGCATATGGTGGGTGTTGTAGAGGCCACACAAGGCCAGCAGGCAAGACTGGAGGAGAGACAGTAAAGAGATCGCCTGTGTGTCTCTTCCTCGAGCGATTTTTGAAAGCAGGGTATCACGTTCGCTGCAGTTTTACATCACACATCCGTCTGCGGGTATCTGTGTGTAAACATCTGTCCACTTCTGTGTCGGCCCATTGTTGTGCCAAATCCAACATCTGCAGCCGAGGAGGGATTCTGGGGGGGCCGATTGAATAGAAGGAGTCCTGGTGTCCACTCACCCTGCAGCCGAGCAAGGGAGCTTTAACGCAGTGCTGCTAATTATACACACACATGAGTACAAACACACACAAATGTGCTGAATGAGTGGTGTCTGCGGGCCTTTCTTTGTCTCGTCCCTCTTCAATCTGTGGACAAATTACAGACATTATTGGCTGCAAAAGAGCCTCCCTGTCTACCTCCGTTTCTTCCTCTCTTTCGCAGTGAGCACGGGCCCTGGCATATCCCTGTGTACCCCCGCTGCGGAGAAGGATATGAAAGCCAAAAAATGTTGCTGATGTGTCTCCCTGCTCAGCACTGGGTCTCTGGGCTTTGATGCCAGCCAGGTGGTGGTGGTGGAGGGAGGAAGAGGTATTAAGGTGTCCTTTAAGGGTAGAAACGGGGGTGGGTGGGTGAACAGTGTAATTTGACCGGATTTTGTTGCAACGTGTTTCGGGTGTGGTCTGGTCCGGCAGCCCTGCTGGCAACAAATGGCTTTTGATGTCGGGGTTAAAAGGTTTGGTTGGATTTTAGAGAGACTTCACGCTGCTCTGAGGTGGAATTAGCGCTGGAAAGTCAACAATGAGAACAGAAACGCTTGTGCTTGTTGTTCTCAAGCACCTCCGCAGTTCAGCTGGAATTGCTGGATGCTATGTTTAGCATTTTTCTGTCTCTTTGGCAGGGGTTCTCAAACTTTTGGGGCCCGGGACCCCTTACAGGGGAGAGGATTTTCCAGGATCCCCCTCTTAATCGTAACATTGATTAGGCTTAATGCTTCCTACCATTTGTGCTCTCAGACGCCGTTGGAACTATTCTAAACCATTACAACCTAAATACTTACAACATTTTAATTAACCAGGCAAAAGCTGATTTTCAGTTAGTGCTTCAACTTAAAAAATAATGAATGTATTGCTGTGTGTCACAAAAGCTTGTATTGGTCCAAAGCTAACATGGGTGGGAGTATTGGACACAGTGTGCTTGTTTCATTGGTGTAAATGGTCCCCATGAGTACACTTTATAAAGATACAGCACAATTTTATAATTTATAGCAAATGATTTCACAGACCCCGCTTTGAGAATCACTGGTTTTTGGTACATTTTTTCCTCCTGTCCTTTATTTCAGACAGCAGCACATTTCCATTGTCAACATCCCCATCTTTCATTATCTATACCCCTTCACGTTCTCCCTCAAGCCGCTACTCTACATGCAGCAGGAGTGGGCTCGTAGTCCTTGTTAAAAAGGAATTAACAATTAACATGTGACCCACTGGTTAATGAAGACTATCCACTTTGTCTAGTCAGGCTTTGGCATTTGTAAGAAGCCACTTGTCGGCTGCCAGGAGATTAAGAGTCATGATAGAGTGAGAGAAGAGAGGGGAAGAGCAGCTCTGATGTGACTTTGTTTCTGATTACAGCAGTGTGGAGGCAGCCAGGATGTCCCCCTCCTGGCCAGTCATTCACTGCTGAATACTCCCATACATAACAGGGATGGCAATGTTGGCTGGATGGTCAGTCCACTTTAGTCCAGACGATAGTCCTAACTGTAGAAGTGAATTCAATGTGAATAAGAATCATGAGTGATTCTGATCATAGGTTTTACTTCCTCCATGGTTATCACCTCAGCAGTAGTTGGCAGCCATAAAATGCTGGTCTTGATCATATTGATCCGTGATCTAATGTGTATCAGTTTAGGGGGTGTGGAGAATCCCTGGACTAGTCTGTGCTGGACCTGAACTGGCAACTCTGTGGTTTCCACGCAAAGTCTACACAGACTGAGGTACTGCTGCTCCAAAAAGCTGAAACCCAGAATCAAATTAGGGATCGCTAGATCTTCAGTATAATGCTCTCCCACCTGAGCTATTTTTGGCATGTACTGTACATGTGCAAGAAAATATCCACATTTGTGAATCTAGAAGCAGCAACTTCGTTGCCATTTTTGCTTAAAAGCAACAATGAATTTGTTGCAGATAAGTTACCTGTTATTGACTAATTACCAACCATGACACAGCTGGTATTTGCCTTGGGTGTCTCTATGTGTTATCATGTGAAAATATGGCCCTGGAGACGCCTACTGCAGCGGGAACTACCACAGAGGTTGTATTGAGTACTTTACCAGGTGTTTATATTTCTGTCTGTGGACAGATATTGTCACCGTGATAGCATCACAACTGACTTTGAATATGGGTGTAGTCCGAGCAAGGGCGATGGAAGTACGGGGGTAGGAAGTTGGGAATGGTCCTATTTGGCATAGCAAGATGGTCTTAGTTGTACTTCAGTGGGAACGTCGAAGCAATCACTACTATTAAATGAACAACTCTGGTTCAGTGTAACTCTGTGGCTTCTCTGGTTCCCAGGTAAAGTCCTTATGGGCTGAGGTAAAGCCACCTGTAACTGGGCAAAATATCTCAACAACTATTGATGGACTGCCATGAAATTTGCTTTGGTGAATTTGATGATCCCCTGACTTTTCATGCAGCAGCATCATCTTTGGATTATGGCCAAATACCAGCAAAACTAATGACATTCCCATCAGCCCTTGCTGTACTTTGTGTTCAGTGCTACCAAATGTTAGCATGGTAAACTAAGATGGTATACATGGTAAACCATAGCTGTGCTGTATTTATGCAGATACCACATTGGCAACCTCACCCTATGACTGCAACATATTGGTATCGCCGCCAGATTTGGAGGTCAGCACTGGCCTCTAAAGACATACAAGTGAACAAAGGAGCTGCCATTTTTCTGGATAAAAAGCACCATAACGTTTACATTTCTCAACCGATTTCAATGAGTCATTTTTATATTCAAGGAACACTTCCACCGCTTCATCCTTTTCTCTCTCTGTCACTGATATCCAGTTGGTTTACACTTGAATTATCACTAACCGGCAGTATTTTCATTAATTTGAAGAAAAGCATTAGATTTAAGAGCCTTATTGTCCTGTCTTCTCTTTCAGACAAAAGATTAACAGTACAGTGGTTTGAAATATAGCCATGTACAGTCAGTGAGGAGCCAGTGTCCAAATCACCTGCAAATAAGGTGATCCACAGCAGTCTATTGCTTTCAAAGGACAACACTGATCAGAGCAGTGTCGTAAACAAAATTGCAGGTAACTGATGCCAAAATGTAATAGCAGGGTCAAGCAGGGAAATCTCTGGCAGTGTCTTTCCAAATGGGATTAGAATGAATCAATGCCTCCTTTGATAAGCACAGTTGCTGTAGTTATTGCAATAACCAGAAAAATCCAGAAAAATGGCAGCTGTGAAAAACAGCATGAAGTCTAAACTCTGCTTGCTGCCTCAGGATGCGCTTTACTGGACAGGAGGGGTGTGGGGTTTTAAGTCGTTTAGGTGTTTTAATGATCTGGGTGTCAGACCAAAAGATCCTATCAGCTGTCTTTCCCCTCGTTATTACTAGCTTAGGTGCTGAACTCCTCACCTTCACTTTCTCCTCCTCCTCCCATTGCCTTCCCCATTTTCTTCTGATCTTTATCTTCCTGTCATTCCATCACACAGATAAACTGTAGACTTTTGTGACTTTAGAAAGTTGTCAACTGCATTCCTGTGAAACCATGACTTGTTGTGGGAGTTCAGTACAGCGTCACTGGGGTATCGCAGCAGTTTGCAGAAAAGCCATTAGTTGCAGGCATTTGTTGTTTAAATGCAAATCTGACCACATGATGTGACTTTCAAATGAACTGATTATAATCATTTGGAAAATTATATTCAAGACAAATGTTAACTGCTCAGCATGCAAAATACATTAAGTGAATTTAAATGCAACAATTGGACCATTCACGCTTCTGAAAAAGTAATTTTTAGTGTTTCTGCTTCAGCAAACATATTGCTGCCTGACAGATTCTCACCCCCAGTTCTCTCGGCAGATGCCCAACCAACAACTGTCTCTGGTTCCTGCAGCACAGCCTGAACGGTTTTTGTCTGGCAGACAAGAAGTGATCACAAGACTGTGACCAACTTCAAAATATCCCCTCTGGAAATAATTGGAGCCCTATGGCGTTTTCAGCTGCACTGAATGCGTCATGCATTATGCGTACATGACACTTCTGTATACCGTTATTTAAATGACTGTTGCAGTGCCCGATCATGGTGTACCCATTCGGAGCGGGCCAATTGCTTGGGTCCCGGTAGCCTCTGGTATGTTGCTGCTTGCAGCGTTGTCGGGGGCTCGTGCCTGTTCAGAGTGTGCGGCCATACGGAGCTGATTGATTGCTTGACTCCTGGTAGCCTCAGGTACATTTCTGCTTGCAGCGTTGTCGGGGGCTTGTGGCTATTCGGAGCATGTGGCTGTTCAAGAAGTGCTGTCAGATATCTGACCGATGAAACTGCAGAACAGACTTCTATATCACTGTTAGTTGCATTAAGGACAGTTTACCTTTTATCTTATGGCTGCAACTCTCGAAGGACGTCAGTATGCTGTTTGCAGTATGCTTGTCGAATTGTCAAACAGTGTGTGAAACCTCCTCCAGCATTCCAATGGCAGGATCAAGGGACTACCGAATATTTGTAGCTTTTCCAAAACCAACAATTTCGCATTTGGGCAATCGTCCAGGTGTGGATAGGATGAACTCCTCTCTCAAGCTCTTTTTTCAATCATACCCAATTTCTGTCACTTTTTGGGTGTTCAACTGCGTGCAACACTGTGAATGCCTTCCAGAATTGTGCGCCATTACCCCCATTTGTTTATCACATCTTGCCTCTCTTTATGACTGCAGGCGGCAGTAGCTCAGTCTGTAGGGAGTTGGCTTGGGAACCGGAGGGTCACCGGTTCAAGTCCCGACATGGACCAAAAAACTGAGTGTGAACTGGTAGCTGGAGAGGTGCCAGTTTACCTCTTGGGCACTGCCGAGGTGCCCCTGAGCAAGGCACCAAACCCCCAACTGCTCGGGGCGCTTGTCAGGAGCAGCCCCCTCACTCTGACACCTCTCCATTAATGCATGTATGTGTGTTTCAGGTCTGCATGTACCATGTATGAGTTAAAAAAACCAACAGAGTGTAAACTGAATTTCCCCACTGTGGGACTAATAAAGGTTGATCATCTTCTTCTTCTTCTTCTAATCGGCCTGCGTTTGGACCAGCTCTAAACATTTTAAGCGCAGACGTAGACTGTGACTTCTCATGTGAGCTAGTTGTTTTCAAGCATACCTCGGGTTTAAGGCCTGACCCACAAGCCTTGTGGTTGGCTCACATGGAATCAACAAATTTATTATTATAGTATTTTCTTTTTAAAGATTTTTTTACTTGGGGGGGGCATCTTCGCCGGTGAAGTAGAGTAGAGACAGAGTGGAAATGAAGGAAGAGAATGGTAATACATGCATCAAAGGCCCCAGGGCTGGAATCCACCCTGGGACTTTGCGGTAATGTGGCATGCGCTGTAACCACTTAGCTACCATGGCGCTCTAAATGTAGGTATTACATTTAATTCAATTAATTTGTATCTTTCTTGATGTTTCTAGAAACTGGAGCCAAAATATCTATGGCTGCAAGCCAAATAAATCCCTCAGCATCCTCAGCTCTAAGACGTGAACTGTCTCGATGATTCAGTCATCCATCCGGAGCTCTCCACACAAGCTTTAATATCTTTTCCTCCTCTTTCGCCCAGGCTATCGGTATCTCATCTAATCTTAGCTCTATGTTTCAGTGAGCGTTCCCAACTCTAATTAGGGTAAACTCCAACTCTTTCTAGTCTGTAGCTCTCTAAGTAACCTGCAGCTGTCTGTGCAGTTGGGCTCATAGGAGAAGCTCAGGTCTACATGCACAAAGCCTCAGGTGATGAACGTCGTGCCTCTCCCCAATCTTTTCATCTTGTTTTTCGCACCACCATCGGTCTATCAGTGCACAGAAATTAATTTCCTCTGCAGGTGTAAACAGAGCAGATAGGGTCCTAACCTTGTTGCACACTACGCGTGTTCTTTAGATTGTTAGAGTGACACAGGTCGCTGACAATTTATGTCATTTGCGAAACTGTTCAGAGAAAAATGCCTCTTGTTATTGCCTGATGCGTTCAGGTGTTCTTTTCCAGACTGGAATTCTTCTTGCCTCTGCATTCAGATGAGAGAGAGATGAGAGAGAGAGAGAGATGATGTGTGACAAGGCGTGAGCCTCATTTGAAACCATGTTGGGGTCTATGTTGTGCATCTGAGTCACCAGACCAACCAGGAAACCAAAACATAATTAATAAATGTAATTAACAGGTGCCTTCCATTCCCATGACTGCAGAGACGCAATAGGAAATACATCAAAACAAATTAAAGCAATCCCCAGGACTGTTTTTGCCTCAGATAAGGAGGTAACGGTTCTTTCCTGTTTGTTTGTAAGTAAGCAGAATATCTCAGAAAGCGTCACAGATCATTCGTGACCTTGGAAACAGCAAAACAATCCCATCTCGAGGTCCACCTGCTTGTTCCTGAGCTTGTTTGCAGTAGTTCACACTCCTCCATCAACAGATTGAATTTTCATTTAACTGTGAATGTTTAAACCTTCCATGCTTCTCAGCACTTTTAGGAACTTCTCGTCTATGTTGGCAGTTTTTATCAACATAACGAAAGACTGTATAATCTGGTTGAAAGCTCTGGAACAAGACAGCAAGTGGGTCTTGAATTTGTTTGGTCAAATCAGAAACAGGCGACTAGTTTTGGTGCAGATTTGCATCCAGGTGCTAATCAAGAAGTTGTGTAAAAAATTATCCCATAATTGTATGTTATGTGCATTTTGATTCAGATGCTGCTCCCAATGCATGTTAACAAGACAGAGTCTATGAAAAGACGTGTAAAAGTCACCATAATGTGCAAGACGTTTAGCGAGCAATAAGTTTGCCTTTCTTGATTTCTGCTTGCCATTTGTTCAACACATCTGTGTATAAATGCTTCATTAAGAGTTGATGATGTAGAATAAAAAGCAAGAAACTGGAGTTTTAATCAGGAGACCCGTCTTTGGGACCATTGTTGACTATTTTTTTGATTTACAAGTTATGTTACTGACCTTTGCTTGTGGACGTTTATAGCACAATTTCCGTAGTTGGGTTATGTTGTTTCTGTACATATTTTAAATACTTTACGTACTTAGTTTAAGCCCAACCATGAAGTTTTTCCCTTACCCTAACTGTTTTTCTCGCCTGAACCCAAGTTAGTGGTTTTCTAGCCTAAACTTAACTGCGGACATTTGCATGGTGTACAAATGACACCCGAAAAGCAGTGTACTCATGACATGTGGAATGTCAGTGTAGTGTTGCAGTATTTATTCGCCTTGCAATGTTATGATTCGCGCATAATTTTTACACTAAATGCAGTTCCTGTGAGGGTTTCTGGACTATATTAGTCATTGTTCTGTGTTGTTAATTGATTCCCAGTAATAAATATATACATTTGCATAACGCAGCATATTTGCCCACTCACATGTTGATAAGACTATTAAGTACTTGACAAATCTCCCTTTAAGGTACATTTTAACAAATGTGCGATTAATCATAAATATTATATTAAATATAGTATTTGAATCAGTTGGCAGCCCTATAATTTTCTTTGATTAAAATAAACAACAAATATAGAGCTTTGTGACTCTCTCTGGGTACTGTTTAGTCAGCAATTATGTTAATAACAATTATGGATAAAAGTACTTTGACAATAGTAAAATAAGTTATGTAAAGTACTTTTGATTTCTGTTGAGCTGGTCATTGGACATTTTTTTTCACTTCTCCATATTATTTGTGTTACACAATAATGTGCTGCTGGGGGCCTGTCCTACTGGTAGAATCTGTGGTTGCACTGTGGAAGTGAAACCACATCTCTTGCTGCTGTGATATATTTGCACATCGTTTGCATGCTGCACTCAAACACAGACACATAGGAGAAACACACATGCACACACACATACATCCACGTCATCCCGTACAATGAATGACACAGCGAATGACTGGATCATGCACAAATCCAGAGCTTGTCATTTTCTGTCTTACCACGACATGAAGGAGCTGACTCACTCCGACCTCTGTGTCGGGGTCACGCCGTGTCACCGCTATGTCACACGGATGCCTGGAATGTCAGCTATGTTCCCTGACACACTCGCTACAGACCTTACATCACACATTCACATGTCGTTCCCACCAGCCCATTCATGCAGAAGAAAGAGAGGGGACGGGGGGCCTTTCCAGTCAGGGGTCTCTTACCCCATCTCTCTCACTCTCTCTCTCTCTCTCTCTCTGTCTCTCTCGCTCTCTCTTGTTCGCCTCCTCTTATCCAGTTTTCTACTTTTTCTCTCAGGCTTTATCTCACTCTTTCTCCTCCACCCTCCTTCACTTGTAATCTCTCTCTCAAAACCCCCTTTTTTCCTCTCTCAATGTTATTCTTGACCCCTGGTCTTTTGGGGGGCCTCTATAAAATGTTTATGTGAAGGGCTGTTTGTCTGTGACACACACACACACCACACACACACACACACACACCTCCTTTGCACCCCTATAGATCAGCTGTAGGGTCCCACTATGCTGCCTGACCACGTGGCCTCAATGCACAGAAGGGACCCTCTGTTGCGGTGCCACGGTGCAGGGGCCCATGATGTCACAGGGAAATCACCTTCATCTCTAACACACACACACACACACACACACACACACACACAATGCACAGTGCGCAGCCCTTCCCCCGCTCTCTTTTCTTCTCATTGCCGTGGTGAATGGAATTGCATGGCTGTGCAGTTCAATCACTGTCAAGTGCAAAGAAAAGGGGTCTCTTGTGCAAAATTTCATGATTCACAATTGATTAAATAGGGGTGTCATTTCATGGCTGAACAGGGAGGTGTGCGGCGAGGAGTGGGTGGGGGGGAGGCTTTTTCATGCCCTTGTGAGATATGGCTCAGAAATCGCTTGATGGGCCCCATTCAAAGCTGGAGATGTAAAGTTCTGGGCTTTATTCATGGAGGAAAATAAGAGGCCGGTATATGAGGGGGGGTAAAGGGACACAGTAGGAGGATTGCCAGTATCTTCTCATGGCTTGTTAAAGGGCTTTCATGCCCTTGAGAGATATAGACCTAATATACTGTATGTAAGCCATATGATTTAGATTGCTGTTGTCATGTGGAAACTCTCAGGGTTCACCCAGTGGGGAAGCAGCAGAGGAGGGCCGAGGACAGGAAGTGGTCTTGAGAATAAAAAACAAGAGAATAGTTTTGAAGAAGTGAGTGGGCATATGTCATTTCACTGTACTCCACAAAAGGACATTGACTGCAGTAATGAGGTTGGAGAGAAATATTTCAGCGCTGTATTGTGGGAACTGTATTGAGTTACAAACCTCCAGTGAGGTTTCTGGATTTGAAATCCACTTATATTAAAGAACTGTGTCCACCCAAGTTGCAAAAGATTCAGGTGACCAGGTCACTTTATCCCGCAAGGTTTCTAATGTTGATAAAGACAATCTAACGCATAGCTACATTTAGGAGACTATTTTATTGCAGGAAGTTAGCATCGCTCTGGTTCCCTTGACTAAAAACCAATGGGATTTTTCCATTGGGGTTTTGGATTATTGCTGAATATGAGCTATGTGGCAAACACGTTTCTCAAACTTTTAGCAACATAATCGCATAATGCAGTCAAGTAAAAAGCTAATGTCGGGCTATAAACGAACTGCAACACAGTCACATGAACACGTAAACAACAAGGTTGTTTAGTCTCATTTAGCCACTTGTTCGCAACTACCTTTTTTAAGACCCATTAAGGCTTCAGTATTCAAGAGTGGAGTATTTATTCATGTATTTCATGTCTTAGAACAAAGCTTTAAAATCTCTTCAGCTTGTGTTAACCACAGACATTATTTCAAGCATGTAACTAAAAACTAACCTACATCTGTCACAAATGTTGGGATGTAGAACCTGCCAAATATGCATTTCCCAACATTTTTTTTACAATGTTTGAGAGAAATATGTTTAATGTTCTATGTAATATCATTACATGGCATCAATAAAACAAAATCTGTGCTGTTTTCTTCAATGATTAGATGAAGATTTCAGGTTAAATATTGTAAAATAAAATAGAGTGTACTGGAGGAGGAGTTGTGAGCATAATTAATTATCATGTTAGCATCAGTAACTGCTAGTCTATAGGGAGAGGGGAAGTCCCGCCCCTTCCCTTGAGTTTATTTCAGAAAAAATATGAAAGATAATCAACGGCGAAAGACAAATACAAATATTCTTCTCATGCCGTTTGAATGGCGCCACAAATATTAAATGCTTTGTTGCTCTGTAAGTCAAGAAAGTGGTATGTTTGTCGTAGTATCATTTAGTTTTGTGTGAAACTGCTCCCTTGCACAATATACGCCACCAACTCTAGTTATGTTTGCATCTTACGTATATATAGTCTTTACTGCGTGTAATTAGCTATTCAAGGACATAATGCACGCAAACACAAAATAGACACATTTCTATTTCACCAGTACATGCTGGTCATGTCAAACAAACATGTCACAATGTTGGCATATAAAGTGAAATTCCTGAAAATAAGATTCATGTTATTTTAAATGTGTATGTGATGCAGTAGCGAGTAGCATTAACATGCGTGTGAATGCCTTCTTGTTTTTGCAAGGCAGACATGCTGAACGGAGAAAAGTCAGCTTAGCAAATTGTACCAGTAGACTTTTAGACACAGTCTGTACTGTACATAAACACTGAGTTTCCATGACTTTTGAGGACATTAAATTGATTTATATTCATTGCCTGGAGACTTACCCTAACCTGCTACTTGCCTAATCCTAACCCTTACCTTAACCTCACCCTGAACCTAATGTCACCTTAACCCTAAACCAAGTCTTCACCCTAAAATAGTGTGTTTTATGTTATGGGGACGTGCATTTAATCCACAAAAGGAAGGCAAGTCCCCACAGTGTGACTGTGTAAACACATTCATGTCCCCACAACGTATAGTAATACACGCTCACACACACACACACACACACACACACACACACACACACACAGCCTCAGGATAAATGTGACTTGCACTAAACCAGTCTCACAAGGGAGAGGGTGTGTGTGTGTGTGTGTGTGTGTGTGTGTGTGTGTGTGTGTGTGTGTGTGTTTGTAGTAATCCATCTATGTAAGCTGCTGGGGTGCCGAGTAAAGATTTTTTAGGGGAGAAGGCGAACCAAACCTCGTGAGACCTGGGCAGCCCGGCTTCTGCCACATGCTTTGGGGATTTTAGCTCTGACATTGTTCTCCATGTACATTTCCTTGTTGTTGGTACACACTCAGAATAAATCTTTGAGGTTGTCTGAGGTCGCCTCTCAACTCTGCTTTGTCTTAATCCAATTTAGGGGGAAGTTCCAGAAGATATCAACACATTTACGGTATTTTCTCCTTTTTTTTTCCGCCGTAGCCTTCACTTCAGTTCGTTTCCACAACAGTGAGCAGATTCTACATCGAATTATGGCCCATTAAGTGACTCATTTACATTTCAAGCATTTATTTGATGCTCTCATGCAGAGCGACTTGTACTGAGTGCAGTACATGAATAAGCTTGAATTCCTAGATTTCCGATGCTCAAAACAAGAGTAAGAAATTTAATGGTCAAGAATGTGAGTGTAGAATACTAATGTGGGTTTGTGCAGTGTTGGTGACCAGGAAGAACAAAAACTTTTTTGCAGTGTCACTGATAACATTAACAGTGGCTCCGGTCTAGAGCTGTCAATCGATATATATAATATAATATAATATAATATAATATAATGATTGTCCATAGTTAATTGCGATTAATCGCAAATGAATCACATTTTTCATCTGTTCAGAATGTACCTTAAAGGGAGATTTGTCAAGTATTTAATACTCTTATCACATGGTAGTGGACAAATACGCTGCTTTACGCAAATGTATGCATATATTGATTATTGGAAATCAATTAACAACAGAAAACAATGACAAATATTGTCCAAAAACCCTCACATGCACTGCATTCAGCATAAAAATGAGCTCAAGTCATCAGTGTCAGTGTGTAGACTTAAATATGATTCACTGCATGTGATTATCATAAAGTGGGCATGTCTGTAAAGGGGAGACTGGTGGGTACCCAGAGAACCCATTTACATTCACATATCTTGAGGTCAGAGGTCAAGGGACCCCTTTGAAAATGACCATAACAGTTTTTTATCACCAGAGATTTAGCATAATTTTGGAGGGTTGTTTATCTAACATGATATGGTTGGCACCAATGGATTCCTTAGGTTTTGACACCAGTATCTTTAGTCTAGCTATCAGGATACTTAAGAGGTAAATTAAAAATCAATACAACCTTTTGGCGAATTGATAAGTATCGCAAAACATAATATTGTGATACTCGTGTATCAGTATCTTCTTATAGCCCTACTATGTACTCCTTCACTTAAGCTTTAGAAGCCTGCTGCAACCTAAACACCGCAAGTTGCGTTAATGCATTAAAATTAAAGTTAGTGGTGTTTGTGTAAATGTGTTATTATCGCGTTAACTTTGACAGCCCTAGTTAAAATGTCTACTGAAACACAGACTACAGTCTGTTGGTTTTTGACCCACCCAGCCATCCATCCTGACCTCCTCCCTATGCGTCTGTCGCGTTTTATACTTCCTGGTTCATGATTACGTGGACATGCAAAGTGATTTTGTCTGGTTGGGCTCTTATATGAACAAGCGCTTAGAGAACATTAATATTTTTAGTGGGCCGAGTATCTGTGCTCTGGAGCAGAGCTCCAGGGAAAAAACTATTATGAGAGATCACAAAAGTATTGCAGTGGCATGCAGACATATTGTGTGGGAAGCAGAAGTAATTTTTAATTCCACAGTGGTCTTGAACTCCTCTGAGAATCCTCCACAATTAATACATTTCTTCATCATGTGTCTTAGTGTGGAGCTTTCCTTCCAGAGCTTTGCTGTGTTTAACAAGGTTACTCCCATCTATCTTGCTTGTGTTTGAGGTTATGTTTTTTTTGTCCCCTTGCCCAGTTGAAATCCATGCATGCAAATATAGTCAGCACAGACGTATAATTACAATACAAGAATATCCAAAAGAAGCGGAAAATGGATAAACAGCCGCTTGTGAAGTCACCTCTGCACCATCTGGAGTACCCACCAGTCTCAACCCCAGGATCATTGTCTCTGGAAGATTTTGGGTTTTGTTCAGTGGTTTCAACAATAAGTAGCTGATTGCAATCATTTGTCTGTTTGAGAAGATTCCCCGAAGAGAGGCATTTTTTCATATTTTTGCTTCCTTTTCAGATAACACATCCTTTCTCCAAATTTCATTTCCCTAACGTAAAGCCGCTAAGTAGTTTTCAGAGGTTCTCGCTGTCTGTCTTCTTCAGGTATTTGTAGCACATTTACACACACACACAGACACACACACACACACACACAAAGACACACTCCCTTTTCACCACTTTCGCTCCGGGGCCTGTCACAGGGCTCACAACAAGAGGCTTCTGTGCATACCAAACCCAGACTGTTCATTCAGAGCTGCCGCTAATCGTGCATTTGCGCACACACACACGTACGCACTTACGTTACATGTGACCAGCATTCCTCCAGTTTTAGCCGTTGGGGGAGAAGGGGATTGAAGGGATCGACTGAACAGAGGGCCAAAAAGAAGGAGAGAGAGGTAGCGGCAACTCAGGAAATATAGACGATAGAGTACAATGAAAACCATAGAAACTGAACCCAAGGGTAACAGCTCTTATGAAATCAAAAAATATCTCTCCCTGTACTTCTACACCCTGTTTCCAACTTGATTGTTCTTCTGTTGTCAGGTACAGTTGAGTACGATGGCTCTGAAAGCTTAATGCACTGATGCAAATCAAATGGAGAAACACTTCTATCGACTTCACAAGACAAAAAACGCTAAAAGAACGTCACACTGTAACAGTTTGGTTCATGAGGATTAAAGCTGGCTATCTGTGAGGGGTCTTGGGAAAAAAATAAAATCAAGAACTTCCTTAACTTTGTAAATTAAAAATTTGAGTTTATTTTAACCCTCTGAGACCTGTGGTAGACTTGTTTTTGTCTTTTTTAGGGGGTACTGGGGGTCTGGGGCGGAGTAGCTAGTCTGTAGGGAGTTGGTTGGGAACCGGAGGGTCACCGGTTCAAGTCCCGACATGGACCAAGAACTGAGTGTGAACTGGTAGCTGGAGAGGTGCCAGTTTACCTCTTGGGCACTGCCGAGGTGCCCCTGAGCAAGGCACCAAACCCCCAACTGCTCGGGGGTTGTCAGGAGCAGCCCCCTCACTCTGACATCTCTCCATTGTTGCATGTATATGGGTCCTGTATGTGCATGTGTGTGTTAACAACAGAGTGTAAATTGAATTTCCCCTAGTGGGACTAATAAAGGTTGATCTTCTTCTTCTTCTTCTTCTTCTTCTTTAGGGGGAGATAGCAGATCAACAGTAGATGTTACATAGAAGATAAGATATTCCTTTATTGGTCCCACAGTGGGGAAATTCATCTGAACATCATCTGAAAGTCGGGAACATGAAGATTAATTTGCGAAGCAGCTCAGCAATGTGTAGTCATACATTAGAAATAATCATGAATGAATGAATGAATTAAAATAAACTGTAAAAGTGTATAAGAGCTAAGAGCATTATAATGGAGGTGTATGATGACCATCCCCAGGCTCTGTTATGTCTCATAAGTAGTTGCAGCAATTTTTGGGTTGATACTATTTGTTACACAGATTTGCTGCTAAATTTAGCCATTTTTTTACCACTCCAGAACTAATAAAAATGATCAACAATCCCTCCAAAATGCAACATTAAGACACAAGGACCTTGAGTAACACCATAGAAAAAGCCATGCTGTGATTTGGTATCAAAAACTTTGGAGATTTCTGCAAGAATGTCTTTTTCGGCAATTGGATGGCAGCACTTCTGTTGTGTTATCTACCCTGAAACCCCCTTACTATCGATGTACCTTGGAAAGCTATCCATCCTTTAAATGTTCTCGGTCTCTAGTTATGTGGTTGAAAAGTTTCACAAGACTGTGATGATCCTAGAGGTCACCACAGGTCATTTTATAAGTTACGTCAGTTTAAAAACTAACCTCATCACACATGAGTACATCTCATTGGACCAGAAGAGTCTCAGCATTACAGAGATACACCATTTTTGTAATTCCAAGACTGTTTAAGTACCCCAGTATTCAGAAATATTCAAATACACCATTTTTTTAGATTTGGCAAAAAGAACACATTTATACTGCATTCATAAAAGTGCATAGTTTACTGCGTGTGATTATCACAAAGTGGGCCTGTATGTAAAGAGGAGACTCGTGGGTACCCATAGAACCCAATCACATTCAAATAATGTATCTTGAGGTCAGAGGTCAAGGGACGCCTTTGAAAATGGCCATATCTGTTTTTCCCACCAAAATTTAGCCAAACTTTGGAGTGTTGTTTAACTTACATGAGGTTTTCTAGTTTCATATATCAGTACCTTCACTCTTGAACTGGTTCTCAGGGGGTTAAGGTTTATTTTAACATTGTGATTGCATGATTCAGGTATTATTGTAGATGCATGCTATACAGTTTACATTATTTGTTTATTGTTAGCATGTTTGCTTGTTATAATATCTGAATCATGCAATCACAATGATGGAAGCCACAAACCTTGACAACAAGTGTGTCCCAGCGCTGTGCATCACTTATTTGTTAGTGTCCTCTGGACACAACAGTTTCCATTGTGTTGTGAGGTTTTTGCAGCACTTTTTCTGTCACCAAATTGATGAAGCTTTTGCTTCATTTGCTTGTGCTGTGTCCATTTACATATGTTGTATTAATCTGCAGTACATTGAGCTCCCAGGTCCACCGTAGTTTAGATCTGTTGAAAGTCTTTACTGTAGGACATTTGTCATTGAACTGGATTGAAGGGCTGGACAATATATCAATATCATGATATCAGACTAAATATTGTAATATCATAATATGACAAATGTTGTCTTTTCCAGGTTTTCTGAACTTACCAGACTGTTCTAGCTGTGCTATTATTTGCCTTTTCCTGCTTAGTCATTATATCCACATTACTGATGATTATTTATCAAAAATCTCATTGTGTAAATATTTTGTACCAGCACTAATGGTCAACCCTACAACATGTCACAATATTGATATTTAGGTTTTTGGGCCAAAACATTATGATATTTGAATTTCTCCATGTTGCCCAGCCCTAGTTGAAGTTCAGTCTACTTGTCATACTTGTACGTGTGTTTTATACCTAAACTGTGAATCTGAGAAAGCAGAAAAGAGCAGCTGGTCTCGCCTCCAAACTCTGCTGCTGATGAGTTACGATAAGTAAGACTTCTGAGGAGTCACTAAGCATTTAGGTCGTCCCGCTCTGCCCTGGCTCATTTCTCCGCGAGGTGTCTTGAGGTGCTAGAGCAGCTGTGAACTAAGTCTGTCAGTGTATCAGTCTCCTGTGTCATGCCAGATGCCACATCTTGCTCAGACTATCACAGGTTTTCGGTCCAGGTAATTAATCTGAGCTCGTTAGCCACATGGCGGGCAGGTCAGAGCGGAAGCTGGCCTGCACGCCACAGAGGTGACTCAGCACGCACCTACTGTACTCACATAGGAAGTACTGTATTTCTTAACAAACCTACGCGGCGGTTGTCTGCATGGCGGTCCGTCCGTACGCCAGCGTGTGTTGACAGAGTACGCCCCGCTGGCACACGCAGTAGCTTATCTGCACTCTGCCCCGTTGGAGCGATGTCTTTTAAAGGAGGCGGGCGGGGTGAAACTGATATGTGCTGCTACCTTGCTCTCCCCTCACATCTACCATGGGACTGCACCAGTAAATGATGGCATTAGGGAGGGGGGGGGGGGGGGAGAGAGCAGATGAACTGCTTTCCTTCCTAGAGCGAGGGATGATTCGTAGGCCAGGGGAGGAAGAGGAGGAGGAGGAGAGGGGTGAAGCTGGACAGGTGCTGAGAGAGAGATATGTGCTTTTTTCCTCTCTCTCTGCTGCACAGAAGATTGGGGGGAGAAAGGGAGAGAGGGAAAGAGAGGAAAAAGACAGGTGAAATATTTCCCCCTGTGGCAGAGGAAATGGGGGGAAAGTGGAAAGGGCCAGCTCTGTATTGAGAAATGGACTAAACCATTCCCAGAGGGGGTGCTGAGAGTCCCAGCCCCACAGGCCTCTCTCTAAATGTACCTACTAGTGATGGATGATATCAACGTTTACCCCCTCTGCTTTTTTCTCACTCCTCAGCAGAGCTCAGGGAGGACTGTTTGTGTTTGTGTTTGTGTGTGTGTGTGTGTGTGTGTGTGTGTGTGTGTGTGTGTGTGTGTGTGTGTGTGTGTGTGTGTGTGTCTACACAAACCAGCACACCAGGCAAACCTGGCATGGCCTCCTCGAAACTCCCAGGGAGCACAAAACATCTCCCCCATAACAATCGATAGCTACCCCCAGCTCCCAGCCCAGTCCAACTCAGCTCATGGCCGCCCCTACTATTAATTCTGCTTCCTGCTTAGAGCCCGGTCCCCGAGATTAAAGAGCAACACCGCTACTGGAGTCCTTTGCTCACAGGAGGAGGGGTAGGAGGAGGGAGCACAGTGTGAAGATTGGTTATCCAAAGGAATCTACTCAGTGCCAGTTTACAAATACTACTCATTTCCACTTCAGGGCCGCATGGGGCTAACCTCGACTCTTATCCGTGTCAATTAATTTGCAACAAATCAACATCTTTGTGATGCTTTTTGCTTTTTTTTTTCCTCCCTCACAAGAAAACAATTACAACCAGTTGGGATGCATTCAAAGAAGTAGTTTGAAACGCAGCAATCTCATGCTAAAATGATAAGCTTAAGGGCACGGCCATTATTTTTGAGGTTTTTATAGCACTCTGTAGCATCACAGTGGTGTTCCTTATGCATTCAAATCTGAACATTCAAATTTTGGTCCCAGAACGGATGTTTTAGCATCAAAATACTATTTTCCGATGCCCTACTAAAAACGTTTGTATAAAGCCAAGATTTGTAACTGTTGAAGTCTTAGATATCACAGATATCTAAAGACATAGTTTCTTGCTCAAACTGATGTCTGTGCCGAGCAGGGCCAATGGCCAGCACCTTAGTTTTATCTGAGTTTAGCGGCAAGACATTATTGGGCATCCGGTTTTTCACTGTAGACAACAGGCCTCTAATTTAAGAATTTGTGATCGATCCTCCACCTTTATAGGCACATACAGCTGTGTGTCATCAGCGTAACAGTGGAAATTAATTCCATTACTGTGTAATTTGGCCAAGAGGTGTGATATATAGGTAGAAGAGCAGAGGACCAAGAACAGAGCCCTGAGGTATGCCATATTTCAAATCTGCGCTTTTAGAAGATATCTGCGCTTTTGGATAGATAAAATTGTTACTATGCAAGAGCAAAGCCAGAGACACCAATTTTTTTCTCCAAACACTCAAGAGGTATCCGATGATCAATAGTGTCAAAAGCTGCGCTCATTTATCAAGCAAAAATAAGAAACATTTGATCAGTTGGGATCTGATTGTGACTGATTGGGTTGTTTGTATACTTGCAAAACCTCCTGTGGTTTTCTTTATTCTCAGTGTTGAAATGGGCTGCTGCTTAATTACTGATGATGTGATCAATCAGTCAATTTAACCTGCTGGGCTGAATCAGACGTATCCTGTCTCATCAGTTTAGTTATAAAACAGTCGTCTCACTTATTCAATATGTGGCCTTTGGTGTGTGATGTAGCACCAATACTTGCTTGTAAATAATAGTTTTACGTTTTAGGATATATTTATTTTCTTGCCAAGAGTTGGATGAGAAGATTAATACCACTCTCATGTCTGTACAGTAAATAGAAAGCTATAGCAGCAGCTGGTTAGCATAGCTTAGCATAGCCTGAGTGAGAGCAGTAAGTTACCAGCAAAGAAACAGTCCGGCACAAAATGGTGAACTGTCATTTTTACGCTTCGTAAATGAAAATAGATTTGTTCCATCAAGATGGTGTGAGGGACATTCGGGCGCTGTTGATTTTAACATTTGCTCACTTGGGCGTTTTTCCAGTTTAACCGTGTCCCTCGTCTTCTCCCGTCTCCGGCAGTGGGACTCAAAACGAGAGTATCCGGTACTCTAGGACAAACACATGCTGTCTCTTCTTTACTTGCTGTTTGCCTCCCATAAACACACACAAGTGAACACTTAAAAAAAGCCACAAGAAGCATTCACCGTACACATAATCACGAATGCACACAGGCTCATTTTTACCTCTGCAAACATCCAGTGACTTGCACCGCATGGATTAGCCCCCCTTAAAGCATTCCCTTTGAAACTCAGCAAGTAGGGATTTCTTTTTAGGTGATCACTGGCCTAAGCAGCTGTTACACGCAGGATTAGCAGGTTCTGCCATTCAGACAACATGGTCTGTTTAAACTGGCGGGGTGAAGGAAGTAGAGGAAGACAAGGAGCGGAGGGGAAGGGGGAGGTTATGACAAGCAGGAGCAGAGCTGAAGTTGAGAATACAAGGGAGCGAGAAAGAAGGAGGTGTGGGAGATGTGAAATGGGGAACAGATGATGAGGGAAGGGGAGATGCGGAGCAGAAGGGATGAGAGGTGAAAGGAGCAGAGCAGAATCGGGATGTGTGAAGAGAAGTGTGAAGGGAAGGAGAGGGGGAAAAGTGAGAGATGCATGGAGAGAAATTAGTGTGGAAGGAGGAGAGGAGAGAGGAAACGAGGAGAGGAAAGGTATCCAGTGTTGTGAGGATCGGACTGCTGCCAAGGAAGCAGCTTAAAAGGGGCTGACAATGACAATATTGTTTGGTGTCCTCCTCTGGTTTTCATCCTTTTTTTGTGCCTTCTTTCACTTCTATAATATCATCCCCCTGCCGTCTCTCTGAGTGTGCAAGTGTCTCATCCAGCCACCTTTGTAATTGTGCTGGTACAAGGTGTTTGCAGAGAGGGAAGGTTGATGGGCTGATAACAGGCCTGGCTTTAGGGGTGGAAAGATATTTCCGTGCTGCCACGTCTGGCTCACAATAGCATCACGATTGCCTCCCACGTGTCTCTCACTTCTCGTGCTTCCATTCTGTCTCACATACAGAAAGGGGTGTAACAAAATGACGTTTTGTGATACTGTATTGATTCTCCAAAAATCTGACGGCTCGCCAGAAGTTGTAGTATCTGTCATCTGTCATCATATCAAACTATAAAACCTAAGGAATACATTGGTACCGACCATGTCATACTTTTCTCCATGCAGTACACATGTGTACATGTAGTACAAATGTTTTTGCCTAAAGGGGAGACTCGTGGGTACTCGCAGAACCCATTTTCACTCAGGTATCTTGAGGTCAGAGGTTAAGGTCCCAGTTTGAAAATGGTTGGAAAATGTTTTTCCTCGCCAAAATTTAGCACGTTTAGAGTGATATTTAGCCTCTTTCGCGACAAGCTAGTATGACATGCTCATCCAATGAGTCCAGTTATATTAATGTGATGATGAGTAGCCATTTCACATCAGGACATATGGTGGTGTCTTTATACTGTGACAGTTTTCCTTAAGTTAGATTTGAAAAAAAGTATCTTACAGTATCACAACATGTTGCTATATATTGTATTGTATCATGATACATATCATATCACCATATTCTTGACATTACACATCCCTATCTCGTATCGCACTCAGCTCTCTCTCTTCTCTGTGTCCTGTAAATGGAGGAACACATCAGGGATCCCTGTTGTTATGAGCTCTATCTTTCCTCGGCTGCTGTTTGTCATTCCCTTCGCTTTTACCCCCCTCCGCCTCTTCTCTTGTGTGTGTAGCAAGGTGTGCAACAGCAGCACGCCAGCCAGGCAGCTTTCTTAGTTTTCCGTTTGATGCATCGCGGCACATTTCACTGGAACACGCCGGCGCTTCCCGGGAACAGAACTCGCGTCGGCGCTCCGTCGCCTTGCGCTCCCCACTTTCACTCATTACCCTTTTTCCCCTCTTTCTGCTCTCCCCTGTGCCCCTCCTTCGCTTTCAGCCTATTCTGCTGGAAAGATAGGGAAATTTTACATTCAGACGTTCACACACACACACACACACACACACTATCTCACATATGCAGACACACGGAGCTGCAGCCTTTCCAGTTGCGCGCTGCACTGCTACGATTTCCTCACATTCTCATGTGGCTCTGCTGAAAAAGGAATTGTACACATGCATGCACACACACTCATAAACACCCACACAGTCATATTCTGGTCCGTTATCCCTTCTTGGTAATCTGTTTACGGAGTGCTGGGCCCATTTGGGGGAGAATTTAATTGAAACCGGGGCTAATCTGATGATGGCACGGAGCGGCGGAGCCCTCGGCCCTGCTTCACCTCCAGTTAGGTTGCACCTTGTCGTCCTCGCGCTCAATACCTTGCTACTTCATTTCATGCCTCACGCTTCAGTGCAGCGCTGCCCACTCATACATGCCACATTGATTGTTAAGCCGACATTTGATATGCGCCACGCTCACTCAATTCTGATCTTGTTTTTCTTGTTTGTGTCCTCCCTCCCCCTCTTTTCTCACTCCCCACGCTCCCTCTCTGTGCATCCAGGATGGCTATTACTCCCACCGGCCGAAGGAGAAAAGTAGAGTGGACAGCAACAACGAGAACTCTGTGCCCAAAGACTTTGAGAACATTGACAATAGTAACTTTGGTGCGCGCTCACAGCCGCACCGGCAGTCTGTAGGGGCCACCAGCAGTAAGCAGCAGCGGGAGCATCTGCAGGAGAAGGCTCACGCCCAGCAGCAGACCTGGCGGGACAACTCCCCGAGTCTTGGCCGCGGCTCAAACGAAGTGCTGCCTTTAGGCCACCATCCGCCGGCGGTCAGCAACGCCTCCTACGCAGGCGGTCACGGCGTCGCGGGAGTGTCGCGGCAACACAACAGTGCCTCACAGGCCCAGCAGGCCCAGTCACAGCACAGACATCAGCACCCGCACAGGAGGCAGGCGACTGCAGCGCCGCTGGAGGTGAGCTACGACGAGCCGCCAAAGTGTGAGATCAGCGGCAAGGAAGCCATTTCGGCTCTATCCAGAGCCAAGAGCAAGGAGTGCCGGCAACAGATCGCTGAGGTGTACTGCAGACACAAAGAAGGACAGTTAATGCCCGAGAAGGTCACTCGCTACTGCCCCCTCGAGGGTGAGTCCATCATTGTAATTAATTTGATTGATTATTTGATTTCAGTCAATACAGGTGGTTGTCTGTGTGGTTAGTGCAGTCAGTTTGTATTCTGAACAAAAAAGGTCTCACTGAATGGATCTGTATCTATGAAGCTTCCTATCACAGGGACAGAGTCCATATGGTTGTAGAGCTGCAACAATTAATCAATTAATTTCCAGTTATTTTGACAATTGGTGAATCAATTTGATTTAAGAAAAAAACTCACAATCCTCTGATAATGTTTTTTTTTTACTCCTCTACAACAATAAACTGAATATCTTTGAGGTGTGGATAAAACGAGACCTTTGAGGACGTCATCTTGAGCTTTGGGAAACACTGATGGACATTTTTCAGCACTTTCTGACATTTTATAGACCTAACAACAAAACGAATAATCGAGAAAATAATCAACAGATTAAGACAAGGAAACTAATCGTGTGTTGCAGTCCTAGATGGTTGTGTTAAATGAAACCATGGTTTTCTACATCTGATGCCACTAAAAGTATTTCTCTATGACATTATATTTTCATGAATAAATAATAGGGCTATCAATCGATTAAAATACTGAATCACGATTAATCACGTGGTTGTCCATATTTAATTTCAATTCATCGCATCACACATTTTCTATCTGGTATCTCAAATGGAGAATTGTCAAATATTTAATACTCTTATCAACATGAGAGTGGGTAAATATGCTGCTTTATGCAAATGTATGTATATATTGATTTATTTAATAAATACTGTATATACAGACAGTATATTTAATAAATATATGCATCACAATTATGTATGGACAATCATGCAATTAATTGCAATTAAATATTTGAATAGATTGACCCCACTATGTATGTATGCACTCATATTTCTGTAAGATATCTGAGGATAAATAAATCCTCCACATGCAGCATTTATGTGAAAGCAGTAGAAACAGATGAGACAGGGGAGCCACTCTTAACCACTCCAGCACTCCTTAAACAATCGTTCATCTCAAGTCACTGTTAAAGAACTTCACAGAAAAATTCACAATCAGGTGATCAATAAGCTAATAGAAGTTTTTGCTTGAGTTGATTATTCTAGCAGTCTTACTAAAGTACAAGATACAACAGCAACAAAAAAAACCTCCTGGAAATAATGCTGACAGGTTTTCAATGTCCTTTCCTCATATAGTTTGACATTTCATTGTTTTCTCATTATTTCCTCCCACTCTCCGCTGTACAAGTAGCAAAAATAAAAAAGAAAAAGAAAAATAACATCCGCAAAGCTAAGTACAAAGAGTGTGGTGTGACCAGTCAGGCTCTAGTACACGGTAAAATATTTCCTGTTGCCATCATAATTGCAATTCTCCTCAAAGGCAAGAAATGTCTTTTTTATGCCGATACATAATTGGTGAAGTAAATTGTTGGAGAAAATGGGGATGCTGCTTGTATTCTCTCCAAATTGGTTTCCAATTTTCATTTGTTTTGTCAATCTGGCCACAGAACACAGGTTCTCCTTTCTTTTTGTCAAACAGACTCACACAAAGAACTTATGGACATCTGCAGTCTGGCTGTGGATTCTGTAAACATGATTTGTTGCGGCCGCCGCCATCGGTGGGCGGCACGTGTTGGCGACTGTTTTGAAGTGAACAGCACATACACACACAGGAGTGGACTGAAAGCAGCGTGGCCAGCAAGGGAGGAGCAGGAAGCCGTTATGCATCCCGCCTGTTCTAGTCTGATACCTTCTCGCTCATGTTCTTAGAACCTGAGGAAGAACCGTGACTTAGCAACTTTTTGCACATTCCCCTTCCCAAGAGGAGGAGTATCGTTTGTCTGTGCCTTAGCTCCTGTCATCCCACACAGCAACTCGCCATCCCACTCAAACTGACAGTTTGATCAAAGGAGACAAAGAAATTGAAAAGGGCTTTCCCCTGGTGGCTGGGCTGTAACAACACGACAGCTAAATTAAATCACTATTCTTTCTTTCTTTCTCTACGTCTGCCTGCCTGCCTGCCAATGTGTTATCTCTCTCTCTCTCTCTCTCTCTCTCCTCTGTTCCCCATCCCAATTCAAGTCCTAACCTTGTTAGCAGAAAATTGTCCAATTTGGTTTGATTGGTACACTATCCTTGAGGCCTTGGTGAGATTAGCAATTGTGATAGCTCTGGTATTAGCATCATTGAATACAGGAGGAATATGTTCAGTCTCTTTGCCTCCCATATGCTAACTTGGCCAGTAATGATGTAACTGGGCTGCGTAGCTCCAGCAGGGGTAATTGCAGGCAGTTACCTTGTACCCATGTTGCTAGAACCTAATGGCCTTGTACTGAAAAGGATTTGTGTATAAATCATGGTTAAAGCTGCTATAATCAGTGCATTTATAACAAATTTGGACTGTCAATCAATTGTCCAGAAACCCTCGCAGGTACTGTATTTAGCATAAAAAATATGCTCAAATCATGACACATCAAACTTCAGCCCAACAGACAACAACAGCTGTCAGTGTGTCAGTGTGCTAACTTGATTATAATTTGCCCCAAACTGCATGTGATTATCATAAAGTGGGTATGTCTGTAAAGGGGAGACTCCTTGGTACCCATAAAACCCATTTTCATTCACATCTTAAGGTCAGATGTCAAGGGCAAGCCCCCAGGAAGAGCGCCAGGTCGTATTGGCCAATGGTGGTACTGCAACTTCTGTGTCCATCATGTGATGCCAATGGACCCAAAAAGACTTTTTCTCATAGACTTTGAGAAAGAGACGTCTGTAAAGCAGGATAATTTTTTTAGGTAAACCAACTCCCCAGTCAAACACACTCAGAAGTTGTAAGACACACTAATAGACGGATCCAGAGTTATTTCCTTTTTCTGTTTATGTCTACGGTTACTGACGTTGAGACCTCGTGACCGAGTCATATGACCAAGTGGAAGCTACTGCGCATATCAGACATGCGCACTATTAAGACCGGGAAGAAGATCCGGGTACTTTTCCAAACCTGGAAGTCTACTCATTGACTTCATGCGCCACTGAGCAGCTTTCATAGGAATGAACGGAGCCCCGCCTCTAACGCTGTATCCAGTTCTCTTTATACATCCATGGCCAAGGGACCCTTTTGAGATGGTCTTGACGGGAGCCTTAGAAGCTTACCTGGTAGAGCAGGTGCCCTTTTTATCAAATCTAAGTCCTTACCGCACTGCCATGACGGTTTTTCCTCGCCAAAATTTAGTGCATGTTTGGAGTTTTATTTAGCCTCCTTGGTAATAAGCTAGTATGATGGTTGGTACCAATGGATTCATTAGGTTTTCCAGTTTCATATGATGCCAGTATCTTCACTGTAGCTTTAAAATCGAGCCTGCTACAACCTAAAAATCACAAGTTGCGTTAATTAAAGAAATTAGTGCCATTAAAATGAATTAGCCAGCCTTAATCTCGATACGCGGTTCCATCGTGACACGATTCCACTAAGAGACGATAAAATGCCCGAGCGAGTTACCAGACTTACAGATAGAGATTACCAGAAATTCAGCAGATAAAGAGCCAGATACTTCACTCAGCAGGTTGTTGTTGGCTAGCATCTTGTTAGCTGATGGTTTTAGCTGAGCATGCTTCTTTGGTTGTTACTTGGTGGGTAGAGCAGCATGATACAGACATGCTACAACATGTTGTTGGATAGCTCCAAATAAATGCTATTGCTGCCCCGTGTCTGCTGTAAATAGGCAACTGTTTGCTTCACCATATCAAATTAAGAGGCGTTAGTATGTCAGTGTTCAGCCGAGTGTTATGTCAGCGCTGCCCTGAGACCTGTCATTACAGGTTTAAAGAAAATGAAACAGAATATGTTATTGTATTCATAGAAATCAAACCCATGGATATGATTTATATGTCTGCAAACCTGGCTCTGTGGATAGTTTGAAGGAGCAGACACCATCCCCGAGACATTTCCAAATACAATTTGGTACAAGCCCGTTGGGATATAGCTCAGCTCATGTTCTAACCTCTCATATGAGCAGTTAAGATGGAGGGCGGGTAAGAGCCTGAAGTTACACAAGATGATGGAGGAAGAGAGTCGGGCGATAGCAGATGAGGGAGAGGTAGTTTAAAAGATTGATGGAGATGGGAAGGATGATGAAGAGTGATGAGTTCACAAGGAGGGCTTCTGTTTTTTGGGGTTTTTTTTGTTTCTGTTGGAAAAAGGCCTGCAGTGTCTTCAGGTGCAGAGTCAGTTAAAAAAATACTACACACGAAGCTCGTTTGCGGATAAACACACATAGCTCGACAAAACTGACAGTAAAATTTAACTTCTCTCACACACACACATACACACAGCAGTGCTCATTAGTTCAGCTAGCTAGCATAGCACACACTCTCAGAGTGCTTTGTGAAGTGACTGGCCAATTATCCGTGTGCAAAGCAAACCAGTGAACCTTCTTAGCTGGCCACCAATTACTGTTCAATCTGATACGGCCCACAGCAGATTTCCCCCCTGAGCTGTCCACACACACACACACACACACACACACACACACACACACACACATCCGGAGAGGGAGAGAAGCCAGGAATAAGTTTGAGTGACTGACAGGAGCCACAACCAATTGGGGCCAAATGAAGCCGAGGGAGTGTGTCATTAACCCCAACCTTGTTGTCAACCTTTAAACAAAGCCATGTTGGACGCCTGCCTTTAAATTTGAATGAATGAGATTAGTTGAACGGGAGGGACCGGGCCTTCCCGTCCCTGTTGGCTCCTGTAGAGACGACGTGTTCGGACACTTGCCCTTAAATTTTGAGTAATGACAGGAGCCCGAGGGCCAGACGGGCTCAGGAGCCGGGAGAGGCATATTCTAGGAAATGTAACCTCAGGGGAATAAACAGCTCCCACCTCAGTATCCCTAAGCTTCCTCTACTTCTTCAACAGGCAGGCTCCTGGGAACTGAAGTCCCAAATTATAGTCATTAATCTCCTTAAGCCACGATCTGTGAACAAACATGTCCCATAAACTGCATGTGCACATGTGCTGTAATAACTGCAGATTTAAAAACAAACAATGCCTGTGATAATGTTGCGGGATTTGATGGTGCAGAACTGCTTCCAGGAAGGGTTTCTTTAGGTTTGAAGTACAAGTGTTTGTTTTTGAGTGGTTGAAGGGGGGGTTACAAAACCACGCGATGGAGCTATGCGAGGTTACCAGTGGCTCTCCGGAGATTGTTGGAATTGTTTAATTTGATAGTGGCTTGGCAGGCTGCGACCGGGGGCGGTGTTTGCCTGCATGCTTCTTGTTGTCATTTGTGTGAAATCCAAGGCATCTTCTGGGAGTTTTGCCTAAGAGGAATGATGGCACATTGACAAACCGTGCTCCACCCTAAAAGCCTCAGAGGAATCGCTTATAGGATTCCTGTCTGGATGAGGATAGTACTCACAGTGTGTGTAGTGTCTGGTTAAAATTGTCATAGCTCCAATTTAGGCATTTAAGAAAATGGACAAGTGAGTCATGGTTTTGTGGTAATGTTATTTATTTATTTATTTATTTATTTATTTATTTTTTTTTTGGGGGGGGGGGGGGGTATTTTTGTTCTTATTGATTCATTTATTTATTAATATATTAATTGTAACATGGCTTTCTTTCCTCGTGCATAATCCTAACCAATTGGGCCTCCTGAGAACAGGAGGCATTATATTTAGAGGACCTATTATGCATTTGTGCTTATTCCCTTTCCTTTAGTGTGTTATGTATATTTTTTTGTACATGTAAAAGGTCTGCAAAGTTACAAAGCCCAAAGTCCACACTCTCCCACAGTAACACTGCCCCTGAAATGCCTTGATTGTCCTGCCTTTTCTTCCGTAACATGGTGATGTCACCAAGTAAGACATCTGGGTAATACCTGCCTAGCGGCTAGTTTGGCACACCCTCAAAAAAGCTAGTTAGAGGGGAGCTGGAGCGGAGGCCAAAGAGTTTGATTCATTGATCAATCACAACAGAGTGGGCCAGCTGACCCATTAGAGCAGCCTGGAGCATTCGAGAAGGCGGGGCAGGAGCTCGAACAGAGTGTTTCAGACAGACGGTGAAAAGAGGTGCTGCAGCACAGCCGGTATGACACCAGTGCAGTGTTTTTAGAACGTTAAAGCATGAAAACATGTTCTAGTAGAAACCCCAAATACAAGTATGCACCAGAAAATGAACATAATAGGTCCTCTTTAAAGGTCCCATGTTGTAAAGTGTGAGATTTCTATGTCTCTTTTGATTATATACTGTGAAGCTATCAAAACATCTGTAAGGTCACTGGTAGAAGTTCTGCTAAACTATGTGTAGTTGACACACCTAGTTCGCTGCTTCAGTGACGTGAAGACGGCAACAGCACAGATGTGCAAAACTGGAAACGCTGACCAATCAAAGCAGACTGAGTTTTTTCTTGAGGGGCTCTTAAAGACACAGGCACTAAAACGCAGCGTTTCAGACAGGGGGTAAATACAGGTGTATTCATACAGACAGTATAAGAAAAATTTGATGTTTTTTGGATTATTGACGCATGTAAACATGTTCTAGTAGAAACCCAAAACACATGTATAAACCTGAAAATGAACATAATTTGTCTCCTTTAAATGACAGAGGTGAACAAGGGCAAGTTACCCATGTTACAGTCAGTGTTTTTCACAGCAAAATTGCTGTATTATAGTCTTTGTACATCGTAAAGAGAGCTATTGATTGTTAGTTATAAAACCAGTACTTCCTTACTTCAGACTCTGGCACACTTACAGACAATGTAAAATACCTACTGAATGTTCACTTGTGCCATAGCAGTTAATTATTATGAATATGCTAATCATCACCACTCCAACTGCTACTTACCATGTTGCCTAGCAGCCTTGTTAGCTATTTCCGTTTATTGTTTAATGAAAGAATAACATTTAATTATCATTAATAACTATATTCATTATGCATTTGCTTTCCTCGTCCCTCTGAGATATTTATAGGTGCTACACCATCATAGTGAATAATAGCGCTGCTTGTGCAGCCTCTCGTAGATCATCAAATAAATAACTGATTTGATTTGGCAATCAAACCACTGATTATATTACTGATGAAGAATCCATGCAATGTTGTGTGAATTAAATTAAGTTAATACAAGATGTCTATTCACTGATATCATTGCATAAATGTCCTCTTTATACCTCACAGGTAAAGCCAATGCTAATGTCCAGTGGGATGAGGACTCTGCTGAGAGCTTTCCATCAAAACCAGTCAGAATAGCGTTTGTCCTCGTGGTCCATGGACGAGCCTCTCGCCAGTTTCAACGCCTCTTCAAAGCCATCTACCACACCTCGCACTACTACTACATACACGTCGATCAGGTGAGCCGCAGACAACATACAAACATGATGTAACTTTAATGTGAAGCCAGTCAAGGCCTTTTAAATCCATAATTTTATCATTGGAGGATTGGTTTGAATATTACAATTTTCTTTGTTACTCTCTGAGATTCATAATAGGCCTGTTTTTGTCTTTTATTAGGGGGAACAGGGCATTTAGGGGGAGCTAGCAGGTCAACACTATATGCCGCACTGAAGTGATGTACATCATCTGAAAGCTGGGAACCTGGAGATTAGTTTGAGATGCAGGTCTTGTTGCAGCACTTTTTGGGTTGATACCATTTCTTAGACAGATTTGGTGCAAATTTAACCATTTTAAGCAATTGAAAATTAGTTAAAAATAATCAATAATCCCTCCAAAATGCCACATTAAGATACCAGGACCTTGAGGAACACAATAGAAAAAGTCATGCTGTGATTTGCTATCAAAACCTTTTGACATTTGAAGATTTCTGCAAGAATTGCATTTTTCGGTGATTAGATGGCGAGCACTTCTGTTGCGGAAACGGCTCACAAACCCCCTTATTGCCAATCTGGCTTGGAAAGCCATCTATCCTCTGAATGCTTTAGGTCTTTAGTTTGGGCTGTAAAGTTTCATGAGGCTGTGATTATCCCAGAGATCACCACAGGTCATTTTATCTCACAGTGAGGTCAAAAGAATGGCCTCACTACAGTGAAATGGCTACTATGGAGGCTAACATCATCACAGATGAATACAATTGGGCTCATTAGATCCACAAGAGGGACTCCAGTATGCAGAAATATTCAAATACATCATTTTTAGAATAGGTGAAACTAACACATTTGAACTGCATGCAAAAAACTGCATGTCATTTTCATTCACATATGTGGGTCAAGGGAAGCCTTTGGAAATAGTCATGCCAGTTTTTCCGCACAAAAATTTTGCCTATTTTGCAGTGTTGTTTACCTTCCTTCCTGGCAAACTAACATGTTGTTACCAGTGGATTCAATCTGGCTCTAAAAATGAACCAGTACAGTTGGTTGGGATCGTTGTGTCTCTTGTAAAATGTAATCTCTTGGTGTCAGACGCAATATTAATCAGCGTATGATTATTTCCTTTGTTTCAGCGCTCTAACTACCTGCACAGGCAGGTGCACGCCTTGGCTGCCCAGTATCCTAATGTGAGGGTGACACCCTGGCGCATGGCCACCATCTGGGGCGGTGCCAGTCTGCTGACCATGTATCTTCGCAGCATGGCTGACCTGCTGGCCATGAGGGACTGGAGCTGGGATTTCTTCATCAACCTCAGTGCTGCCGACTACCCCATCAGGTAATAAAGATGGATCTCACAGGAAGGAGAGTTGAGTAAAGGCTAGCGGGGGCAACCTGAGGGGAAGGCAGTCAAGTAGTTTCTTTAAGAATTGTCCTGTAAGGAAATGAACGAGGTATAGAGGCAAACATCTACAGTAATGTAGGTGACAAAGGCAGCCACCAGGCGAGCATTACAATAGTAGACCGCTCTCAGCCAATATGGAAGAAATTCAATATGCGCTGGTCTGGGCTCCTGTGGTTAACTGTGAGCTTTAAATAAAGAGTCACTCCAAACCAAACAGATCGATGAAGTCGAACCTCTGCTTTTCTCAAACACTATTCGTTCACACCTTCTCTTCCAAGTCCCTGCTTTCTTGCTTGCGCTCCATTGAATGGGTTACATGGTGAACTGATTACAATTTAATTGCCCAGGGTCAATAGCTATTGACTTTGCCGGCCTGTTGTGTACTGTACAGTCCGAAAGTCATCTCTCCACTCCAAAACATCCCCTTTAAGTGGCTGGAAGAGGTAATTAAAGCCACAAAGTCTACGTGAACTGGACATGAAGTCATGGAAATAGCCGACTGGAGGAGAAATTTTTGTGACTTGTACTTTTTTTTTATGTGAGTTTATAGTCCTCCTGGGAGTTCAGGGTCTGCTGGGTTTTTGATATAGCTCTGCAGCAGCCAATTAAAATCCTCCTATTAAGGAAAGAGTTATCTCCTCTGCGCAGCCAGATGTCCACCAGTTGAGTTTAGACAAGCTGTAATGGCCACTGGGTAAAAAGAAGCAGGATCTGATGTCTCCACAGCTGGAGCTAAGATGCAGGGGCAAATGTGGATTTTGCTCCACATTTGGGATTTAGTCGTGTTGTGTTGTTTTTCACCATATTGATGAGCGCTGCTGCCATGCTGTCTGTGTATGTGCGCCTGTGTTTGTGCACCAGTGTGTGCACACCAAGTTTGCATAGTTCAGTGTACCTCAGCACCTGTCTGTGTACATTTGTGCTTATTTATCCTGTCTGTGCGCCTGTCTGTCTGTCCGTCCGCCTGTCTGTCTGTCAGCGCATGATTAAAGGCATTTACAAGTGCATGCACCGAGACACTGATTTCCTTCCATCTTTTGCCTCCTCATTTGCATGAGGGTGATGTTGTTGAAAAAAGGGCTGACAGTGGAGGTTTTAAGCCCCATCTGTTGGGAAACGAAACGATTGATGGAGCGAAAGAGGGAGCCGAGAGACAGAAATGACAGGGAGTGGCGAGGGAGCGAGAATAAGCAGTTGGGGGAACAAGAGGGAACTGCACGTTTTGGATCCATGCAATATGGAAATATGTAAATGGCAATCTTGTATCTTTGCTTAGCAAGTGCATTTGTAACCACTGCGCGGATTTGACCGAGTCTGCGCTCTGCATATTTACTGAGTTTAACTTGCAAATGTGGTCCCTTTTTAAGTGGCAGTTCTGGGTTTCAGACCCCTGTGAGAGGGAGCATCCGTGCTGCTCGAGTGTCCTCGAGCAAGAAACCGACACCCATTCGGCTGTTTCGTCGCTGATAATCCTCTCTGATTTCTTTGGGGACGGGATCAGACGGACAGAGACATTCTCCCTCAGAAATAAACACCTCAGCATTACATTATCATTATGGACTTACACTACAGCACAGAAAAACATGTTGGAATAAGCAGATGCCTCACTTTTGCCAGACTGCAAATGCAACCATGTGTTAAGCTGCCAGTGTGCTTCATCAGAACCGAGTGTCAGATGGTTGAATAGCTTTGGATACTCACTGCCTCCACGCCTTTGGGTGAGGGGGACTGTGTCCGACTATTTCTTTTACTTTCAAAAACCCTGACATTCATGCCAACTTCCCTCCATGATTGATCAGCTGACATTTTTTCAGCTAAAAATATATAGCGTGAATCTTTCCTTAATGTAGCAGAAGCAAGCAGGATATTATTGGCATCACTGGGCAAAAATCCCATAATAACCTTTCAGCATGATCAAATATGAATCAATTTTCTGTCACCCTAATGTACAGTTGGTGGGCGGTGCTTGGTATTTCCTCAACTGTTCTCAATATGGCTGCTGGCTCACAAACTTTCTCATTTTATAGCTAAACAGTAACTACAAGATGTTTCTGAATACATTGTATGCTAGAAATAGGCATTACAATAACAGAATATTGATTCATATTTGATCAGTGCTGCCTAGTTTGATCAGAGTTTGTGAGGGATTGACAGCTGCTCAGAGACGGCAGGCTCCAGCATGGCTCTGATTGGCTGTTTTCCTCTGGTCTGTGAAATTTTGCAGATGCCATTAAGAGCATCCAGCCTGCTGATGCCATTTTTAAGTTACAGCAGTTTTGGTAGCAGATTTTCCAAATGGGACTCGGTTTTTCTATTCTGACCATACTGCGCTGGTGCAGGCACTAAATGGGGGGTGAGGGGGCTTCCCTGCCCCACGCTGCCCTGACTACTGCTGTTGTTATCAGTGGGACTGGAGACAAGCATTATTTCCCCTCTAATTCCCCGATAATGTCTGTCCTGCCGCATGGATGGCTCTCAAAGGCAAACCCAGAGCCCCTCACACCAGCAGAGGGGCTGTGTGTCCAGGGGGAGATATGTGTGTGTGTGTGTGTGTGTGTGTGTGTGTGTGTGTGTGTGTGTCCAGAGAGGCCAGAGGATGAGTTACACGCTTGCTTTGTCAGAGTGAAACCCTCTTTCCCAGCTTTTATCTACACAGTCTCCATGCTTTTACCTCTTTTTTCCCTTTAAAGCCCTTTTTCATAGACTTTACAGCAGCTTTTAAGAAGTCTGAGTTTTTCCAAACAATGACTGGCCGCAGGCGTCATATCTTCTAATCTCTTTCACTTTGTCATCTCTGTCTCTAGGAAAAAAAAAACGTTCCATAAGTTATAGGTGTCATTTCCTGCTGTGAAAAATACCCTTTATAACCCATTTAGAGCTAAGCCAGCTCATTTGAAAATGTCATTTAAAAAATGTCTGAAATAAAATTTAAAAAGTCGTGGAACATTTGCAGGTTTTTACAGGACAAAAATGATGATTGGATTATTCATCTCTCATCTGTCTGAGTGTTGATAGTGGAGGTGTAAATCACCAGTTTCATCATGAAACAATATTACATTAATTCTTTGGACAACAGTGTAATATTTGCTGATATCACAAAGTCTGTGACAAAATGATTTTGATATGATTCAATTCAGGGACCTGTGGTCAATTTGAGACAAAATCATATGCCCATTTAACATAACCAGTTACATTTACGTCAACTCACAAACAGGATCTAAAATATGATTTACCATATGATCTTATTACTGGGCTCTTCCAGTCATTCATTTCTTTTTAATGAAACAATAGAAATAGAGCTCCTTTTGTTGGAGGTCTGGTTGCTGCTCAGTGGTGGTGAGCAGCTTCACAGCTCACCTTTAGTGAGCCTGACCTGACGTTCATGCTAACTTCGGAGCTAAACCTCTTGGAACTTGGCTCAGGCCTTGAAGAGCTGTGTTAT
The DNA here is from genome assembly GCA_947000775.1 of Pterois miles. Taxonomy (NCBI): domain Eukaryota; kingdom Metazoa; phylum Chordata; class Actinopteri; order Perciformes; family Scorpaenidae; genus Pterois; species Pterois miles. The sequence goes on from CAMQGK010000253.1 coordinate 336,288, forward strand.
TCGCTGACAAACTAACTTACACACACACTGCACTGCTAGGTTCACAGCTTTAAGCTGTTGCATTAGCGCCGAGTTTCCGTTCACTCCTGTGAGAGCTGCTCAGTGGTGCATGAAGCCAAAATGGCTCGACTGCCGAGTGATAAAGTACTCGGATCATCGGGCGATCTTCTGCATCTATTGGGCCCATAGAGCAGGTGCAGTAGTGTTTCTTTTAACCCTGCCTCCCAGACCTCGCTCCAGCCTTGGTCAGGGGCACATCATGGATGTTTAAAGAGAACTGGATACAGCGTTGGAGGCGGGGCCCCATTCATTCCTATGAACGCTGCTCAGTGGCGCATGAAGTCAATGGGTAGACTTCTTGTGAGTCTTCAGGGTCTTACTGGGCCCTAGTGCACATGTCCGATACCCGCAGTAGTGTCCGCTGAGTCCCATGACTCGGCCACTCGGTCACAACGTCACGGCTCGTGCTGTCGTCATGGTCTGGGTCCCCATAGACATAAACGGGAAGGAAATAACTCTGAATTCAGCCATTAAAACATTTTACAACTTGTAGGACCTAATGATTTAAATAAGGGCTATTAGAGCGTTGTTACTGCGGAGTTGATTCACCCCAAACAATTATCTGCTGAGTTATAGACATCTTTTTCTCAATGTAAGTCTATGCCAAAAAGTCTGTTTGGGCCCAATGGCATCACATGACGGATACAGAAGTTGCAGTACCACCGTTGGCCACTACGACCATGCTGGGATCAACAACCAACGCTCTCAACAATCCTTAACACTGGATTCAGCTATTAGTGCATTTTACAATTAGGCCACTACGAAAATTTGCTTTACAGCCTGGCGCTCCTCCTGAGGGTTTGACCGTCACTCTGTCTCTCTCTCTCTCTCTCTCTCTCTCGCTAACTTTACGTCGTTACCACCACTAGTTCCACGTCAGCTCACGTCCTGTGCGGCCATCCTTGCGGAATGCATAACTGAAGCACGCGCTGCTAATTTCAAAATAAAGGCGCAAATTCAAGATGATGATATGTATCAATGTTTTCACTTTGCATTGATAAGGCCGGATCCTTGATCATTCAGTCGATATAACGATCCATATCAATGGATCATTACACCCTCATCATTAGAGTGTGCATAACACATTACCTGTAATTCACTGTAATTCCCTTCTGGAAATGTGTAGTTCAAGTCTGTGTCAGACAAAGGCACATCATTAATTTGATAGTAAGGCAATGGAAGTGCAACAGTGACATAGTGATGAAGTTTAAATGGCTATGATGTCGAAAATGTGCGCATTTTGTAGGTACCAGATGGGGTTGAAACACACAGCTCTGTGTGTGTGTTTGTGTGTGTTACAGTAATGTGTGCGTGTGAATACCACTGTGAGACAGAGCAGCCACAGGGCTGACAGTAAGCAAACTAGACCCAGTGGACGGGGTGACCACTCAGGTGGCAAATCTGGAGCTTGACGTGAATTCCCCTCGCTGTGTGTGTGTGTGTGTGTGTGTGTGTGTGTGTGTGTGTGTGTGTGTGTGTGTGTGTGTGTGTGTGTGTGTGTGTGTGTGCGTGTGCGTCTGCCTACAAGCATTTGTGTGTGTCTGCCTGTGCATGTATATCGCATTGTCTGTGTGCATAGCAGCAGACACACCGATAGTACGTGTGTGTGCGTATGTGGGAAGTAGAGACAGAAGACTGCATGTGTCTGTGCAGCACATCATCAGTTAGGCTTTATGGCTCAGGACCTCCTTAGATAAGCCCCCCAGGCTGTGAAATTGCTCCTTGAAGAGAAAATGACATTAATATGCGCTTGTCCCTCCCCCCAATGATCCTTGAGCTTTTTACCAGGGCCTCGCTGCTCTTTTAGAGAGGCAAGCCAAGCCATGATGAAAAGCTCCACCACAGATGAAATGTTAGAGCCATTGACTAAGGCACAGCCTGCAGAGCAAAGCTTTTAGCCTGTCTGGCCTGTGTATGAGAGGGTAGACTGTTCTACAGTGTAAGAGCAGCATGAAGTCCTTTATCAAAATCACGGAGAGCACAATCTTTTGTATGATCCTAAATAGTTTTAACGGCGGGAAGGAACTGAGGGGCTGACACTGAGGTCTTTAATTTTGACTTAAAGTATGTCTCTGTGACGATAAAGCTTCCTCAGATGTTGTGCTTATTGTTACTTCGCTTGCAGGTTTAAGCTTCACTGTCTGAGTTTAACACGCGTCTGTATCAGCACCATTTGAGACATCACTACTAGTCTGGAGCCAATTCTGGACCAGTATGCGACTTACACAAGCGCGATGTGGGAAATTAAAGGCTCCCGTGCACATAGACTGAGAGTACACATTTCAGTGAAGTAGGAGACATCTTGTGTGTGGTGGTTTATGAAACAATAAATATTTGCATATTTATAGATTTAGGATTTTTCAGTGAGTGAGATGGACTAACTGACATTGTCAGATGAAATTGCAAATTAATCTGGATTGAAACCTCTCAGATTCAATTTCCAAGGGGTGTAGTTGAAAATTTTTCCCTCTGAGCCCCACCCACTTATACTACTTAGATACTGTAAAAACTAGGGCTGTTGATTACCGTACAATTTTTAATTGCGATTAATTGCATGATTATCCATAGCTAATCACAATTAATTGCAAATTAATTGCACATTTTTATCTGTTCAAAATGTACCTCAAAGGGAGATTTTTCAAGTATTTAATACTCTTATCAGCTTGGGAGTGGGTAAACATGCTGCTTTATGCAAATGTATGTATATATTTATTACTGGAACTCAATTAACAACACAGAACAATGACAGATGTTACTGCGTTTAGCATAAAAATATGCTCAATACGTAACATGGCAACAGCTGTCAGTGTGTCAGTGTGCTGACTTGACTATGACTTGCCTCAGACTGCATGTGATTATCATAAAGTGGGCATGTCTGTAAAGAGGAGACTCATGGGTACCCATAGGACCCATTTACATTCACATATCTTGAGGTCAGAGGTCAAGGGACCCCTTTGAAAATGTCCATATCCGTTTCTCCTTGCCAAAGTATATTGTATAACTCAAGTCTAACTTCGCAATAAGCTAGTGTAATTTAGTTGGTACTAATGGATTCCTTAGTTGGTTAAAATCGTTTAAGTCAAGTTGTGTTAATGCGTTAACTAGTGGCTCTGCTAGCCACACGCCACGAGCTGTGTGGGTATTATACGTATAATGGGCACAGTTAAAAATCACACTTAAATGGAAACATTTATGTACACGCCAAGTCATCAAAAGTATTTGAAGAGAGGAATTTCGATATCATTTTACATATGTTAAGCATATAACAAGAGATAACTGAACAGTTAACACAGTGACTCATTTAATGTGATAAATGGATTTTCACTGTGTCTTTAAGGAACTTTTTTTTTTATAGCAACCAGTAACAGATGGACACATTTGCATAATTTTCCTCCAAAGCTCACATTGTACCTTTCACATGTATTATGCTGCAAAATCAATGTTCCAGCGAGGTCTCCCCATATGTTTCCAAGTCAAAAGTTAGTAATTTTCTTCCATTTCAGGACCAACAGCCAGCTGGTGGCCTTCCTGTCCAAATACAGAGACATGAACTTCATCAAGTCACATGGCCGGGACAACGCCAGGTGAGATGCACATTGTTACAGACTTTATTTTAATCTCCCCACGCAACACTCCAGCCTCTCTCTTACTCTCTGGTTCGCTCTTTGTGTTTGTCTCACTTACTCACACACAGACGCACCTAAGTACAAACGCACACACACGCACACACACAGCACACTCCTGCCAGCATGGCGTGGTCACTGAATCATAATACAATTAGCTCCCATCTGTGGCTTCATTAATTAACCTTCTTGGTGGGGCGAGCTGGCGAGGTCGCTGCCAGAACGGCCTTTTCCTGCTGCCGGCACCCTGCCGCCCTTTTACTTTCTGCCTCATCACACCCCCGCGACAAATCACCCACAAAAATAACCCCGAAACGCATGGAAAAAAAAAAAAAATATATATATATATATATATATATATATATATATATATATATATATATATATATATATATATAAATCAGCCAGCATGAGTCAGGGTGACTCAGCAGTACCTTTTTCTATTTGCAGTCACAGTGTTTTATTCAGTGCCGTTTGATGAGAGCTGTTTTCTTCCTGATTTAATTCAGTTTTTAACAACAGTAATGATCTCCGTAATCCTCCACTATATGCGTAGATGTACTTGTCGATGGCCAAAACTAATCGGGAGAAAAAAATGAAACTAATTGAAAAATGCATGAATGCGTTTTTAAAATTTAATCCATGTGTGTGTGTGTGTGTGTGTGTGTGTGTGTGTGTGTGGGGGGTGTGGGGGGGGGGGGGGTGGGGGGGTGTGTGTGTGTGTGTGTGTGTGTGTGTGTGTGTGTGTGTGTGTGTGTGTGTGTGTGTGTGTGTGTGCGTGCGTGTGTGTGTGTGAGCTACAAGGTCAATACATCAACAGTGTTTGTCACTGTTTATGTAACAGAGGGAACAGTCTGACCCAGTCGACCTGAATGTGACTCCCTCCATCTAACACTCGATACGTTCGCAGGAGTAACACCATCCATTATGCATGCAGGGTGTCGTTCTCCTCGTCAGCGATAGAAGTCTGTAGTGACAAGTGCAACTGACACATTTCTCAAATCATTTAGGGACAACGAAAGGGGACATAGACATATTTTATATATATATATATATATATATATATATATATATATATATATATATATATATATATATATATATATATATATATATATATATATATATATATATATATTTGCAAATTAGTTAATGTATATAATGTGTGGTATAATGTGGTATATAAATAAACTTTATTGTTAGGCTATTATTAGGAATACTGGATTGGGTCAGCAGTGCGATATTATTGCCTTTTTTTTGCCTTATTTTTTTTTTTGCATATTATGTAATTTATCCTGATTTCAGTGGTATATAGATGAACTTTATTGTTAGGCTATTATTAGGTATATTGCTGATTTTTAAATGACAAAGATGATTTTAAAAATTTTAAATTTTAATACTTGTTTATTAAATGCAGAACACAGAAGGGCAGTGAGGCGCAGCATTTTATTCAGCTGAGGCGCTTTGGTTGCATCTGGTTGCTATGATACGGAATATCAGAGGGAGTAAAAATGTTGGCACAAGGTAGAGTAATCGCACTGGATGAAGGGAAATATACATATTCTTCTCCATTATTGTTGTTGTTGTTCAGCACTTGTAGCCTACATGCAAGATGTGATGGCTGGGTAAAAAGTGACAGTGATGAGTGTGGCATTTTACTTAGAACTGAATATTTTTCAACTCTTTGCAACCAGAAAAAACACCAAACATACAGCCCTCAGCACAGAGTAGACACTCGGCGCCATGTTGTGCTGCTGGCGTTGTAGCCTAATGTAAATACGTGGCGCTCCCATTGCAAAGAATTAAAAAAAACCGTGAGCATAGCAGTTGTAGCGGTCCCCTGCGTTTGGTTCAATCTGCGCCCTAGCAGATACAGATTTTCACCCATTTTATTACAAGCACTCAAATGTTGTTTCCTACCGAAACAGTGCTCACTGATGTCAACAAGGACCTCTTGTGACAGGCGCAGCTCAAAGTTCTTCTATTTTATTGAAAGTTAAGAGAAAATATGGGAGAAAATACAAATGAGCTGCTGATTATACACAAGTGTCCCTCTAAATGCAAAAACAAGACCTGCAAAGTGCTTGTTTTTATGCAAATTGTGTTTTCAAAGTCTAATTTTCACCTGCATGTTTGTATGTTTTTCCACCATGTAAATTCACAAAAATAATTAGCCTTTTTCTGTTTTGTATATTTAGTTATATTCAGTAGGCGGTGGTGTAACTGTATCTGTGTGTGTGCTCTCCAGGTTCATACGTAAGCAGGGTCTGGATCGTCTCTTCTTTGAGTGCGACACCCACATGTGGAGGCTGGGCGACCGAAAAATCCCAGAAGGCATCTCGGTGGACGGTGGGTCCGACTGGTTCCTCCTCAACCGCATGTTCATCGAATATGTCATCAACTCCAAGGATGACCTGGTCACCAACATGAAGCGCTTCTACGCCTACACTCTGCTGCCAGCCGAGGTAAAAACACACACACACACACACACACACACACACACCATTGACATGTTCAGGTGTGTCTTAACCTTCCACTGACAGGTGAGCTGCTTTGTACTTACACTGCATCGCCTATAGAAACAATACTTACTGTTCTCTTGTCATCACTGTGTTAGATGTGCAGGAAAGAAAGAAGTCAGAGGTGGATATAAAATCATAATGTGAAGGCGAGATGTAAAGGCTGACTTTTCAACCACATACAAGGATTGGATGAGAACTGAATTATCTCTATTGGGAAACTGGATGTTTATCATGAGCTACTGTGAATCTGCAGTCTCTGACTCTATTTCCTCTCCGTGAATTGAATGGTGTAACGAATATGATTTTCTAATTTCGTCTCTCTGTGTCTGCTCCCCCTCTCACTGTCTCCCTATCCTGTTCCTCAATGTCCAGTCGTTCTTCCACACGGTGCTGGAGAACAGCGCCCACTGTGAGAGCATGGTGGATAACAACCTGCGCATCACCAACTGGAACCGCAAACTGGGCTGCAAGTGCCAGTACAAGCACATCGTCGACTGGTGCGGATGCTCCCCTAACGACTTCAAGCCTGCGGACTTCCACCGCTTCCAGGTGATAACGACACGCGACACTAATGTGGAGAAAATCTCTTTTTGCTGCCTTCTGTGATCAGTCAAGAGTCCAAAAGCAGAGCTAGTGGCACTGGCAGGTCAGGGCCCATCATTTTCAAGGATCACACTTTTACTTTTTTCTCTAAAGAAATTCTTTAACAGACTCTAAAATTGAAATTTATACAAAAGGGTCCGGAGGGACAAATGAATGCTGAAGGCAGAACTGACCGCTTTCACATTTTTTATTTGTCCTTTTTTATGTTTAGAGTTTATTGCTCATTCGTTGCATAATACCAGGGGCTAAATCTCTGATAAACTTGTGGTGCAGGTCAAATATCTCTTTGAACTACTAGCAAGAAATAGCTGCAGGCAAACCCTCCAAACAAGAACGATTGGACTGCAATTGCGATTGAAACTGAAATTGGTCTTTAACTCTTCTTATACAGTATAATATACTGGAAAAATCAACTATATACAGTATGTATGAGTGTCATTCAAATAAAATATTTAATCACACTCAATCACATAGCTGTCCATAGTTAATTGTGATTATTTGCAAATTAATCACACATTTGTTAGAGATTTGTCAAGTTTTTAATACTCTTATCAGCATGACTGACTTGCCCCAAACTGCATGTGATTATCATGAAGTGGGCATGTCTGTATTACATTTAGCATAACAAATATGCTCAAATCATAACATGGTAAACTGCAGCCCAACAGGCAACAGCAGCTGTCAGTGTGTCAGTGTGCTGACTAGACTATGACTTGATCCAAACTGCATGTAATCATCATAAAGGGGAGACTCGTGGGTACCCAGAGAACCCATTTTCATCCACATATTTTGAGGTCAGAGGTAAAGGGACCCCTTTGAAAATGGCCATGACAGTTTTTCTTCGCCAAAATTTAACATAAGTTGTCAGCGTTGTTTAAACTCCTTCTTGACCAGCTAGTTATTACATGGCGGTACCATTGATTAATTAGGTTTTCTAGTTTCATGTGATGCTTCACTTTAGTTTTAAAACAGCTGTTGTTGCCTGTTGGGCTGCAGTTTGCCATGTTATGATTTGAGCATATTTTTTTATGCTAAATGCAGTACCTGTGAGGGTTTCTGGACAATATTTGTCATTGTTTTGTGTTGTTAATTGATTTCCAGTAATAAATATGTACATACATTTGCATAAAGTGGCATGTTTGTCCACTCCCATGTTGATAAGAATATTAAACACTTGACAAATCTCCTTTCAAGGTGCATTTTGAACAGATGAAAAAATGTGATTAATTTGTGATTAATTACAATTAAATATTTTAATCGATTTACAGCCCTAACGTTTATTGTGTATTCTGAACTGCTATAGAAGGTTTCTGATCAGTTTCCAGGATGTCAGTGTTTGCCATGCAATCGCTGAAAAGTGCAATTCTTGCAAAAATCTCCGAATGTCAAAAGTTTTTGATTTTCTACCCTGTTCCTCACAGTCTTGGTGTCTTAATGTGGCATTTTGGAGGAATTATTGATCTTTTTATCAATTCTGGAGTGGTAAAAGTGGTTAAATTTAGCACTAAATATGTTTACCAAATGGCGTTAACCCAAAAATTGCTGCAACGACTTGTAGATGACCATAATATACTTCTATCGTAATGTTCTAAACCCTTATACACTTTCACAATTTATTTTAACTATTAAATTAATTATATTTCTGATTTGTTTATTTAATCTTCAGATTCGCAGCTTTCAGATGATGTACACCACTTCTATGTGACATCTACTGCTGACCTTCTATCTCCCCCTAAAGACCTCCTGTACCACCCTACATAACTCTCAGAGGATTAAGAGTATTTGAAGTCAAAATGAATTAGATTCTGTGAGTAGGAGTTAAAGTGAAGGAATTTTGCTTCATTTAAGTCCGAAATGTCCCTTTTGGTAGTTTAATAAATGCAGGCCTTGGGCTTAACTCGGATAAAAGGCCAGCAGTCTTCCAGGAGATGTCAATCAGAGACATCAGATAAACCTACAAACATATAGAAATTAAAATGAGAAATATGTCGTGGGAAATCAGCAGCAGTCAATCTCTAAATTCTCTGGCCTCAAGGTCTGTCCTCCCACCCTCAGCATCCAGCCTGTTCCCACAGCTTTCACAATCAATATGTGCGAAATTATGTCTCGATTAGTATGACCCTGAGAGGAGAAAAAAAAAATAATAGTAATTAGATCCTCTTTGCCTTCAGTATGAGGGGGAGAGGAGCGTTAGTTAGCTTTTCAAAATGAAAGTGAATGAGTGGCAGTGACTCAAGGACCCAAGAGAAAGTCACTATCGCAGTTTGACTGTTAATGTGCTCCTAAAAAGTAAAAGCTGCAGTACAAAGTGAGAACTGCCACAGTTAAATATCACTTTGAGTCATATCTTTTAAGGTGCCGTGACTCACTTTGTCTCCCCTGTCCTTCACATACCAATCAAAGCTGACCTCAGTTCTCCCTTCATCAGACCCGTCTGCCGTCTGTCTCGCCACAGACTCTGGCAGCCCAGTGCCAACACATTACCACAGGTCCTTGGCACTGCCGCTATGTCTAGTTGGCACCCTGGTATCAGTGCAGTCCAATCTTGGGAACAAAGCAGCCCTTTCCAAAAGCCAGCCAGGCCCCCGTATTAATCAGACTTAATATCCAATTGAGCACAGCGCAGGATCAGTGTTTCCCTTAGAACCTTAGCACTGGGGAAGATGTACACAAGCAGTGTTCATTTTGGCAGCTATTTTAAATTTAGTCTGACAATGCTCATTAGTTGTAGTCATATTTTTTGTCATTTTTATCCTTCATAGTTTTAGTCGAGGACAACTCAAAATGGTTTAGTACAGTTTTAGTCTCCGAGAGTCATTTGATTTCATTCAAAATGTTTTCTTTTATTTAATTTTAGTCCTGTCTAGTCATCAGATTATATTGAACATATGCCATTTTAGTCAAACTTATTTCACATAAATTTTATCTGATCATTATCTGATGAATGCAGTTATGCAGTTACTCAGACTCCTCCTGGCTGCACTCACTGATGACACATGTAGAAATATGTTTCTCAACCACCTGAACCGACTCGGGTTCAGGTGGTTATATATATATATATATATATATATATATATATATATATATATATATATATATATATATTTTTTTTGGAAATTAATTACCAATGCGGGCTGCATGATGGTGCGTTGGTTAGCACCGTTGCCTCACAGAAAGAGAGTTGCAGGTTCGAATCCGGCTCAGGGCTCTTCTGTATGGAGTTTACACATTCTCACAGTGTTAGTGTGGGTTTTCTCTCGGTTTTCCGACTTCCTCCAGCAGTCCAAAGACATGCAGGTTAATTGATAGCTCTAATTTGCCCTGTGATAGACTGGCGATCTGTCCAGGGTGAACCCCACCTTCACCCAATACCAGCTGCGATCAGCTCCAGCCCCCCTGCAACCCCTAACGGGATAAGCGGTTGAATTTGATGGATGGAATTACCAACGCAAAACAATGACAGATATTGTCCAGAAACCCTCACAGGTACTGCATTTAGCATTAAAAAATATGCTCAAATCATAACATGACAAACTGCAGCCCAACAGGCAAAAACAGCTGTCAGTGTGCTGACTTGACTATGACTTGATCGATATTGCATGTTTGATATCGTCACTGTTGTTGTTTTATGACCTTGTGTCATCTCATCATCGCCTCATCTTAGTCATGGAAAAAAACATATTTCGTCATATTTTTTGTCAACAAAATAAACTGTGCAGACAAGTTAAGTAGGCTTCCATTTGGTTCACAGATGACAAGAATAATTCAAGGTGCAACTGTCAAGTTCCCCTGCATAGTGATTTTGAAGTGCACTCACCAGGGGAGGCCTTGTTCTGGAGAGGGAGAGTAGTGATGTGCCTTTTGTCTCAGTGCATCATTGTTTAGTAATGTGTTTCAGAATGAGGTGCATTTGGGAAGTGTGTTGGAAAGACAGGCTGTGACAGGTTGGCGCTTTCAGCCGACTGCACCGAGGGCATGTCAGAACGCACAAAATCTGGGAATGTGTAAAGACTAAAGCCTCCCTCCCTTTGTGTTTCATTTGATATCTGTAGCCCATCACACAGTGTTAATGTATCATCTGGTACCCAACATCCCTCTTTGTCGCTCCGGCTTGAGAAAAAGTCTACTTGATCAGTTTTTTTTTTTCCTTTTTCGCACATAGCACTGACGTGTTTGGTGCTGGGTAACGGTATCGGCAAATAGTTTTGTGTCTGGGACTGAAAAGATGTCTTTGTGTGTAGGCCAAGCTGTGTAGGCGGCAGATTTCATGATGCACCATCAACCACACGAGCAACAGTGTGGCAGAGACAGAGAGGGTGAGAAAGGCATGGGTGGAGTGTAGGAGGCCAGACAGAGCGACACATATAAGGAACTGTTGAGAAAACAGATGATGAATGGATGGATAAACACAAGGGCGGTCAAAGTTAACGTGATAATAACGCTTTAGCGCAAATTTGTTTAAATGGCCCTAATTTCTTTATAGCATTAACTAACTGATTTTGAGGTTGTAGTGGATTCAGTGTTCAAGCTAGAGTGAACTGATATCATATGAAACTAGAACACCTGAGGATTACATTGGTACCAACCAGGTCATACTAGCTTGTAGAGAAACAGGCTAAATAACGCTCCAAACGTAGCTAAATTTTGGTGAGGAAAAACTGGCATGGGGTCCCTTGACCTCTGACCTCAAGATATGTGAATGAAAATGGGTTCTCTGGGTACCCACGAGTCTCCCCTTTACAGACGTGCCCACTTTTTAATAATCACATGCAGTTTGTTCATAGTCAAGTCAGCACACTGACACACTGACAGCTGTTGTTGCCTGTTGGGCTGCAGTTTGCCATGTTATGATTTGAGCATATATTTTAATGCTACATGCAGTACCTGTGAGGGTTTCTGGACAATATTTGTCACTGCTTTGTGTTTTTATTTGATTTCCAATAATAAATATATACATACATTTGCATAAAGCAGCATATTTGTCCACTCCCAAGCTGATATGACTATTAAATACTTGACTTTCGAATTTCAAACCAATAAAAAAATTCATGGACTATGGAGAGTATTTAATCAATGACAACCCTATGGAGAACATAAACATTCATTCTGGATCCCTTTTGTATTTCCTGTTGCAATGTTTGTTAATGAAGTAGCTGGCAGGAAGTAAACCTAGACCAAAGCTGTTGCCCTAGCAACAGAATGGCAATGAAAAGGTCTATTGAGCTTTTGTTCTGTAAAACAATGACAGAGACCGAGGAGAGAGTCATTTTTATTTAACATATGTAATAATTCATTCATATATCAATACAGAAAAGATTTACCTCCTTTTTTATCTGCTACCTTCTACCACCTCGACTCTACCGTCTCTTTCTTCTCTCTGCCCACATGCCTTTTCCACACACATCTAACACATATTTGTTCCCCTGCCATCCTGGCACACCACCATTTCCTAATCTTCTCCTTTTTTCTGCTCTTTATCTCTTCCCTTCCTGCTTTGCTATTATGTTCCCCTCCCTCTCCCTGTGCAGCAAACGGTGCGGCCCACCTTCTTTGCCAGGAAGTTTGAAGCCAGCGTGAACCAGGAGATAGTGAACCAGCTGGATGCCTACCTGTTTGGACCGCTTCCCCAGGGAACGCCGGGCCTAAACTCGTACTGGGAGAGCGTGTACGACGAGCCAGACGGCGTGGCCAGCCTGTCGGACACGCAGCTCACGTACTTCCACTCCTTCTCGCGGCTGGGCCTGGCCAGAGCTGCCGCCTCGCTGCAGGGAAACCTACAGGATCACAGCTGCAGGTCAGTCTCGTAAACACATTATGCAAATACTCGCTCATCATGACACACCTGCGCCGATCCACAGGTGCACTTCGGGTTGTTTACACTCTCATAAGCCAGCCACGCCCATGTTAGCACGAGAAACCACAACATAAAAACCGTTTGTATTGATGCATCGTCTCTGCCTGGCATCACATGTCATGGAAAACAGGATGACAATGAATAGTTCCAATCAGCAGCTGGGAACTCTGGGTAATGCTATTCATTTTGTAACACGATATGACCTTCTGTCAGTCTATCCCAGAGATAATGAGGCTATATGGGTCACAGCATTGAAAGCTGTGTCTTCAGGCCAGTTTATTATTAGTGGAAATGTACAAATTCCAGTGCTGTAATACTGTATGTGGTTAAAGGGAAAACCACACTCTGTTTTCATATTTAATGGCCGAATGGAACATTTAGGCTTCATGTACTTCAGCAAAGGCTTCAGCATATGTTTTCATTAGCTTCCCTTTAATTTACTTGCACAGCAATGAAACCCAAAGTGAATAAAAAAAAGAAGTGACAAATGAAATATGCTGATTCGCAGCAAAGGTGTAAATTAATAATTTGTGTATGTGTGACAGAAGGCCCCGCAATGTCTCATAAAAAGCATCTCGCCTCGAGAAATAAAAGATAAAACAACGAATGCGACACCTACAATAGCAGCAGATGTTAAGATGACACCTTTATGTTCCTCTTAATGGCATCGATAAACATTAAGATGACTTTTCCCCACATGTGACAGGATAACGGGGAATAAACATAACACAGCAGGAAGGAAAGCAGTTGCTTTGACAATAGACGGGGACACGCTGCGATCAGATCTGCTGTACTTTTCATCCAAGCTGCCATTTCATATTGTTCTACCCAGGAGAGTTTCCAAACTCACCTGGTGAACACACTGATATCATCGTTGAGTGCAGCATCACTGTTGTAGGAGGTGACGCAAAAGCGATCGCCACGTGTCGGCTGAGACGGTTTGCTTCCTGTGATGGTTTACTCCATATAGCAGGGAGTCCGGTGCCAACGCTGCCCCCACCCCCCCCCCCCCACCACTGCATTGTGGGTGTTCTCTCCTGCGGGTAAAGCCGAGCAGAGAAAGGAAACATGTTTCCATCTGTCAAACCTCAAAACCATCTATCGGCTACAGCTGTTTCTACTCACACATCTGTTAAATAGAGAGAGCAGACTGGGGAAAAGGTGGTTACATACATGCATGTGTGTCTTTGCATGTATAATGGAGTGTGTGTGTGTGTGTGTGTGTGTGTGTGTGTGTGTGTGTGTGTGTGTGTGTGTGTCCTCTGTCATTGCCAGGAAATGGGCCTGTGAGAAAAAGCACAAACAAGCAAACGTCCATTTTTAACATTTACATGTAAAAGCACTTCTTGAAAGCTGAGAGGCCAAAGGTCAAAAGGCAGGAAGTAGAGAGAGCTCATGTAAATGTCTGTGTGTGTGTCTGTGTGTGTAGTTTTGTACATATGTGAGTGTCATCAGTGATGATGATGTGTTTGTAGAGTGTCTTCTTACAGTATGTATGTGAGTGTTTTCAGGTGTACATGGTCGTCTCAACCGAGGAGTGATCCAGTGTGTGTGTCCCTGTATACATACGTTAGTCTATGTTAAACGAATGCAAGCACACGTCTCACCTTATATGTGAGTTGTATTAAACCTTTTGGTTAAAGGGGAATACCACCAAAATTAGAAGAAGAAGAAGAAGAAGAAGAAGATCTACTTTTATTAGTCCAAAGTGGGAAAATACAATTAACACTCTGAAAAACTTAAAATGGAACATGAAAAAAAAAAAAAATTAATGGGGTGTGGTGGGGGGCTGCTCCTGAAAGCGCCCCGAGCAGTTGGGGGTTTGGTGCCTTCCTCAGGGCCCCCCCCGGGGGCCCCAAGGTAATACCACCTAAATTAAGCTACCAGTTCACACTCAGTTTTCGGTCCATGTCGGGACTTGAACCGGTGACCCTCCGGTCCCCAAGCCACCCCCCTACAGACGGAGCTACTGCCGCCCCCATTTTGGAATTAGAATTCCTATGTTATTTCCATGGCCAATGACAGTTCAATCAATCAACATCTGTGAAAATGAGCCTGAAACCAGAGTCTCAAACTTGTGATGTCATAGGGTAGTGGTCAAAATGATGATGATGATGTCAAAATTAGATTTGCTCATGTATAACTAAAATCATAATAACACACTTACTGGATAATTTATCCAAAAGTCTGGATATAAAACTATGTAAAAAAAAATGTTGCTACTTAGTGGCAAAATCAAACAAAATATTCAGTTTCAATCCATATTTGTTGGTGTTTAGCCTTTCAAAAACAACATTATGACTGTGGTCAAAAAACTATTTCAGCTCTAACTATAATATAATAAACTTACGGGTAGTTACAAAAAGATCATATGTATCTGCATTTGCTTGGCAAATCCATCAAGACATTATCATTTATTTGTGTTGAAGAAAGTAATGACTTCTATGCATTTAAGATGAGTTCATTACAAGAAAAAATGTCTTCGACTTAAGTAGGGGGGCTTTATGGAAAATAAGTTGGAAACCATTGTCATATGGTGCAGAGTCTGGAGCTGCTCCATAAACAGTGAATGGGAGACTGATTTTATGGACCCACAGAATGTTTGTTTTCTTTTTTTATACCTAAAATGTGCTCTTTGTCTCGTAGTGTTCTCCGCTGTGAAACCGAAGATGTTCCTATATATTCAAACCATGCTCTTTGTGTCGTCTGTAACATCTTTCTCCATTCATTGTCTATGGAGCAGCTCCACACTTTATACCCTGTAACATCACAGGTTTGAGTTTTAGCGCTCTAGTTTTTTGGATTTGGGAGAGAGTTGTTCATGTTTACTAATATTTTTTGGACCGTCTCAGACCGTAGGAATAACGTAGGACCTCTGAAAATGGGCGTAGTTCCCCTTTAAGTCTCAAGTCCTCATACACAAACTGCAAGTCAGGATGAAGTCTATGAGGCGTCTGAATGCTTGCAAAGCAGTTTTAGTGGTGTTTGTTCATAGCTGAGTCCACATTGTTTTATTGCATGTTATTTGGGATGGAGTTAATTGAACACAGATGAGAAGCTGGTTTCATAATAAAACAAATGATTTAGGTGGTATGTGGCCACCTTTCTGAAATGACTAATAGCACAGCGGGACTATATAAATGTTTTTTTTTTTTTTTTTTTTAAAGTACTCTGTAACTATCTGCCATCTGTAAGTAAAATATATGTATTTATCTTTGATACTGTGCTGCAGATTGTGTGTGTATTATATATATATATATATATATATATATATATATATATATATATATATATATATATATATATATATATATATATATATATATATATATATATATATATATATAAAGTTGCGCTTCTGCTCAAGTTGTACATGTGAAACAGAATGATTATCATCAGTTATATTGGTAAATGTGAATGCTTCTTTCTTATATTTTCTATTTGAATGCATAATAATGCATTTATATTTTGACTGTGTTTGACGAAAAAGAGCAAGGACATAGAGTATATCATCTCCGAACATCAACACAGTCGTAACTTAAGGGAGAGGTTAAAAAACCCAGAATTCAGGGAATACTGTCAGAGCAGCAGGAAGTGAAGTCAAATGACCTTGTGGGTTTTTTCAAAAATCACCAGGTATCTAATTTTAGTAAAGTCGGATGCTCTGTGACTTGAATGTAATGGTAATATATGAGAGGCACAAACTGGGGCTAACCCAACGTATCTATGTTATGTGTTTCATTTGCTGTCATATAATATTGTAGTCCACGTTTTCCAAGGCTTAAGATGTCAGAATTGAACACACTGTGTCAGACAGCCTGCTTGGTCTATTGGCGTGTTCTGTCATAAATTAATCACTACTGGGTAATACACTATTCCTCATAAATCTCATGGTAATATACAGACAAAAGGCGTTACTAGTAATCTTCGATGTGCTGCAAGATAAGTGAATGATACTAGATTCTGAGCAAACATCAGGAACTCACTAATGTGAACTACAATGAGTCACAGCTGCAGTGAGGCGTTGTTAAGATTTCGCTGAACAAAAAGAAGGTAAAATGAGCCTGGTGATTTTCTTCAGCCACATTCGGGTTTATAGGCCTTATAATTAAATACACAGCGAGTGTCTGATGTGGTCTTATTTCTGTTTTATTGATCTGGAACTTAACTGATCAAGTTAGGTAATTAAAACCAATCAAGGTCACAGCAAATGAGTTCTCACTTTGGCAACATATGTCTTGTTCAAGTGTCGAGGTCTTTCCCATTTCCCAGTTTGTACCTCCTCGGTACCTTTCCTCGACTCCTCTCCTCGCGCCCTCCCCCGGGAGGTGCAAGCGGAGGAGGCGAGGAAGAGACACAAGGACAGAGGAGTCGATGAAACACGTATTTAACAAATGAGACGTCATGAAGCGAAGTCAGTTAAATATGACATGTGGCGCCACTGCATCAGCTGTCCGTTGTTTTGTTAGTCGTACCTTCTATGATCTTTTTCAGATAAGATAAGAGAGATAAGATATTCCTTTATTAGTCCCACAGGGAAATTCACACTCTCAGATGAGCAGTATTCATATATTTACTATTACTAATTCAATTCACATGAGAGAAGAACGGATTCACAAGAATGAGCGGATGTCGAATTTTTTTAAACACACACGCGACAACCTTTATATATTTTATTGTGAAGCATTACAGATGTTTGCATAAAAAGTACTATGCTATAAAGTAAGAGTGACATATATATGATTAAGTGATATATATTATCCCACACACACATTCCTGTCTATCTACACTAAACGATAGCATGAAATACAGCAAATTAGAATGTAAGAATATGATCTTATTGATATAATAATTTGCCGTCAGCAGCTTTTTGCATGCCACTATTAATTTATTATTATTATTATTTATCACTATTTATTATTGTCGCTGAATTGGACGTAGTCTGCATTCAGTAACAAAACACATAATATACATAATAATATACATAATATACAAACACATAATATCAAGGTGAATCAGATCAGATTAGCACCTCATGAGGTGCTACACAAAGAGTGAAGGGCAGATCATATTCAATAACTACACTTGATGAAAAGAAAAGTAGAGTCCTGCCATGGTTTGAGATTATTTCAACTGCGTGTCTTGCCTGTTTGACGTTGTGGGTGCCAAAAACACTTACGCAAAAGACAGACTGGTGTATCTTCCCTTATAGCCCTTCCGGCAAGCCTCCTCCCTCCTCCCTCCCTCCCTCCTCCCTCCTCCCTCCTCCCTCCTCGATCTTCACTCCTCGTTCCTCGAGACGTATTTTAGGAATTGGGATGTCTGTCAAGATGGAGCACTGAGCTTCTGGGTCACAAACCGAATGAGCGAGGAGGCACAAAATTGGGAAATGAGAAACGGTCCTGGTCTGAGGTCGCAAGAACAGCCACATATATAGTGTATCCACATATTTTGCATGCATGTAGAATTTCAATGTGCTACCAACAGATGGGCGGGTCAGCCTCAGTGTGAGACTGGAGCAAAGGGAGAGGAAAAGGCCACAGAGAGGGATTTGGCTCTTTTTAGCAGCCCGCTGTGACTCGATTGGAGCGACTGCAGAGTAAAAAGGCTGAATGGAGCTTCTGTGCAGGCTACGCCCCGACCCCTTCTCGCTGCCTCTCACACTGGCAGTCACGTCTCTTTTGGGGAAAGACGGGGGGAAGCAGACGGATGAGGACAGAAAGCAGGATGAAAGAAGGGGAAGAGGGGAGAGGAGAGGAGCAAAGATGCGAGAAAGGCAGATTGGGAAATAGAGAAGAGGAGAAAAGGGAGCAGGAGGGGAGGGAGTGTGCTCCGCTATCCTTGTGGGTGTAAATATTTGCTGTTCTGCTTGTCAGGGTAGCATTTACCGGGACGGGTTGACTCCTGGTCCTTTAGTGGAATACTGATGAGGCCGTGGGCGCTGGGGAGCAGGGAGGGACAGTGAGTGTGTTAATCCGCCTGTGTGCAAAAGAGGGAGAATAAAGACGAATTCAAGGGAGATGAAGGATGAGGAATCTGGGCGCGAAGGAGTGCAGAGAGCAGCTGTGGAGTGTTCCCCAGCAGTGCCCACCCTGGCCCCTCTCTCGTTTTTCCAGAAGTCACTCGGGCTGGCTGCCCCGAGGGCCGGCCCTCTGCCACGTATGAAGCCACATGCAAACAGACTAATCACAGGGGCAAGACCTTCATTTGGTTTCAGCTGACTGGATTGACCCAGTTCAACTTTTGTTTCCGCAAACTTGTAATGTGTTTAGTCGGATTGTCTGTGTGTGTGCTCAGAACTCTGACTAATCTGAATCTGCTGCCAGTACAGCCCATGACTATTCTGTCATTTTCTGTTGCTCGCAGAACACTGTGGTCTCGACCGTCACATGTCTTCCTTAACCATCATCTCCACTTCAGAACCAGAGCACAAGTCGAAGCAACCAGCACACAGTAAAGCAATTATTAACATAGAAGAAGTTTCTTTCTTAAGTTACTTAGAGGTACTTGGGCTTTAATTAACTTTTCATTAGTCCATTACTTATCTTTAGTGGTGGAATATAACTATGTACATTTACTCAAGTACTGCACTCAAGTATAATTTTGAGGTACTTGTACTTGAGTCTTTCCATTTTCTGCTATTTAATACTTCTACTCTACTACATTTTGGAAGCCAATATTGTTCTTTTTACTCCACTACATTTAATTGACATCATTTACTAGTTAGGTTGCAGATTCTGATTATTAATACAAAATCTAAATCAACTAATGAATGATGTATTAATATGGATTAAGCAGTATTTGAAGTAGTTAGTAGTAGAAATAGAGTGCTGAAGTTAGCATCACTCTGGTTCCCTCGACAAAAAGCCAGTGGGATTTTTCCATCAAGATTTGGAGTATTGCAGAAAACAAACTCTGTGGCAAACACACATTTATGATACTACCGGTAATACATTTTGTTCTGCAAGATAATCCTCACAAATGAGCACCACTTCTATGATATTAATTTTCTGATTTTTGAAGTGTAAAGGCAGTCAGCAGAAGTAAAACTTTAAGGCTTAACGCTATAAATAAATTACAACACGGTCGCGTGAGCTCGAGTATAAACAACGAGGCTCTAAAGGTGGACTCTGAAGGTAGCCACTTTTTAGCCGCCTTTTTAAAGACGCATAATGGCCTCAGAATTCAGGACTGGCATTTTTTTTTATTTTTTTTCAAAAATTTCTTTACTGATTTTAATACTGGAGTGTCCCGCAGTACATTCAGATGTATAGATGAGGTACAACAACAGTAACAGAGTACTGAAGGAAGGTTCCAGCTTATCTCCCACCCACCTGAACGCCCTAAATTCACGCACCCAAAACAGAAAGGAAGGACTGGCATA
Source organism: Pterois miles (assembly GCA_947000775.1). Taxonomy (NCBI): domain Eukaryota; kingdom Metazoa; phylum Chordata; class Actinopteri; order Perciformes; family Scorpaenidae; genus Pterois; species Pterois miles. The sequence goes on from CAMQGK010000253.1 coordinate 356,334, forward strand.
TTTTATATCGCAGAACAAAACTTTAAAATATCTTAAGCTTGTGTTAACCGCAGACTATATTTAAGGCATCTAACTAAAAAGCTATTCAGTAAAACCCATTGATTGTGATAATCTGGTGACCTGGGTGTTCCCTGCCTTCACCCAATGTCAGCTGGGATCAGCTCCAACACCCCAGCACCCTGAATAGGATAAGCGCTTACAGGTATATGATGGATGGATGGATGGATGGATGGATGGATGGATGGATGGATGGATGGAAAACCCATCGACTTCCAGACAAGGGAACCAGAGTGCTAAAACTAACTCATTTCCAGGTTTTAGGACTCACTCCTGTAACACTCTAACACACATTAATGTATCACTAATTATAGTCCAGTGATGATATGTTAAATTCTGTGCTTATGAGTGCTTTTACTTTGGCACTACTTGGGTACAGTTTTAATGCAGGATTTTTACTTATTACAGTGTACTTTTACACCATGGTATTGCTAGTTTTACTCAAGTAAAAGATCTGAATACTCCTTCCACCACTGCTTATCTTTGATCTACTGCAGCAGTTATGTACAAGCAGAAAACTCTAAGCGTGGGCATAGCAAGCAACAAGCAATGCTTAATGGGAAATATCAGCATATATGTCTTTGACCAATTGGTTTCCTGTTAAAGGTCATTGAATTAATGTCCACCGTGTCACACAATCACAGAGCACATTGACTCCCCACTAATCTTCGCTGTGAGCATACATTAGCATCCGGCCACATTAGCATGTCCAAGGTTCCTTCCAGACGTTATCCAGATGAATGGAGATATTCTCCTCCTCTTACACTGCTGGCCCTGCGAAGTGGCAATGTGGGCAGGTCAGCAGGTATCAGGTTTGTTAATGGATCCTCGCTGTCTCTCGCTGCTCTGCCAGGTACTTTCCCATGGGCCACCCGGTGTCAGTGCATCTCTACTTCCAGTCGGACCAGTTCCAGGGCTACCTGGTCAAGCACCACGCCACCAATCTGGCAACGAGCAAGCTGGAGACCATGGAGACCTGGGTGGCACCCAAGAAGAACTTCAAGCTGACCGCCCCTTCCAGCAGCACGTTCAGCAGGTTGCAGTTCGCAGAGGTGAGTCATTATTTTGGCCTGCATTGCGTGGCATTTATTTTTTTTGATTTACACTGAAGTCATTTGCTTGGCACAAGACGCAAAACAATCAGTCGGTCATTGCCAGTGTCAGGAAATGAGTTCCATTAAAACCCTAAGCACTGCATAGGAAGCACACACACGCTCATCAGCATATAATTAGAGGTGAGACATACAGCTCCTTGCCATGGTGGCCTTATATTCATTGCTATGGTGACCTTGCCAAGGCTCATAGCAGCGCATCCCCACACAATTAAGCTGGTGCCTGTAATGGCCTTGTAAAATGTAAATTGATTGAATTCATCCAAGTTTATAGGGATGAGCGCTTCATGTGCTGCTTATTTGTTGTTTCCTAATAGAACGTCTTCTCACCTTCACACTGGAATGCTTTCCTTGATTGTCTTGTTATGTTAATCTGTGTTTCTGTTTTCCACGATGCCTGTTTAGGATACAGCAGCTCGGCTGTGATGTGACAGCCACAGAGGGGCTTTTTAAAAAGGGACAAAATTAACAGAGTGAATGTAAATTGACCCTTTTCTCTGGTTTATTGCGTGCGGCTTTGTAGGAGGCAGAAATGCCAGCGAACTTGTGAATGAATTTGTTTGCTGTACACCTGAGGCCCGTTCTATGAAGGAAGTTCATCATACTCGGGGTGTCTTCTTGTTATCTGGCTTAACTAACCTTAACAACCGCGGGCCTGCTAAGTGGTCATACAACGGTGATTATCAACTCTGTAAGTCATCCCAGGGTTTCTCAGTCTGGCTATGAGCATGTTCACATGAAAGGGGTGGTGTTTGCAGCATATGAACAGTCACAAACATGGACAAGTCGAGTGTCAAATCAGAAGAGCGGCACATTCTGTTAACCAAGAGCAAAGTTTAAGTTAAACATAACATAACCCAGACTAACAGTAACACAGCTGAAGGTGCAATGCAGGAAGGACTGCTGGCAAAAGCAAAAACTGCTGATGTGTTAATGCGTAAATTAACAGACTTAACCTACTAATTTAACAGAATGCTCAAAAATCAGATATAGTCAGCTAGATGGAGCAGTGATGTTATGAAGAGCTTTCAGAGTATAATGGATGAATATATTACACTTCATTATGCCTTTGATAAGGTCGTGGTGTGTATAACTATTTCAGCCTTCGTTCAGCTGCATCCCAAACTCTGGCAGTGTGAAACGAACCTGATAGCTGATAAAAGATAAATAAAAGAACAAAATTCAAAGTAGTAAGCACCCACAGCTCACAGCCAGCTGTCCTTTCTGCATTTGTCAGTTTAAACTGTGTTGTTTTTAGTCTGGATTACGACCGTAACTTCTTTGTATTTGTGTCATATTATCATACAATCTGCGCAGGATAGCTATTCAGCCTAAGTTACCGTGGCGGTCTACCCCGGTAAGAAGTGAATCACCGTTGTAGGATGGAAAACCCAGGGTTAACCCTGAAGGTACCTCACTAACCCCAAATCCTGCATCAAAGTACAGGCCTCTTGACACACCTTGACCCTGTTTTACCTCCGCCAGCGGTCTCAGCATGAAATCACAGGGATTCAGACGGCCAGTCGACATGTGCGAGGCCTTCTCTCACTACGCGGCGTATATGTGTTGAGCGCGTGAAACCGTGAGTGACAGAGGAGCGATGTGGGCTGTGGCTTTTATCTGGTTGCTCAGTCTCAGAAAGCATCGACTGGCTGGCACCGTGCAGTGGCTGTCTGTCAGTCAGTTTGTCCATCTGTCTTTCAGAACGCAAGCAGAAAGAGCTTGAATAAGAGAGCACAGCGTAGCAGCAGTAACTCAGCGCTTTTTGTCAACTTAGCAGATATGACCCATTATACAAAAGCTATACGCAGGAGTTTGCTAGATAAACCATATGGTTGGCTTAACAATGAGTTCCCTGTCCTCCTTTAGATATAAAGAAAGACAGATATGTCTTTCTTTTCACTCCTCTACTGCTGCCTCCCAGCTGCTTTTATAGGCCTTTTTACAGCATGATTTAGTGTAGGACCACTTACAGCCCACACAGTTAAAATTAGTATTTCACCTCAAGTCAGACTTGACATTGAGAGGTATATAACTCTTTGTTGGACAAATCCTTTACAGTAGAATGACTTTGACTGATGGTTTAGTCCTTGTTCTACCACAGTGTATATACACATGCATACTGTAGTAGAGGAGGACAAGAGGTGACAAACTAACAGGAACACATTGTGATGTAATGTAACCCAATACAACAACCTGTGGCCTCGGAAATGATGAAAGAGTGGAACCACAGACTGTATATAAGAAGAGGACATAGTCACTGTGACGTCACCCATTGGTTGCCTTGAGTTTGGCATTTTGGCCATCATCTTTTTGGTTTTTGCAACCAGAAGTGACATGAGAGGGTGGAGCTAAGTACAACCAAATGCTGAATAAGACATTTTATAGGCAACCAAAAAGGTTATAATTATAACTTTTCATGAAATGAAAACACACTGTGAAAGGGTTAAAGTTGAAAAATCTGACAACTCCCGGACTGGACAACGCCGTGGTAGCAACGTGTCGATCACAAAGTAGCCGCGCCATAAAGCATCTCCTGCTTTATGGTCTATTTGACCCTAAATGGGACCATAATTTACTAAATGAACATCATGCTGTATTGAAGAAGACTTGAAACTAGCGATTGTTAGGTTTACAATAGCTGCGTTTACATGGACACAAGTAATCTGAATAAAGGCCCAATCAGATTTAAAATGCCTGTAAACACGTCAATTGGAAGGTTCTGATCCGAAAAAGAAACAAGGGGAAAAAAGGAAAAGAAAAATTTAGGGATGTAAATGTGGCTAATGTTTACTGAGGTAATAAGTCAAGTGAGAAGTAGGCTCATTTTCTCATAGACTTCTATATAATCAGATTTCTTTTTGCCACCAGAGGAGTCGCCTCCTGCTGGCTGTTAGAAAGAATGCTTTAAATTTAAAGCACTTCTGTATCAGACCATAAACATAGTCTCAAAAATCTAGTATTGATCTTCAAAAAGGAGGAGGAGGATACTGCAAGGTGTTCTTGAAATTTCTTCCACCCTTTGAGTGAAATGTTTCAGAGCTATTGTTGTTTTCTACCCAAGTTTGAACCCCCCAAAATGAGGCATTTTCTTATTAAGTATCTGACAATTTGCGTCCATTTCCAGAGCAGAATTCTGAACACTGGATAAAGCCAGGTTCAAGATTGCTGTTTCATTTTGTTGACATATAAGAGTCAAAGCTTTTTACAGCAGGAATACTGGATATCTTTTCGCTACACTCCATAAATCAGAAAGTACTCTCAGCAGCCATAAAAAAAAAACATTTTTTTAGTAATAAAATGTTGTGTAATCAGGCTATGAAAGACATATGAACAAACCTCTCTGTAAAAATGTTTAGTAAATCGAGATTTCTGGCTCAGAGTGCGAGAGAAAGCAGCCTTTAAACATGTATATTGTAAAATTCAATACAGTCACGCTACGGGTGAATAGGGTAAATTCATTAATAGTTAATGCCAGGAAACTTCCAGAGTTGATTACTTACATTAAGACATGTTTTGAAGTATTACAAGTTTTCTAAAATATTGTTGTTAAATATTCAAATGAGGCATTATCTAAACTGTGAATTTAGGAGAAATCCACAGATGCAAATATACAAAGTTTAGTAAAATAAACCGCTAAATGTCTATTTTGGTTGTTTTCTTTCCACTAGGCTGAAAAAAGACAAAATAGCCCCAAATCTCAAAATTGAGCAGTACACAAAAAAACATTATTTTTTTTTTCGCCTGGGGTGTCTTACCTTTAAAGTAAATAATGGATTTTTATTTCCCATGATATTTATCAAGCAGAACCTCAATCTACAATTTTATCAACATGCTGTAAACATGATGCACTTGGCACACAAATGTCTTCTGTTAAGCGTAAAGCAGTGGTTGATTTAGGGCAGTTTTAGGAGAAGTTGATAATTGACATTTTTTTCCCTGGACATTTCCATTTCCTGTCTCACCTGCAAGAAGCAAGTTGGTGTTCGGAATATGATTTCAGTCTCAGCCAGCCTAGCTACCCCCTCCCCACCACCACCACCACCACCACCACCTCCAGTCAGCTCGTCTGTTGCGTCCTATCTGTCGTACAGATATGAAAGTGGTATTGATCTTCTCATCTAACTCTCTGCGAGACAGCAAATAAGCACATTTTCCAAAATGTCAAACAATTCATTTTAAGTCGGTTTTGATGCATCACATAAAATGTCCTGTTCTCTGTCTTGCACTCTATGTTCCCCGCCCTTCCTCCTTCATCCCTCATCGCTGTGTATCTTTATTAGCTAGCGTCCCGCCGTTTCACCCATAGTCCCTCCAGTAGTGTAAACGTGTCCCAGGGGAGTCCTCTGTTGCTGCTGGCGAGCACCTGTGTTTGATTACCTTCACAAAAAGTGCCACTAATAAGCCTGTGAATAGGGCCTTGAGGGGCATTGGTGCCCTATGGTTTTAAGCAGGGCCAGATGTAGACTGGGACTGTCCATGCTGCTGCCTGATTAAATTGACCTGTCTTATTTAATGGAGGTGTGGGCGCCGGCAAGCCGGCAGCGAGGTGAAAAGGTCTGCAGGGTTGCCGGGTCAGATGGAAGAAATGGAATAGACATGGCTTATGAGATGGGAGCGTTTTATGTTTTCTATTAAAGCAGAGAGGTAATTTAGGATGGAGGATAAAACAAGTAATATGGGTAATCAACAGCAACCCGGTCTCATGGGACGGCGAAAATACCACGACATTTATACAGATATTTCATGTGTCACGAGTACAAAATTTAGGCTTTTCACATGCTATTTGTGTGCCAGAGTTAAGTTCAGGCAAGAAAACCACCAACTTAGGTTCACAGAAGAAAACCACGTAGTTACGGTAAGGGAAAACATCATGGTTGAGTTTAAAATATGTAAGTATTTTAGTAGTATGTAAGTAGTCTGTAAGTATGTAAACTAAGTAAAACACGTACGGAAGCAAGGTAACCCAACTGCAGAAAATATGTTACAAACTAAAAATCAGTCCGATGTTTGTTAGGTCCATTCTCCTCGCCACCCATTGCAAGTGGTCTTTTCCACTTTTTATGCTACATCTCTAACTCTTACCATGGCATACGCCATACGAGGAAGCGTTTAAATTGCAGTCAGATACAGGATACATGGCATACAATGACACGCAGACATAGGCAGGCATACTCATTGCACGCTAAACGTCTTGCATATTATTGTGGCATTTGTACTCCTTTATGTGCAAGCAGCCCATCGACAGGAACAATGAGGCATATGTGGAGAAAAGTTAAATGCTTATAGTCATTATCGGATATTAGTTTCTCCTCCTGTTCGCCAGGTCAACAGCAGAGGATAAATTAGGGTTAAATCTGCTGAAAGTAACAGCCGTTGTCAGTAATTGCTGATTATGAATGGAAAATATGAGTAATTGGTTCAAATGCGTGAACAGTGGGAGTAAACCGGCTAGTAGAGAGATGGGAGTAGCTGAAAAAAAAAGGGGGTAGAGGTTGCAAAGAAGCTGTCAGATCAGCCTTACTTCCACAAAAGTGTGGTCTCCTAAGTACAGCTACAAGCGAAAGAAGGTCATAAGCCTCCAACTTGGTGAGCAGTCATGAGGCTTGATTGGTTATTGGTCTTAAGCCAAAGCTTAGATGCAGCAAGGTGACAGGTTGAGTGTGGAGGTCATTGTAAGCTGAAATGGGCCACAAGTTAATCCTTGTTTGACCCACTGCCATACTGGCCGAAAGCATTTCTTGCTTCCTCTACTACCTGCAGACATTCCTCGAGAATGTAGTTTCTGCAGACTTTTAGCTGGTGTGGAAACAATGCCGCATATTTGGATGTATATTTGCATGGGCGTAAAAACCTCCAGCTTTCTGCATAGAAATACAATATGTACAATATGTATTTTAGACTTAGTTTTGTAGTAAGTGTCTTCTTCTGCCCAGCATTTCTGTGGTAATCAAGGTAGTGATTGAGCTTAATGTTAATGTACAGTATATACCATATGCATGTGTTGGGGCAGGGAGTGGAAAGAAGCCAAGTCTGGCCTGAATCTGCTCAAATAAGTGAAACCTGGCGCCAGTCGTGCATAATTTACGTTACACTTAGTTGCCTGCCGCCGAATAAACTATGGCCAAGAACCAGAAGCAAGTCTCGGGGGTCCCCTCCTACCCCGCAGCATGTGAATATTGTCAGAATCTCCCTCTCACAACTCTAGTCGGCCTCCCGCAGGCTCTCTCCCAGTGGATTACAGTGAGATTCCTCCGTCAATACTCCCTTCATTTCTTTCTGGCGCTCAGGACGAGAGTGCTGCCAATCAATTGGGGATGTAGTGTTCGTGCCAGCGAGTCGGCCTTGAATAAAGTAATGAGCCACGGAGGTGCCAGACAAGAGAGTTGATTAGTAATTTAAAGAGAAAAGAGCCAAGGTCCATGGGGCAGAAATGGCAGAGGTCAGTCCAATAATTGAGATGAAAGCGAGGTGTCTTTTAGGGATGGCCAAGACGCACACACACACATCACACACTCTAATTTATGCATGTAATGTCTATTTATACTGGACATCGCAATCTCGATTCTCAGAGGATGTAATAGAGAGTCAGTTCCAGTCAGTCATTGATCGTCCAGCGGGGTGAGGCTGTGTTAATCAGCTACCATTGTAAGGATGAGCGCTTCCTAAGGCTGCCATCCCTCTCACATTTCTGCCAACACCCCAGACATCTTTCACTCTCGCCTCCCCCTCCATCACCCATCTCCCCCATTAATCCCGATCGCTCCACGTGTCTCATTTTGTATATCACACCATTCTGCAACCTCTGCAATCCGACCTACACGGATCGCACCTCTTCAGTTACTGTCTTGACCGCAGAGAAGACATTAACAGCAATTAGCTGTACTCGTGTTTTCATCCCACTTTTTCCATATGTTCTTCCTTCCTTTGTTTTTCCTCTTTATTTAATTTCTATTTGAGACTGTAGAGTGGCTGAATCAAGCTCAGAAGACATGACCTATGAAACTCAGTTCACTTAAACAAACAAACTTGTGTGTATGCTAAATGTTAATTATGTAAGCTTACAGGACGTAATAGTCTTAAATTGGCTCAATGTTCCACTGGCAGCCCTCCAGTGTGCAGCAGCAGGCCGGCAGCTATTTCAGTTTCAGCATCCAGGGGCACTGCACGCCTCATAATTCACCAGCCATATATTTGACTGTAGTATTATCTGTTACATTTTTATATTCAGTTTATTTATCAAAATCTTTGTTGATGCACTAAAACCATATTTTTATGGCAGTTTGCTCCTGAAACCTCCTTTTTTTCTGTCAAAAGGCTGCATATGATGCCAGTGTGTAAATTGTCTTCTAGGGCTGGGATGATTCACCTATTTCCTGATTCAATACTATCATGATATTGGGGTGTCAATTCATTATGTATCGCAATTTTCAAGTGTTGTGATTATACAAGTATTGCCATTCCATATTACAATTTATTGTGATATTTGTTAACTTTTTGATCACTAGACCTTGGGGAAAAGTTGACTCACACTTCTTGGGACATTTCTTTTGGAAAATATTTAAATTGATAATAAAAAATATTTGCTTTTCAGCACATATGTAGTCAGAGATGTCCCAAAGTCAAATTGTCATTGTTAGGCATTATTTATTTTTTTTCCAGCAATTAAAAAATCAAATAATAAACACATTTATCGCACAAATTAGTGGTATTTTCATTTTAATTTATAAGGGACATGGAATGTTTTATACTTCTGGTGAATATAATCCCATCAATTTTATTTCCATATATGTATTTTGTATAAGCAGTTTCCTTTGTTATTGGTTATTGGAATTTTGACACCTGTATACTTCCTCTAACTTCGCCCAAATCCTCCTCTGGCTCAGAGCTCTCCAGCTGGGGTCCTCTACAGTTGTAGCTTCGGCCGATTTGACCACACTGCAAAACGATAATGTTACCTCTCCATGACAGAGTTAGCATGCAGCTTTAGATAGATAGATAGATGAACTTTTATTAATCCTCGAAGGGAAATTATCTCTATCTATCTATCTATCGATCTATCTATCTATCTTTAGCCGTGATGTCTAGCTCTACTTTTCCTGCAATGTGTGAAACCCCAATGTGTGCAGCCGTTTTCTGCTTTCTCGTTTTGGCTCGCTATGGTTTGTTTTGGTTGACAAATACAGAATGGATATGACATCACGTTACTCAGACTACAACAATAAAAGCGGTAACTTCCTTCTATAGACTCCCGCATAGACTCAAGTGAAGCAAATATGTCGAGTCTGACATCAAAAAGTCAATTTCAAAATTGTGAAAGAATAGCCACGATCCAGAGGTGTATCGATTATTTTCCCACCCATTGTCTTCCTCTGTTTTTTTTACTGATGTCAGGTTGTAATCCTCTCCACTGTGTTGAGGACAAACACTGCTCACTCTGGATCCTGCTATTCATTGCCTTCTTTCTCTCTTTCTGTCTCTGAAATGTGTTCAGAGAGCAAACAGGCATGCATTTGATCTTCACCCCCCTCAAGGGGATGTGGTCGGGGTCCAGTCATGCGCCTTTCTCAGCGTGCTTCTCCTGTTCCTTGTCAAAGATATACTCAGGCATACATATCAGTGACTGTGGACAAATAGACTCAAACGTGCAGGACGAAACAATCAGGCTTGTCAGCTTGTGCATATTCTAATGTTATATAACGTCTGTGTGGAGGGTTGGGCTAGCAGACTGTGCTGCTGTTTGATGAAAAATGCATGCTGGAGATTATTTCCCATGATAATTCAGAGATATTGGTTATCGTAATAGTGAAATGGTGATACATGCACAGAGTGTGTTACTTATTTATGGTCACTGCACTACTGGGAGTGAATGTATATTCCCTCATCTCTTGTGCTTTTTTGCTGTCGTTCCTCTCCTTGTCTTTCTCCTTACCTCATTCTGTCACTCACTCTTGTCTTCCTGCTTTCTCTTCCCTCTCATTTCCTCATTCTCCTCTTCCGCTATCAGATCGGCACCGAGTGGGACGCCAAAGAGCGCATGTTCAGAAATTTCGGCGGCCTGATGGGCCCCATGGATGAGACGGTTGGCATGCAGAAGTGGAGCAAGGGTCCCAACGTCACCGTCACGGTCGTGTGGATCGACCCCACCAACGTCATCGCCGCCACCTACGACATCCTGATCGATGCCAGCGCAGAGTTCACTCACTACCGCCCGCCGCTCAACCAACCTCTGCGGCCCGGCGTGTGGAGCGTCCGTGTCCTTCATCACTGGAGCCCGGTGGCTGAGATGCACTTCCTTATCGCCCCGTTGGCCTATTACAAGCACCAGCCCATACGACAAGGTGAGTTTCAAACAGCCTCGCGTGAGGCTTATTTGTATCGAGCCATTTATTTCAGCTTCATCATAACACAGAATTACTATTGACTGTGTTATTTGTACAAATAGCTTTCCTACAATTATTGCACTTATGTGCTGTTCCTCAACAGATAACCATTTGTCAGCAAGTACTGAAGGTGTCACTCTGCATGCCGAACATTTCACCGCATATTTAGATGTGGTGGAAGCCCGGCGCTGCATGGTTAAAATATGACCTACACAGTGCAAATCCAATCCAACAGCCCAGCAATAACAGCTGTTTATGACTCTTTGTTGACACCGTATCACAGAGGAGTTGGTTGGTCATTTCTGAGGCTGTATTTTGTGTTTTTGTATCATCATACTGTGAAGTGCAGCCAGTGGCAAGTAACTAATGTACTGTAAAGATTTTGAGGTACCGAGCATTTCTATTTTATTATACAAAACATACTATCGGCTTCTAAAATATGATCCAGAATAAGCAACACTGTAAAAGTAAAAAAAAAAAATAAAAAAAATACAGCTACACATTAATGCAACAATAATATCAATCCAGTAACCGTTTCTATTTTATGCTACTTATTATTTCTGCTCCTCTGCATGTCAGAGGGTATATAATACTGACTGCCATCTAAGTTAGTGTATGTAATGTTAATATGCTGACTATGAGGATGTATATTCATTATGCAGAAATCTACCTCAGGTCATGTGGGAATAAGTCTTCAAAAGGGGAAATAGCATTTTGATGCAAAAACATACAGTTGCAAGAAAAAGTGTGTGAACCTTTTGAGATTGCTCGGATTTCTGCATAAATTGGTCATAAAATGGGGTCTGATCTTCATCTAAGTCACAACAATAGACAAACACAGTCTGCTTAAACTAATACCACTTTAAATTATATATTTTCATGTTTTTATTAACACAACATGTAAACATTCACAATGCAGGGTGGAAAAAGTATGTGAACCTTTGGATTTAATAACTGGTTGACCCTCCTTTGGCAGCAATAACCTCAACCAAACGTTTCCTGTAGTTGCAGATCAGACCTGCACGACGGTCAGGAGGAATTTTGGACCATTCCTCTTTATAAAACTGTTTGATGTTGGTGTGCTGAGCCTTTTTTCTCCACACACAGCGTTGTGTGTTTCTTCCAAACAACTCAGTTTTGGTTTCATCTATGGTGCTGTGGAACATCTAGGTGCTCTTTTGCAAACTTCAAGTGTGCAGAAACAGTTTTTTTGGACAGCGGTGGCTTCCTCTGTGGTGTCCTCCTATGAACTCCACTCTTGTTTAATGTTTTACTTATTGTAGATTTAAAGACTGACACTCTTGTGGTCATCTTTACAGGATCTTACGGGCCACACACTTTGGAGAGTAGCAACAGTGCTGAACTTTCTCCATCTGTAGACAGTCTGTCTTACCATGAACACATGGACATCAAGGCTTTTAGAGATACTGAGATACTGATACCCTTTCCAGCTTCATATAAGTCAACAGGTCTTGATTGTAGATCTTCTGAGAGCACTTTTGTGCGAGGCATCGTTCACATCAGGCAATGCTTCTTGAGAACAACTAACTCAAAACTGGTGTGTGTTTTTTATAGCTTCAACCAACACCTCCAAGCTCATCTCATTGATTGGACTCTAGGTTGGCTCCCATTAGCTTTTGGGGAAGTCATTAGCTGAGGGGTTCACATACTTTTTCCACCCTGCACTGTGAATGTTTACATGTTGTGTTCAATAAAACCATGAAAACATAGATTTTTTTGTGCAGTATTAGTTTAAGAAGACTGTTTGTCTATTGCTGTGACTTAGATGAAGGTCAGGACACATTTTATGACCAATTTATGCAGAAATCCAAGTATCCCAAAGGGTTCACATACTTTTTCTTCCATTGTATATACTTTGACCAAATTTTTAATATTGGGATTTGAATGCATAAGGAGCACCACTGTGAAGCTACAGAATGATATAAAAATTTTAAAAAATAATGGACCCGCCCTTTAAAGGAAGAGCCGCTCTACCCACAAAGCTAAAGCCACCCCAGAGTGGAGGTTACTACATGTTTACTCACACTTGTAATAAATCCATGATGGACAGGCACATTTTAGCTTTGAATCTTTACTATATATCGGTGGTTCATATACAGGATATTGATAATGAAAATACAAAGCTTGAATGAAGACACATAGCAGGTATGTTTGACAGATGAAGTCTTTATTCAGTGTACATTTTCTGTATGAGCAGTATGTATGTGAAGTAACGATAGCTAGTTTAGGTGCTCTAAATATCTCCACACACACACACACACACACACACACACACACACACACACACACACACACACACACAGCGCCTTGTATTTACAGTGATGCCCTTTCTAATCAAGCCTCTGGGTCTCTGCAGACCCTGGTTGTTTGTCATCGAGTCACCCTTAATAACCCAGAGAGCTGCTCATACACACTAAACAGAATGTTAAACAACAGCGCACTTAGCCCTTCAAAAACAATGACACAATTAAATCAATCAGCCAGCATGGATAAGGGGCAACGGTGCATTGTTGTAGTCCGTAAGCAGCCAGTTTGCGCTGAAATCACAGGAGAGTCGAGACGCTAGCTTCAGCATAATCGCGTCTTTCTCTGTTTAGTAATCTCACTGAGCTGTTTTAATGATGAAGACAAGCAACAAATAACAGCTTTTGTCTCCGACCTGAGTCTCAGCGGGGCTGTGGGGGGGTCTGTTGTGCAACAGTGTGAGTTAAATATTCATCTCTGGGTTTACGGCTCTTTAGATTCATTATGCTCTTGCTTCCTGTTGATGGGTGGAAAAATTTGCCTGGCACGAGTTTAACAGTGTGTCATTGTTTTCTATAGTGTTGTAGTTCAGTTATACGATTAGTAGCATCAGGTAGAGTCAGTCACCAGTTTATTAGGTACAGGTCTTGATTCATTGGTGAGTTGTGGGTGATTCATTGATATAAATGCAAAAATATTAGAAACAGTAAAGCAATAAAAATTCAGCCTGCAACCCAAACTGACCATAGAGTTGAACCATTATTGTTATTGCAACACCTTCAAAATCTTACTGAAGTAAAAGTACATAAGTAGTGAAATTCTCTTGAAATATCAAAAGTAAAAGTGCTCACTGTGCAGAATGTGTACTATGTACTACTAATGTGTACCACAGATGTATTAATGTGCAGCATCATTTTACTGCTGTTACTGATGAGGAGGAGCTGATTTTAAATACCTTTCACTGTGTTACTCGGTCTTGCGTAGACCAGTGCGTCATATTTGATGACGTGATCTTGTGTTTTGTTTGTAAAATCTTAGTGTGAAAAGTAACATGACCTGTCATAAATGTAGTGGAGTATGAAGTACAATATTACAGTGACAAAATGTAGTGGAGCAGGAGGAAGTATAAAATAGCATGAAATGGAAATACTTCAGTAAAGTACAAGTACCTCAAAATTGTGTGTAAATATAGATACTTACCTTCTACAGTACTATCCGCTACTGGCTTTTATGTTAGACCACATTAGTTTCAGTGAGGTGTAACTAATAAAGTGAAACTGAGTTTACTTTACATTTGTAAGCACACATTAATCGCACATTTTTTATCTGTTCAAAATGTATCTTAAGGGAGATTAGTCAAGTATTTAAAACTCTTAACATGGGAGTGTGCAAATATGATTGTTTTATGCAAATGCATGTATATATTTATTAATAAAAATCAATTCACAGCACAAAACAATGACAGATATTGTCCAGAAACCCTCAAAGGTACTGCATTTAGCATTAAAGAGCCAGTGTGCTGACTTGACTAAGACTTGTCCCAAACTGCATGTGATTATCATAAAGTGGGCATGTCTGTAAAGGGGAGACAGGTGGGTACCCAGAGAACCCATTTACATTCACATATCTTGAGGTCAGAGGTCAAGGGACCCCTTTGAAAACTGATCATAGTAAGACATGTAGGCCTGTTTTACTCCTGTGGTTGCATACTTAAAGTGACACTGTCACTGTGAAGGGATTTCCTTCACTACAGTGTCCCGCTAGCTGTACATTATCCCGCTCAATACACAGCTACTTACTTAAGAAATCAATAATGTTACACAAAAACAGTCCACCAGAGTCCGACATTAGAGCTGCACCCATAGCAACAGTCTGTTACAGGCAGCAACGGTCTGCTATAAAGAAATAACCGACTGCAGAACGCTGTGATTAACCAATCAGAATCAAGTATTCAACAAAGCCGTGTAGTAATGAGTATTAAATACCAGTGGATTAGGGAGTGGTGGCAGGCTACAGTCATATGCTGTATATACTGTATATACAGTGCATGTATATGGGTGTTTGGTCTACCCTTGGTTTACATTTGGATTAAGGATTGTGCCTTTAATTCACACCTCATAGGAAATGGCTGACATAAAGTAGGGTTAAATCATAAACGTATATTTTACATGTTATCTACTTTTTAAGTGGAGTTTATAGTCATCATGAGATAATCTTGTGTGTTAGGCTTACTGTGTGTTGTAATGCTTTCGTCTTAGCTGTTCCATCCGCCTGCCTTTAATTTACGGCCATGTCTGGCACCAGGTTTCCCTCCTACATGCAGTGCCAGTAAAACTTTATGACGTGGCCCTCCACCCGCACTGGCAGCAGCAAACCCATGCGCACACACACATACACACACACACACACACACACACATGCACAGCTATGCAGAACTCTGCACAGATGCATGACTTCATACAGTAAGACACGCTGCTACCACAAAGCTAGCTGGCCTGGCATGAACATCGCCTTGCCTGGTGTTGGAGCACTCATGTCTGACTGCATCTTTTCTGTCAC
Source organism: Pterois miles (assembly GCA_947000775.1). NCBI lineage: Eukaryota > Metazoa > Chordata > Actinopteri > Perciformes > Scorpaenidae > Pterois > Pterois miles. Next base: position 371,710 of record CAMQGK010000253.1, read on the forward strand.
CAGTGCATGAAAAGCACTGATGTCTGCTCAGCCATGCTCAGAAAGGATGGGTAACGCCCCAGTTAGAGTACCAGTGAGGAATTTACAGCTTCGGTGGAGCTCGGGGTGGAGAAAGTGTTTTAAAGGGAAGTTGTGTCTACACTTTTTGCCTTCCTGCTGTGATTGACCGTCATGGGAAGAAAGAATGAGGGCGCGTCTGACCGTCAGCATTGCAGTGGTTTGACGTACCACATCAAAGAATGGGATTTAGGTAGTCCAGTCGTAAAAATCAATCCACGCAAATTAGCAACCGCTTTAAGCTTTTCAGATAATAGTAAAGCAAATCACGCTCTCTGCTTTGATATTTTACCATTCAAGTCCCTCTTTTTCCTTTTTCTCTCTGTTCCTTAAACTCTTTCCCTCTCTACAATCTTCATCTGACCACTGATTATCAACTTTTCACACATCATCCTTCTCTGTTCTGTCTTTCCTCCTTCCCATACCTCTCCAGAGGATACTCTGAAGCTCCACAACGGGCCAGCGAAAAACAGCTACATGGAGCAGAGTTTCCACGGCCTCAACCCAGTGCTCAACATCCCTGTCAGCCTGGGCTACGTAGAGCAGGCCAAGAGGAACGCGGCCCTGACCGGCCCGGAGCTCGAGCATTGGTTAGACAGCCTGGTGGGCGAGTTGTGGGAGGCGGCCGACATCTGCGCCGTGGGCCCCACCGCCTGCCCGGTCATGCAGGCCTGCCCCAAGAACCGTTGGAGCTCCCTGAGCCCAGACCCCAAATCCCAGCTGGGAACACCGCGCGCAGACGGACGCATCAGGTAGCAGCGAGGCCTCCAGCTGGACGGGAGGCCGCGGCACAGGAGATTCACTGTTGATTTTTATTTATTTAAGGGGCTTGCTGCAGGTAGGGGAAGGAAAAGTGTTCTTCCTCTGTCTCGGGAGAAACAGGAAAGAAAAGAAAAAGTGGATTTTTGGGGGAGGTTGGTGAGGGTGTCTGGACAGAAAGCGAGGAGAATGATTTTCAGATCCTCCCACGGGGTTCCTCCTTTTAGGGGATTATGCTGGCTTTGCTATTTCAGTTTCTCAGTGTATTTATTTCTCTTCTCATGGCTGAGTTTTACTGTGATCAAACGTTGCAATTTTCAAGCATTTATTTTGCTGCTGAATGAATTATGAAGTCAGCTTTTACAGCCCTGCACGGGGCACCGCAGTCATGTGACACTGGTAGCAGATGAAGCTCTGCTGCAAAAAGGCCTTAGCTGTAAGACATATGTGAGGAGGTAGCCTGGTACTGAATTAAACGTGCCTCCTGAAGTGTTTGTGAACATAAACAAAATGAGACGATATCTGAGGGGTCAGATGCACCAAAACAGTTGGGAAAAAAAGATTATTTTGATACGACTCAAATACAGCTCCACTAAAAGCAAATTCCCCATTTATGGAGAAACTTTGAACAACAAATATTTTAGCATTAATAAAGCCAATTACTTCAAAACTTAAGCTTCTGATAGTTCAGTGACTCAGTAGAACAAATCAGCAACAGCAGCACAACTTCTCTCGGTCCAGTGCCTGATCAGGATGGGAAACTGTTGTGGCCAAGCAGACGATTAGACTGTTGTCAGGTTATTGAATAGACGTTATCAGATAAGCCCCATAGATGTGGGTCAGTTGGGGCCTGCTACACCCATTAGTAGGTTGTTTCATCCATGGTAGAGCAGAAGCAGATGTCAAACGCTGTAGTATAGACAGTGTGAAACTCCATAAAGGGTTGAGGACGGGGGAGATGGATGGGTCACAATACACAAGGTTTTCACCCAGGAGACCCAAGTTTGTATCCTGTGTTGTTGTCTTTGTGTTCTTACTTATTTTAAGCCACAATAAAATGAAAGGGTTTTTTTTTTTTTTTGCCTAAACCTAAAGAAGCCTTTTTGTTTATGATCAAAACGTAACGTTTTATGCAGTTTTACGAATGTGTTACCTTTAAGTTTCACTTTTACTTTTACAGCGTAGTAGGTCCCTATTGACCCACATCTATGGTGCTCATAGCGACTGACTAGCAACACTTATTTTATGGCCTGATAACAGTCGAATCAGGTGGGCTGGGCTAACCATCTGCTGCAGAACAGATCGTATATATGAAAAAAGATAAATAAATACTGGGGCCTTTTCAGGATATTTAAACCTATTTGGATTATAATAGAAATCTAATGTAGACATTTTTAAATTTAAATTCATAAATGCTTCATTTGTGGTTGTTGAACAATAGCGTTTTAAGACTTAACGTTCACATAGTGTTGGTTTGTTTTAATAAAACCCAGATGTTGCGACAGGCAGAGGACAAAGAGAGAATTGCTTTGTCCGTCTCGGTTTTCTTACCAACCTGCCTCAAACTTGAAACACAATTATCTCAAGCTGACCTTCAAATTCTCATTTTCTGTGTAATTTTTTTTTTTTGTTGTTTGTACATTCTTCCAGTTATTTCAATGACACTTTATGTTGTACATGATTATACAAGAAGTCTCAAAAATTGTGTGAATGATGGGGGAGGAGTCCATGAGTCGCTATTTATTTATAAGTTTATATTAATACTGATATTTTTAGTCAGTGACTAAATAACTGCGACGCTGCCTTGGCAGCATGATAAATATTTTTTTGTAAAGAAAGCCGCCTTTATTTACAAAGGCCAACACCCCAAACTTATACTGTACCTTTTTATGGCCCGCACCTGCGTGTTAGTGTTGTCCTGTCTGAATAGATCTTCTTGTCTTGGTTTCCTACATGGCTGTTTGCCGAGTGCATCACAAGAAAAAGCCACCCTGACGTGAGGTCAGAGGTCGGCAGCACCTAACAACCTCGCCAAACAGCGAAGGGGAACAAAAACACTCTTTACGACCGAACGCATTGGAGTAACGTCTGGATCAAAGGAGAAGTTGTCCTTTTCGGCGTTTTATGGTACACGTCAGTTTCAGAATGCTAGTGAGTGGTAGTGATCTTCATGCTGTGACAATAACGTACAATTTCAAGTGAGTATTATATTGTGTCTTGATTGCAAAATGCATACTTGATTAGATCAACTCTGTCTACATTTGAAGTACCTTTTCTGCCATCAAGACAATCTCTGGAGGGTAGCTCTGTACCACAACACATCCAGAACAAGAGGTATGCTCCGATATTTGTTTTACTTTGAAATAAGTGTCATCTGGAGCCAATTAGGAGTTCAGTCTGTGATTGTCAACATTGTTTAGCCACCACGCGAGCTAAGTGAGTGTTTCTGCACAGGCTAATTAAGAGACATTACTGTTCATTAATGTCAAGTTCACCTTGCCTCTCTGTCGGATGTGTCAATTGCTATCACTCCTTCCCTCTCAAATCTACGCTGTTTCTGGGGTTGGGTTATAAAGGACAATTTAGTTTTTTCCACTGGCCGGCTTCTGCGGCCACCTTTTAACTTGTAGTGCCACCGTGCTCAGAGCAACTACTTCACACAATACATATTATTATGTAAGCTCAATGACAGTTTTGGAAAAAAGGTGAATTAAGTAAATGTATCTCAATGTGGAAGTCCTATTTTGTAACAAAATGATTAACAAATGAAGAAGATGTACATAGGTATTTTGTATTGAAATATTGTTTAAAAGGTATTGTACATGTAAATACAGATGTGGTAAAATGACATTGAATTATTAAGAGTTTTTTGAAGTGTCAATAACTGGGCACAAAGAGTGAATTGATGGTGTTTATTGATCAAAGTACATAACCCGTTTCAGTGTTTTTGGACAGCTGTGACAAAAACCTTGTCCTACTTGCCTCTCAGAGAAAATTACATGCCAGATTGTTGTTGTTCTTGCTGGAATGTATTGTTGAGCAACTGTTGCACAAATTTCTCTGAACCGACGTTTCCCCCTGTTGTTTTGTTCTGGGGAGGCTCTGTGTGCCTTAGCTGACTTTTAGAACCTTCTCTGTCCATTAAAAAGAAAAAAAAAAGACTTTTATTTTGTTATTTGTTTTGATCTTATGTGAACAATACCATGATTTTGTCAAGTGATTCACTGGTACTGCAACACCAAAAAGATGTCTGCTGTTGTATATATCATCAGGACTTTTGTCTTTATCAGCTTTTATTTTTTTCTTCCCTTTGGGGGATAGGTTTTGTTGTACTTGACTGGCTTGTCTTACTTTTCTCTGACTGCTTTTTGGAAATAAAATTATATGGAAAAACAGCTTATGTGGACTGAAAACATTAAGTCTGCTGAAGCATCTTTCTACCATTACTCTGCTGTTGCTTATGAAATACAAGTTGCTTTGCGAATGTAGTCCAGGTCCATTTAACCGCATAACATTTGATACAGTATATTTTTATTCACTCAGAGATCATTAAACTTGAATCTTATTCTATCATTTTCATTTCAAAGATATTCATATAAAGTCTTAGTGGAAGGAAGTTAACTTAGTTCCAACTGTCTCAAAACTATTCATCCATCTATCCGTTTTCTTCTGCTCGTCCGATTCCTTGGCAGGGAATTCCAGACGTCCCTCTCCCCAGCAGTTTTTCAACTTTTCGTGGGGGACTCCGACGCGTTCCCCCAGGCCAGACAAGATATATAATCTCTCCAGCATGTTCTGGGTCTACCCAGGGGGCCTCTTACCAATTGGACGTGCCCAGAAAACCTCCAAAGGGAGGCGTCCAGGAGGCACCCTGATCAGATGCCCGAACCACCTCAGCTGACCCCTTTCCACGGGAAGGAGCAGCGGCTCTCCTCTGAGCTCCCTCCAGACCCTATTTCTCAGGCTGAGCCCAGCCACCCTATGAAGGAAACTCATTTTGGCCACTTCTATCTCATTCCTTCAGTCACTACCCAAAGCACGCGACCATAGGTAAGGGTTGTAACGAAGACGGACCGGTAAATTGAGCACTTTGCCTTCCAGCTCAACTCCCACTTCACCACCAATGGCGCCTGCATAACTGCTGACGCTAAACCAAACCGCCTGTCCATCTCCCGCTCCATTGTACCCTCGCTTGCGAACAAGACCTCGAGATACTTAAACTCCCTTGCTTGGGGCAGTAATTCGCTCCCCAGAGTTTGCAGTCCACCGTTTGCCCACAGAGAACCATGGCCACTTGGAGGTACTGACCCTCATCCCGATCACTTCACATTCAGCTGCAAACTGCCCCCATGCGCCCTGCAGGTCACGGTTCGATGAAGCCAACAGAACGACATCATCTGCAAAGAAGAGACGTAATTCTGAGAACCTCAAACTGGAGACTCTCCTCGCCCAGGCTGCGCCTTGAGATCCATGAAAATCACAAACAGGATCAGTGACAAGGGACAACCCTGGTGGAGGCCAGCACCCACCGAAAACACGTTTTGATTTTGTGCTGAGTACACGGACACAGCTCTCACTTTGGTTATACAAGGACCAGATGGCTCGTAACAGTGATCCCATATTCCTGCAGCCCCCCCACAGAACTCCCTGGGGGACATGGTCGTCAGCCTTTTCCAAGTCCACAAAACATGTGTAGACTGGAAAAAACAATGGAAAAATGTTAACAAACAAGACAGGCTTAGCATGGGATTTAAAGGATGTATTCCATTAAAGGTGCACTAATCAAAATTTTCCGATTAGCAATGGATAAAATAACTAGATGTAATGTGAAAAGCATTGCTCATAGTGACAAACCCACAAAGAATTAGCATCCATCTCTGTAGATCCCCTCAGCTTTAAGGAGCATTTGGCATTTTTCAGCTCATTGTTTTGGTTTTGTGGTTCATGACTTTACTGTTTTGGTTCACTCTCACAGCTCTCACATCAGCATTGTTTCCAGCAGCTATTTTCAGAGTAGAAAAAAGCTAATAAACTTTCCGTACACTACATGCTCAGCACCAAACAGCAGACAGACAGTTAGCAACTAGCTAACTGAACATAGTGGAGCATTTAGCAGCTGAAATATTTTCCTCAGGAGATGGTGGAGACCAAACTCAAGCTATATATGAATAGCAGACATACATTTATCAAGTGGTCAGAAACATGACTAATGTTAGCAAACAGATAATGTCCATGTTTTCAGCAGCAACCATAATGCATAAACTATAAATATGAATGAAATAGTTAAAAAAAACTATTAAACTCAATACTTGAGAGATGTTCCTTGTCCAATCTTTATACCCCTCACAGTTGAAAACCATTTCATGCTTTAACCATTACTTAAAGAAGAATTAAGAATCAGATATTGCTTGTTAACACTGACACCTTGTGGCCATTAAGTCAATGACAGTCAGCGTCCTGTTGCTGACGCTTGTGCTCGCACTCTAGACACACGCGAACATCGGACAAATCAGTGAGGCAACACACCAGACAACGCAATTGACAGGCATCGTGCTGATTAATGTTAACAACATTAGCCAGCTAAAATCACAGTGTCATATATTTCACATGCTTGGCAGTAGTGTTATCTAACCTGTCCAACAGCAATTCTGAGTCCATTTTGATACCTAAAACCAAACGAAGGTCCCTCCATGAATCGAAGGCCTGGCTGATGTTGATCCTGGTTTTGCCCGACGGCTGTCACATTCCTGTTTTTCAAAATGGGCTTAACTCGATACAACTTTTTTGTTGTTACGTTGAGTTTGGTCATTTGGCTTTGGTCTGCTTAGCAGACTCCATTTCAAGCCAAACATTTGCTATCATTGCACACTGTAGCACACTGTTTGCCCTATAGCAGAGCTGAGAGCAAAGGCACTCGTGAACGCACATGATGTCACAGCCGTTGGATTTTTCCAGAAAAAATTTCCCAAATTTTCACATTAAAAACAGTCTACAAGCAGAGGAAACCCAAAAAGGTGCAGAAAGCCTCATTTCACACAACAACCTGTCCACGCATTGCAGTAAAAAACATTTAAAAAATGTTTAAACACATAAAACCTTACATACAGTCCCTTTAATGCCTTAAGTATTTCCATCAGTCAAACTGAGGTAGTTGAGTTGTTAACTGTGGGTACAGCTAGTTGCTCCCATATGTTTTCCCCCAAATTAGCTTCAACAATTGTCTTCTAGCAGAGATTCTCACCCAGCGCCCACTTCATAACACTTTATATGCGGCTAGAGGCAATTTCAAATGAATGATGACTTCCTATAAACATGACAACCCAAGTCATATTATTCACCCATAAATACAGTTATGAAGTGCAGTTACACTTGTTGTTATTACAGCTTCTCTGAGAACAAAAGCAGAGACATGTCAGTAGATAGGCAAACATTATTTTCTTTTTTTAACTCTTGTTGTCTCGTGTGCGTCAGAGGCTCTTTACCACGTCGCAGTGTCGATGAGTGTTTGACAGGCCTTGATCAAAGGAACGCTACAGTGGCAACAGATCCCATTTACTGTCCCATAAGTCTTGGGACAGGCGGCCTAATTAGTCCTGACCTGCTCTGCTGTACGTTTGACTGTGTGTGCAAATGTGTTTCCTGAGTAAGCATGTAAGTGAGCCACTGAGTGAGAAAGCAAAAAACATTGCGTGCAGGCTCACACGCATGTGTGGGCGTGTCGGTAAAGGCGGATGTGAAGAGAAATGAGCGGCCTTGTTCACCCCCAGCAGGATGAGCGGTATTATGTTTGTTCAGCTGCGATATGAAACACTAAAAGCTATGCTGCTATGTCGGGAGGAAATCACTCGGATTAATGGCACATAAACACTCCGCTGATCGTTTTCAGCTTTTAACTCACGCCCGATGACACATATGTTGCTTGATTAATTAGCACCCCTGAAACAGAGAGCGCTTATGATAACAGTGATGATAGGCGTCTCTCTCACTACGCTAACATGGCCATCTGCACTCTGACAGCAGGGGAAGACATGTTTGTCTCGACTGAATAAATTAATGATTAAATTACTTTTTAATAAAACCTGCACATTCTACGCCTCTATCACACAGTTAATAGTGTTTTTCATTGTCATAGGAGATTTGGGTTTTAACAATAAATGCACTGCATAGACTACAGCGATAAACTCTGGTGTGCTGACTTTATTAGGCAACATGTCCTTTAAAATACGTTGTTTGTCCGGCATGCCCTCTAGAACGACACAGACACTCATGAGACACCCCTATCAGCAGGAAAACATAATGCAATGGTAAACATTTGGTTAGGTTTAGGCACAAAAATTACTTGAAGTTTAAGTGTTGTTTGGGAAAATCTTGTGGTTTACAATGAGGGCAGGAGAGACAATGTGAGTCATAGTATAGTATGTCAAAAAGTCACAAAAAGCCATATTAAAGTATGTTGAAAAAAGTCATATAAGACTCATAGTATAGTATGTCAAAAAGTCAAACAAAAAAGCCATAATATGGCATGTCAAAAAACTATTATAGTATAGTATGCCATAAAATGTCATAATTAATGTCATAAAAAGTCCTAGTATAGTATTTCATTAAAATGTCAGTAAAAAAATCACAGTATACAATACCATAAAAATGTCATTAAAATGTATGTCATAAAAGTCATAGCATAATATGTCATAAGCATGTCATAATAAAGTCATACTATAGTATATAGTCATAAAACGTGACTTCTAAAAAAAGTCCTAAAAAAATAATATTATAGTATATCAAAAAAGAAGATTTAAGATACATTTTTGACATACTATGCAATGACTTTCATTTTCTCGACATGCTATACCATTACATTTTTTCAACATAGTATACTATAATTTATTTTAGACATACTATACTATGACGTTTTTTCAACATACTATACGATAACTTATTTTCAACATACTATACTATGACTTTTTACATTTTTTTCAACATACTATACAGTTACTTTATTTTTTCTACATACGATACTATGACTTTAATTTTTTTGACATACAATACTATGACTAATTTTGGACATACTATACAATGACTTTTTGACACACTATACTATGACATTTTACATTTTTTCAACAAACGAAGCAATTACTTGTTTCAACATGACTTTTTTATTTTATCGTCATACTACATTATGACTTTTTTGACAAACTATGCTGACTTTTTACATTTTTTGACATACTATGCAATGACTCATTTTTTCGACATGCTATACTATTACGTTTTTCAACATAGTATACTATAATTTATTTTAGACATACTTCTATGCGTTTTTTCGACATGCTATACGATCACGTTTTTCAACATGTTCTTTTTTCAACATACTATACTATGACTTTTTACATTTTGTCGACATACTATACAGTTACTTGATTTTTTTGACAGACTATATTATGACTTTTTCCAACATACTCTACCTACATAAAAGTCATACTATACTATGACTTGTTTTGACATACTGTACAATGACTTTTTAATTGTTTCAACATGCTATACTTTGACTTTTTTTCAACATAGTATACTATAAATTTTTTTAGCGACATGCTATATTTTTACATTTTTTTTAAAAATGTTGTCAACATGCTACACAACATTTTAATTTTTTCACCATACTTGTACAATGACTTAAATTTTTTTGACATGCTATACTTTGATGTTTTTCAACATACTATACTATGACTTTTTTATTTTATCAACATACTATACTTTGACGTTTTTCAACATATTATACCATAACTTATTATTGACATACTACATTATACCTTTTTCTGACATACTATACTTTGACTTTTAACATTGTTTTGTCATACTATACAATGACTTTTTTATTTTATTGGCATACTATACTCTGACTTTTTAAATTTTTTGACATACTGTACTGTGACATTTTTAATTTTTTCGACATACTATACTATGACTTTTTTTGACACACTATACTATGACTTCTTAATTTTTTTCAACATACAAAGCAATGACTTGTTTCGACATGACTTTTTTGTTTTATCATCATACTACATGACTTTTTACATTTTTTGATTTACTATGCGATGACTTTCATTTTTTCGACATGCTATACTATTACGTTTTTTCAACATAGTATACTTTAATTTATTTTAGACATACTACACTATGACGTTTTTTCAACATACTATACTATGACTTTTTTTGACATACTATACTATGACGTTTTAAATTTTTTCAACATACTATACTATGACTTTTTTCAATATACTATACTATGACTTTTGAATTTTTTTCGACACTATATTATGACTTGATTTTGTTTTGTCGACATATACTATGACTTGATTTTTTTTAACATACTATACTATGACTTTTTGTCGACATACTATACTATGACTTTTTGTTGACATACTACACAATGACTTTAATTTTTTCAACATATTATGCAATGATATTTTAATTTTATGCTATATAATGATGTTTTTTCAACTATACTATGACTTTTTTTATTTTTATTCTATGACTTTTTTATAACTTATCAACATACTATATTATGACTTTATTTTATCGACATACTATCTAATGACTTTTTCAACATACTATACGATAACTTACTTCTGACAAATAATACTGAGTTTTCAACATACTATACAATAACTTATTTTTCACTTACTATACAATTTTATTACAACTTTACAACTTTTTCATTATATCAGCATACTATACAATGACTTTTATAAAGAATATATAATAATATAAAATGACTCTTTATATGTCTTCAACATACTACACAAGGACATTTAAAGGTTTTTCAGCATACTTTACAATGACTGAATTTTCTCGACATGCTATACTATGCCGTTTTTTAACATACTATACCATAACTTATTTTTGACATACTATACTATGACTTTTTAAATTTTTTCGACATTGTATGCAATGACTTTTTTATTTTTTTGGACATACTATACAATGACTTACTATAACTTATTTTAGACATGCTATAATATGACTTTTTTTCAACATACTACACTTTGACTTTAAATTTCTTTGACATACTACACAGTAACTTTTTATTTCATTCAACATGCTACACAATGACTTTTTATTTTTTTTTGCATACTATACAATGATTTAATTTTTTAGACATGCTCTACTATTGCATTTTTTCAAAATACTATACTTTAACTTATTTTTGACATACTATACTATATACTATAATTTTATACATTTTGTTGACATACTGTACAATGACTTTTAATTGTTTCGATATGCTATGCTTTGACATTTTTTCAACATATTACACTGTGACTTTTTTCAACATAGTATACTATGATTTTTTATTTTATCAACATACTATACTTTGACATTTTTTTAAAATGTCAACATATGACATGAAATTTTAATTTTTTCACCATACTATACAATGACTTTTAAATTTTGTTGACATACTATACTTTGACGTTTTTCAACATATTATACCATAACTTATTGTAGACATACTATACTATAACTTTTTTTGACATACTATACTTTGATTTTTAACACTGTTTTGACATACTATACTATGACTTTTTACATCTTTTACATACTATGCAATGACTTTCATTTTTTCGACATGCTATACTATTACATTCTTTCAACATAGTATACTATAATTTATTTTAGACATACTATACTATGACGTTTTTTCAACAGACTATTCTATGACTTTTTTGACATACTATACTATGACTTTTTATGTTTTCGACATACTATAAATTGAGTTTTTAATTTTATCGACATACAATATGACTTTTTTCAACATACTATACAATAACTTATTTTTGACATACTTTACAATGACTTTTGTCAATATACTATACTATGACTTTTTAAATTTTTTCCACACAGTATACAAAGACTTTCTTATTTAATCGACATACTCTGACTTTTTTATTTTTTCCACTTATTATACTATTATTTGTTTTGACATACTAATGTTTAAGTCAGGATGGCCGAGCGGTCTAAGGCGCTGCGTTCAGGTCGCAGTCTCCCCTGGAGGCGTGGGTTCGAATCCCACTTCTGACAATAACGTTTGGGGGCGGCAGTAGCTCAGTCTGTAGGGAGTTGGCTTGGGAACCGGAGGGTCACCGGTTCAAGTCCCGACATGGACCAAAACTGAGTGTGAACTGGTAGCTGGAGAGGTGCCAGTTTACCTCTTGGGCACTGCCGAGGTGCCCCTGAGCAAGGCACCAAACCCCCAACTGCTCGGGGCGCTTGTCAGGAGCAGCCCCATCACTCTGACATCTCTCCATTAATGCATGTACTGTGTGTGTTTCAGGTCTGCATGTACCATGTATGAGTTTAACAGAGTGTAAATTGAATTTCCCCATTGTGGGACTAATAAAGGTAGATCTTCTTCCTTCTTCTATACCATGACTTTTTGCAATTCTTCAACAAACTATGCTATGACTTTATTTTTTCAACATACTATACTTTTTTCGAAATACTACACAGAGTAATTTATAGCTGACATACTATACTATGGCTTTTGAAATTTATATAAAAAAATATAATAAAAAAAAAAAACATACTGTACTATAAGATAAGTTAAGATGAGCCACTATTAATCCCCAGAGAGAAATTCTGGGAACATAGACTGCGACGAGGATGGGATTCGAACCCACGCGTGCAGAGCACAATGGATTAGCAGTCCATCGCCTTAACCACTCGGCCACCTCGTCTGTTAAATGTCTATAACTTATTTTTGACATACTATACTAGGACTTTTTATAATTCTTCCACACACTATAGAAAGACTTTTTTTACTTAATCGACATACTATACTTTGACTTATTTTTGATATTCTATACTATGACTTTTTAAATTTTTTGGACATACTATACAATGACGTTAATTTTTTCAACTTACTATACAATGACATTTTAATTTTTTCAGCATAGTGTACTATGATGTTTTTTCAACATACTATACTATGACTTTTTAAATTATTTTGACATGCTATACAAACGCATTTTTTATTTTTTGACATACTATACTATGACGTTTTTCAACATACTATACATAACTTATTTCCAACATACTATACTACGACTTTTTACATTTTGTCGACATACTATACAGTTACTATATTTTTTCTACATACGATACTATGACGTTTTAAATTTTTCTGACATACTACACAATGACTTTTTTTGACATACTATACTATAATGTTTTAAATTTTTTCGACATACTATACTATGACTTTTTTTGACATACTATACTATGACGTTTTAAATTTTTTTGACATACTATACTATGACGTTTACATTTTTTCGACAAACTACACTATGACTTTTTTTGACATACTATACTATGACATTTTAAATTTTTTCGACATACTATGCTATGACTTTTTTGACATACTATACTATGACGTTTTAAACTTTTTCGACATACTATACTATGACTTTTTTGACATACTATACTATGACTTTTTTGACATACTATACTATGACGTTTTAAATTTTTTCAACATACTATACAATGACTGCGATGGACTGGCGACCTGTCCAGGGTGAACCCCGCCTTCGCCCTATGCCAGCTGGGATCGGCTCCAGCCTCCCCGCGACCCCTAACGGGATAAGCGGTTGACGATGAATGAATGAATGAATGAATGAACTATACTATGACTTTTTTATATTATATTTTTTTTTTATTTTTTGACATACTATACAATGAGTTTTTATTTTATTGACATACTACACAATGACTTTAATTTTATCAACATATTATGTGATGACTTTTTTTGACATACTTTACTATGACTTTTGTCGACATACTTTACTATGACTTTTTAGTGTTTTTCAACATACTTTACAATGACATTTTTATTTTAGCGACATACTATACTATGACTTTTTTTGACATACTATACTATGAGGTTTTAAATTTTTTAAATTTTCTTTTTTTGACATACTATACTATGACGTTTTAAATTTTTTGACATACTATACTATGACTTTTTTTGACATACTATACTATGACGTTTTAACTTTTTTCAACATACTATACTATGACTTTTTTTGACATACTATACTATGACGTTTTAAATTTTTTCAACATACAAAGCAATGACTTGTTTCAACATGACTTTTTTATTTTATCGTCATACTACATTATGACTTTTTTGACGAACTACGCTGACTTTTTTATTTTATCAACATACGATACTATGCCTTTTTAATTTTATCGACATACAATATGATGATTTTTTTGACATACTTTACTATGACTTTTTTGACATACTTTACTATGACTTTTGTCGACATACTTTACAATGACTTTTTTGACATACTTTACTATGACTTTTGGCGACATATTTTACAATGACTTTTGTCGACATACTCTACTATGACTTTTTAGATTTTTTTCAACATACTTTACAATGACATTTTTATTTTAGCGACATACTATGCTATGACTTTTTTTAAATACTATACGATCATTTATATTTGACATACTATAATATGAATTTTTTCAACATACGATATGAAAGCCTATTTTTGACAGACTACTATGACTTTTTTTGACATACTATACTGTGACTTTTTATATGTTTCGACGAACCATACAATGACTCTTTTATTTTACATATAAATTGAGGTTTTAATATTGTTGACATGCTATACTATGATGTTTTGTCAAGATACCATACTATGACTTGTTTTCAAAAAACAAACTTCGAATGTACATTTTGTTGAAAAACTGGAAAATGAATTTTTTTATTTTTTGAAATATTAAAATATAATTTTTTATTTAAAAAAAAATAATTTAATATTTTTTAAAAAATAAAAAAATATTTTTTATTTTTTTAAAAAAAAAAAAATTGAATTTAAAATCATACAATATGACTTTTTTCAACATCCTATACGATAACTTATTTTCAACATACTTTACAATGACTTTTATCAACATAATTTACTATGACTTTTTACATTTTTTCCACACACTATACAAAACTTTTTTATGAAATTGACATACAATACTATGACTTTTGTTATATTTTTTTTATATATATATATATAGACACACTATATTATGATTTTTTTTTTTACCTACTTTACAATGACTTTTGTCAATATATTATACTATGACTTTTTAATTTTTTTTCCACACAGTATACAAAGACTTTCTTATTTAATCGACATACTCTGACTTTTTTATTTTTTCAACTTATTATACTATTATTTGTTTTGACATACTATACCATGACTTTTTGCAATTCTTCAACAAACTATGCTATGACTTTATTTTTTCAACATACTATACTTTTTTCAAAATACTACATAATAATTTATAGCTGACATACTATACTATGGCTTTTGAACATACTGTACTATAAGACAAGTTAAGATGAGCCACTATTAATCCCCAGAGAGAAATTCGGGAACAAAGACTGCGACGAGGATGGGATTCGAACCCACGCGTGCAGAGCACAATGGATTAGCAGTCCATCGCCTTAACCACTCGGCCACCTCGTCTGTTAAATGTCTGTAACTTATTTTTGACATACTATACTATGACTTTTTGTAATTCCTCCACACACTATACAAAGACTTTTTTTATTTAATCGACATACTATACTTTGACTTATTTTTGATATTCTATACTATGACTTTTTAAATTTTTTGGACATACTATACAATGACTTTAATTTTTTCAACTTACTATACAATGACATTTTACATTTTTCAGCACGTTACACTATGATGTTTTTTCAACAGACTATACTATGACTTTTTTCAACATACTATACATAACTTATTGTAGACATACTATACTATGACTTTTACATTTTTTAATATTGTATGACTTTTTTCAACATACTACACTATGACTTTTTGAAATTTTTTCGACATGCTATACTCTTACTCTAACTTATTTTTGACATACTATACTATACAATGACTTTTTATTTTATCAACATACTTATCAACTATGACTTTTTTGATATACTATACTATGGCTTTTTACATTTTTTCGGCATACTATACTTTGACTTTTTAAATTGTTTTTATGTACTATATTTTCACTTTAACATTTTTGACATATCATACTATGACTATTTAAATTTTTTGACATATTATACTATGACTATCTAAATTGTTTTGACATACTATACTGTGACTTTTTAAAAAATGTTTTGACATACCATGCTATGACTTATTTTTGAGATGTTATGTTATTACTTTTGTCAGAATACTTTAATATGACTTATTTTCAACATACTATACTATGACTTTTTGAATTTTTCGACATGCATTACTATGATGTTTTTCAACATATTAAATAATATGAATATAATATTAAACAATGACTTTTTAATATCAAACAATGACTTTTTAATATTTTCAGCATACTATACTATGACTTCTTTTCGACATACAAATCATAGACATACACATCGACAAAAATGTTTCCATATGCTATACGATGGCTTTGGTTGACATGGTATTCCATGATTTTTAAAAAATTTCCAGCATACTATATCATAGTATCTCAAAAATACATAAATAAATAAAAATCACTGTATAGTATGTCAAAAAAAGTCATCTTATATCACAAAACATCATCGCATAGTATGTTGAAAAAATGTAAAATGTCATAGTATAGTATGTCGAAAATAAGGCAAAGTTTAGTCCTTCAAAAAAAATTAAAAAGTCATAGTACGGTGTGTTGAAATTTTTTTTTTTAAAAAACTCATAGTGTAGTATGTCAAGAAAGCCATAGTATAGCACATTAAAAAAAATTCATCAAAAGTCATAGTAGAGCATGTCAATTTTTTAAAATGTCCTAGTACAGTGTGTCAAAAATGTTGTGATATAGTATGTCAAAAAACATTAAAAAGTCATCACATAGTATGTTGAAAAAAGTTATAGTATAATATGTCGTAAATAAGTCATAATATAGTATGTCGAAAAAAAATTAAATACTCAGTATATTATTTTGAAAAAAACTTAGTATAGTGTGACAAAAACACATAAAATCATAGCATAGTATGTCTAAAAATGCTAAATGATATGTCAAAAGCAAGTATGGTGTGTCAAAAATAAATCATAGTATAGTATGTCAAAAAATGTCATAGTCCAATATGATGAAAAAATAAAAAAGTGAGTATAGTATGATGAAATGACTCACAGTCTAGTACGCCAAAAAATATAAAATCATACTATAGTATGACAAAAAAAAGGTCATGGTATAGTGTGATGAAAAAATTTTGAAAATTCATAGTATAGTATGTAAAAAATTGTTTAAAGCCATAGTATAGTACGTCGAAAATACGGCATAGTATAGAATGTCAAAAAAAAAGTAAAAATCATATTATAGTATGTCAATGCCACAGTATGTCAAAAAAAATTAAAAAGTCATAGTACAGTATGACAAAGAAATTTAAAAACGTAATAGTATAGTATGTTGAAAAAATGTATGGTGTTGTAATACGTCCTAGTATAGTATGTTCAACAGAAGTCATAGTATAGTATGTCAAAAATATAAAAAAAATCCTATTATAGTTCATCGAACAAAGCCATAGTATGTCAAAGCAATTTAAAAAGTCATAGTTTAGTGTGTCGAAAAATATCATAGTATGGCATGTCAAAAATAAGTCATAGTATAATATCTAACAAAAAGTCATAGTATAGTATTTTGAAAAATAAGTCATAGCATAGAATATCAAAAAATATTTAAAAATCATAGTTTAGTATGCCAAGCAAGCCATAGTATAGTATGTAAAAAAAATTATTTTCATAGTATAGTATAAAACTCCATCCATCCATCCATCGTCAACCGCTTATCCCGTTAGGGGTCGCGGAGGGGCTGGAGCCGATCCCAGCTGGCATTGGGCGAAGGCGGGGTTCACCCTGGACAGGTCGCCAGTCCATCGCAGGGCACATAGAGACAGACAACATATAGACAGACAACCATTCACACTCACATCCACACCTACGGGCAATTTAGAGTCATCAATTAACCTAAACAGCATGTCTTTGGACTGTGGGAGGAAGCCGGAGTACCCGGAGAAAACCCACGCTTACACGGGGAGAACATACAAACTCCACACAGAAGAGCCCCAAGCCGGTGTCGAACCTGCAACCCTCTTGCTGTGAGGCAACAGCGCTAACCACTACACCACCGTGCAGCCTAGTATAATACTATAATAGTATAATAGAATAATAGGTCAAAAAAAATCAGTCATAATATCTCTAAAAAATTAAAACAAGTCATACAATAGCATGTCAAAAAATTTAAAAAAGTCATAGTACAGTATTTTGAAAAAAAAATTCAAAAGTTGTGTATTGTGTCAAAAAAATGAAGTTATTGTATTGTATGTTAAAAAATGTGTAGCATGCATTTATAGCACATCGACAACAATTTAAAAAGTCATTTATAGTATGTCAAAATTTTATAAAGTCTTAGCATAGTATGTCGAAAAAAGTTATAGTATAGTACGTTAAAAAAAAATTAAAACGTCAGTATGGTATGCTGAAAAACAACATAGTGTGGTAAGTCAAAAACATAAAATCATAGTATAGTATGTCAAAAAGATATAAAATGTCATAGTATAGTATGTCAAAAAATGTAAAAAGACATAATATAGTAATTCAAAAAAATATATGTAATATATATATATATAATATGTCAAAAAAGTCAGTATAGTATGTTGAGAAAAATATAAAATGTAAAAAAATTTAAAATTAAAAAATTTATAAAAAATAATCACAGTATAGAACATCGAATAAAGCCATAGTATGTCAAAACAATTTAACAAGAGTTAGGGTCATAGTCAAAGTCAAAAAAGTCATAGTAGAGTATGTAAAAAATAAGTCATAGTATAGTACGTCAAAAAAGTCATAGTAGAGTATGTAAAAAATAAGTCATAGTATAGTACGTCAAAAAAGTCATAGTAGAGTATGTAAAAAATAAGTCATTGTATAGTACGTCAAAAAAGTCATAGTAGAGTATGTCGAAAATAAGTCATAGTATAGTAGGTCAAAAAAGTCATAGTAGAGTATGTCGAAAATAAATCTTAGTATAGTCCGTCAAAAAAATCATCGTATAGTATGTCGACAATGCGTCATAGTATAGTATGATGAAAAAATAAAAAAGTCGGTATAGCTTGTTAAAAAAACATAGTATCGTATGTCAAAATATTTAAAATTATTGTAAAGTAAGTCAAAAATATAAAAACAAGTCATAGTACAGTATGTTAAAAAAACTTGAAAAGTCATAGTATAGTATGTCAAACAAATAAAAATATGTCATAGTAGAGTATGTTGAAAAAAAGTCAGTACAGTATGTCGATGAGACAGTATAGCATGTAGAAAAATTTTAAAAAGTCATAGTATAGTATGTTGAAAAAAAGTCATAGTATGGTATGTCAAAAATAAATCATAAACTATATACATGGTATAGTTGGTCAAAAAAAATATAAAAAAGTAGTAGTATAGTATTTTTAAAAAAAATAAAATGTCAGAGTTTAGTGTGTTGAAAGATTGAAAAAGTCGTATATTGTGTTGAAAAAATGTAAAAGTGATTTTATAGTATGTTAAAAAAAAAGCCAAGGTATAGCATGTTTACAAAAATTTAAAAAGTCATAGTATAAAATGCCAAAAAAATGTAAATGTCATAGTATAATTTGTCCTAGCATAGCATGTTGAAAAACATTTTAAAAGTCATATTATAATATGTTGATAAAAATTTAAAACGTCATAGCATGACGCTGCTGAAAAAAGTTATACTATAGTATGTCAAAAAAATTAAAAAATCAGTATGGTATGTTGAAAAATAGCATAGTACAATATGTCAAAAATCAAAGTATAGTATGTCAAAATAAAGTCTTTGTAGAGTATGTCCAAAAAAGTCATATTATAGTAAGTAAAAAAAGGTCATAGTATACTATGTCAAACAAATAAAAATAAATCATAGTACAGTATGTCGAGAAAAAAAATTCAACAGTTGTGGTATAGTGTGATGAAAAAAATTTAAAAAATCATAGAATAGTATATCGAAATGTTTTTTAAAAGCCAGTATGTAAAAAGTATTATGTAAAAAATTTAAAATGTTGTAGTATAGTATGTCGGAAAAATGATAGCTTAGTATTTTAAAAGAAATTTAAACGTCATAATATAGTATGTCAAAAAATAAAAATAAGTCATATTATAGTATGTCAAAAAAAATCATCAGTCATAGTATAGTGTGATGAAAAAAATTTAAAAAATCATAGTATAGTATGTCAAAAAAATGTTAAAAGCTATAATTTAGTATGTCAAAAAAAAATTTAAACGTTTTACACAGCATGTCGAAAAAATAAAAAAGTCATTGCATAGTATTTTAAAAAAATTAAGTCATGTCGAAAAATTAAAAAACAAATCATATTATAGTACGTTGAAAAAGGTCATAGTACAGTATGTTAAAAAAATGTACACGTCATAGTATAGTATGGCGAAAATAAGTAGTAGTACATTATTTTATATTTTATAGCTACTATACTATGACTTTTTTGACATACTATACAATGACTTTTTAAACATTTTTTACATACTACATTATGAAATTTCATATTATAAAATTTCAACATGCTATACTATGGATTTTTAATTTTTTCACTTTTAGAATTTTTTGACAAACTACTATATTTTTTAAATTTCTTTTACATACTAAACTATGACTTTTTTTGACATATTATATTATGACTTTTAAAAAATGTTCAGCATGTTATACTACTTTTTTTAGGTAACATGGGAAAACAGCAGTATGGCTTTTATTCCTGTACTATATTAGTTTTTCTGATATGTTTACATTTTTTGGTATACTATGTTGCATTTTTTAACACCACATTTCAACTTTTTTGCGACAAAATATACTATGACACTTTTGGAATAGTATGCTTTTTTATAATATAATATATACTTTTTATAGTATACTATACAATGATGTTTTATGACAATTAAATGACATACTGTACTATTATTTATTCATGGTATACTATTATACTATGACTTTTTTGTGACACACTATACTATGACTTTTTAATATTATAATATTTAATATGACATTCTTTGGTATGACTTGGTTTTATTTTTTTGACATACTATACTATGACTCTTTTTTGACATAGTGTACTATTACTTTTTTTTTTTAACCTTTTTTCTACATAATATTCTCTAACTTTTATGCAGTTTTTTACTATACTGTGGCTTTTTTGCAGTTTCAACGTGCTGCACTGTGACTGTTTTGTATTTTGTTTTATATACTATAACCTTTTTTTTTTACTATACTACTTTTACTATACTATGACTTTATCAACATACTATAATGGGACTTTTATTTTTTCGACATATTATATTGTGACTTTTTTGTCTTTAAAACCTTTCCTACAGGCTTTTTTAACATACCGTACTATTCAATACGTCTTAGTACAGTATATCAAAAAAGTCATAAAACATCATAGTACAGCATTTCCAAATAAATCATAAACATTTTTTAGCAAAGTATATCAAAAAAGTATGCAGGCAGTAAAGGCTGAGGAGATGTTTAGTTTTTCCAAATATTTTGTGTGTTTTCGCTGAGTGGAAATGGTTAGTTGTGTGCTTAGACTGAGGTCGTAGGTTTGATCCCTACGTTGTTCGGTGAAATTTAAGGTCCAGCAAACCTAAAGTGAAGAAGTGAAATATGCCACGAAACAGCAGGATGTGTGTAAGATCAGATAGCTCAGGGTGATAGAAGACTCTTCTGAAGGGTTATGGGTTTGATCCATATGCGCTGCAGTGAAATCTGATGTCTAACATCAAAAATTCAAACGCAAAGACAACAGTGGCATTAGTGGCGTGGTTGGTTTGCTCCACGATGGTCAAAGTACCAGGGCAGGGTTCGCATCCTCACCTTTGTGGGGACACCAGTGTCCAGAGCACCTCGAGGTGGGCAAGGGAGTATGAGACCATGTCGTCTCCTCTCATTGCTTCAGAGAGATAGAAGGAGGGGTTAATCGAACTGAAAACCAACAATTTTAATGAATTGTTTTATTGACAGCACGGCAGACATGGCCGCCCTCTGAATACATTCATCCTCTGATTCATACAGTAGACGAAGAAGACGGCGACGTGACTCGGTCAGCCTGCGTTTTGGTCCACAAACTGGGGAGAAAAGAAGAGACGTTGGCCTAAGAATCTACATCCCATTCACATACACCTGTGCCTAAAACTATTATACAATTTATATGTCTTTGTCTATGCCTTTTTATGGCATACTAAACAATGACATTTCTTATGACATGTTGATGACCTACTATGCCAAGACATTTATATGGCACTTTTATATTTTATCATAGTAGCCTATATTATTATTTTTAATGGCATACTATGCCATACATTTTCATGACATAATATATACTCTTTTATAGTAAACTTTATTATGACAATTTTATAACACATTATAATATGCTTTGACTTTTTATCATTACATATATAATTAAATTTCATGTCAAACTATACTATGACATTGGCAATTTTATGATGCCATTTCATGGCATTGTTTTTATGACATGTTTATGGCATACTACACTATGGTGTTTTTATTAAAAGCAATATTTATACTTTTTACGGCATACTTTTTTCATTATGTACTATCCTAAGACATTTTTTACTGTTCTATATTGTACTTTCTTTATGGCAGACTAAACTATTTTTTATAATATTTTAATGAAATACTATATTGTTGTTTTTCAAAGCACACCATACTATAACTTTTATTATATTTTATGACATACTGTTATAACATTTTTAATGACGAAATTAGAGCTGTGAATCAATTAAAATATTGAATTGTCATGAATCGCATTATTGTCCATGATTAATCCTAATTAATCCCAAATTAATTCACACAAGTAACTGACTAATATGCTGCTTTATGCAAATGTATGTACACATTTAATGTTGGAAATCAATTAACAACACAAAACAATGACAAACCCTCACAGGTACTGCATTTAGCATAAAAAATATGCTCAAATCATAACATGGCAAACTGTTATGATACTATACTACATATACTATATAATTATTATTTATGGTGTACTATGCTATGACACAGGTGAGCCTGGTGTTCCCAACCTATAAAACAGGTTTTATGGCTCATTTTCTCTCTTTTATTCCCCGCTGACACAATCACCTCCTTGCATACCTCACACTACTGATACTGGTCACACTTTTTGATCCTCTATTCTTCATACAGTATGTTTTATTGTCTTTTGTTAAATACACAAATGAATTGGTTTAAATGTCTCCACGATGTTTCCATATTTGTCATGGCGCTGAGAACCAGGTTGTGACACGACGCTTTTTATGGTATACTATGGTATAATATTTTACTACTACTATACCATGACTTTTTTCTGACAGTTTTTATGACATACTATGCTAACACATTTTTCATGGTATAGCATTTTTTCCCTGACATTTATTATGACTAGGACATGTTTTAGTTATATTATACAATTACAGTTTTAGGATATACTATTTTATAACACATTTTATTATACCTTGACATTTTTCTAAAATATTTGTGGCATACTATACTATGGCACTGCTATGACATACTATATTGTTATATTACAGCTACATTTTTATGCCATACTATATTATGTCAAGTTTTATGACACTTTTATTATGACATACTATACTATGACTTTTTTCTGACATACAATAGTATGATATTCTTATGTCAAACCATAACACAAGATTGTTTACTACCTTTCTATGACATACTAGGCTATGACATTTTAATGGCATATTATTATGTATTCATAACATAATATGCAGGGATTTTTTGGCATACTACCATTTTATTACATACTATATTTATGTTTTTATGGCATACCATGCCATGCCTTCTTTTTAGGACGTACTATATAATGACATTTTTATGAAAGATTATACTATGGCACATTATATAATTAACTACACTAATTTGTATGACATACTACTGTGTATTTTTAAGGCATAATATATTAGATTTTTTTATGGCTTTTTATGAAATTTATTATAGCATACTATTTTATTATATTTAATGGCACATCATAATGTGACATTTTCATGACACAGCAAACTATGACTTTTTTCACGACATATGTATGGCATACTATACTGTGACATTTTTTTCAATGACATAATATATTTTTATGGTATACTATAATGACAGTTTTATGGCATGATATGTGAATTAATTCTATCTATGCATCTGCAGATTTTCACATCCAGCTAGCAAAACTGTTCTGCAGTCAAGCTTATCTTTAAACCGAGCCAACATCATTACGGCACACTGAATACAAAATATCAAACATTTATGATAATTACAAATTGTATGTTAAGGTCCAAACAAAGACTAGGTAGGTAATATTCATCGTAAACAACTGTAAAGGAGCACTCCTCGTCAATAATAAAATAGTCTCATTCCAAAGAGACGCCAACAAGAAACTGAGTTGACTGTTAAAATGAAACTTATAAGAGGGTACTTGAGAAAACAAAGAAGTTTACGGTTTCCCAATATTATTCCAACTCTTACACAGACATTGTGCTCTACATGATGTCCAGACTTCGAAAAGTCACTTTGCGTTTGGAAACAATGTGGACTTTATCAGTAAAACTTGCGACCGTCTGACCGTGAAGCTTGCAGCCAAGTCAAGTGTCAATCCAAGAAAGTATCAAGTGTCCATCTGGCCACTAGTGCCAGTCGGCCTGCCAACTCGCAGATGGTCGATTCTGATGCTTTTCCACATTTTAAGAGTCAATCAACTGTAAATCTAGCTAAGGTTTTTTTTTTTTTTAAAGCACATTCAAGCCATACTTACCATAGTAATTAATATTGTAATATTAAAACAAATAATAAATCATTAAATAAATAATTCTTGTCTTTTGCTGATGCAATTTCTTGTGTTTTTTCCAAATCTTGTATCCAATCCAAGTAGACAGCACTCGTATAACATAGTGACAAAAAGTTTCAAAAGTTTTAAAAAATGAAAACTTTAAAAGGTTTTTATTAAAACAAAAATGGTCGCCCAAAACATCTGCCCTTGTTGAAAGGATAAATCTGACTACAATCTATATTTTTCTTATGTTTAACAAATCTCATGAATAGACCAAAAGCAACAATGAGTCCATCCTGCTAACAAGTATTGTCTGTGCAGCCATAGCATTACTACGAACATGGGCAGTGTATTTTATTTCAGTATTGTGTATTAATCTGGTGCAAAAAATAGTCCCAAACAAAGACACGTCTTAATCCTGTTTGAGTAACATTTGATAAAAACTGCATTGCCCAGCTGTTTTAGGAAGTTATTTAACCTTTTTCATGAATGAAACTTTATATTTGTGATGCATTTTTGCAAAGTGATTTTCACTGAATGGCCCAAAGTGGGGTTTTGTTTCCTAGGACACTACTGATGCATCCAGAGGATGAAATTTATTCAGTTTGAAGAATTTGTGACAGCTCAAGGGTAAGCATGTTTTCTTTCATCAGCTACACTGAATATGCGATGAGCTTCACTGACTTTCTCTCTGCATGTTTGCTATGGTCCAACCCCCCTGTTATGCCTTTTTGAACAATTCCTCCTTGCAAAATTCAGCAGCACCACTGAAAATGTTGTTTCCTTGTGACTTTTAAAAATCTATACTGTGGCCAGTGAAACACTCAAGCTGAGATGAGAATCGACCTGAAACTGTTGGTTGGAGAAACTACCGTTTGAAGCCACCATCACCAGCCACTAAAAGATTTAAACGAGATGGAAATAGTTATACTTTGATCACCAGCTGGCTGGTAATGACATTTATCTCTCTTATCGGTTCTCTAGTGGACAGAATCATTTTTCAGGGCCAACACACTCCTGCTACTCCGTGGTGAGCATCAGACTCACAGCTGCACATCTGCCAAAAAACATCCTGAACAGTCAAATCCGATTTGAAGCACCTCCACACTGCACAGCTCCAACTTACACTGCTGGGCCAATATATTTCCAGCCAGGCAGAAGAAAGGCGGTACATGCTTGTGAGCTGGAGTGGGTGCTAAATATTTCAACAACAGCTCACTGACAGCGAGAAAGAGAGACAAGCGAGCAGGAGATGCAGTGGGGCTTGGTGCTAGACGTTGTGGGAGCAACAGTGAGGGGTGACAGGTAGGTGCCAGTGTTACATGAGGAAGTGTCTGAAAACATCAGCAACTGGACGGATAACACCACCAGGAATGCTAAGAAGTGGGCCAAGGCCACATGGCACATTGATCAGAGAGGCTGGGGGAAGGCATCTGTCGAGTCTCCACTTATACACCTGCCGGTACAAGGTGTGTGTGAGTGGTAGAGATGAGCTTTTTCTCTCACGGAAGGAAAACATGACCACAGGTGAGCAAACCCAGCTGAGATTAATGTGAGTTCATACACAGTTTTCATAAATTTATGTATGAAGAAGAAGAACTGAAAGCGTCCGCAGAGATCTGCTGTACTGTACATCAAGTAGACATGAAATCCAAAAAAAAAAAACAGTGGAGAAGGTTTATAGATGTTGGACAAAGATCCGCATTTGCTTTGAAGAAATACAAGAAGCTGTCGTTTATTATCAGGCTGCCTGGTTCAGTGCTAGTCATATATTTCAAAGTCTGGACCCAAATCATGAAAAACTGTGGGTAAACCCGCATAGAAACACATGTCTGGCAGTTTAATTCCCCCTGCTTACCCATCCTTCACCCAGAGTCTGCCCCGTGTGTCCCAGAAAGTTCAACTCTGCTGGAAATTTGACTAGCACACACATTTGTAGAGATCCCACATTGTCCCTGGATTATCTTCACAGTAGCCCAATGAGTCTAGTTTGTCCCATCCTAAAGCTCAAGGAACAGCATCCCTCTTTTTCACATTGATTTTCTGCTTTCTGTTTGTTTTCCAACCCAGCTAGAATAAGTATTGTAGGAGCTACTTTACACACAGGTGATGGCAAGCTGTCGCATGATTTGTGCATGTCAAACAGAAATAAATGTGTCTGGACAGTGGCTGACAGATATATGTAATGCAGGATATTATGTAATATCATGCTGTGCTAAACTTTTATGAGTTACATCTGGGTTATTTCCAGGCAGGGAAAAATGACATCATGCTGGGAAAAATTAACATATAAAACTGACACTCCGTTAACACTTAAGTAATTGACTTCACAGTTTTCAAGCAAGTAAGACTGTATAAGATCAGCCTGGTCTCATGCGCAGTTCATAGTTTTACTGACAAAAAGTGATGCGCTGTAATTCACGTATCCAGCTAAATCAAGGTGTGTTTAATTAATGTAATCGTGAACTAGGAATTATAAATAGCGGCGAATAAGGATAAGGAACCACTGTAAACGCTCAGAGAAAGTGGTCGGGGAGTGTCGTGATGTAGTTTGGGGGTGGATGAGCCCAACAACCCATTAGTGCTTATCCTGTGGGATAAGTTTCACTTTACAAACAGCGGCTACTTTATTGTAAAGGGATCTAGATATATCTAGATATATGTTCAAACTAGTAAACCTGACAAAAAGGTTTGCGTCTCAACCTACTGTAGATAACACCAAACAATACGATACAGTGATACACAGTAAAAAAAAAAAAAAAAAAAATTAAACAGAAACACGTGTACCAGAAAAAGATAAGAGGATGCTGTTCTTTTAACAGTCTTTATTTAAACAAAGCAGACATTTTCCCCAAGCCCACTGTGCTGAATTAACGCATTAGGATTATTCAGTCCAAGTCTAACTCGGCCATCGATTCACTCAGAGCAAAGAGCCCGGGGTCGATTTTAAAATGCTGATCAGCTGTGTGTTCAAGTTAAGATGTACAGTGGAAATAAGTCAGGAAGGGGAACGGAGGGAGGCTGAGGAGGAAGCACAGAGATGCAGATGGAGAGAGACAGGGAAGCAGTGTGTGTGTGTGTGTGTGTGTGTGTGTGTGTGTGTGTGTGTGTGTGTGTGTGTGTGTGTGTGTGAGGAGGGTGAAGCAACAGAGACAGAGACAAGGAGACAAGGAGACAGCTCCCAGCAGAACTCTAAAACAACAGCGTGTCTTGCTGACGGATGATACACACAGGCCGGCTGGCCAGCCATGCGAGCAACCCATTCCCTCCTGAACAACCCGTCACAGAACAGGATCCACATCAGCAGTGCACAAGAGGAGAGAAGAGGGGAGGAAAGAGGGATGATAAGGGGAAAAGGAGGGGAGGGCAAGGTCAGAAGAGGAGTAGGTGAGAAGGGAGGAGATGGAACGATAAGGGGACGATGTAGATCAGGGGGGGGCGAAGTGAATCAGAGAGGAGGGTGGGGAGATTTGAAAAGGTCAGTTAAGCCGACTTTCTCAATTATTCATTTGGAAATCAATGCAACCCTCATGCAGGCAACGAGGGAAGTGAAAGAAAGAACGCCAGAGGAGATGATAGAATTTCACGAGATTTCATTTTTAATTTGTGATCAATTATTTAGCTTTGGATGCTTGTGATTTCTAAACAGCCTCAACTATACTTTCTGACAAGTTGGCCCCAAAGTTATAGGAGAAAAATGTCAAGGAAGAAGGACGCGAATGTTCAACGTCGTGGCCTGAGAGGTCAGACTGTCCTGAGGCTGACAATTTAAAGGCAAAACAACACAAGTGCTGTGTGATGGATGTGTTCTTAAATGACCTGCCTGGATTAAGGAGAGGGCTGTAAAAAAGAAAATGGTTGTAAAATATAACAATAAAAATAAATCATAGGTTTACCTTCCAGAGAATACTCTTCCTCTCATTTCTAATGTATAGCTGTTAAGTTGTAAGGCTAGGAAAGCTGCTGACTGGTGGTTGAGAAGAATAATTACACATGAATTGAAGATAATAGCCTTTTGTTTGTGATCAGATCAACCCATTAAACCCCCTGACTCATCACTGCTTCCTCTCCAAACTTTTCCTTTGTGTACTGCAGTCAGCGGGATCGAGGGACTGATCTCTTAAATGTCATGAAGACTGATGGCGGGTGTGTTAAAGTGTGGTGACATTACTGCCTACTCTCCCTCTTCCTAAGTCAGGCTTGTCTGCCTTCCGCACTGACATTTCACCGGCCGTGTTTACGTGGGACTCACCGGCCAAAATGCCACTCCAAGATTTATAGCTGTGAACAGTGGCTGGTGGAGCGGGCAGAAAGTGTGTGCAACCAGGTAGAGAACGGCCCAGAACAAATGAATCTGAGCATTGGCTGGTTCTCCATCTCCTCGCTTTCCTTTTTAACTTTCATCTCCTCATCATTCCCTTGATATCCGCTGTCTTCTCCTCTACTGTGAAATTCTCCTCCCCTCCAGTTTTTTTTGTCCAAAACACTTGATTCTCTTCTGTTCTCCTCTTTTATACACATGTTTAATGTTTTGTTTTAATGAGGGAAAATTAGCATTTTATGTTTTTCTTTTCCCTCAGTTGTTTACAGATAAGGATGGCAATATTATATACGCTTGTTATCGTCAACAAACCCTGTAAAACCTGCTGCTAAAGATGTAAATCTTTAAAAACAGGTCACAAATATAGTATAGCAGGCTCAGCATTTTCCTAAAATAATTGTGTCACATTAAGCAAACATGAATAAATAGAACATTGGTTTGGGACTATTTTCAGGGGATGGTAAATCCACATTTGGTGCTCTAGTGAGTGTTTCCACCAACAGGAAGGTATATGTGGGATTGACTCAAAACAAACTGCAGAGCCTGTGTTCGTCATAATGAAGGAACATGTCAGTGCAGCAGTGTGGCTCACTGACATGTATTTGATAGATTCTGGACAATAATAGATCTCTATGGCACAGAGGAATAAGATGTATATCCGGCTTTGGCTGCACAGACTATATATTACTTGTCAGTAGTAGTACTTGTCAGTAGTTGGCTTTGTTCTTTTCATGTTATTTGTGTACAGTAAGAAAAATATAGACCCGTCCAATACTGCCGATTTGGTAAATGCCTCTTGGCATCGGATATCAATGCACACAGGCTCCTTTTAGTAACAGCATGTGACGAAATGTAACTCCGATGTAAACCCACCTGCTGCGTTTAATCGGCGGTCGGACCAAGTGACATAATATTAATATGACATTGGCTTATTTTGTCGTGACTTGTTGGTATCAGTCCTGCGGGTTAACGCCAAATCAAAACCGTTTCCTAACCCTTACTAAATGGCTGTGTTGCCTAAACCTGAATTCCCGTGAAAACAAAGTTTATTATGAAAGGACACCATAAGAAGCATCCCTGGCATGTCCAAAATTAATGCAAATTTAAGAGGTTTAAGGTTTAAGAGGGCCGTTTTAAATGCTCCAAATTTACACTAAATTGTGGCAAGGAAAACCTGCCATGGCCCTTTTCAAAGGGGTCCCTTGACCTCTGACCTAAAGATATGTGAATGTAAATGGGTTCTCTGGGTCTCCTACAGACATGCCCACTTTATGATAATCACATGTAGTTTGGATCAAGTCATAGTCAAGTCAGCACACTGACACACTGACAGCTGTTGTTGCCTGTTGGGCTGCAGTTTGCCACGTTATGATTTGAGCATATTTTTTATACTAAATGCAGTACCTGTGAGGGTTTCTGGACAATATTAGTCATTGTTTTGTGTTGTTAATTGATTTCCAATAATGAATATATGTGCAGTTGCATAAAGCAGCATATTTGTCCACTCCCATGTTGATAAAAGTATCAAATACTTTCAGGTATATTTTGAACAAATAAATGTGTGATTAATTTGTGATTAATCATGAATAACTATGGATAATCATACGATTAATTGTGATTAAATGTTTTAATTGATTGACAGCCCTAGTTAGAACGTGTTGGATTTAGTGAGCCACAACGCACATTTAATAGCCTGATAACAGTCAGATCGGATGTTTATGTGATGTAGTTTGTACTTTGACAAAGAAGATTGAATAAAACTGGATGATGCAACACAGCTAGTTACCTATTTTTGCTTCATTTGGGACTCATTCACACTTTGAAATGGATAGATTTTGCCATAAAATTGTGTAAAATTAAATACTGGGCTGGCCAGGCCTTTATTCTTCAGTAAAGTCATTTTTTCTGCTTATTTTTCATGTCCTCATGTTATGATTTTTCTCACTTGTCTTTTTTTTTGTCTTTTTTTCTTATTAACCAACTATTTTCTTAAGTTCCAGATTCTCTTTTATTCTCCATCTTTGCAGGATCTATTCTCTAATTAATGACCAAAATTTTGCTGCCATCATGTTTTTAGATAGTCTCAGTGAAAGCAATGAAAGTTGTGATCACAGAGTTTCAAATATCTTAGCGCTGATTCATTCCCTGAAGAGAAGCACAAACCATATGACGGGGAAATTTAAAGCCTCGCAGTGTGACTTCACTTCAGCTGTGGACACCATTTTCCCTCTCATTAAAAGACCTTGTAACATTCCTGGTTGGCAAAATGAGGTTCAGTGAACAGAGAATAGTCAGAAGGGATACTGAAATCGGAAGAACACATAAGAGCGCAACTTTTTCTGTGGTTCAATGTCGTGGACGTGTACCACATAACTCTGTGTGGTTATTTCCTGCGAGACAAGCAGTCACATCTCAAGGGCATTGTTTTTCCTTCATTTATGGGCTGCATGAGAAACGTCCTTTCTCCCCTGCTGTGTCCCAGTATGCCGTGTGTGACCCACATAAAACAGTCAAAAGGCCCCAGCCTATGTGCTTTCTGTTTGTATACACATCATATGTCACACTGCACAGTGTCATCATCGCATGATGGGGACATCAACTTCCTCTGTGGGAGCGGCTCTGCTGTATAATGTGTGGGATGCGTCATCCCTCAGTTGCAGCACCAACCTCCAACCACCGCAATCTCTCAGTGTGAAGAAGTAATCTGTCATGCTGGCAAGGTGGCACGCTGAGTCCCACTAAAACATACACTGTTGATTTGTTTCTTTACGTAATGAACTACATCTCAGTGATGACATGTGTGACTGTTTGCTCCAAATATATTCATCATGTATCAGCACATATAACATCAGTATATCTCCACATCCCTTTTTACAAGATCCACCTTCAGGAACGGCGAGTCAATGCATTTTTGACATTACGAGCACAGTGTGTCACAAAAAACTTCTTACACACGACTGTACAATGTCTAAAAACCTGGAAACATTTCCAGAAACTGGAAACACAAGGTTTTCAAGAGACAACAACATCATCATTATCCTTCCCCACAGCTGCAACCACGCTGTGCACCACTGCTGCCTGAATGCACACACTAATCACATGCTAAATGAGAGTAAAGAGTATTGGCTACAATTGATTCTCTATAGACGAATCCAGAGAAATACCAGAAATCGCCATTACTGTGGTAACATCACTCTACAATACACACACGTTTGCATGCAAGCTGTCCTTAGAAGTGAACAATTTTCTATTTTTGCCTTTACTTTCTATGGAACAACGATGTCTGAAGCAGGTAACGCTTAACTAGTACTAGCTAACATTAATGGGCTGAGACGCTGGCTGTATCTGAAACTGCGTACTATACAAGTAGTACTGATCTGGCCATAATGTAGTATGTAGTATGAGAATAAAACAACAGCAGCTAAAAACATCTTTTTTTTTTTTTTTTGGTTGTTTTTTTTTTTTTTACATTTTTCAGCTATTTCATCACTAAATTCACTTCTGAAAATTTTTGAGGTGGGAAATCAACTGTGTAGATTTTGAATAATGACAGTTTTACAATATTAAATTGTGAATTGAGCATTTGCTTCAACGTTTTCGGGGTTTAGAAGCTCCATAAAAACTGCCGTGGCCGGGGTCGCTACCTCGCCAGCCGGCCAGCGATGCTCACAGACCGGCGACAGAGCCTGAGAAAGAGCTTGAGAGTTTGTCTTATTTCACTATGAGCTGATAGAATAAATTGTTTAAACCTGCAGTATCTTATAAAGTAAAATAACATAAACCACATTATCAAAGTTGTATTTTTTAATAATATTACAATAGTATTAATGTTACGAGGTCCCTTTTTTGTCCAGTGCTTTAAGAGCTGGTTTAAAGGCTAAAATCTTGTCTAGCATACTGCAAAATACATCATTTTAACTGTTGCACACTGCATACCACTGAGGAACACAGCATACAGTATGTACTGTAAACTGCTCACTGTGTTCCTCAGTAATATGTAGTTGGCAGTTTCAAATACAGCCACTGTCTAAGGCAATGGTTCCCAATCTGGGATCCGGGCCCCCCTTAGGGGGGCAGCAAAGATTACAGGAGGTGCGCCAGGATTTGTCTGCTCTGAGGTCTCAAAATTAAATTTGCCCATAATGTATAACTAAAATCATAATAACATTCAGGGTCATGGGGGGCTGGAGCTGAACCCTGGACAGGTCGTCAGACTATCACAGAGCTGGTACATAAAGACAGACAACCATTCACACTCACATTCACACCTACAGATATATTTAGAGTCAACAATGAACCTAACCTGCAAGTCTTTGGACTGTGGGAGGAAGCCAAAGAAAACCTGCACTAACACGGGGAGAACATGCAAACAGACCAGCCCCAAGCCGCATCTGAACTTGCAACCCTCTGTGAGACGACAGTGCTAACCACTGAACCACCGTGCAACAATTAAATTCCAGTGGTTCTGACTTGTGTGATCCAAACATTTCTAGTCACTCCAGAGCGTTGTAAAGTTTTACTCTCTGGCTTGACACACAAAGGTAGGCCCATACCTGTAGTACTGTAACGGGGTGGTCTAGCAGCAACATAACGACACCATAAATTACAATTCACTTAATCACAATCACAAAAATGGTGGTTCTCTACTATTATATTAAAATTATGAAATTGTTTCCAAAAACAGTTCCTATTTTGTTTGCAGGTGCTTGGCAAATCTATCAAGGCATCATCAATTTATTTTTGTTGACAAAACTGATGAGTTATATTTATGTACCTTTACTTAAACCTACAGTAGGTAGAAAGTTTAAGGCATCATTTGGCAAAAATCCCATAATAACCTTTCAGCATATTGTAATTCAAGTGTTCTGGGAGAAAACTAGACTTCTGCACCTCCTCATGGCTCGGTTTTAAGGCTTTAAAACATCCAGTCCGCAACAGGAGACTTTGACCAATCACAGGTCATTTCAGAGAGAGAGTGTTCCTATTGATCAAATATGAATCAATATTCTGTTCCTCACCTCAAATGTTTTCAGAACTATCTTGTAGTTATCGTTTAGCTGTTAAATGAGAATGTTTGTTCCGGCTGGTGGGCGGTGCTTGGTATTTCCTCAGCATATTTCAACATGGCTGCTGGGTCACAGACTTTCTCATTTTACAGTGAAACAATACATTACAAGATGTTTCTGCATGCAGGCATTACAGTAACAGATTATTGATTTATATTTGAGCAGCGCTGCCTAGTTTGACCATTTGATCAGAGTTTGTGAGTGATTGACAGCTGCTCAGAGACGACAGGCTCCAACTCGGCTCTGATTGGTTGTTTTCCTCCGGTCTGTGAAATCTTGCAGATGCCATTAGGAGCACTGTACATCATACACCGCTGTCAGGATATACCAGTAGTGACCCTTTTTTAAAAATATCTTTTTTAATCATAGTTGTTCCTATTCTACTGCATCTTTAAGTAGTTTTAATTAAATAAAGCTTTTACTTGTACTGGTGTTTTTTCACATTCTTGTATTGGTACTTTTACTTAAGCAAAGGATGGATGTACGTCTTCCTCTACTGCTGTTTATAGTCAGTAGGCTATGGTAAAAGAAGTGTAAAACATTTTACATTTCCGAAGGTTATGATAAGACTGTTTTATTAATCCTTTAATGCTGGCATATCTAAATCATCCACTTCACATTAGTTACCCTATCTCCCTCTCATTTTTCTTATAACTTCCATTACCAGGTCATTTCATGTCCTTGCTCCAACACAGCACAGCCCGCTGGAGAAGCCTTGTAAGTAAGACAGACCATCGTATCCTCTTCCATCCCTGTGAGGTTTCTTCCCCCTGTTGCCTTCCCTTCCTCCCTGCAGTCTTTCAGTCTAGCCTGCTCTCCAGGCTCCCAGGCCCAGCCAGTCATGATGAATGTGGAACAGGGCCCAGCCCAGGCTCCTGCCATTACCCCTTGACAATTTATTACCCTTTATCTGTAGGCACAATTAACCCAGGCCCAGGAAATAGGGACTTATCAGTCCTTCATTAACAGGACCTGCCCATGTCCCCATCCCTCTCTGTCACCTGACACACACACACACACACACACACACACACACACACACACACACACACACACACACACACATGCTTCAGTCTGTGTGGGCTTTCAGTTTCTCTTTTTGTATATGGCTCGCTGTTCTTTTCATCTACATAGACTCTCTCTCTCTCTCTCTCTTTATCTCTGTCCTTTTCACGTGTCCTTTTGTTCTCTGTCACACTCTCTCTCTCTCTCTCTCTCTCACACACACACTGACTTTCTTAGAGATTATATTTTTAAACTAAGACGATGAACACTCAGAGTGACATTACAGTACTTGTGTTCTGATCTGCATTTGTATAATCCATTACATTTATACTCAATCGGCCTAAAAAAGAAAAGAAAAGGTCCTAACTGTGGACAGTTTCATGTCTTTTTCTCTACTTTCTACTGAAGAAAGAAATGAAATGTGTTGATGGTGTGTTTTGAGGGTTATCCAGAGTAATGGAGACACTGAAACTTCATACTATACTAGTGGTATGTACAGATTTGTAAAATGTAGTCTGTAGTATGTAGTGTCGCTACAGTATGCCAAAAATACCCAGATGTCATACTGATTCAGGAAAAATCTCCAGCATGAACCTCGCCTACTGTATCCCACAATGCAAAGCGCTACATCATTTTGTAGTCTTCCACTTTCCAAAACCGGAAACCTGTAAAACCCCACCTAGCGTACAAGAAAATAAATCGATTTACGTTCCATACTACATAATACTGATGAACTGATGCAACATGAAAAGTAGTGGACAACGATGGTCACTAATCGAGCGCTATATACCAACATGTATTGTGCTGAAGGAAAAATGGCAGACGGGTGTGAGGAAAAAGAGCAGCGCAATCAAGACAAATCCATCAGTTGTGGCGCGAAAATAATCTAATGCGAGCAGATCAGTGCATCACAACACAGCCAGCCAAAACGTACTTTGTATTTATTAATTTGGGAAAATACATATATTACCCCCACATTCACAACAGCCATTAATTCTTACCTTTCACAATAAAAGCCCTAGACCCTATATACTCTGCATCACTGTTCACCAGTAAATTCACTCAGGGCATTTCATGAAGAGACATATTAGCTTAGATATGTATTTATCACACAGAGAAATACATGTCAGTATCTATTATGGATGGTTTATGTTTACATACATGCTAGTATTCCACTATTATCCTGAATATGATAATATTCCAAATGTATAGGTGTAAATAACATATTCTGTTTGGATATTCACAACTAGGCCTCATTCTGAATATAGCATTTTCCAATTGAGATGTGGGATATGCCCCTATTATTCAGATTTTACTTCTTTGGACATACACACAGCCCATTCAGAATATGCGTATCAATCAGGGTTTTTATTGAGGATTGCGACACACCGCCTATCGCCTGTTTACGGCCAGCTCCGTGCGTTGTACACAAGCCAACTAGCCAACAGTTTGCAAACAGTGGTAGAAAAAGGATAAGAACATTTTACTTAAGTAAAACCATCAATACTACAGTGTAAATATTGTTACAAGTAAAAGTCCGGCATTCAAAGTCTTAAAGTATCAAAAGTGAAAGTACTCATGCAGAATAATTTATATTATACTGAAACATAATTAGTGATGTATGAGTTTGGCATTTCAGTTCTGCAGCTGGTAAAGGTGGAGCTCATTTTAAGTACTTTATATACTGCTGGGTAACTTTACCTGTGATAATACATCAGTTTGTATTGGCTGATTTATTTTTTGATTTTCTATTAATAATCTGGATATGCAAAGTAACTAAAGCTGTCAAATAATTGTAGTGGAGTAACATTTGTTTTCAAAATGGACTGGAGTAAATGTATAAAGTAGCATAAAATGTAAATACTTTAGTAAAGTACAAATACCTCATAACCGCACTTAAGTACAGTACTTAACCATTACTTCAGTAAATGTATTTACTTACATCCCACCACTGGGGTAGAGATGTATGTGAGAAAGAAAAGTCTATATTTGTGGTTGGAAGGAGAAACACATATACAGTACTTTTAAACACTGGATATCAACAGGTTTTTGGATATGCAGTCTGACCGCGTATGCACAACTGCATGTAAACAGGAATATTGGTGGAATATTAATTTTCATTAGCCATGTCACCATTTAGTAGGAATATTGTCTAGTTTGGAATCAGGACAAAAAAACTGAGTAATTTGTGCACATAACTGTAGTCAGTACTTCTGAAAACGGAGGTTGCTCAGCTGTTTTTTTTTGTTTTTTTTTTAGTTTTGTGAGCACAGGAAAAAAAATTCATCTCAACTGTATTGGACATTGGGGAGGTGGCAGAAATGTCAAAACCAAATTAAACCCATAATATCTGAATGGCTGGATACCACTAGAGGTAAGTGGGAAAATCAAAATTGTTTGGTTTTTGTAATTTGGGTGAACTGAACCTCTTTGCTACAGATGAGTCAACAGCAACAAAAAATGGTGACTGCAGAGTTGATCTGAGAGTTGACTGAATTTCTTGATATTGGTTAAAGTAATTATATTTTGGGGATGACTGAGAGGCTACAAATTTGGATATGATTATATTCTACGACAATCTAATTATGACCTTTAGAGCCCTTGCAAATTTGATTTCAAATCAAGTTCAAATCGAAACGTTGTCTCATACCAAGGTATTGAATTGATGCTGTGAAAACAATGTGACAATGTGAACCAAGTCGCTTGTAGTGATGAACCTATAGATAAATATCATGTGAATCAACTTATCAGGTGATGATATGTCAGTGTTGTGCTCACAGGTTGTTTCTGCTGCCTCCAAGAGGCCAAACAAAAGCAGTAATAACAGATTTAAGTATTTCTCTTTGAAATAAAATATTCATCACTAAATAAGCAACTATCAGAATCAACGTTAGGGGAAAACATCACCCGTACGTGTTATCTATTATGATACCATGAACAGTCAGCCAATACTTCATCAGGACTGTGTGGTTGTTGTTTGATCAGATTTGATTGATAGTGGCCAGCCAACATGAGCTGCAAACAACTCTTACAGCCGTGGGAGAAACACCATTATGCATGTGTAATAGGGTTGGGCAATACTGAAATTCCCCTACTGACGATACTGCTTTAAAACCAATACGCTATACGATAATTAGCATCCAAAAAGAGCTGTATGCAGACACACATTAATATTGATGTCTGCCTTTTTCACATCTGAAACGACGGCATTATAGTAGCTTGGAATGGCTGTCTCAGGTGTCCCTCTCTGTCTCTCTCTCGTACACTCGCTAACTCCTTTTTCGTCTGGTTTAAAACCAAAGAATTGCCAAATAAGCGTACTTGCATTAATTTTGCTAATAAGAGCAGACATCCTGCTGGAGTTAGGGCTACATGGGTAATTACTACAGACATATGCTACATGTTACTTTTATGTTCATACGCTACAATAATGCAGTGAAGCACAAAGAAACCAAGAGAAAAAGAGAAAGATTGAATATAGCACAAATTTAATTAAATTAAATATAACTGAATATTGTTTTGTTATCATGGGCATACTAGGACCATTATCATGGCCAACCAATATGTCATCATATCACCCAATCCTAAAGTGCAATACCATGCAGAAGTAAACCTGGAAACTAAAAATCATTCTTGGCTCATGCACTGAGCGGGCAAACATGTTGAAATGATTGGGTGCCACCTTGGAGTCTGATATCCAGATTATTACTGAGTATTACCTGATTGATGTGTGACACCACCTTTTTCCAAAAAGAACACAAAGAAAACCACAAAATACTAAATAAATACTAATAAAACTCTCATGTAGAATAACCAAAGCTGTCTATCGCGAGCTCCACTGCTCAAAGTAAGACGCTGATTGAGAAAATAGGTTTACAGGGTCTTTAAAG
Source organism: Pterois miles (assembly GCA_947000775.1). Lineage (NCBI taxonomy): Eukaryota > Metazoa > Chordata > Actinopteri > Perciformes > Scorpaenidae > Pterois > Pterois miles. Next base: position 410,719 of record CAMQGK010000253.1, read on the forward strand.
GTCTTGGTGAAAACATTTTTATGCAGACAAATATTTAAAAAATAATAATATATCCAAAGGGCTTTTAGAAATATTAAAAGAAATATAAAAGTGTGGATTTTCCTGAAAAATAATTATGATTGTGAATTAATCTTTTATATTTAAAAAAAAATTGGCAGATCCAAAATGAATGTTTTGTTTATCTCTGTGGAAGATATTGATTCCCACTTCTAACAAGGCTTGTGAGCCAAAAGTAAAACCATGTTGTTATCACGTGGTATTGTGTGGAAAAAACAGATTAATGTATGAGGGTGACAGTAAGCGCCTGGCAATGACTTGTTGTGAAGTACATGCAATGGAACGGAAAGGAGACTGTGACATCTAGTGGCTGAATCGTATCAATATTATCAATTGCACCTTTAAAAACCAAGATATTTAAGCTACACTGCAGAATCCCAGATGATATACACTCTCACACCACAGTATGGATCATATATTAGTACCTCAGCTTCACAGGTACATTGCAGTAACATAAGCTGTAGGAGCCCCTTTGTATGAGTGATAGGACTAATCTGTCCACATTATCCATGCATGTCCAGGGGATATCCTCCTAGTGTGCATCCAGGCACCAGACAATAGCCTAGTATGTACACTACAGACCAGAATGCCACTCAGGCTTACTCAAAGCTAATCAGTGCCAGCCTATGAGCGATTGCCATTGGCACCCACAACTGGCGACTGCTGACATTTTAGGCTGCACTGCTCTACTGCAAAATGGAGGAACGGTATAAAAGCCACAGTCAGTCAGGTCCGAGGTGAGCCAGCTCCTGCAGTCAGCTCCCTGACCAGGCTTCACTGGAAGCACCCAGTCTCTGCTGTCACATACGTATACTGCTGCTTGTAAATATTATATAAGAGTATGAGGTTGACTAATGAATGCAGGCCCTGTCCAGTTTGGCAGGAACAGGAGGATGATGACAGCCAGGCTCAACAATACGGACATTTAGGAGAGCGGTTATGTATTTGTGTGCGTGGGTGTGAGCTTGGGAGGTGTTCTTCATTTGCAGCCTTACGGGCTTACAAAGTGAACAAAACTAAACTCATATATTACATAAACCAGATATGATGAATGATTTATAAAACTATCTGCCCTTTGCTCTCTAACGCTTTCATTCTTTCGACAGCAGCCAAAACTTTCCCCTTAACCGCCTTGAAATCTCTAACAGCCCTCCCTCCTATAGACAGCGTCGCCCATGAATGTGTGTGTGCCTGTATATGTCGACATACATCAGAGTCACGTATGGTATCTAAATCCGTTTTGACGATGATAACTCTCCCCGTTTAAGCTGGTGGGGAGCTGATCGAAAAGCCATGGGGTCCACGTGGGAGCAGACTGGAGACGCAGAGTCGCTGGAAGCAAAGAATCAGAAAATCCAAGACTCCTGCTCCTAACTGATAACAACATAAACAAATAGTCCCCGTTATACATCCCTCCTGCCTTCCTCCCTGCATCATATATTCCACTGTATGTGGTTTACAAAATGAACAAGTGTACATATGTTTTAAAATATTGAGAAGACTCTGCACTTGCCTCAAATAGACCCGATTCGCTGCCTAGAAGGAGTCTGTCCAATAAAAATGGTATTACAGAGTTTACCTCCACCTCTTGTCATCTCCTCTCTGTAGACTGCAGACAGAGACAGACAAGGATCTAAAAGATAGCAGGCAGTCAGTCATTTTGGATAAATGGATAAATTCAGCAAGGAGCACATTCAACCCCAAAAGGACCCGGCTTGTTATTCTAACAGAGAGGCTCCCTCAAAGAGGCAGTGTGCGACATGCAAGCTCAGAAAAAAAAAAAAAATATGTCAAATGTCATCATAAAATGAGCAGAATCAACACGTGAAACTCCTCAGTGAAACAGCCTACATAATAGAACACTATTCCCACCTACAGAAGTACAGAAATCTGGTGTCTTGACAAACATAAATAGAGGATCTTAAAGCTCATAACTCTTTCTCCCAGAGGCACGCCGCTAAAACTGCAACAGCTTGTGTGCAACTTGCCAGGAGAAAAGAAGTGAGGTAGCAGGCATTAAGGCATGCTGGAGGCAACATGCCCAAACAAACGTCCACTGGCAGCCGGCGCTTTCTTTACAACTTACAAACTGCATCTTTAAGCAAAGATTAGTTTAAGGATTACAGGGCTGGATGCTTTTAGCTCCTTGAGAGAGCTCGATCTCTTTCCTCAGAGAGTTACCTCCCTCCCGTTTCACTCATCCTTTAGAGTCATTAAACAGAATGGAGATGTGTGATCGAGTGGGATGGGAGAGGGAGAGAAAGACAGAGGGAGAGGCTGAAAGAGAGAGAGTTAGATTCTCTGACACCCCGCTAATTGAGCGATCTCTTCTGTGCCCGGCCCAGCCTGCTGAGATTTAATTAGCAACTAATCAAATCAATATGGAGGCTGCCGAGCGAAGAGGAAGGCACCTAGATCGTGGGATGGCCGTCTGGATCACAGCTGCCTCTGACCTTTGCACCTGGAGGTGCTTTATTTTAAGGTTTGTGAATGATGAGAGCCAATGGCACTGATGGCTGGTAGATCTCTTTGTGAGAGAAGGATGGAGTTAATCTGGCATTACTCAGCTGCTTCAACATTAAGATAGACGTCAAAGTGAAATGTACATGGAAGCACATCTGCACTGTATACACACTTTTAACACAATAACCATTTTTTGGGGCTGTCAATCACTTAAAAGAGATAATTACGATTAATCGCATCGTATTTAATACTCTTATCAACGTGGGAGTGGGCAAATATGCTGCTTTATGCAAATGTATGGATATACTTACTGGAAATCAATTAACAATACAAAACAATGACAAGTATTGTCCAGAAACCCTCACAGGTTCTGCATTTAACATAAAAAATATGCTCAAATCATAACATGGTAAACTGCAGCCCAACAGGAAACAACAGCTGTCAGTGTGTCAGTGTGCTGACTTGACTATGACTTGATCCAGACTGACTGTGATTATCATAAAGTGGGCATGAGGGGAGACTCGTGGGTACCCAGAGAACCCATTTGAAAATAGCCATGACAGTTTTTCCTGGCCAAACTTTAACTAAGGTTTGGAGCATTATTTAACCTCCTTTGTGGCGAACTAGTGTGACACCAATGGACCAATGGATTCATTAGGTTTTCCAGTTTTATATGATTCCAGTATCTGCGTCACAACTTTAAAGCTGAGTGCGGCATACAGGAAAATCCAGAGGATTAATTGCGTTAATGCGTTCAAGAAATTAGTGGTGCTAAAACGAATTTGCGTTAATGCGTTAACACTGTTAATAATTATGACAATTTCATTACATAACAAATTCATATTACATACCAATCCAAATTTTTTTTTATAGAATACAATGCTCTATGCTATTTGTGAAATTTCTGTGATATACTATATTATTTGATTTTCATGGTATGCCTTTTTATTACATTTTTGATGCCATATGACATTTTATGACAAACTACATTCATAATATTTATTATGGCATACTATATTGTTATTTTTTATGGCATACTATATAATTATCATTTATAGTTTACTATGCTATGACACACCTGAGCCCAGTATGAACCATGGAACCCATTTTCATTCGCATATCTTGAGGTCAGAGGTCAAGGAACCTCTTTGAAAATGGCCGTGCCAGTTTTTCCTCGTCAAAATTTAGCATTACTTTGGAGCGTTATTTAACCTCCTTCACATCAAGCTAGTATGACACGGTTGGTACCAATGGATTCATTAGGTTTTCTAGTTACATACGATGATGACTCTTCACTATAGCTTTAAAACTGAACCCGCAACACCCTAAAAATCACAAGTTGTCTTAATACAGTATAGAAATTAATGGCATTTAAACAAATTTGCATTAACGCATTATTATCTCATTAACTTTGACACCCCAACCATTTGTACACAAAGTGATGACACATACTGTACATACACACACCCTCTAACACCCATCAGACACACCACCTACCCTTCAACAAACCCTTGAAAAGTGTTAATTACAGATCAGACCTGATGTGATGCGTTGTGCCATCTTCAGAGACATCCACATAAGCTGGAGACGAGAGGCAGAGCCACTTCTGCTCTGTCATCTGCCTCAGGAAGCTGTCAACACACCCTGACCTACCCTGGAGGCGTCCAGCTGGGCTTGAAGTCTTCTGGAACCCGGGGCGCCTGGCTCCTACAGCTGCTACCTCTCACTCGCTGTCAAACACACAAACATACATAAACACTCACTTGAAGTCACATAAAAGCACAAGCATTCACATGTGCCCCAGAGCACTAATGTCCTTCTGATGCTGGCGTGCACGTGCGTGCATTTTGTCGCACGGACCCTCAGACCACTAATGTTCTTCACTCTCATCAAACACAAAGTCAAAGCACTCATCGGCTTTACTGGCCTGCGACATTTCTGTGTTTCTCTTGCCCGCAAAGGCGGGATGATGTCATCAGGAAGTGATGTCATTTGAGTGTTGAGAGGGCACTGACAGCAGTGCAGGGGCCAAATTACACAAGCATCTTCACGAAGAAGAAAAAAAACCTTACCACAAATAGACTCAGCAGCAAGCGCTCTGCTTGGCTAAGTGGAAAGAGAGTCTGTTAATGTGAGGTTCATTTCCTGTGTATCCATCAACTGCCAGTCTGTAGTTCTCGAGCAAACAAGACAACAAAGCCAAGCTCACTGCGAGTTACTCTGAGTAAAAGCATCAACAAATAACTGAAAAATATTAAATACAAGCATATGCCGACAGCAACAAGTGCAGCAGATTGTTCTAAAGCAAAGATAAGACAATATGGTAAAATAAAGGAGGGATGCCAATCTGAAAAAATGGGAGTTTTCCTATCATTGCAAGTATTTTATTCTCTAATGGCCCCGAATCCCCAGATTGCCTGGAGGGATGTTGAAACTATTAACACATTTAATAAAAATCCTTAGCTTTCAGAAGGCTGTGTGTCATTTTGATAGGTATTTTCATAATTTTTATTAACAAAATGTTTATGTTCGGGGGACGTAATAGAAATAAAGTTTTGTTTTTTAATATATTGAGAATACACAACCTTAAAGAGGATGATTCACCACCTGCAAATAACAAACTGACTCAGATATTGGCAGATGGGAGCCTGCAGCAGTAACTGCACAGAAAATGTCCATTAAGTATATGATGCAAGAAAACGCTGAGGAGATGCAGCTCTCTGACACCTTTTACAATAATCATCCTGTATAGTTTGATAATTGTAATATGTGATGATGTACTAAAATGCAGAGATGAAATGCAGCACTATACAACATGGGCACTTTGGGTGCGATTTGATTGATCATTTGTTCAAACGCGTGAAACGACCTTTGCTGCCTGAAAGATACCTTTTGTAGCTGTGTGAATTACAACCATTGTCTGTGAGGAGCTGAGGTGGGAGTAGTGTGATGTAGGTGGATGGGTGGGAGCACAAAGTGTATGATTTGACACAGGAGACCGTTTTACGTCTCCAAAATCTCCAAGATATGGAGGCTGCCATCTTGAGATTTTGATGTCATTTGTATCGCGTGGGCTGGAGCGGCGGTATCGAGGTCACCTGCCTGAACCAATCGTGACATCGCGACCCAATCATGACATCTCACCCCCTTTTTATAGCGTCAAACAATTCATTAAAACCAAACTTATCAGAAAAATACTTGAACATACACCAGCATGATAAGAACTACCTAAAATGGCAGAAACCATTTGTTGTAAAAAAGTATTAGATAGGTACTTTGACGTTTTAGTTTGGCCATGACCCCTCTGCTGACATGGAGGGGTTGGGATGAGCTACACTGCAGCCAGCCACCAGGGGGTGATCAAGGTGTTTTGGCTTCACTTTTGGGCAGCTGTCATGTCACCCATCTTTATATACAGTCTATGGGGTTAACGTGGTAAACAATCCCTGCTACATATTAGCATATAAAGGTTGACATTGTGAGCATTTAACATGCCCAAAGCCCAAACCACAAAAATGTTTGCTAGAGTTGTTTTAAAAGGAAATGAAAACCAAACTGTTTTTGTTTAGTTTGAGGTACTTAAGTCCAGTAAAATGCTATGTGATGTGATGAGTATGCCTTAAAGGGGAACTACACCCATTTCCAAAATTCATAAATGTTATTCCCATGGTCTAAGACAGTCCAAAACAGAACCCACGTCACTGAGGCTGTAAAGTTTGTGGTCGCGGGGAGGTGAACAGACGTGTTCCCAGAGACAGCTGGCTGGCTAGTTAGCTAGGTAGCTTGTCCCCAGCCAGCAGGACCATTTAGACCCCGTGCTGACTCAAACTTGTGCCATGGTGAACGTTCTGAGTATATACGACTGACAACACTGCAATATAATAAAGCTTATTTGGATATGAAAAAGAAAACAAACATTCTGTGGGTCCACAAAGTCTGTCTCCCATCCATTGTCTGTGAAGCAGCTCCTGACTTCATATCCAATGATGGTCTTACTTCTCTGGTTACTGGCTTTGAGAGAGAGGAGCTCATGTTCACTAACATTAATTGAACTTTCCTAGGGCATGGAAATAACAGATTGGATTGATAGGTGGTGTTCCCCTTTAAGTAACATGAGTGAATATGTATTCACTCCTTTATTATATAAGCCTAAACAGTAATCACTTCTCAGGCTGTGATTTACTGCAGGGCATGCTGTACATCATCCACATAAGAGGCCAAACGGCACCATAATGCTCAAGGTGATCTATAGCGGACAAATGAGAGGCCTAATTAACAACGGCAGCCTCTCACTGGCCGCGTTATTATATGTACATTAGCAGCTTGTGTTCATTCCCTGCTAATTAACCGTTGCTTGACATGTGGCGAGGGGAGCAGGGCGGCTACTGTGTCGTTTACCTGGACGACGTCTTCTCCATAGCAGCAGTAGTGGTGGGATCCCCAGGGATCCACCAAAGATGGGACCCGGAGGAGCATGATGCCCTTGAGGACAGCCGGGGACTGCGGGGCAGAATGGATGGCTGCATTCACAGCCATAAATTCACTGCTTCCTAACTATCTCATTCATCATATGCACACCAGACTCCTCCACACCGTGAATACACCAACGCATGCACACTTCCCACCCACCACTCCTACCTCCCTGGTTCATCCTAGTAAATAAGGCATACAGACAGAGATAGGGCAGAGAGTGAAAAACATGAGATAAGTGTATCAGTGAAATGACCATATGACAATGCGCAGCCCTCTATTTCACCTTGGAATGTGTGGATTCATTTGTATTGGGAGGAGACAACAGTCCTCCTCTCTCGCTCTCTACAAAAGATACATTTTCATATCTTCTTCTCAGCTGGTCACCATTTATTCCCGAATTTCTTCTGGTCTTTGTAGATACGGCATCTGTCAGAGCTGTGTTGGGTGGTGGAATAAATCACATGGCTGGGAGAAGAAGTGCAATGCAAAATATGATCTTCTCATGCAACACCAGTATGGTAACATAAACAAGATGTGTTTGCTTTGGTACAAGAAGCAGCCCTGCCGGAGACTGTGTAACCTTATAAACTGAAATCACTTTTATGTTGTTGTTTACGCTGATGCAAAGGATATTGTCTGCTTTCGATTGTGCTTTCTGTTTTCCCCCCGTAAATGCAGATTTATTGCGACAGAAGACGGCATTGATCAAAGCTGAAATAATTCCTTGACTTTATTGGGAAAAAAACCCTCTGACTGAGCTGTATTGTTAACTCATGTTAAGATCAGTCAAGGAGTCAGATTTAATATCCAACAGACTTTGTTTCCCTCCCTGTGCCTGAATCTTGATATTAAAAGTATATTTAATGAATAAATTTATAAGAAAATTGCCTTTTGCACATCCACTTTCACTTTTCTAATCGTCTTTGTTTTTCTTCCTCATTTCACTGTGACCCACTAAGTGATTTATGGTGGCAGAAGACAATGTAAAAAGACTTGGTAAAAAGAAATTTCTCTCCTTTGACTGAATCCACATTTCATACTTTTACTGCTATTTCAATATTAATTCTGTTATCGCTGAATCAATCATAATTAGTATTGCTGCTTGCCAACCAGCCTGGCCTGAATGCAATATGAGGACCAGGACCTGGAGGAGGAATCCTGAAGATGAGACATGTTTCTACTGCCCTCAGGTGTTCAGTAGGGGAACTTCAGTCAAAGTACAAATAGAGACGCTGGTATTAGGCCTTACTGGCACCATCCATTATCCACAGTGCTGGACAAGGGGGCCCTGTGAAAACTGATGACATTATAGCAAGCAGCTAATAAGTTTCCAGACTCCAATGGTCTGTCTCTCAGTTTTCCGAGGTAATGGATGTGGTGTTTGCACAAGGACCTCGGTGTCAACTGTAAAATGTTTTTTTCTTGCCAGGAATTTGCAGCATTGAATTGCTTTGCTCAAGCTCCATCAACATCACACTGGGAAAGAACACAGAGAGACCAGATCACCTCAGAGTATTGTCATTTCTCAGCGTGAGTCGCAACAAGAAATTACTTGAGGCAGTGGAGATTTTGTCTACAGGAATGGCAGAGGTTAGCAAGTGGAACCACCGGCCATGTAGATAGAGTGGCCCTATTTCAACACTGAACCAGATATCTCCCATTTGCTCCACAAAGTGTCACTTTGACAAAATGTAGAATGAAATTCTTGCCATTTTTAACATTAATAAAAAATAGTAATAATAAAAACACTTAAAGGCAGGGTGTGCAATCTTGAGAAACTTGCAAGAGTATAATAAATTTTTAAAAATGGTCCATCTGAAAAACTGAGCCCAGAAAGCAGCTAGCAGCACTAGCTCAAAAAGTCCCTAAATCTAGCGAGAAAGTTGCTAGAAGTCAGCAACACTGACAGTCCGTCCCCAACATCATAAACAACGAACACGACTATTGTTGGTCCTCATAGCTGTCGAGCTAGCAGCTTGTCGGAGACTAAGGTATGTCCAATCATTTCCTTTGCGCTAAATGAAGATTGGACGGGTTTATTACAGTCCTGCAACAGACGCCATATTTTTTTTTTTTTTTTTTTTTTTTTGGACAGAACTTTTGATTTATTGATTGCTGTCAGGATGCAATGAGAATTTCAACTAATATAACAAAATATATTTCTAAAATCTTTACCATCCATCCATCCATCCATCATCAACCACTTATCACATTAGGGGTCGCGGGGAGGCTGGAGCCGATCCCAGCTGGCATTGGGCGAAGCCGGGGTTCACCCTGGACAGGTCGCCAGTCCATCGCAGGGCACATAGAGACAGAAAACATATAGACAGACAACCATTCACGCTCACAATCACACCTACGGGCAATTTAGAGTAATCAATTAACCTAAACTGCATGTCTTTGGACTGTGGGAGGAAGCCGGAGTACCCGGAGAAAACCCACGCTTACACAGGGAAAACATGCAAACTCCACACAGAAGAGTCCCAAGCTGGAAGCGAACCTGCGACCCTCTCGCTGTGAGGCAACAGCGCTAACCACTGCACCACCGTGGAGCCCAATCTTTACCAACCCTGCCTTTAAATTCTTTAAATTCAGCAATGACTACACTCTGCAGTGCAATTGCATCATAACCACTGTTTGTTTTGAGATATCCATATTTTCATGGGAACTACTTTGTGCCAAAAACAAAATTGTTGACTGTGGATTATCCAGAACAATTGAGATCCTATTTCTAGACAGACACGTTGCAGGGGGACAAATTAAATATGACTTTTAAAGGTTTTGAGAAGCACAAACAAAACCCAGTCAGCACTGACTTGCAAAAGACAACTAGATGTCAAAACTAAAAACTGGACAAAATATGGTCAAAGCATTTAGCCAATAACTACTTTATATCTATCTTTTGACCGGCAAATTTCCAAATTTGATTGATTTGGCAAATCAATGCTTATTGGGACTTCTATTAACTACTATTCGATTGGTTGGTTGGCCGGTTTCAAAGTAGGACATCACTGTGCTCCAGTCAAGGTTTTCTTCCAGGTCAAATGGTTTAACCATCTTTATTTTAGTTTGTTACTTAGATTCTGTGCTAAAGACACTATTAAACTCATAACATGGCATCAGGAAGGCTACGATATTTTCATGCCGTTCTACGAAGACGCAGCCAGGTTGCTCTCTCGCTCCCTCTGCCTCTGGCTCTTTCTATCAAAGCAGGCCAAACAGCAGAATTTTTGTTTCTGTATTAATGTATTCTATTTGTTTTGAGAGCTGCACGTCTCCTCTTCTCCTCCACAGCGGTGCTCTGAACCCCTCAGGGACATCTCAGAGATCCAGCTGACATATGGCGCAGACTGGAGAAACATGTTGGAGGCTGCCAGGCTGTGGACCCTGGTCCCCAGATGTACGGTGGCATATTGTCTTCAAACAGACTCGGTCGCTGTGGCAGAAACAGCGAGAGGTTTGCAGGAATGTGCTTCTTCTAACTTCACGTTTTCCTCCTCAAGCCATTTTCAGTTTGAAAGAGCCTCAGGACGTTTGTCTCTACTCATGCAGCTCTCAGTGCTACTTAAGGCTATGCTGGTTATAAAAGGGAGCTAAAATGGGTTTGAAGTGTGCTCGTGCTGCAATTTCTACACTTAATATAGGCTAATAAATAATGTAATAACATTAACTCATCAGAATACAGGCTGTTCTTCCATTAGCCAGTACTAACTCAATGTTATTGCTCATTTAGCATTTCTTTAATCTCTTTCTTTCTGAAATATGTTCCTTCGGTTTACTTTCCATAATATAAGACAATTTAGTATACACTACAGCACTTGTTGACAGCAGAAGCTGAATCATTCGTAATCTCAACAAAAGAAAACAATAATTATTATTTAGAATACAAAAAACAGCAGTTTACAGTCCAACATCCTCAGATTTTCTCTGTGCTTCACTATCATTTCGTGTCTTAATATAATGTGGGCTTGTGAAGCTCTTTGAGACCATCCACCCCGTTAGGGTTCGTGGGAGGTCTGGAGCCGATCCCAGGTGGCACTGGGCAAAGGCGGGGTTCACCCTGGACAGGTCACCAGTCCATCGCAGGGCTGACACATAGACACAGACAACCATTCTAACCTGACAACCTAAACTGCATGTCGAATAGTGGGAGGAACCCGAAGAAGCCGGAGAACCCGGGGAACATGCAATCTTCACACAGAAGAACCCAAGCCAGGTTTGAGCCTGCGACCCTCTAGCTGCGAGGTGACAGTGCTAACCACCGCACCACCATGCAGCATTTTACAGCAAAAACTAAAATTACCGCCTCATGGTTGTATGCCTCCAAATGTCATGACTGCATGATTTTATCCTATTAGACATCTGTGTGAATTTTCATAATTTGGATATGCATTCTTGAGCTATGGCTAAAAGAGTGTGTTATGAGGTCACAGTGACCTTTGACAGCCCAAATCAATTCAGGTCATCCTTCAGTCCAAAAAGGCTTTTGTGCCAAATTTGAAGAAAATCCCTCCAGCATTCCTGAGATACAGTATCACTGTCAAAAGACTGGGACGGATGTAAGGTCACAGTGACCTTGCTCTTTGACCACCAAAATCTAATCAGTTGATTCAGGTGGACGTTTGTACCAAATGTGAAGACGCAAGGAGAGAGGGTGAGATAACACGTTCACATGAATGCACCACGGTACAGACGGACAGAAGGAGGGATTACTGCTACATACACTGTAGTACAATGGTGCAGAATAATGTAAAGGGTGCTACAATAAATATGGAATGATTTATGTTATAGGTGTCTGTATATTTTTCTATACACTGAACAAAAATATAAAGGCAACACTTTTGGTTTTGCTCCCATTTTTTATACGCCAAAGTCAAAGATCTAAGACTTTTTCTATGTACACAAAAGGTCTATTTCTCTCAAATATTGTTCACAATTTTTTCTAAATCTGTATTAGTGAGTATGTCTCCTTTGCCAAAATAACCCATCCACCTCACTACTTTGAATAAGCCAAGCAAAATAAACCAGAAATACTCTCACCATTCCCATCTTGTGCAAAATCATTTTTCTGGAACTAATGGTACGTTCCTGTTTGACATTTTAAAGTTGGCATTTCATTTCATACCTGTGTATTAAAGACATGCTAATGTTTTTTGAGCTGTAAGAGATTTATTGCTTTTTATCCCCTCGAGAGGGTATGTAAATCCCACTATCCAAAGTTTAATATAAATTTATTTTTTTAAGCATTTCTGTTTTCTGGTGAAGTGGTCTTTCAGAGACTCTTTATTAGAAAGTTCACAGTGAAGAAAAAGACGGCATAGATGGGAGAGAGGGGGTGTTAGAGGCTTTCAAGGTTCCTGACAGATTTTAAACTCACAGTGTGGTCAGAGCCTTTGACCCAATCAATCGATAAATTGCTCTTTGGGAGAACTTGGTCCTGCTTCTCTGATAAACTTTGCAGCATCACCTCCTCCATTTAAAAGAAACTGCAAGTGCTATCAAACTGTTTACAAGCTATCTGATCAAGTGGTTTATTTCTTGCTGCCAGGACAGCTGACCTCAGCCTTATTAATGTCAAAATGCTCAGCGCTAACAGAGCATGAAAGCCGCACTTCTCCGGCTGTTCCGATCTCTCCCAGCTTCGTGTCCTGGATGGTATCCCCGATCTTCAAAACGGCCGCAGCATAACAGTTTGTTTCTCTTTCTTTTACAAGGCAGCGCTTGAGTGCTGTGAACCCATGAGGGAGGCAGGCAGTGTGTGTGCTCTTAGCCCACGAGGAGCACTTGGACAGAGATGTTGCATTAGCAGGCTGTTACCTCGCCCCTTCAGAGTCTAAAGCGAGGTCAGCAGCCAGACTTTAAAGAGGTTGGGGACAAGACAAAATACACCGAGGACCCAGGAAAAGGTCACACTGGTGAGAGGATTGCAGGGGCAGAAAGCCAGGGCTTTTTACAAGCTGGCAGTCGTGATTGCAAAGATGTGGCTTAATAGCTGCTGGGGCCACAGCGACAACATGGATGTCTTTATTAGAGGTTTGTCTGGAGTTAGAGCACAAGTCCTCTACACTGTCCGGTATATGGTGTGTATGGATGTAGCCCCCTGAGGAGTGTGTCCCGGTCAGTCTTGTCACAAACTTCATCCACTTGCAGTACATTTTCTGTTATGGTTTTGTGGTCTTTAACAGGTGGATGCATGCTTCTCATACATCTTTTTTCTCAACAGCTGCTGTCAGTGGATTGACTGATAAATGCAATTTTGCTTTCTCAGTTCGACACAGCCACGATGACCACGGATGGATTGAAGGTGACGTGTTGGAAGCAGAAAAAATGGGCAAGCGTAAGGATGAGTGACTTTGACAGAAGGGCCAAATTGTGACGACCAGGTCAGAGCATCTCCAAAACTGCAGCTTTTGTGAGACGTTCCTGGTCTGCAGTGGTCAGGATTTACCAAAAGTGGTCCAAAGAAGGAAAACCGGTGTCAGGGTCATGGGCAGCAGCAGTAAGGAGTGAAGGCTGGCCCATGTTGTCCGAGCCAACAGAAGAGCTACTGGAGCTCAGATTGATGAAAAAGTTAATGCTGGTTCCAATAGAAAGGTGTCGCACACAGTGCATCACACTTGGTTGTGTACGGGGCTGCATAGAGGCCATGCCTCAGTGGGTCAGGGCTGACCTACTCAGTATACCTGCATTTACTAGTATTCTTCCTACAGTAGTTTACTCCATTTATTTCCTTTAATATTTTTAATTTTTACAATATACACTTACCAGTGAGTGTAGTGTATGTAGACGCGCGCGCACACACACACACACACACACACACACACACACACACACACACACACACACACACACACACACACACTTATAGTGATCAATTTGACCCAGATGTGCCATGTAAGGGATAATGTGCAGCAAGCTGGTCATTGTTGGGTTTATTTTTGCATATTTTCCCACTTATTACACAGCTACGTAAAGAAATCAATCATTTTAAACAAAAAGGTTCACCAAAGAAATGACAGACTGACGAATGCCATAACTGACCAATCAGAATCAAACATTCAAGAAAGCTATTATTGTTATAAATATCTATTATTGTTTTGTATCCAAACTGTTTACACCCATGACCAATGATTACTTTATGGTTTTATGAAGACTTGTATTATCTACAGTTACAGCCAGCAGCTCTTCAGCTTGGTCACCTGTTGTACAAGGACATCTGTAACATCTGGTGCCATGAAGATCTGATTGAGCAAATGTTGCACTGCAAATTGTTTAAAAAAAAAAAATAAACGTTGTGGGAGCAAACTACAGGTGCAGAATCTACTTTTTGCCTTTTTTTTTTTTTGGTTAAATGTTTAGTCAATTAAGCTACTTGTTTTCCATGACATGTTTGTTGTCTAGCTTGTATATTTCTTAATGACAATACCAAATACTGTTCCAGGTGCTGTGGTTGTCTGTTTATCAGACAGCCATAACAACAGCACCATAGTGTATACGACACATTTATCTGATACTGAACCTGTGACATGAGCTGCAGTCTTTTACAGAACAATCGCTCCACAGATACCTTTTCTTATGAAATGAGTCACAGCAGACTTCCAGCTTTCACCTGGGCATTTTTTATTTGCAGTTCTTTACATTTTAGAAAAAGAATCCAAGGATTTTGCCTCCTGTGTGTTTCCGTCTGGCCTCTTCGTGGTCCATGATGCCAGCTGAGGTGGTCAGCACAATGTATCTGTGAACACAAAACTCTGCATGTTACCATGAAACTCATATGAATCCATCACGCTGCAAGTGACAAATAGTTTGTGATACATGTTCAATATCTTTCACAAAGATCACAATTATATAGTTATACACACTGGTGCACACTATGGGTCTGCTAATGCCACATACAATCTATCAAATGAAATAAAAAAGGCAACCAAACTACACTTTAAAACCTGTTTTGGATTATATGGACTTCAGTCTACTGTGTGTAAAACGAGCAAAATAAAAATGCCTCCAAAAACAAATCTACATTACACTGGAAATACTTCAAAAAGTCACAGAATACCTTCATATTCAACCATCTGATTAATCTTTGATTAAATTACAGATAACAGGCCTATTACTAAGATTGCAAAAGTAATAAATGCTATAAAAACCCATTTTATTATCCATTTTACATTTTGTGTATTATAGACGTGTACAAGTGGGGCGATTCTCCAGCGTCTGCAGTACACATTTAGTATAATACCTTATGACTGCATTAAGTGCATCTCAGACTGCAACTGTCACATTCAAATATGGCGGGACCAGACAAATAAAAAAAAAAAAACAAAACCAATAACTGCGAAAGTAAGACAATATGCAGTATGCATCATCCAGCCAATCACTATATTGATGACCATCAACAGGCAACAGTCACTGATCAAATCTGTGAAAAAAAGGTTTTGTTTTTTTTTTTAATAACCATGCTGCTTTGCTTGAAAGAACGTGAAAATCATTAAATCTAACCATGATATCAGCTTTACAGATAGCCTGTAATCATCAATATCAGCTTCGGTCCAGCTCATGACCTTTAAATACCACTTCCTGTTGCCTGCTACATGCTGATTAAACTAAAATGCCACATTACTGTGTATAAAATGCAGCGTAGGGCTGTCAAGATACCAGTTTTTCACGATACAGTTATCTAGTGGTGTCACGATTCTCCTAATGTACAATTTGATTTCACTTTTGATTTTGAGGTCACGATTCAATTCGATTTAAATGTGCCATTGTTACTGTGGAGTCTTGACGCACAGATCAACAGAGTTTTGACCTGACAGCGGTCATTTACACTTTAATTCCTCTATAAAAAGTGAAACTGAATTCCCATTTTTTAAAAAAAGGTTTCAAAAATAAAATCTGCATCAACAAATCCATCTGTAGCACATTACAGTACAAGTGTGATAAAATCTACAAAAATTTGATTTTATTATTTACTAATCACACTTGTTCCTCCTTTTTTTCCTCTCCACTGATCGCTGTGTGTCAGAGTGGAGTCTGTGTGCTGAGAGACGGCACTCAGCAGTCCCACTAGCATGATGCTACCAATATCAGCTGCTCTGACTCAACAATGCTGAGCTGGAAAAACATGCATGTAGGCTGAAACTCAACTGTGGTGTTGTTGATGAGTAATATAACATAACTAACTGCCACTAGGCTGATTCATGCGGTGTAAAATGCCACAGGCATGCAAGGCTTTTTGAAAGATGCTGGGACATGGTCTTGAGCTATAGGGTATGACACATGCAGCGCGACTGTTGGCTGTGGTTGTGCATTGCGACTGGCTCAGTTTCAGCGAGTGCAGATCATATTTTTTTGCGCATGTGTTTTGCCTAGGGATGCTACTTTTGAAAAGATTTTTTTTAAAAAAAGGAAAAGTTTTAAGTTAACCGACAAGATTGGTGCGTCACGTGCAGCGGTGCGCCAGCTGCAGTATATGAGCACAACAGACAACCGAGTCCCCAGTTCACCACCAGGAGAGCTACCGTAGCGGCCACGGTGCTGCATGTAGCGTCGAACACGCAGCCACTTCCCCAGTAACTCCACCACATCATTTAGTTTAGCAGGTTGTCAGCTGTGTGTGCGCACGGTGTAATGATAGCGAGCGTCTAACAAACCGTGTGTTTGTGCTACGTTAGCAGCTGTGGCTTTGCTGGCGGCATTGTGCCCTCCATTGTTACACACATACGGTCTGTCGACGCAACGTTTCTACAGGTCAAATGCACCACGTTCTCTATAACATGTCAGTGTTTAACAATTAATGGCAGCATGTCATCAAAATTAGTAAATGGATTTAAATATGTCAAATTAACATACAAGACTTAACTATACAGCAAAGCCTTTCCATACTGCAGCCTCAACACATACATAAAAGCAATGTATGTATATATAACACCAGTCACTCTCAACACACCTTAACCATTTCTCGTCATGACACAGGAAAGCTTGGCTTATTTAAGGCTTAATCTAGGTCTTTATCTGCAGCACATTAATCACTACCTGTAGATACAGAATGACAGGCAAATGATATACACTGCTTCTGAGGAATTCCTCCCATCATTCATAACTACTTCCAGCCTCTTATCACCTACTACAACTCGACCACTGATCAAAATGCTTCGGATAGCATGTTCAAGACACCATTGACCACTATGGAAGAGGGAAATACTTAAAGTGCTCTAATCACTTCCTGCTTTCTGCGAGGTAAATTGTTTTGTGAATTGAATCTTTTCTGGTCTTGAAGGCCGCAATGGCTTCAGTAACTGATAAAATGGACTGACAGCGAGGGAAAGCAGCTGTGGAACCGAGCATCAGAAAATGGGGAAGAAATGGGATTTAAGTGACTTTGAAGGTAGCATGGTTGTTGGTGCCAGACGGGCTGGTCTGAGTATTTCAGAAACTGCTGATCTACTGGGATTTTCCACACACAACCATCTCTAGAGTTTACAGAGATGGTCTGAAAAAGAGAAAATATCCAGTGAGTGGTAGTTGTGTGGACAAAAATGCCTTGTTGATGTGAGAGGTCAGAGGAGAATGGGCAGACTGGTTGGAGATGATAGAAAGGCAACAGTAACTCAAACAACCACTGGTTACAACCAAGGAATGAAGATTACCATCTCTGAATGTCGAACCTTGAAGAAGATGGGCTACAGCAGCAGAAGACCACACCAGGTGCCACTCCTGTCAGCTAAGAACAGGAAACTGAGACTACAATTCACACAGGGTCACCAAAATTGGACGATAGCAGATTGGAAAAACGTCGCCTGGTCTGACGAGTCTCGATTTCAGTTGCGACATTCAGATGTCAGGGTCAGAATCTGGTGTAAACATGAAAGAATGGATCCATCCTGCCTTGTATCAATGGTTCAGGCTGGTGGTGGTGATGGTGTAATGGTGTGGGGGATATTTTCTTGGCACACTTTGGGCCCCTTAGTACTAACTTAGCATTGTTTAAATGCTGCAGTCTACCTGAGTATTGTTGCTGACCATGTCCATCCCTTTATGACCACAGCGTACCATCTTCTGATGGCTACTTCCAGCAGGATAATGCATCATGTCACAAACCTCATATCATCTCAAACTGGTTTCTTGAACGTGACAATGAGTTCACTGTACTCCAATGGCCTCCACATCACCAGATCTCAATCCAATAGAGCGACGTTGGGATGTGGTGGAACGGGAGATTCGTATCATAGATGTGCAGCCGAAAAATCTGCAGCAACTACTGATTCTATCATGTCAATATGGACCAAAATCTCTGAGGAATGTTTCCAACACCTTGTTGAAGAAGTAAGGCAGTTCTGAAGGCAAAAGGGGGACCAACCTTTTACAAGCAATGTGTACCTAATTATGTGGCCGCACACACACAAACACACAGTATATCTCAGTCAACATTTTCACCACTGTCCCTCGCCATCAGACTGCTCTTTCAGATGGGACTGAAGACGCTATATTGCAGTTTTCAAGACCAGACCAAACTCCATTGCCAAAAACAGAGAAATTTTACCTCAAAGAACACTGGTTCTGGTTTACCGGTGCATTGATCAATTAGTTTTGTTTGCATCTACTTTACTGTATGCAACATTAATACACTAACTATAAGGATGTATATACAGTTCATGTAGCAGTAGAATCAGATCACGTAGGATCAAGTTTTTATAATCACTTGTGAAAATAACATTTTGACAATAAAACACATACTTTGACCAAAGTTCAATGTTCAGACTTAAATACATAAGGAACACCACTGGGATGCTACAGGATATAAAAAACCTTAAAAAACTCAAAAATACTACATCCGCCCTACAAATTTTATTACTAACCGTTTCAAATATACAGCATATTGGGATTTTAAGTCATTAACACTACCTTCACATCTATTGAATGAAAACCAAATTAACTCATTTCCAACCACATAGTACAACCGAACAAGTAAAAGCATCACAACGGGCAAGTTGAGCATGAAATCATACCACTGCAGGGACAAACTGATGAACAAAACTGAAACCACTGGGTCTTAATTCTTCTTTCCAGTGTGCTCTGCACTACATCGCTGCCACTGTTCAGTTTAAAATGCTGTGTGATTCTCACCCAAACTGTCTTGAGGGCAGCAGGTTGTTCTGCCACTTCTCCAGGTCCTTGAGTTGGAGGTCAAAACGTGGACTGATCACACCACACTGAAAAGATAAAAAATGCCAGTTAATACTCCACATTCAGACAATAAGTTGCAAGGAGAACCTAAAGCTACAGGTCAAATACTGTAAGATGCCCCACTCTTTACTGTAATGAGTTCAGTAAAAAGTAGCTGCCACGTAGGGGTGTGACATGCATGACAACAGAGTGTGAATACGATTAAAGAGTTTTTATTTCTCAATTCTCTGACATCAAAAACATGTTGAATTTATAGAAAAAGAAGCTGCCTGTTCCATATACTTGGAAAGCGTATTTCTCAAATACTTGCCAATTTCAAAAAATATTTTACACATAACCCTGTAAAACTGGTATTGTGTGATTTTTCAACAAATCACACAGTACGTCTGTGACACTGCGTCATAACTGCACAAAGCACCATTCAGAGTTGAACTTTTGTCAGACGCCCTGTTTCTATTTACTCCTGTTGCTCGTTACGTTTAATTTTCAATCAACTAAATTTTTGTGCAACTCCGACCATGCGGCGTATTCAGTATGCAGAGGCAAACAGCTGCGGTAGTACTGCTTTTTCTCTTTTCACGAACAAATATTCATTTTAATATTTGAATGACAATTTTTGGGTCAACTGAGAGACTTTACCTTATTCAGCCTGCCTGTGAGATTGACGACAATTTTTCCGGCTCTATGGTCATCAATGATCTCAAACTCACCAATGTAACCTGGAGGTACAAATGACAAAGATCATTAAATAAAGCACTTCAACTTACTACCATTTTAACTTGATGAGCTTGATTGTCTCAGATTTGATCTGACTGAGACACCAAGCTCCACAGTCATTACCTATTCAACTAGATGCTGATCATACTTCTACAAAATATACATTCCATTGTAATTTGCATCTCCATCTAACTTTACAACAGAGCATACTGTATATTGACAACACTAAAAGGGCTGCCACTGTCATGTGGCCAAATTATTAGTCTTGTCATCATACCAAAACATTGCTTGCACCAACCGGGCACTAAGAGCCACTCACCGTGCTTCATCATGACGGTTAGGAAGCGCACAATAACCTTGGAGCAGGGCCTGAGGAGGACCTGGCGTTTCCCACGCTTCTCAGCATTGTTGATGCATTTCAGAGCATCTGCGAGAACGTTCATGCGCACCATGATGCCTGCAGGCACAAAAAGAAAATAATTAGGCGTTTGTGATGTATGTGAGCTAGAAATACATTAAGCTCTAATTTCCCATCCCACTGAGACCGTTTTTGATTGCCCAGACATCTTATATCATTACAGTGAACACCTGACAAGACTATAGAGACCTAACCTGTATTCTCACATCACTTGATATCTCTCATATATCTGAAGATCCATTTGATTTCGTTTTTAAGTTATACTCTGAAGGGACTCAAGTGTTATCCTCGCCTACCCACACATTGGACATGGACGGTCCATGATGTGAGAATCACATTACGCCAACAATGTCCAGTTAGCAAAGTCTGGCTAACCCTATTTGCATTGCGACGCATTCAATTCCCATGACCAGGTTTTAGCAACTTGGCTAACAACAAGTTACGCTGGTAAATACTAGGTACCAGCCGAATTTTACTCGCAGCAAGTAAGGTCACGTAGCATTTGGTTAATGAATACTGAATAAGAGGAGTAAAATGAAGAGGCTCCCACCAAAGCATGGTCCTTCATGAGCACTCAGAGTAGCTACCTAGCCTAGCCACATACACCGACAAAGCGGCTAAGTAAAGCGCCTCCCAACACTAGCAGACAAAATGGTCAACGCACTGTCAACCATGTACAAACAGAGATGCACACATATCAACGGACAGCGCTCATGTCTTGAGTTTTTTGGAGTGAAAGGACACTTCTGTGCCACCACAGCTAGCCTTTATCAAGGCGCCGTGAACGCACCGATTCCCAGGGCCGAACACAGAGTCTGCTCGATGTAATTTGTAGCACAACTATGTGTAACTCGCCTCACCAATCGAGGCGATAATCATCTCAAATGATGAATATGTGTTTTCGCTTCAAAATGATCACATACATGGGACATTTAACGTTCAGATGCTTTAGATACTTAAAAGATTGAAGGTGACAGTGAAAAAAGGCATCTTACCGGTTCTGCAATATGGCGGAAAGAGGAAGTGGAAAAAAACTACAATGCATTATGGGAAAAAATCCAAGACTTTTTAAAGTCGAGATGACCCACACCACCACGAAATGACTGTATTTGATGTTTTATGATATGTAACGCACTGTTGCACCTCCGCTGTGTGAATGTAAAACGACAGACACAGACAGTATTTGTACATTTACCAAGATATTTGGTGTCGTGGCTTCATTTCGTTCACCAAGGGTTTATATGACCTGATTACTTTTATCCCGAAAGGTTTTATTGCATTTATTTGAATACATTTACAAAGCTGCCTTCATATCTAAAAGGAGCTTTCCGAATCGACTGTGGGCCAAATTATTATAATTAACTGTGCAATCATTTGTGAAATAATTCAACTGTGCCACACTCTTGTCATTAATGCTTAATTTATACTGTTTTATTTAATTTACTGTGTTTACTTTTACTGTGGTTAAGTGTTATATAGTGCACGTCTTAATGCAACTATTTGTATTTTTTCACATTTCTTATATTGTAACTTCTTATTTTTATTTCATTATGTTTTTTATTGTGTTTATATTGTAGAATTATGTACAATACTGTAGCATTATGTACACAATTTATGTTATTTACTCCTTTATTTATATTTTCTTACATTTTTTGTGTTTATACAAGAGAAGCTTTAACGACCCCAATTTTCTAGTTTGTCTGATTCTGATCCTGATTATCAAAAAAAATATATTTTTGCAAACTGGTGTCACTAACAAATACGTGTAGGATCTTCAGTAAATATAGGCTATGTCAAATTTAAAGCAGCGCCACCCAGTGCTGAGGATGAATAATTACGTGCATACATACGTACCTGTTCATTCTCATGCATTTGGCCAGGCCATAACTTTTTAGATGAAACCAAAAGAAAAAAAATATTTATGTACAACACATTTTCAGAGCCCGATGGGGAGGATATGACCATGTGATCTGGCAGCAAAGGATGATTTGTTTGGACATAATCATTTCAATCGGGTCAGAAAACAGAGGAGGCTGAGCACTATTTAAAGGTTCAAGTCAGTCTTCAGTATTTGTTGCATGTCACATCCTCACTCCTCTGTCATTTCTGCTGGTTTCAGATTTATTAACAGGCTCTAAGGGCTCGATGCACCGATGCAGAATGTGTGTAATCTTTTAAAATGTTTTTCTGCTGAGCAGTTTTATTCACTGATCATACCGTTTGAAGAGAATGTGCATGTCTTACTGCACACTGAGATTAACAAATAAAATGCCACGATTAAGCAGGAATCATGTTTGTTTCGTTCAGATGGTCCATTGACTCAAGCTAAGAAAAATCATGTTTTCTTTTCCTGTTCAAGATAATACCCAACATTGTTAGATTCTGTGACTTTATTTCTACCTAGCAGGTAATGTTGAGTATTAAAATGTCTTCTTTAATGCACATTCAATTACTTAACATTACTAACATAGTCTACATATTGAGGAAGACATATTGGGACTGTCAAAGTTAATGCAATAACAATGTATTAATGCAAATTTGTTTTAATGCCACAAATTTCTTTAACATATTAATGCACTCATTCTTCGGAGGTTGTTGCAGGCTCAGTTTTAAAGAAGATACTGGGGTCATATGAAACAAAAAAAAAAGCTTAAATAACAAAAACCTGCACTAAATTTTGTTGAGAAAAAACTGTCATGGCCATTTTCAAAGGGATCCATTGACCTCTGACTTCTAGATATGTGAATAAAAATTGGTTCTCTGGGTGTCTTTACAGACATGCCCATTTTATGATAATCATATGCAGTTTGGATCAAGTCATAGTCAAGTCAGCACACTGACACACTGACAGCTGTTGTTGCCTGTTGGGCTGCAGTTTACCATGTTATGATTTGAGCATATTTTTTGCACTAAATACAGTAGCTGTGAGGGTTTCTGGACAATGTTTGTCATTGTTTTGTGTTTATAATTGATTTCCCATTCTAAATAAATACTCAAAAAATATACCCACTCCCACATTTATAAGAGTATTAAATAGCTGAGAAATCTCCCTTTAAAGAACAAATTGAACAGATAAAAAATGCATGATTAATCGTGGTTAATTATAATCACCTATGGACAATTATACAGTTAATCGCTAATAAATATTTTAATTGACTGACAGTCCTAATTGAGATATAAATGCTCTTCAAATAATTAGCATATTAGAAACTCTGTGCTGCTATTTCAGTCTGAGAGAGAACCAGAACAGAGGTAGAGACAAAGGATTTCTGCCTCATGCATCTTCTCATTGAACCTTCTCACATATAGATTATGACTGTGTTACGATAAAGATGTCAGGAGAGAACAAACAAACAGAACTGGATGAACCACAAACCCATGTTGTCAGAGCCAGTTCATATCTTTATTCGGTGTGTCAACCTGAGCAACAACTCAGTCTTTTCTCGGTCAATTCTTGTCAAATCCTTATTGCCTGACACAGTTATTACAGTACCTAGATGAAAATAAAACTTACAGTTTAGTTTACAGCTTTACATCTGTAAATGCCTTGCAATGACATTGTGAAAGAAGCACAAGTTTTTAAATCTTGACAACAATTAAGGATTGCATTACATATTCTGTATTATGTCCATGTATGTCACTAGATATAGATTATCCTGACAGCTGAGTGGTGAATAACCACAGCATTGTTGTTGTTTTTAAGGGAAACTTCTGTATTTATTATAGACTTCACATGTCAAATAAGTAAACTCCTGCTGGCCTACACAGAAATATATCAATAACTACTCACACTTTTGTCTTACATGCACGTAAAATGTATATACTGTATATTAAATTATATATATATAAGTTAGCATAGCATCAGGAGCTGGAGACTAAAACTAAGTCACAAAAATCACAATCAGCGTCTTTGGAACTGTGTGTGCAAAATAATGGTTGAGCTAATGTGAGTACAGTTTTTTTTTCAGGGTTGTATTTTATTATGTAAGAATCTGAACACTCAAACGTTGACACACCGTGAATTATATTGTATGAAAACACTGTTAGGTATAAAGAGCATGAATAAATCTCTCTTTAATTCAAACACCAACAACTACAGTATATGGTGTGCAAATGTTTGTTTTTTTATGAGTCCCGTCAAAGCAACATGTTTGAGCTCTGACATTTTGTGGAAGCATGTATTCGCTAAAATTACTCAACTCTACTGCTCTGAAGTTTGATTTTCACACCGAGTGATTAGGATGAAAGTGTGTTGTAGGAGGTACAGCATGTCCTGCTAAAACTCAAAGCTAGTCAACCAGTACAACTGAAACATCTTTGATTTAGACCCAAAGCTCTTTGCTGTAGTGTCCAGTAGAGGGACAGCCAAACCACTCAGACACAGTGACACACAGTATACCACCAGTCAAGTCACCGATTAAGAGACACATGAAGCATAATGGAATGCTGAGCAGCACAAGACGTAGTAACCAGATTTCTGTACTATTTCTATGGTTACATTAAAATTTCAACACCTTCTGTCCTCTAAGCCCTTGCATGGCTACCTCTCAAGCTGCTATTCATTTTTACACTTAGCCACCATTGCTGACCATGCTGGCCAGAGAATCTGCATCTCCCTGGGGATCCAGGCCCAGCTTCTGGAGGTCAAGGCCCATGGCTACCAGCATCTGGAGAAGGGTGAGCTCCTGCTGGGTGGCCTGGTCCACCAAGGCTGGGCAGGTAGGGTTGCACTGGGGCCACTGACAGGTGTCCACCAGGTGGTAAGGGCAGCCTTTGGCGGGGGTTTTGTTGTTGCGGGTTGCTTCCAGACTCCTGTCCCAGCAGTGCAGGGCCCGTGGCAGAGAAGTGCCTCTAATCTGGAAACTCGTCCAGTTGCTGGAAGAACAAGACAGGGAAGTTAGGGATTAGTGATAAATGGAGGTAAAGAAAACAAGAAGAAGAAGAAGAAGAAGAAGATCAACCTTTATTAGTCCCACAGTGGGGAAATTCAATTTACACTCTGTTTAACTTATACATGGTACATGCACACAAACACACACACACATGCAGTAATGGAGAGATGTCAGAGTGAGGGGGCTGCTCCTGACAAGCGCCCCGAGCAGTTGGGGGTTTGGTGCCTTGCTCAGGGGCACCTCGGCAGTGCCCAAGAGGTAAACTGGCACCTCTCCAGCTACCAGTTCACACTCAGTTTTTGGTCCATGTCGGGACTTGAACCGGTGACCCTCCGGTTCCCAAGCCAACTCCCTACAGACTGAGCTACTGCCGTGAAGGAAAGACTGGCAAACAGCAAAAACAAAAAGACCAGGAAAGTGTCATTAGTGATGTCATGGTCTGATTGCAAGATTTGTAATAGAGAGGCGAAGTCCCGCCCCTTCCTGGACCCCATGCAACCTTATTTCATCGATAGTCAGTGTCGAGAGGCAAATATTTTTTTGATCCCGTTTGAATTGTGCCATGAATCACACATAAGATGTCCGTCAATTTAAAAGTTAATTTTGCAGGTCAAGAAAGTCACAGCTTGTCGTAGTAACATTTAGATTTGTGTGAAAACACTCAGTGAACTGCATCTCATCTCGCACAATATACTTCACCGACGCCAGCTAGCTAACTTAACTATGTCCCATGCACAAATGAACCGTTATCCTGCCTGATGTGTTTTATGTAGCGACTCCAGACCCGTTGCTCATGTGCGTACATCCCAGTACGAAACACACAGACATTGTAGTTTCAGAGAGAGAGAGACGTCACTAACACAACTTTTGGGTGTATAGCAGTTTTACAACAAAGACTTTCTTGACTTGCAAAATTATCTTTTAAACTGACAAACATCATGTGTGATTCATGGCGTAATTCAAAGGGAATCAAAAAAATATTTGTCCCTCTCTGCTGACTACTGTTAATATTTTTTCCGAAATAAGGTCCCATGGTGGTCCACTGGAAAGGGCGGGACGTAGCCTCTGTATTTGCTTTGGCCACTTTTAGCTCATTATCTTGGCGCAGCAAGTGTTACATCACAGAACAGATACTGCAAAATTACCTACAAAGACCTTGAACCTTCAGCTCCTCCCGTAAAGAATCATCACCCTCAATAAATACACCTAACTTAGCCTGACCGTAAACCGAGCTAACACTGCACTGAGCCATCAATGTCCAACTGTGCAGCAACATAATGAGTGTGTTCAAGGGGTACCGGGGGGTTAGGGAAAGTGTGAAATGGCATTTGGTGACATGAAGAATGTGCCGTGATGAACGAGCAAACAAAAACAGCAGCATGAGCTCACTAGGTTGAGATGACTACTGGTAGAGGCAAGAATAAAGTGAGGGGCGCAAGGTGTGAAAGTGCACTACCGCCACAGGAGTCAAATATCCATTCTACCGTACCTTTTGGTAATAACTGTGTGGGAGAGGCAGGACGGAGCAAACACAGCCCTGAAAAACACACACAGAGAAGAAAACAGCCATCTCTAGATGTTAGTCCATCTTTCATTTGACCCACCTGATTCATATTAGATCTACTGTTACCACTCTTTCTGTCTCTGTCAAACGGGTTTTTGGGAACTTACGTGACATCGCTCAGTGAGCTCTTGAGTTCCCTGCCCAGGTTCTGTATGTACTGCCACTGATCCTCAGACAGACTCTGTCCTCCCATGTAGATGTTCTCCACTCTCAGCTGCTCCTCATCAAACAGCCACTGCACCACAAACAGAGGAGCTACAGGGAAAACAAAGAGTTGCTGAAGATGCTCTAATCGATATACAGTATTTACATTAACAATGGGTCAGATGACTATGTGCAGTGTGAAATGGGATGCTCAGGGATGAACCTACAATGTGTCACCTGACTGCAGTTCCACTCAGCTCTAAGGAGCTTTATAGCTTGTTTCAGCTCATTGTTTTGGTTTTACTACCCACAAATGTACTATTTTGATTGAATCGTATGGCTCTCATCAGCAGAAAGTGGCAGCATGCAGCTGTTTTTTATCTTGAAAGTTCTTAAAACGTTGTACACTACCTGCTATGAATGACAGACAAAGCAACCAGCTGGTGAACATATACTGTAATATGTTGGTGGAGAACAAAACAGTGCAAAAACAAGAGTGACCGTTGGACTTACATTCATCAGGTGGCCAGAAACAACTCCAAATGAATGCTAATGTTGCTCTGTGCCTGCTTAATGTTCAAATAGCAGGGCTGTCAATCGATTTAATGGTAATAAATCGTATGGCTGCCCACAGTTAATCGCAATTAATCACAAACTTATTGAACATTTTTTATCCTGTTCAAAGTTTACCTTAAAGAGAGATTTATGTTAATAAGTATTTAATACTCTTATCAACATGGGAGTGGGCAAATAAGCTGCTTTATGCAAATGTGTGTGTATATATTTATTATTGGAAATCAATTAACAACACAAATCAATGACAAATATTGTCCAGAAGCCCTCACAGGTTCTGCATTCGGCATAAAAGATATGCTCAAATCATAACATGGCAAACTGCAGCCCAACAGGCAACAACAGCTGTCAGTGTGTCAGTGTGCTGACTTGACTATGACTTGATCCAAACTGCATGTGATTATCATAAAGTGGGCATGTCTGGAAAGGGGAGACTAGTGGACTCATGGGTGGCAACAACTCCAGTGTTTATTCAACGTGTCTCCATCACTTTATCCATCTATCCTTCGTGAATTTTCTTTACAAAGTAGAGCAAAAACTAACTTCTTCCTGCCTGTTGTCCGCCATGTATGTTTACAATAAAGTCACATTTGATCATGAGACATTTTTGCGAGATTTCCATTTTCTTTTAGTCGAGTTGTGTCATGAATGAAATCTCTTAGTGTGTGTTTTGCTGTTTTGGTCAAATCGTTGCTCTCCACACACTATAGGAGCAAAACTCTTAAACTAAACATGTCGTTATTTGTGGGGTCTCACACTTTCAAAATCTGTTAAGATCTGAACCATCATCCCTACCTTAAAGTCAAATATACAGCACACCAACCAGTTATCATGATAAACTTAGGAAGCACCAGCCAGCACTCACAGGTCAAGGTAGTGTACATTTTGTGGCCAAAGAAGCACTGCCACTCCTCTCCTCTTTTATAGAGCTGCTGACATCTGTCAGGCACAACCCCGTTCCACAACCTGAGAAAACAGAACGCACTGTTAATGCACACAAATCTACTGCTTAGTCACTTTAAAACGTCACACAGTAAAGCCAGATATAACAGCACTGTATGGCAACAGAGAGATCTTTTCAAATTGTGTGTCTGGCCTATTAGTGTGTCTCTTTACAATCAGTCTATATAGGCTGACTGAAGAATACATGACTTTACCTGAGTCCTATCTTGATAGCATCTTCAGGTGAGCAGGAAATAGTCTCGGGGCAGTTGGGTGATCTTTGCTGTTTACTCTCTAGAAACCACCCGGAGTCCACAAGGCCTCGAACCTGAGCCTCTGCACCGAGCTGCTCCAGCTGACTAGCCACCCTGTCGATGTTCAGCAAAACACCTGTTCCCCCGGCACTGCAGGGGAGCCAAGAAAATCATTAAATAGTTTGGCTGTGAGAGCGCCATTTCATTAGGGGTATCAAAATGACAACGCATGCCAGCTATTCACATTCAGACAGTGGATCCTGTTTTAGGGCTTGGGGGAGTCCCAACAACCATGTTGCTAACCTGGGAGGAATGTTCACCATTACAGGGCAAGGCCCTTTAATAGACATTATGTCATTGTTCACAGTTGACTGTAAACATCTTTATTGATGACAAGAGGATGCACCCAAAATAGGGCTTGTCTTGTTTAATGTTAGGCACGGAGATGGTCCAGATGGTGCAGAGGATGCAGGCTCTTGTCCAAAAGCTGTGGTCAGCATGCGAGTGACAAAACAAACTCACCTCGTGCCAGACAGCATGACAACCTTGGCCTGCTTGAGTCCTTTGGGGACGAGGTCTTTGATGACCTCACGGATGATCAGGGAGCCCATGAAGGTGTACTCAGCTGATAACAAATACACAAACCAAATGATTAGAAGCATCAGACTAAACAGAAGAAAAACATCTTGAAGGATCAGAGGAGACTTACTTGCATTTGTATTTCTATCCCTCTCTCTTTCTTTGCCTTGTCGTGGCCTTGGAGGAGGCGTCGGGGCAGGACCGGTGCCACTCCATACATCACTGGAGCAGTACGGGATGAATCTGCAGAAAAGGAGACAATCACATCTGTTACACTAAAGCTTGAGGCCATCAAAACAGCTCTACCTCTCTTTCCACCTCAAGTCATCTTTTCTGTCATGCATGAGAAATTGGCAGATCTGTGTCATACTAAACCAAGTAAGGTTGAAGCTGCAAAATTTAGCAAGGGTGCATTTTATTGCTTTTGACTTTTTAAAGGGGAAGATTGTGTTTTAAAATGTCTTTAAAATGTAGTTTTGTTTTAAAGCTGCACTAATCAATACATTCATTTTATCACTGGATTGAGTGTCCATGTGTAATGCGAACTAGGACACTCAAAATGATAAACCCAAAACTCTGCAGTTTCCTTCACCTCTGTGGTGCATTTTAGCATCTTTTAGCTCACTGTTTCCGATTTACAGCCTGTGACTTTATTCTTTTGGTTCACCCTCACCATTCACACCAACATCTTTCTGACATAACATGCAGTTTCTTTCTTTTTTTCTACAAAAAAAACTTTTAGAAGAAAATCCAGTCATCCATGAAGAATTTCTTAAAACATGTTTTAGTTATTAGAAGTTCCCAGATCTTAATCTTAAAATCCATTGTGCATTACTCGGGACCAAGTAGCAAAAAAAGAAAATCAGTTAATGCAACAGACAATAGGCACAACAAAACTGGTTCATGCTGTGTTAAAAGTGCGGTGCGCCGGATTTGACAGCATCTAGCTGTGAGGTTGCAGACTGTGTATATAACTGTATCCTGCCCAACGTGAACTGGAAGAAGTCCTCATCTCACAAACGTTTGCAAATGAGAACTGTCTGCACGTGACACCTCCAGTTGCCACAATCAGACACAGTGAGGATAAATAAATACTTACACAATGTTTGCATTATGCCAGTGTGGATTTTCCTCTGCTTGAGACGACAATATTCCAGTTCCTGTAAATGCAACCAGAGATCGGACAGATGTCCTTTTGTCTCACTAAAGATTACGTAAAGCAAGCAACATTACGGGAACAGGTATGACGTGCATTTTAAAGCGTGGCTGGCTGGCCTACCTCTTTTTGTCTGGGGCCACCCCGACGAGCTCATTAGTCGGGGTATATTTTGGTACCTGGAATCACAGGTCTCTTTGCTGTGGCAGCACCAGCCACCTAAAAATAATAGAGACTAAGATTAGACATTCACATCAGGCACAGCGAGGGGGATCCTTGTTAGCCCATCATAGAGGCCCGTGAGGAATGGAGAGGGAAAGGAATGCACCTGTAGCCTGGTCTGCTGCCTCTATACTGTATATTCACTCAGTTGGACAAAAAAGACAAATGATTTCCTTAAGTTACAGCACCTGATTAGTTGATTGACTGTCAGCTTGTGCAAAGTGGTTTGACATACATAAGGCAGAGAATCTGACTTGATTAAACTGATAGACTGTCTCTAGACTGCTCAGAATAATACACCCATAAATCCTACATCCTGTTAAAGAAAGTCCAGGTAAAATGTCAAACTGGAGGACAATCCACATAAATTGCCGCATGCATCTATCAAAGTGACAGGCAGCGACCAAAAGAGGAGAAAAACAGATGATGGGCAGTTGTGTATTGAAACGAAGTAATAATACTACATATTACATTTCCCCTTAGCATCTTTTGTACTCGTTACTATTGCAAGCAGGGAGGTTTGGTGAATCAATGTCCTCGCTGATGGGCAAGTGCAAACAAAATGCTCTCAAAGCTGTAATTAAATTTTGATTTCCGCTCAAGCACAGAACAGATCATACTACATGCAACTTGCCATTACAAAGGCAGAAAAACTGGAAAAACCTTTGTTCTTTAAATCCTTTAAATTGTGGAGACCTCATCTTTCTTTAAGTGTAATGTAGCCTCCATTTTTAAGGTGGTGTACATTTTAAGAGGAATACACATCATAAATCTAAAAATCCTTGCTTTTTTATTAACAGCATTTACTTATACTTTTACTTTCCGTACTTAAGTAGCCTATATTTAATATTAGTATCAATATTTTGATACTTAAATACAGTAAATGTCGCAACACTTCAAGACTATGACTGTAATAGGTGACTTTAACTTCTATTAAAGTAATTTTCTGGTTAGGTATCATACTTTTGCTGAAGTGTGTCTTTCAGGTACTTCATTCATCACTGATGATGGGACAAGATGACATCCCCATCAAAATTCCAATGGGGGCGTCACGCCAACACAAGCTGACCTTTGGGGACCAAATTAACCAGTTAGGTTTTTAAATACTCACCTTCCAGAAATAACAGCCATCGGCGGCTTCCTCTGAACTCCTTAAGGTAAAACCTGTAGAACCACAAATAAACAGGAATAAGGAGATGGCGGAGATAACGCAGCCATGTATGGACACACCAATGCTCTGTGTGGCTTTTAAAGTCACTTTTAAAATCAAACACACAGCAAATGTCATCTCATAATATCAAGAAAACAAGAAAGAGGAAACAAAGATTCAGAACGTCTCACCCAGCTGCTGTCCCATCATTACATGTAACTTGGGTGTTCTTGAGGAAGTGCAGCTTCATTTCATCCGTCTGCTGTCCTGCTGCTCGAGTTCCTGCGGCAGCCTCCCGTCCTGCTTCAGCTGTGCCTCCAGTGGCTCTGGAGCTTCCAGTGCCTCCAGTGCTTCCAGTGGCTCTGGAGCTTCCAGTGCCTCCAGTGCCACCAGTGCCACCAGTGCCTCCGGTGCTTCCAGTGGCTCTGGAGCTTCCAGTGCCTCCAGTGCCACCAGTGCCTCCGGTGCTTCCAGTGGCTCTGGAGCTTCCAGTGCCTCCAGTGCCACCAGTGCCACCAGTGCCTCCGGTGCTTCCAGTGGCTCTGGAGCTTCCAGTGCCTCCAGTGCCACCAGTGCCTCCAGTGCCACCAGTGCCTCCAGTGCCACCAGTGCCTCCGGTGCTTCCAGTGGCTCTGGAGCTTCCAGTGCCTCCGGTGCTTCCAGTAGCTCTGGAGCTTCCAGTGCCTCCAGTGCCACCAGTGCCTCCAGTGCCACCAGTGCCTCCGGTGCTTCCAGTGGCTCTAGAGTTCCCAGTGCCTCCAATGCTTCCAGGAGTCAGATCAACTGTGGGGGGAGACTGGCCAACATCACCTCCTTGGTTCCCACCAGTCTTCTTGGGGGACTTGCCACCAGCTTTAGCATTACGGTTGTTCTGACACCAGATTCCCCCGAGCAAAAGCAAGAAAGCGACCTTGCCAAGTATCTTCATACCTGAGGCAACACAAGAAAAACAGACACTCGTTCATAATTCATTACATGCATATGCACAACATGAAAAACTCCTGTTAGTAGGACCAGATATTCCTCATTCTCTAATCAGTTTTTCTATAATTTGTTGCCTGGGAAGTAACTTACTTCTCTAAGGAGAACCAGCTGTGAGGGGGTCAAGCAGATAACCGGCGCTGCAGGAGGAGAGCGAGAGAACTTCAGAGTGCAGGTGTGAGAGGAGGATGCCAGTCATGGGTAGTGATGAAGCCTTGACCAGGTTTGGATGAAGGCTGCAAATCAGCTGTGAGCTTTATAGTGCCACCATATGGATCAGATTTCCTCCCATTTTCCCTCGCAGCCTCAGCCAGGCCCTGAGATAAACTGCTGACGACACACGGCGGGGGAGGTACTGGACGGCCAGTGGCGAGGAGAAAAGATAACACACGCGTCTCTTCAACATATTTCAAGTCTTTGCACACACCCACCACTTAGCTCTCTCCCATCTGACCAAGGCTCGAGAACGAGCTCTCCTTCCCCCTATCGTCTCTCTCCTTCTCCCTCCCACCGTCCACCTCTGATTGCCAGTGTTTTGATTTAAACATCTACATGGTCAGCATAACTGCGTAGCCCCTTTGCGTGGTATGTGACCCCTGAGGTCACTGGAGCACACACCTCAAACACTTTCCGACACGGGATTGAATAGTACCGTAAGGTTCCCACATGGTCAACAATTTAGCCGACACTCTCAAGGCACAGGTGGTGGACACCGTAGGTGGCTGTGGCACAAAGTCCAAAACTTCTTTAAAAAGTCTCAGTTTTATGAGTAACAATAACAGAAATTCCATAACAACCTAATATCAGTGCATTGTCAAATATTTTTATAAACATTAAACCAGTAAATAAAGCAAATAAAATAAACTGCATGCGGTTCCTGAGATCCAGAGATAGAGATTCCAGTTGAAGGGGGATTGTTGAAGCAGTTCTAGATGGTTCTATGGGGATGTGATAGATATGCTGCTACCTCCACAGGCCCTTAGAGGTTCATCACTGGGGATAAAAATGTCTCCAGATGGTGAGTTGTAATAGGATGTTCACTCAGTAGTTCAGATAGATTAGATACCAGAATGAAAGACTTTGTGCAGTGTGTTGTGTCCCCTGTCCTGGTCGGCCTTTGTAGACTTCTGGATTACAGGGTGATTGTATTTTTTAGTATATTTAGTAATATATTTAATGTATGTATATATATTTTAATATATTTAGTGCCGAGACAGAGTTTTTTAAAATGATCTGTGACTTTCCCTCTGCATGATAAACCCTGGGGCAAAAAAACTGAAAAATAATAATTGTCAGGAATAGTGATCATAAAAATAATTGTTGGTTGAAGGATACTACCTTGCCCGAGGTTTTATGTGTTAATTACTTGAAACACAATATAAATAGAAGAAATTCAATAAACACTTCACAACAAACTAAAATAATGAAGAAAACTGATTCTGACACAGGGTCCCTCTAAATGGACTTGAATATATATAGCGCCTTTCTAGTTTTCTGACCCCTCAAAGCGCTTTACACTACATGTTAACATTCACACACTCATTCACACACTGATGGCAGAGGCTGCCATACAAGGAGCCACATCTCATCTAAACACTCATTCACACACCATTGGCGCAGCCTTCAGGATTTAGGGTTCAGGATCTTGCCCGAGTCGGAGTTCGAACCAACGATCTTGGGATGGGAGGATGACCTGCTCTACCTCTGAGCCAAAGCTGCTCTATGAGCAACACAGAGGACCCAGCACAGTTGGTATTCTACGTCAGTTTTCCAAATTTAAAAACAAAAAAAAAAACAAATCTAACTCTAATTGTGTAAGTGATGTGTATTAAACTTTGGGGGTTTCATGCAGCCACTTTGCCTGGATGGTAATCCAGCCTTGTGCCCCTAGGTTGGCTGTCGGGTGACGTACTGCTGATCGCTGAAGGATCACAAGGCCAAGGGCTCTAGAATTCTCCACACTGAAATACACAACATCCTGACGTGTCAATCATATCAAATAATGATCGACTGGAAAGCCAGAGAGAGGTTGCTGGGGCTGCTGGGGCTGCTGGGGCTGCTGGGTGGTAGGAGAATGAACCTTCAGTTTAGTAAAACTTCAGTCCACATCCCCCTGAGGATGTGAACTGACACACACACGCCACAATCATACCTGAAATATGAAACAGATGATGGGCCATACAGTTTTAAAGGTACGCATATGATTTGGTCAAAGATGTACTGTGAAATGAAGAAGACAGAATATCTGTCATTATTGTTGGTATGTTGAGGATTATCTATGTCTTTTGGCAAGAGAAAACCAAGATCATACACTATGTCGTCTGCAACAATGACCTTACCGTTTAAAGACTTAGAAACAAGGCAGACAGATTTATCAAGGTTCGTCTCATTGCTTTGGCAGAAATAAAAATGGTATTTTTGTCTCATTGTCAAGCATTTCATGCTATTTTAGCTACTTTCAACTATGGCCAGAAAGAAAACAAAGCTACTCAGAAATATGTCTGTGAGATCGTATGCACCTACGCGCAATAAAAGATGTACCCTAAGGACATAACTATACTGAATTTGATCTACCGAGCTGAACAATTCTTCATTCCTGCAGTTGTCTTGAAGCATGCACACCACCATCTGTCTTCCCAGAAATCAATGCAACAATCTGTTTAACAGATACCTCAAATAGCTGAAAAACGAAAGGAGTTGCTGTAAATCTATCACCGTTTCGCTAGAATGTCACGAACAGAGAGATGGCATTGCTGCTATTTTGCTTTTCTTTGATATGGGATTGGACAGAATGATACCTTTTTCACGGCGGGCTTCAGATCAGTGGGTTTCAGTGAATTTGTGTGCTACACCTCCAGCAATTCAGCTCGCACGTGGTCAATCATTGTTCCTCTTAGCATCTACAAGAGACACAAACACACAAAGTGAGACCTGACACACTTCTGAAGTCAAATACATTTGTCTCTTTACCTGTGAAAAACATTTTACACAACTCGTAACGGGCTCATGAGACATTTTGAACTTCACCCTGACAGGGGCAACGGCTTGACCCCTTGTGCAGCATAGGAGGCATTCTTTCTCCCCTTGTGTTGTTATTTTTCACAGCCAACCTCCAAGGTCAGGACACCTAAAGCCCGGGTGGTCCGGGCACTTTGTCTGCAGAGCATGTGTGTCATCGCCAGCCTCAAGAGCTGAGGGCCCGTCCGCGAGCTCGAATATTTGTCGGCTGATAGCTTCAAAGACCAACGAACCAGAGACAGCAGTCATGTGCTGGATTCTTATGCCCGCAACACAGAGCATAAAGGTTACAACAGGTAACAACTCCAAAATCCAACAACAAATCCCAACCATATGGTGGTTCAATCAACAAACTAAAGACTACCTATTTGTGGCACAAATTAAACAGCAAAACCTTCTATAAGGTCGTGATCCATACCACAATCACGCCTTGCAGCCTCCCCTGCCATGTTGCGTGTAATTTGACAATCTGCTGCAGCATCCCTCTGAATCTATGTTGTCACCAGCAGTGGAGAGCATAGCTGGGGAAAGAGGCCCATGATTAATAGGAGATAAGAGTGGCACCTTTACAAGACACATGAAAACGAACCTCAGGCGAGAGATATGAGACCTGGTTGGAGTAACACTGCCAGAGCTCTCCATTCAATCAGTAAGGACGACAGGCGGGGTCTTAGCGGGATCGGTGTGAAGTGCTGGGCCACTGCAGGAGGCTAGCAGCTGAGGCGGGCAAAGCTATCCCTAAAACCAGGTGTTAAGAGGCCTTGCGTGGTAACCTTCTGCAGGCTGCCAATGCATCAGTGTGATAGATGGAGGAGGGGTCGATGGCAGGGATACAAGGTGTTGGATTCAAGAGGGGTGGGTGGTGGTGATGTAACAGGCATAGAAAAGGATAGCTGACAAACAAATACGTTTTGTGTGCCGCGAGAGGCTGCAGCTCACTCTGCTGAACGCCTCACAACCAAACTATGCAGTCTGCCCACCTTATCGGCATGCCAGACGCACCTTCGTCGAAGCAAAGTATGTTCGGCCTCGAGCATGAATGCCACAACGACAGTCCTAAACAGTCAAAGATGTGTAAAGGACATATTGTGAGATTAGAGAACTAACAGCATCACGTCACAGAAGTTAGTGTGTGTAAATTTATACAACTGAAATATATATCAGGTCATGCAACCCGCACATACACTGTTTTCCCCCTAAAACAATTTCGGCCTCCATCATGGTTTTGTTTGATACCGCTCTCTTGCCAAAGTGGGCCACTGGTTCTGAAGGGGGGTTGCGGTGGGTGCATTCTGTGCTGAGTGAACAGCTTGTCTTTGGGGCTCATGACACAGTGGAGCTGCAACGTGGCCTTGGAGTCATGCTGGATGAACAACCAGCCCTGTCAGTGCGGTGATGGATACCAGCATTGGGTTGCTAAGCTCCGGCACTCGACAATAGGTCCTTCACATAAGTCTTCACACCTGATCAACAATACAATACAACAATCACACAACACACAGTGGAAACAGTTGCACAAGCCTCATCAGACAAGAGAAGATACAGCAGGCAAATGTCACCTTGATGTCTGTCTTAGTGTCCATTTGATATCATGTTTTCATGACATAATATTGTGTCCAATATTGTGATATTATGAGTCCAAAGCACACACCCTAAAAATGTTGTACTTTTTGCATATGAAAATCAGAAATCAGCTTGCCAACTGAGCAATGTGGCTGTGATTTGCGAGGATTATGTAGGCCTGCATGATTTAATATTTGACTTAAGTGGCAATGACCAGTGGAAGTGCCTTAAAGGGAAATTACACCCATTTTCAAAATTCATACATGTTATTCCTGTAGTCTAAGATGGTCCAAAAATTGTTAGCAAACATGAACAACTCTCCCAAATCGAAAAACTATAGTGCTAAAACTCAAGTTTGTGATGTCATTGGGTATAAAGTGTGGAGCCATCGCCATCTTGGTTTTTTGCAACCGTAAGTGACACAAGAGGGTGGAGTGAAGTACAACACCGAATAAGACATTTTTAAGTGACCAAAATGTTAAGAAAGAAAGAAAGAAAGAAAGAAAGATATTCCTTTATTAGTCCCACAGTGGGGAAATTCAGTTTTACACTCTGTTGTTCACAGTACACAGTACATAGTACATATACATGTCAATGGAGAGATGTCAGAGTGAGGGGGCTGCTCCTGACAAGCGCCCAGAGCAGTTGGGGGTTTGGTGCCTTGCTCAAGGGCACCTCGGCAGTGCACAAGAGGTAAACTGGCACCTCTCCAGCAACCAGTTGGTCTTGGTCCATGGGGGATTTGAACCCGGGTCCTCCACATCCTAACCCAAGTCCTTACGGACTGAGCTACTGCCGCCCCAATTAATTAATTAATTAATGTAAACACACTGTGAAAACGTTAAAGTTGTCAGACAACTCTCAGACTGGACAACGTCAATCAGAAGGTGGCTAATCCCTAAAGCATGCCCTACTTTATGGTCTATTTGAGTCTAAATGGGACCATAGTTTACTAAATGAACATCATGCTGTATTGAAGAAGACTTGAAACTAGTAATTGAAACCATGAACTGATGTTTACAATGTTAACTGCGGTAATAAATCAAGTGAGAAGTGGGCTTATTTTCTCATAGACTTCAATACAACCAAACCTCTTTTTGCAAACAGAGGAGTTGCCCCCTGCTGGCTGTTAAAAAGAATGCAAGTTTAAGGCACTTCTGTATTAGCTTCACCTTCAGACCTCGGAGTTGCCCATTGGGTGAAACCTCACTAAATAGTCCTTTGGTGTTGTACCAAGGTCTATCTTTTGTAGCTCTACATCTCTCATACTGGAGCTGCTAAAAAGAACCAGATTATACATGCACTTTTCAAATATTTAAAACACAGTCAAGGTTGTTTGGTTTTGGATATTTTTCTTGTTGGTAGCAGTGATCTGATGAAAATAGAAGCAACATACATTTGAGATGATTTTGTACTGATGAACCTTCCTCGAGGACTGACCTTGGTGTGTTTTTTTCTTTCTCCAAAACGACTGGTAGATGGCACTGTGTGGCAGGCCGTAAATCAGAGATTCCAGCTGAAGTGATGTCAGCCCTTTGCATCATGTGTTGTGAAGACATGTGGACACGTGGTCACAGCTCTTTCAGGCCACACACCCCTCAGTCACCCAAAAGATTTATCATGGGTTGAAGTAGTCAGAGGCACGTGGACAAGCACACATGCATCGCTCAGCAGACCTAATTTAACATACATTTACTTATATGTCAAAAGCAAGAAACAAAGAAAAAAAAATGTAAAACCATGAACAAATTTCCAATCTGTAACACAGTGATCTACAGTGACATCACTTTACAGGTATTTATATGTAGAGACGTACCACTGAACAGTAAAAATGCGTACTATTTATAGAGTAGCCTGTCTGAGTGGGGCTGTTTTTCAGCATGCTACTGTATGTGAATAGTTGACCTGGATAACCAAAAGTATATAAAAAAACTCCCCTGAGTCAGTTCGAGTTAATGGCCCCTCACTTCTGGGAACCCCTTGTTAAAGGGTCAAGGCAATGCATACTCTAATAAGTATGCACGTGATTTGTGCATAAAATTTATGGTGACATGACAGCATCTGCGTTAGCTTTATTGCCCCAGGCAGTCAACTGGGCTGAGCTCATCAGATGAAACATAACATCATTATATCCATGCTTAGCCATAACATGTCAGGATACAAAGTTAATCTTTCCCAGCGTTGACCAACTTTGCAGCATAATGGGCTGAAAGTAATGAAATCCCTGGCAGAACATGTAGAGAAAGGGAATGTGGACACTTATTAGTAGAGATAATTATTTCCTGGATTGGGAAAACTAGGGATTGGGAATTAAAGGCAGACGTATTATATCAGTACATTAAAGCAATAGTAAGACACCTCAGAAAATATGCTTATTTGTTTACTTGCTGATAGATGAGAGGATTGAGTGGTATCAATCTTCTCATCTAAATATCAGCAAGAAAGCAAATAGATGTAGTTCCCATAGAAATAGAATAAGAGCAGAACAGATATTCAACTGTCTTTTGTGGTCCTTTGACTAGTACTAAAGAAAATGGTGATTGTTGAGCATTTTTACGATGACAGCACATAGTGGAGCTGTGAAGGGTGGTCGCAGCTCACCCATATAGCTCATAGCTTGTCCTTATCCGGTGTGAATGAGGCCAGTTTCTATACTCTTTGGTGAGGTGGAGGGACTATTAGATCCAGCGTCACCATCCTGCTGTTTGTCTCAGTTCCTGTAATTAAAGGCATTAAAGGTCTTATTGATATCACTTTTATAACATTTTTTTTTAAATCATACATTCACAGAGCCTTTAGAAAGGTGCCAAATAAAGTATGTTTTTTCCTGAAAATTATATATTATGACTTTGAATTAATCATTTAAAAAATTTTTTCTGGGTCCAAAATGAATGTTTTATTTATCTCTGTGGATGATATCTGACATTTGGTTCCCACATCTAACGAGGCTTGTGAGCCAATAGTGTAGTAGTTAGTGTGGAAAACAACAGATAAATGACTGAGATTGGTGGTAAGCGCCTGGCAACTACTTGTTGTGAAGTAAATCGGGGCGGGGAGAACGTGACATCTAGCGACTGAGTGATATCAGCACCTTTAAGTTGTTCAATTTTACTCATTTACTCTGGCTCTGTATGCTTTGTAACTATCTGTTACTGCAAAACCTCACCTCAGTGACTTGCCATAAGTCCAAAATGGAAGTTAGCCTGCTACAATGGTCACAATGGCAACAGTACACATAAAAATGGCCGCCACTCTTACCATCCAGCTAAATTGATCTGAATGGGAATGTCCATTCTATACTTATTATATTTCTATGATAGTTCCCAAAATGTCGAACTGTTCCTTTAAATCCTGCCAAAGTGGGCTAGCGCATAAAACTTTTTAAAGCTGTTTATGATGCATATAAAGCACACTGAAGTACGTTTGAATATAAGCACCAGGAGAAAGACACAGAAATACTGTGTATTGTGTCACTGGGCTTTCACTGTTTCCCTGTGTGCTGTTATTTTCTTCCAACCTGATTACCCAAAAGGCATGGTTATATCTCATCACAGAACTGTTTGTTTGTTTTATGATTATTTGATATTTTCCATCATTTTAAAGGGACTAATGCGAGATGAAATCCTTGTGTATTAGTATATTTACAAAATCTGAAAGAATACTTTCACTATTTGAGACTATCACAGCACTGTTTTACTGTGATTCGAAAGTGAAGCAATATCTACTAAATATTTCCAAAGCTACTCAATGCTATGGATGGACCTTATGCCATCTATTAGTTACCATAAACCCCAGAGAGGCCTGCTGACTGACAGTCTGCATATCCCAAGAAGCCAAGAAGCAATACAACCTGTATCCGAAAGTTTTTATGACTTATAAGGATTTGTATTATTCGTGCTGCTCAAAATTTACAACCACAATTATTCACGGGTAGCGAGACAGTCCCAGTTTAGTTAAGGTTTATTGCCCTTTTCAAATTCTTTCGCCAATTTCTCCGTCAGTGTTTCAGCAGATTCCTTTGAGTGATTCTGGGAAAAGAACCTAAACAGCTCACATGTACTCCATAGATGGACGCAGAGGAGTAACTTTCTGATTTAGTGAAATTAAAATTAAACGTGATATTAAAAAAAATTATATCTGTAGGCCTAATGGCAGCTAATTCAGATGTAAAGTTGATGGTTTGTGGTTATTAACACCTGCATGCTGAGTGAGTCATCACTCTAGTTTTTATTTACCGGTAATTTCGTCACCCAAAATGGTGCCACAGATGGAGCTGTACTTATGTTGCTTTATTTAAACAGTCGCACCTTGCTATAAAACTGTCAGCACTATTAATCTGGAGCAGAGAGAATCTATGATCCTCTACCTTTGATTTGCAAAGCTGCCCACTGTCTCATGTTGCTTATGTATAGCGGGGTGACCTCTTTTGGTGACTTTAGAAGTGACATTTGTGCCTTTTTGTTGTAGTCATCAAAACAAGAAAACACTATTCATGTTTATTTGGTGCAGTTAAGATAGTGTGAATGCTTTAATTGCTTAAAAAATATAGAAGCAGTTGTTGCAGAACACGGGAATTATAATAAAGACTCATAAGTAAAAGCAAACCAATTAATATACTGTCAGTAAAACAGAGGAATTATTAGTACAAATAAACAAGGCTAATGAATTACTAGATATGGAGAAGGGTAGTGAGTACCCTGAGGCAACCCTCATATAGTTGAACTGACTCATTTTGATTAGCTGATCACCATTTTATGATGTGCAGAAATGAGAAGAGATGGCTATGATCGTCATAATAAACTGCATTTCATTTCAAGTTATTTACCCTTAACAGGTTGCACCAAATGAGCAGTTCATAATGTCCATCATCACAACAAACATGGCAGGGATGGGGTTGTTTTCTGCTTTTACTTAGGCTGATGGGCAGTAAAGATGTACCTATTTTTGAGGAATGGAGGCCATACGGCACATTAACCCTTGAGGTCAGGTATGATATGCAAACCCACACCAGCTAAAATAACTCCTCTGACCTCATGCTACACAAAAATAGACCCGAGCCTGTGAACCTGGGTAATAACAGCTCACCTCCGTGAGACACTTCTAGTACAGACATTGATATACAGCCAGGTGATGAATTTAAAGAAAGACCTGAATATGTCAGTTAATCTAATGATTATTTTTTTAACAGAGAATTTTTGATCTATAAAATGACAGAAAATAGTAAAAAAATGTCCATCATACATTCCCAAGACCCATGGACATCTTAATAGCACTTGTTTTGTTAGTCCAAAGGTCCACAGCCTGATGACATTCAGTTTGCAATCACATAAGAAAAGCAGGACATCCTCATAACTGAGAGACTTGCTGTCTTTTTGACATTTTGTCTTAAAGGGCCAGTGTGTAGGATTTAGTGACATCGAGCAGTGAGGCTGCAGATTGCAACCAACTGAAGACCCCTCCGCTCACCTTTCCAAGTGTTTCAGACAACTGCCGATGGCCTTCAGGTAACGTAAAACGCAGAAGGCTGTCTCTAGAGCCAGTGTTTGGTTTGTCCGTCCTGGGCTACAGTAGAAACATGGTGGAGCAACATGAATCCGTGAAGAGGACCCGATCCCTATGCAGATATAAAGGGCTCATTCTAAGCTAACAAAAACACATTAGTTTCAGGTGGTTTAACACTCATAGAAACATTGCTATGAATATTATACCAATAAATTTCAACCATTTCTACCAATGAATTCCCCTAAATCCAACACACTGGTCCTTTAAAGCTGTAGCCTAGTCTACAGCTATGCAGCTCCATGAGGCTTACTCACAGCAGTGCTTTGAGCTAAATGCTATCATCAGCTAACATGACAATGCTAACATTAAGCAAAGGTAATATTTAACATATTCACCATCTTAGTTTTGCGTGTTAGCATGCTAACATTTGCTTATTAGTATTAAACACAAAGATAAACTACAGCTGAAGCTGATAGGAATGTTATAAACCTAAGTATTGGACCAACAGAAATTTTAACTCGATGGCACTATATGAAAGGTGAGCTCACCAAAGTCAGTACTTAACATGGTGTTTTGCAGAGTCTGCAGGAAAGAACATGACACCTAAAGCCGAAGTATTGTGGACTGTAGTGTTGGGACTCAACGAGTCAGATTGGAGCATCCCTTCTTAAAACCACAAATGTGAACCTCACGGTGGTGCTAGTCTAGAGGAAAAGCCATCATGATTCATCCTCTGGGGATCATAAACAAAATAACATGGCAATGCATCCACGTTTAGATATTTCAGCCTGTTCTTCATCCTATTTCAGATTGACTGAAAATGAGACCAATATTGCATTTGGCAACACCACTAAAAATTAAAAATGACTTAAGCTGTTAACTGATTATCAGAATAATTGCAGACTGAACACTTAGAGGAGATTTTGAACCAATGTTTCAAGGCTAAGACACACCAAGCCAACATTAAATAACTAGCAGCGATGAAGGCGGACTGCTGCGTCACCTCACATCACTTTTGTCTTGGTTGCATTTGAACATGACAGGTTCCGCTGCCGTTTCAACCAGCTGAACCGGCCGAAAAACCTCCAACGCAGGCAGACTAGAGTCAACGTGGGGGACACTAGGCCGACCGACGCTCACCGACGACCCCAAACTGTCCTACGACTGACTGTCGGCTTCGTGTGTCAGGGCCTTTAAAGCTCTCCATATCATCAAAACACCAAAGGAGGGAATATTTTCTTG
This sequence comes from Pterois miles, assembly GCA_947000775.1. Classification (NCBI taxonomy): domain Eukaryota; kingdom Metazoa; phylum Chordata; class Actinopteri; order Perciformes; family Scorpaenidae; genus Pterois; species Pterois miles. Next base: position 454,812 of record CAMQGK010000253.1, read on the forward strand.
GAAGAATGGTGTTTTCATCCCTCCAGATTTCCACTGACTTGTAGACTGAGGCCGTTCTGGCGGCCCAACCCCTCGATACATGGTGGTTTTTCCTTTAACTTGTCCCCATCTGTGTTTATATATACAGTATATATTGTATAGTATGAGGTTTTCAATTCAGACACTGTTACTGCCTGTTAGAGCCAAGAGACAAATTACCATCAAAGGATTTCACTTAAGTCCTATCAGCCCCTGCCACTGGCCATAAATCAGTGCATCATGTCCACAGTGCATGAAAAGACTAAACCATGGTCAAAAAGGTCTTGGGTCAGTACTCAATGTACCATGAGGACAAACTGATATTGACTCTGAGGGGAATGAACTCTTTGTTCAACCTGCTGAAAGGCCCAATAGATTAGGGGCCCCTGGACAAGCCTCTTGTCAGTCCCTCTTTCTCAGTGACCTAATGTACCCAGAACAGCTGTGTGAGGGCGCTTAGCAGTTAGACCAGGTTGACAAGTCATTGCTCATCTTGATATATGAACTATTACATGTGAAACAGGAGAGTTTGTTGAAGGGTGTGATGGCTTTGTATGCTCGTAACAATACGTTCTCATTACATGCATTTCAGGTATTTATCTTCTGGTGAGTGTAAGATCTTTGTATTTGTCCATTGCTGTCCTGGCAAGAATACGGAGATATACTTAAAAAAGAAAATAAACAGTAATAAGATCATATATTAGCTAACTGGAGTATTGCCTCTGTAAACCCCCATTAGCTCAATGAATCACTGAAGTGTTCTTGATGTAAACGTGGTTCCACCATTGTTCCCACTAACATCACTTACCAGGTAAAAAACAAAAAAAAGTGGGCTGAAGGTAACTTAAGTATACTTGCTAGACATGTGCATGTGATTATTACTAATGTGTGCTATTTTTTAGTGTACTAACAATGCACTTACTATATTAATGATTATCGTTAGTGCACTAAAGATATACTGAAATACATTTGTGTACAAACAAAAAAACAGCGCTAACTAACGCTGCCCATACTTAAGTACTACTTTTTTTTATAACTGATCAGTACTTTTTATAAATACACTTTATTGTATTTCAATTATATCTGAAGTGAGCTTGAACATTCAAAATTGAAACAAATTCTATTATCCACACATTTTAATTGAATATTTTTTTTTTTTTTTTAGATTTAATGTGTTAACAGTTATCTGAAAAGTGGATTAAAAAGAGATGTACTTACATACATCTTAATGGCGTGTCAAAATAGTACACTCTGTATACTTAATTGTGTTTTAGTGCATCTTTAAGTAGCACTGATAATATATCTATCATCTAAGAAGTGAAACAGGATTTACGACGACACAACAGAGTAAAGATCTGCTATTTAATTCAGGCACAGTTACCTCCACCTACTTAAACGATCCATGTATTATACACACTACAAAGCAGTACAGTTTTAGTTCATGTTGGTAACGATGAATGTTTGTATACAATACTTTTAAATAGAAATGAAACAGTATGACAAAGTTTCCTGAACAATGGAGCAGAAATCAGACTGACAATCATTCAAATTCAAATCAACAGAGACAACATATCAGACACACATTACAATTAGACACGCTGAGAGACATATATTGCAGCTTTGCAGCCAAGCTGTACTGCATTTTTTAGTAGCCAGTATCCAGGTACCTAAAACAAAAAAAAAAACAATCATTAAAAACTGCAAAGACAGCCAAATACTTTTATAAATGATGAATGATAATTATTCTAGTGTACTTTGATTCCAGAAGGTATCCTTTCAGGGTACCTTTCAGGTTCAGTGAAATCAAAGTATTTGTGTGGATTGTGCAGTAAAATAGGTAAAATATACTCACCGTTTCAGCATCATGCTCCAATCCTGTGTCATGATGCTCTATCTCATCATCTCTGAATTCTTTTATAATCTATCAAAATACAATTGAAGACCATTTATTAAGTACAGTTAACACAGTTCAGACGTCACATCATCTGTGCTCTGCTTTAACATGTGTCAAGCTATTCTGACAGGACTGACAATAAAAGGCCAACAACAAGGTTTATGTTGTTCTTTTTAGAGCGTCTTTTTAAATTGCCTTATTTACAAGGCTCACAGGGGAATATTGCTCCAAACTACTGATTAAACTGAAGCTATTTATCAAAAATAACAGCTGAATCGACTCTTTAAAAGACCCTATCTTCGTGTGCTGTGTACATCACTGGTATGATCCATCTGAAAAGTATCCAGAGATGGAACTGTGGCGTGGGGAATGTGTCCAAACTAAGAAAGACAAACTGTGACCTGAAACAGTGCCCAGTGACAAATGTCAATAGCCACATGGAAGACAAAATGCCTAAAATCACTCTGTTTAAAGGAACAACAGGTAATATATTTACTGTAATACATCATGTCATCAGAGATTAAGCAAACATGCTAAGCTGAAATACTGACTTCTCCTACAACAGTGCTACAGCCAGTATGTTCTCCTTTGAAATTTCCTTTCTGGTCTGGAACGTCTCAGACATCCCATTGCCAAATGAAACTAATTGGCATACAAACAGTCTTCTGCAGCCATGGAAGCACGCAAACAAATTAGGTCAACAGAGATAACATTAATGTTTAATTCTACATGACCAGAAAAGCCTTGATACATCTCTCTGTGGTCTGTGGGCAGCAGGGTTATCAAGGCAGCGAGTGTTTGAGCCAGTGAAGTGATTCCAACTACTGCTGGCCAGAGGCTAGCGGCTCGGACCACAGGGAACGTCAGGAGCGCCTGGTGTCTGCGTTACCGGATAGCTGCGTGATTCATACGTCTGTTGTTCACCAGCTTAATGCCAGCTGCGTTTCTGCTGCGGTGTTTCTGTTCTGCTGCTACTTTAGAACGCTATCTGTAAAAACTACATATTGTTCCTTTAACCTTTGAGGCACCGCTTATCCTAAAACCTGAACCGACCCCATTAAATAAATGGAAAATATGCAATTCACCATTTAACCCACTGGTTGAAGGCAACAGGTTATGCTGGCTGAGCGGCACCAACCTAGGACTGCAATAACAAATCGATTAAATTGATTCTAAAAATAGTTGGCAATGAATTTGATCATCGATTAGTTGGGTCTACGTTATGACGCGTGACATGCGCTGTGTCAGCAGGTTTGTTTTAGATGAGCCAGGCCTATGTAGAATCGATCACCGGCGTATGCTGCGCAATGCATGCTGGTTAGATTTGTGTCCAATTTTATGCCGACTTGCTCTGACGTCATGCATACGTGGATACTAATAACCTCACGAGATTGAGGCGGCTGCAGTTTTTAGAGCCAGTTGCTCTCCACCAACTGCAACACCCAGGGCATTATGGGAAATGCCTGGCTCTCACCTGACCAAATAGCTGATTGGCTCTTTGCTTTAACAGCAAACATCATGTGTTGTAGTCTGAACTTTCTGTGTAATAACATATACCGGTAATGCTAGATTTTAGGATATTAGTCTAGTGGACCCAAGCTGTTAACTAGCAATACAATGCTGTTGAAACGGTTATAATGTCAAGTTTTAAGGACTTTCTGGAAAATCTCATCCAATCAGTCAGACAGTCTAAAGTGAAACTGTTCCCATTTTTTCCCCCAAGTGAAACTTGAGCAATATCTGATCAAATAAAATAATAATAATAAACTTTATTTACAAGGCACTTTTCATCCAAAAGATGTAGCTCAAAGTGCTTTACAAAAACAGCAACACATTTAAACGAGGGCAAACTGACAATAAAGACACTAGATGCTAAAATATATAAGTGAAATAAAAAAATGTAGAAGGAATCATTTTTGATTGTTTTTTTAATAAAATTCTTTTTTAAACAATTATTAATCGATTAATTAAAGTTAATAATCGACAGATTAAGCTATTATCAAAATAGTTTCTAGTTATCCTACAACAGTCAAATCTAAATATGGTAAATATGGTCCATCTTTACAGATGTAACCTCGTTATTTTGACTGTGCAAAACACATAAATCCAGATTTGGTCTGGTGAACACAGGCACCCTTCAGGCCATCCTTTTGAATATATAATCTCAATAACCACTGAGCCATACTTTCGACTGTCATTTATGTCTTCCCTAAGAGATAATGTTTTACATTAGTTTTTACTGCACACACAGAATGCCTGAGCTAATAGTCTAGCTCTCACTTATACTAGCAATCACACCTTCACTTCAGAACTTCTCCTTCTACTTTATGTTTTTTCATCCCCTGTCTGACATGTATGCTTTGTTTAGCTCAGATGCTAGTTTGTTTCTGTGTAAAGGCCCAGACACACAAAGCCGACGGCTGGCCGTCTGAGAGTTTGATGGCGTCGGTGAGCGGCCTAGTTTTTGCAGTGTGTACCATACCATTGGCTCTACTCTACCAGCGCTGAAGGCTTTTCGGACGATTCGTCGGAGCCCGTTATTGAGAGAAATCACTGATTGGCTGTTATGAGTGCATGACAAGAGAAATGGAAGTGAGGACAGCAAGACATCTAGTAGAGCCAAGAGGATACACAGAAGGTCCTTCTCATTTTTCATCTCATCTGATCATTCCAACACACGGATATTTTCACAGGGACATGGCCGTCTGGAATGAAGTGGTGAGTGAAACTGGTATGAAAATGGTCGGCAAACGCCACTTTGTCGTACGAATCATAACGTCTTGGTCTTCCGGTTTCCCTTTTTGAATGATGAATACAGACTACGGCTACTTGCTGGTGTGGAGAGTTATTTCCTCTCACGCAGGCCCAAACGTACATGCTAACTGGCTGTCAGCTGTAGTCTTTGCGGTAAGTTCAAATGCAACTTGGCGGCCACAACAAAGGCAATGTGAGGCGACACACGTCTTCCTTCATCGCTGCTAATTGTTTGATATGGGCTTGGTGTGTCTGGGTCTTAACACTATCCCATGAGCAAAAAAAATCAATACGAACATGCTTTCACATCCTTTATGCATCACCACAAAAAGATCTTTGCCGATGTAAGGGACAGAGTTATAGAGAAAACAGTGGCTGACTCACTTGTAACAGTTCAGTGTATCTCTCGGGGTCCTTCTCCATCAGAGCTCTTATCTGACTGTTGTAGTGCTCTGAAATACTCTCCTCTACCGCCACAGTGCAGGCCATCGCCCCCTCTTTTCCCAGCAGTGCACTGGACGCACCTGGAGTACATTTGAAACAAATGCACATTTAAGATTTAATAAAGCAACAACAAGTGACTACATGTTGCCTAAAAACTACATCAGACTAGCTAGTGAAATAGGGTTGTTCTAATTAGTGGGTGGACAAATGCAACATCAAGACAAAGGCCTTTTAGCATTCTCATACAGCTTATACAGCTTTAACTTTTTACACATTTTCTGCATTTGTTTTGCTCTTCAAAACAAGTTATTGTATACCTTTATGAACTCTGTTGAATGCTTATGGGTTGTACCAACCTAATACAAACCCAGCAATGTTCCACAGGGGTAACAGCGCTGTCGGTCGGACTCTGTTCTCAGCCAGAATCTCATTGAATTTTTCCAGATGTTTCTTTTCTTGATCCCACATTTCCTGAAGAAAAACAATCATGAACATGAGCTGTCAAACACTCTTGCTGAACAAACAAATCTATATTTTTTTGTATTTGTGGATCACAATACAGCGACAAACAAGGTACACTTTCTCTATGTAAATAATGATAATTTTGAATGAAACACTGATGTCACACTAGGCAATATTTCTAGGTGAAAATACCCAAATATAATTCTAGTGTCAGATCTAATCATTTATTTAAAAGTAGGGAGGTTAATAATTAACTGTTAAAACTTTAACCAACATTAAGCATTTAACCAATTAATGCTATTAGTTTACAGGTTAAAAGAAATTAATAATTAACTCAGCGAGGAGCTCATCACTTTAAGGAGAAAAGCTTTTCACCCTTAAGGCAGTCTGACCCGGAGTTACAAATAGATGAAGTTGGCTCCAGTCTATAGCTCGCTTGAGCAGAGGAACTGCAGCATTTATTCACCAATAAATAAAGTGTACACACACTGTGTGCTACAGCTACGTTCACAGCTACAACACCACCAACAAAACTGTCTGTCGGAAACTCACTAACGTTGCCCTGCAATGACTGTATACATGTGGCACGAAGCCACTAGCAATGCTAGAGCAGCTAACTTAGCACAAACACACACTGTATGTCGGACAGTCACTATCATTACACTGGGCAGACACACAGCTGACAACCTCCTAACCTAAACTATATGTACGGTGGAGACTTTTACTTGTCTGCATGTCTGCAACACTACACGCAGCATCGTGGCTGCTACAGTAGCTCCCCTGACAGTGAACTGTTGACTCAGTTGTCTGTTGTGCTCATACTACATGTAATGCAGAAATCTTGTTGGTTAGTGGTTAATAATCAGTGAGGGTTGGTTACGGGTTTAAAAATGTTTCAAAATTAGCATCCCTAGTTAACAGTGAAGTAAATATTTGTACTAGGGCTGTCAAAGTTAATGCAAATTTGTTTGAACACTACTTATGTCTTTAACACATTAACACAACTTGTGACTTTTAGGTTGTAGCGGGCTCAGTTTTAAAGCTAGAGTGAAGATATTGGTATTACATGAAACTAGAGAACCTCAGGAATCCATTGGTATCATGTGATATTAGCTTATTGTGAAGGAGGCTGAATAACGCTCCAAACTCCAAAACGCTCAATTTTGGTGAGGAACAACAACCATTTTCAAAGGGGTCCCTTGATGTCTGACCTCAAGCTATGTGAATGAAAATGGGTTCTATGGGTACCCAAAAGTTTCCCCTTTACAGACATGCCCAGTCTATGATCCATCACATGCAGTTTGGGGCAAGTCATATGACACACTGTCAGTGGTTGTTGCCTGTTGAACTCGAGTTTACAATGTTATGATCTGACCATATTTTTATGCTAAATGCAATACCTGTGAGGATTTCTGAACAATATTTGTCATTGTTTTGTGTGTTAATTGATTTCCAATAATACATATATTCATAGATTTCCATAAAGCAGCATATTTGTCCACTCCCATGTTGATAAGAGTATTAAATACTTGACAAATTTCCCTTTAAGGTAAATTTTGAACAGATAAAAGCATGTGTGACTTTGTGATTATTAATTAAATATCTTAAATCAATTGACAGCCCCAGCAAATACCCAGATCTTAACATTCATGAGTGTCAAATCAAAGTTAGGAGTGAATTTAGCATTTGCACTAAACAATTCCTCTCCCTGGAGAAGTCTGGACTCGTCCATCAGCATTCCTTCAGTAGAAAGCATCCCAAACCAGCCACACTGGAAATATCGGTCTGAGAGTTTCTCACGTGATTTTTGACAACTGCTGTCCAGTGCAGATTAAAGAACTGTGGTGCATTTTACAAACCAGGTAAACAGCGGGCAGATTTGTGTGCCACTTCACAGCCATGTGTCTGTCCATACCTGGATGAGAGGTCCAATACTAGATCGACCCAACACTGCCATCTGGCCGGCGTAGATGCGGTTGGCCCCGTATTCACCCGCGTGGTCCACGCGCAGCATTCGGTCCAACATCTCCTTCTCCTCAGTGTCGCGTGGAGTCGGGATCACACTGTAAGCTCGTGAGCTCAGCTGCGGGGGAGCTATTATATACAGACTATGGTTACGACAGCACAACAACAAACACGAAACGACCTTTAGGCCGTAAATGAATAATTGTTTGATTTTTAAAGAACATTTCAAGAAGGTTACAAGTATGTCCATACGGGGAACTCAAACGTTTGTTACATCTGAAAACCTGTAAAAATGTGGTTCAACGTGTAAACTTTCAGTTAACTTGGCTAACAAGTCTGTTACGGAACATTATGTACAGTAACTCGTCACTTGAGGCATAATACAGTAATAACGGAAAGAACGGCAGTTATGAAACAAATATATAACATAGCTAACGTTATAGCTAGGCTACATGTGAGTCCCGACCAGGTTAGTGGTGTTTTTAGCATTTGTAGCATTTTAGCTCTTAGCTGTCACTGCTGAAGTAAACTACTACCTTCTTCTTACCTCTGGATTTTAAACACTGACGAATCATCGCTGGGCCGACAATGTTTGACCAGTCATATAAAGCTGTGTGCGCGGCTCTGTGCATGGTAATCACTTTATGGTTTAACCACCTATGTTACCAAAGAAACGTAAAATAAACCAATGTGGGTAAAGTGCAAACCGTCATTGAAATATCAGGAAGGTGGACGTGGCGCAGAAATATGACGTCACGACTGGCACAACTTTCTTCTTCTTCTTCTGTAAGCGTTATTAAACTGTATAGCAAACAAAACAAGTAGACAAAACAAAACAACAAAAATAAAAATAAAATAAATATCTATACATACACTGACAAAAATATAAATGCAGCACTTTTGTTTTTGCTCCCATTTTTTATGATCCGAAGTCAAAGATCTAAGACTTTTTCTATGTACACAAAAGGCCTATTTCTCTCAAATATTGTTCACAAATTTGTCTAAATCTGTGTTAGTGAGCACTTCTCCTTTGCCAAAATAATCCATCCACCTTGGCATATCAAGGAGTAGATTTGATTAGACAGAATGATTATTGCACAGGTGTGCCTTAGACTGGTCACAATAAGTATAAGTCCACTCTAAAATGTGCTGGTTTATCTGAGACATTTACAGTAGAACAGAAGTTGCTGGATATTAGCAGGAACTGGAACATGCTGTCATTTACACCAATCCTGAGCATCCCAAACATGCTCAATGGGTGACATGTGGATATGTGGGCCATGCAAGAACTAGGATGTTTTCAGCTTCCAGGAACTGTGTACAGATCCTTGCAACATGGGTCCGAGCATTATCATGCTGCAACATGAGGTGATGGCAGTGGAAAAATGGCACAATGGACCTCAAGATCTCGTCACGGTATCTCTGTGCATTCAAAATGCCATCAATACAATGTACCCGTGTTCTGTATTTGTTGTCTATAACACACGCCTGTGTATACCATAACCCCACTGCCACCATGGGCCACTTGATTCACAATGTTGACATCAGCAAACCACTCACCCACATGACGCCATACACGTCATCTGCCATGTGCCCTGTACAATGAAAACCAGGATTCATCTGTGAAAAGAACACCTCTCCAAAGTGTCACCATTGAAGGTGAGCATTTGCCCACTCAAGTCGGTTACAACGACAAACTGCAGACAGGTCAAGACCCCAGCATGCAGCTGACCTTCCCTGAGACAATTTCTGACAGTTTGTGCTGAAGTTCTTTGGTTATGCAAACCGATTGTTGCATCAGCTGTCTGGGTGACTGTCCTCAGACGATCTTGAAGGTGAAGATGCCGGATGTGGAGGTCCTTGACTGGTGTGGTTACATGTGGTCTGTGGTTGTGAGGCCGGTTGGATGTACAGCCAAACTCTTGGAAACGCCTTTGGAGGCAGCTTATGGTACAGAAATGAACATTCAGTTCATGGGGCAACAGCTCCAGTGGACATTCCTGCAGTCATTAATATAACATTTTAAAGGCTTTCTTTCTAAATTTAATTGCTCTATTAAATTCCTTTGTCCACCATGGTACAATCTTCTTTCTGTGCTTACTTCCCTTCTTCTGTATAGTTTGCTCTGCAGCTTCAAAGACAACTTTACAAACAGAGACATTTAAATTATCAACATCTTCATTAATATACATTTTTCTCATTTCTTGATCACTAATATACTTAAATTTCTCCCAGTCAGCACTACTGAAGGACCATTTCTGTAATCCTCCTATGTCACATTCTTCTTAATTCAGACCTACTTCAGTGATTATTTGTTAATGATCACTTCCTATTGTTGTCACTCTTTGCTACTTCCATGAACAAATCAGCAGCAGCCAGTGAATCTGACACTAATGTAAGAGCCGTAGCTGATTCTGTGCCTGTTCTGACATTGATTCTTGTTTTATTTCTATCATTTAGACATACTAGATTTTCAGTCTCCATTAAGTCTTCAATTCCTATTCCATTTTCATCATTATACTTGCCCCATAATGTGCTGTGGGTATTAAAATCTCCACAACATATCACTTTCCCTCCTAGATTTACAGATTTATTACTTATAGTGACAGTCTTTGACATGGATTGTAAATGTTAACAATTTTTTCTGGCAACAATTTGAATTAAAGGCAACTGGACTTAGATTTGTCTCTGAAGACGTTTCGCCCCACTAGTCTGACAAGTGGGGACTAGTCAGACTGTAGTGTTCGAACTGATGAAGCCACTTGGTTAAGGGGTGAAACGTCCAAAAGTCCAGTTGCCTTTGATTCAAATTGTTGCCAGAATGAACATGACCTGGATGAATGAGAACATTCACAGACAGTTAACAATTTTAATATTCTCTTACTTTTGTCCAAATTTAAATGATTAAATGTTTTATTTCTATCCCTTCCCTCAAAACGTTATATTATATTCTTTGTTTTCCTAATATAATGCATCCTCCCCCACTCTCTTCCTGTCCATCTCTGCATATACTGTTGCAATGTAATTCTGGTTTCTTTTTTAAAGATTTAATTAATCCTTTAAACTCTTGTCCATTTGCTATTAAACTTCTTGTGTTCCAGTGTATCGGGTGTCAAGATTTTTGTTGACATGCTCCCATGAAATATCCTTCATACCCAAAAGTTTTTCAGCTCCCCTCACAATTATTTTGATTTCATCTGTTTTGTGTTTTACTTGAGTTGATTTCATAAGCAATGAACAAGATCAACTTATCCCCTGTCAATGCTGTGTCAGATGTCTCTCTTGCCTCTGCTCTCAAAGTTAGATTTTTCCATTCCCAGGTACAACACTGACTGATGTTTTGGATTAATGCAGAAAATAAACTCTGTGGCAAACAACTGTCTATGATACTTACAAGTTTTGTTCTGTGAAATGCTATAACTCCACAGATGAACACAACTTTTTATGATTTTTGAAGTGTGAATGCCAGAAGCAAAAAAGCTAATGTGAGTTTACACAACAAGGCTGTAAAGGCGGACACGGTGGCATGATGACATTTTGTAGTCTCATGTAGCCACTTGTTAGCAACTACCTTTTTTAAGACATATAAAAGTTTCAAAATTCATAAACGGGATATTATATTGAAGAACAAAACGTTAAATTATCTTATGATTATGTTAACCACAGACCTTAATTCAGGCATCTAACTAAAAACCTATTAAAAAAACACTGACTTCTAGATGAGGGAAAGAAATGTGCTAAAATGCTAACTCATTTCCAAATTTTAGGAATAATTCATGCAACAGTCTATAGTGAATTGCATGATTATTGCTTATTGCTGACTTTATGTAGATAAAATATCTCTGAAAGCACATTTTATTTTACATAAAAAAAAAAAAAAAAAAAAAAAAAATGATTCACATCTTACAGGGCATATCACTTTAATGGATTTATATTATAAATGGAGTAACACCACTGTTTCTTTTGAAAGTGAGTTATTATCTGACTCTGTTAGCATGTGGATTTCTTTGTGTGATTTTTTTTTTTTTTTAGATGTTACATCCAGCTGTGTCCATGTGAATGTTAGTGGGGGGTTTACAGACATGAATAACTAAATATCCCTATAATAAAACTGTCAGTGGCAGTATTCACATTGTCAGCCAGTGCAGATCCAGGGTTTGTCACTAGATGGCATTAGGTTTCTTTAATGTTCATCTTGACATGAGATTTGCTCTAAGGCCCATTCTTTGTGAGTGCAAGAAGCATGCTTACATCTGTTATTCAAGGTTAAAGAAAACCGAAACACTATCACACTAAGATATATTTTAAAAGTTATGGGGTCAGTAGGGGAAGTTAAACTGGCGTAATCTGACTTTTTAGCGTTGCTTATTTTTGTAGCTGTAACACAGCACAAACACATCCACACTTAGCAGGCAAGTTAGAGTTCACATATTTCACCTGGCATACATATCTTTGGCATGTGGGAGGAAACCAAGCATTTAAAAGAATAAAGTAAATACAGAAAATTACCTTTTTGGCCATATACGCTCTGCTTTTCTGTGTCAAACAAATCATGAGTGCATCTTTTGTTTATTGTTGTTATGTAAGACCAAACCGGAGGCAAAAGTTGAGTGTGTTGAGCAATCAGGGTTATTGTTGATGGTCTACAGGTGGCAGTGTTGCAGAGATAAAGGTCTTCAATGGCAAGTTATGTAAACTCTAGTTGGCCCCAGTTTCAGTTTCGGTCAAATATGTGTCACTGCAGTCTGGCCCTCCAAACAAGACGGCATGCACGTCAATTAGATTTCACTTCTTTAGATGCAAAACAGAAAATATATCAAAAATATATATGTTAAATTAACATATGATGCTGAGCGTCCACATTATCTGTCACTATCATTTACTTCCATGATATTAGTCAGCATATTTTAGTAATGCTTGTACTCCTCGTGTCCTTGAAAAAGCACAAGTCTTTCTGCAAAGCACATAAAATGGTGCTGGGACGCAGGAATCTGTGGAATGATGGGGTTGAGTGCTGCAGAGCTGTGATGGTCATGAGTAAACAAGGCCAGGACAGTGAATGTCAGGGTGTGTTGGTTTTGTCTGTGTGTGTGTTTGTGGTGAGACACCGGTTAAATGTTTCCCTATCTGTCTGTCTGACTGTGGGTGGCTATATGCATGTGTGGCTGCACATCAGTACGTATGGGTTGCTTTTGTCCTTTCTGCGTGAGAGTGTGTGTGTGTGTGCAATGTCACAGGTGGATTAACTGGGTGAGGGGGCTAACTTCCATGGGGACCCAAACCCCCATGGGGGCCCCCAAAGCCCTGGGTGACTGCTTGCCCTTTTGTGCGGAACAGGTAGTCTACATTAGGTTTCAAGCCTTTTTTTTTTTTTTTTTTTTTGCTGAAAACAGCTATTATAAAGTTCTGTGGAGCCAAGAAAAGCTGCAGAATTAGGTGATAATTCTGTATGTAGCTTCATCACTACAAGCAACCCCTTTTGCTTTTTTTTGATTTATTATTATTATTATTATTACTGATTAGAGCTGCTTTAATGCCTCTTTTCTGAGCACTTTATTGCTACAGACCTTATCCATCCATGACGTTACCAAATTCATTATTTTTACTTAATACTGTGTTTACATGATGCACATTCTTAAATAAAATTGTGTTTAAAGAGGACCTATTGTGCTTATTTTTAGGCACATGCTTGTTTTTTGGGGTTTCTACTGGAACGTGTTTAGATGCTTTAATGTTCAAATATTTTTTGTTCTCATACCAGCTGTAAATGCTCCGTTTGAGTGCCCCCTTCTCAAAAGCCCAGTCTACCCTGATTGGTCAGCTGGCCCACTGCTATGATTGGTCAACCAAACCAAACTCTTTAGATCTCGCTGCAGCTCCACTCTAACTAGCTTTGTTTGAGGGCCCAAATTACCCATTATGCAAATGTGTTACTTGGTGACATCACCACATTATGAAAGAAAAGGCAGATCTTCAATCAAGGCGTTTCAGGCAGTTCAGGAGCAGTGATTCTGTGGGGGAAAGCAACTCCCTCTGGCCTGAAATCTGGGCTTTGTATCTTTGCAGACCTTTTACATGCACACAAAATTAGAGAACACACAAAAAAGGAAAAAGCACAAAGGCATAATAGGTCCTCTTTAATCAATTGATCCCAAAATTGCACACAGGAGATGAGGCCAGGTAGTATTATTCCAGCACAGGAATAGTGGTTGTTTTCTGGGTCTCTAGGCTCATAATGTAGCTGCCGTTTATAGTCTGCTGTGTACACTGTAATTAGCAGAGGCAAAATAGTACACAGTGTACAAAAGAGGGGAGGTGGGGGGCCATACAGCACATTTTTGCCTGGAGACCTTTAACAGGTTAATCGGGGCATGAGGAGTAAGGGGATGAATACTTGAAATGAACATCACTTGATTCACTATGATGTCTGGTCTAAGTGGAGTTTGAGACCGGGGCTTGATGTCTGCGGACAGACTGGAGTGTGTCTGGCACACTTGAGGCACATGGTTGGAGGATTTGTGGAGAGGAAACTGGGCCTTTCAACACAAGTGGTTTTCAGAAGGGCTTTGCAGAAGTGTCTGACAGGTGTAACGTCTGTCCCCAGTAAACACTCCATCTCAGATTACTGTTTAAAGTATATGAACTAATCAAGGGTTAGGCCTTAACTTCAGTGCGCAATTGAAGGATTGAAAGACCAGAGTAAAATGCATAATTTCTTGCTCTTGAGTTGTTTTGACTGAGTGGATTAAAGAGCAAACCGCAGAGCTGCAGAAAGAGTGAGACTGGCATAATGTATGTGTCTGTGTACCTGTATGTATGTACTGTATATATATGTGTCGACTGTGTTTGCGTAATGTTTGCATGCATCCATAAACGTGTGTGAGTCTGCACACCCTTGCTCCAAGGCTCTGGTCAGACGGTGCATAGCTGTGGTGGGACGCAGGCTGAGCGCCTCTAGACTACAGTGAGTCAACAATGTCTGCTCTCGCTGAGAGGAGACATGATAGGTCTTGTCTCATTTGGTCCCTGACTGGTGTGGTGGGACACCCGAAGCTTGTGTGTGTGGGTGTGTGTGTGTGGCGTGTATGATTTTAGTAAAATGTGTTATTCACCCAAATGGAGAATATATGACAGCAACATGCGTCAGTGTCTGCGCTTAAGCACGTAATATTGCTGTTGACAACTCTCTCTTCAAATAAAATTAAAGAAAAGAATGAATTTGGTTAAAAGCTTTATGGGCAGGGCCCGTGTTAGACTTTTTGGTGATAATTTCCTTCGGGGTCAACATCTCCATCACCTCAAACTGGAAACTTTCAAACGTCTTTGTGGAGTTGGCCATGTGTGTGACATACAGTGAAGAGAGCAATGGACATTTTCATTTTCATGATGGCTAAAAGTGATTTAAAAAGGCTGAGGATGAAAATAACATGAATTAAAGGGGTAGTCCAGTGATTTAGCATTGCACTTCCATAAAGAGACTGATAAGAGAGTTCAAATTTGAAGGAGCAGGGACTAAGATATCTTGAGGGGTCAAGCTCCAAAAATGGAGCTGGATCCTACATCTCCCATGATACAATTTGATAGTGTTTTTCATGAGACCCACCTTGTCTGGTATATGGCTTCTTCTTTCAAACTCCACACCCCCCAGTTTGTAAAACAGGCTTTCTGTTAATTGTTTTATGGTCTCTAAACTCAACAACCCTGTCTCCTACAAAATTACGTTCCCATACAACTAAACTGCATTCTCAGATACACTTAGAGGGAAACGTATTTCCTCACACATTACGATCGCAGTTTTAAACCGTTATAAACATGTGGTTAACATGAAAAACGCAACAAAACCACTTTGTTAGGTTTAGTAACATAATGGTTTGGTTTAAGATGACTATGTTTGCTGCGTTTTTAATCTACAGATATAAATTAAACTAAGTGAACACTGACTTTTAGTTTCACACAGGACACAAACAGTGGTTTATTTGGTGAAAGTCCTGTGTTTGTTTGACCCATGCGCCCAGCCCAGTCACACAAAAAGGTGCGTGAATGACACAATAATGCACACGGCAAAAGCGTGCTATAAGAACGTTGTTCTTGCTTTAGACTTGTCATTTGTACGCCATGTAATCTGAACTTATACTCAGAGCTAGTGATGTAGAATAAAAAGTGAAAAAGCCTGCTTACGGTTGATGGGTCCAACAAACACAGGACCTTCAACCAGGAGGTCAGTGTTTGAGACGTTTTTGTATTGTGTTTTTCATACTTATATTATGTTGTTTCCCTAAATATTTCACTCAGTTTATGTACTTATTTTAAGCCCAACCATGATGTTTTTCCTAAACCTAAGTGAGTGGTGTGGTTGCCCCTGCTGGTTTTGCACCTTCTTACAAAAAAAGCCAAAACATTACACTGACGCTGTCGTCTGGTGGACAAGCAGGTCTATTTCACGCTTTGGTACGATATCAGGGTGATCCATCACCCCGACCACCTCCTGGCATCTGCAGACTATCATTACAAACGTATGTGTGATACGGCAAAAATAAACAGGATCCGTGACAAAATATGTTTCCCTCAAAACGTAATTCACAATGCAGTTTCATGGTATGAGAACATAATTTTTAGGGACAGCACTGAATTCAAGCTGAAATTACCATCCATTCAGCGATCACTGAAAAACAACACTGAGGGCATAATCAGTTCTCTTATGCCATAGTCCAGCCCTGTCCATGAGTACACTGAAATGCTCAATTCATAAATATTCTATATCCTCCATTTCAATTCATGGTCACTGCTGAGGGTTGGCCTCTATCCCAGGACAAATATATTCACTGTCACACCTACAGTAAGGAAAAGGCTCCAGGTCACCAAACTCATGTGTTTTTAGACTATGAATAGAAACTGGAGCACTCGGGGGAAATACACAAGAACACAGGACGAACAGTGGCCCATTAAGTATGGTGGCTCAGTAGCACTGTCATCTGCCTTTAATTCATAGGGCTCTGCTCTTTATGCATGGATTTTGTATGTTCTTCTTTTGTTTCAGAAATACTGATTCTGATGCCAAAATCATCCTGCAAGATGATATCGTAGTCCTCTTCATTATGTTTCACTGTAAAATTGCTTTTGGTTCACAGACCCTTTTAAGTGGAAGGTCAAAGTGCAAGATCGGCAACAGGAAAGCAGCTTTAAATGGCCCAGTTTGGGTTGTCACAAACAGAGTTGCATGTCACTTTTATTTATAACCTTGGAGGAACACTGTTGATACACACAAATACTGGTCAGGCTGCTCTTGACAATATAAATTCTTAAACCACATGGTATTTCCCTTGAAAACAACAGTTATTTGACCCAAATTGTTAGAAAAAAGAAAGAAATAAAAGTTATGCAACGTTGTTTAAAAAAGCCAACCATTTTATGGTTTGGTGGTATCCCTCTGGAAAAGGCAAGATGTCTCATAAAATAGTACAAAAAAAAGAGATTCATTTTCTGATTTAAATTCACCAAGTCTCTTAAAAACCACCCTTTTTATAGATGGCTGTACACGATTAAAACCAGAGGAAAGTGATTTCTCTTCCATTATTGTATTGTTTAGACTCAAAAATCTATCTTGTGCACCGTACCAACCCAGTCAAATCACACTCTACACCGCCTGTTTTCATGGACACTGGAGAGTGTATTTAGCTTCGTCTGGTACAACTTAAATGGCCCTTGTCTGTCTGGTACTATTCTTTTGGGTTTATCTTTCTTTTTTTTTTTTTTTTTTTTTTACCCCAAAGGGATGGGATATAATGTTTAAGTGTGTTCCTTTGTGTGGGGGGATTTAAAACTCAAGTGTGTTCAGGCAATTCTCGTCAAGATTTCTGAATGAAGCAGTAGGATAATAACTGCTATTTCAGATAGGAAGCATGTAGAGAAAACAGATTCGTGGCCACCCGAGACAAGACCGTTCAAAGGAAGCATGTAAACAAGCTCAGGAAAATGAGGCAAAAGTGCAGCCTCATCAAATGAAATTACATTTACCTCAATGTCAAGCCCAGGCATATCAGCTAGTTTATATAAAGAAGGTGTGCTCAGTATGGGCCTTAAAGCATCAGTGGGTAGAACTGCAGCGATTATGATTTCAAAAATAAGATTTTTATATTTAAAAAAAGTCACATTATGACAGTGGTGCATGAGACGGGTAATCTGAAAAATTACACAGACCGGAGGAAAACAACTAATCAGAGCCGAGCTGGAGCCTTACCCTCTCTGAGCAGCTGTCAATCACTCGCAACTCTTATCAAACGGTCAAACTAGGCAGCGCTGATCAAATATGAATCAATATTCTGTTGCTGTAATGTACTATGTTGAGAACAGTTGAGGAAATACCAAGCACCGCCCACCAGTCGGAGCAAACTTTTCATTTTACAGCTAAACAGTAACTATGAGATGTTTCTGAAAACATCTGAGGAGACAAATAGTTATTACAGTAACAGAATATTGAATCATATTTGATCAGCGCTGCCTAATTTGACTGATCAGAGTCTGTGAGTGAATGATAGCTGCCTCCACTGAATGAACAGCCAATGGGAACGCTCTCTCTCTCTGAAATGACCCGTGATTGGCCAAAGTCTTCATTCATGGGCTAGACTTGTTGGTGCAGAAGTCTAGTTTTCTCTCAGAACACTTCAACTGCTAAATGCTGAAAGGTTATTATGGGATTATTGCCCGATGACGCCAAAAATATTCTGCCTACTACAGGTTTAACCAGAAATGTGATATACTTGTGGAGAAACTGTGTTATTTTTGGACTAAAAGAGTCCACAGCATTAATATCTATCAGAGCTTATAGGATAGAGGCATCTGCGTTTTCATTCCATTTATACTGATTTTCAAACACAGAGGCAGATAAATTTAAGGAAACAATCCATTTAAAGGGTGTGATGGCAAGCCAAGCAGCCCTTCATTTATGCTAACCTGTCATTTAACCAGTATTTCCTGTTAGCCACAGGATGTGGCTCCCTTTGCTTTGCCTTTGCTGTCCTAAATGGTTTTCCGGAAGTTGTGTTTGTACTCTCTGATTTACAGACTGCAAACTGTGGGTTTCCAGGGCATGAGTACATACTGTACAAATGGCCTTGCAATAGGAAGTTGAGTGATGAGTGCTACTGTTGAATTTTGGTACGCCATGTGAGCAGATACGTGATTTACTGCTCATTTTCCCAGCATTTTTAAGACTGAATTTAGATGGAGGGAAATAGTGACGTATAGTATGAATGCATGGAAATAATGCCAGAGTTTCTGTGACATTGAATTGACATGTCTAAGTTCAAGCATACAGATGAATTGGTATATTCAAGGGTCATTTTGCCACTTAGGTGCTGCTGGGATGGTGACTAGCAAGCAAATGTTAATTTTCTTTGTTGCTGTTATTGTGAAACAGTCGTGACTCGAATGAGTGCTAAACAGCTGGTGGCAATCCAAATGACATAAAATAAGAAGTGAAACAGAGCAGAGTCAAGGCTGTGGCTGAATTATGTGGTAGTCAGAACATAGAAATATTATATTAAAACAACAGCAGCCAGTGGTAGAAAATCTCCTGGCCATCGTTTTACCACATTGTGCTCATCCCATTTGTTTTCCATCCTGAAAAAGACAATGTTTTTATAGCACGCAGGGAGTGGATGATTCCCTAATAAATGTCACAACCACAATCCAGGCCTCCCCCTCAGTTATTCTAGGTGATATTTTTAGAGGGGTTCGGTCCACAATCCGCAAGTGAAAAGGCAAGGACTTGTTTTTGTTGATGCTCGTCTTACCACTTCAGTGTGGTGACTCGTGATGAGCTGGTGCCTCCATACGTCACGGAGGCCAGAGTGAGTGGGAGTCAGGCTCCGGGCTCTATTAAGGGGGGAGCCAGTCGCCCAGGTTATTGGGCAACTAGTGACGGGGGACCGTCCCGTGGATTTCCACTCACTGCTATTTTAGGGTGGCAGCAGGTCTGTTTTGAGTTTAGAGAGAAGCCACAATATCCTATTAAGCATTGTTAAAGTAATTGGGCCATGTTTACTCAGAGGGCCTGCCTGGTTACACTGAGGCTCCTGAGTCTCTACAGATGCTACACAAGACATCTTAAGGCTGTAGATGGATGGATGGATTGATGGATGGATAGATAGATATGGATGGATGGATAGATAGATAGACAGATATGGATGGATAGGTGGGTGGATTTGACTGGATTGGACTGGGCTGAAATTAATAGATGTATGCATGGATGGATGGATGGATGGATGGATGATGATGGATGGATGGATAGATAGATATGGATGGATGGATTAGATTGGATTGGATTGGATTTCTATCCCACCATTAGTAAACATCAGATGGATGGATGAGATGGATCTGTAGTCCCAGAATTGCACCAGACATGAAGCAGTAGGAGAGAAAACCTTTCCTGCTGCTGCAAAAGTGCAGCCATGCTGTGGCCTCCTGGCTCACATCCAGTGTCTCCTACTTTGTTTAGAGGCTGTCTAAACCCGGTTGGACTGTGGCTGGTTCAGCTGTGAGGCACAGTCAGGTCAGACCCAACCAAAACTCACCACTGGCTGACACATAAAGCACAGCTGCCCAACACTGTGCCAGTGGCTTGCATTTAGCCCTCAACAAATATAGAGATTTCAAATTATTCTAGAAGAGATGCAAGTTTTGATGCATCATCCATTTTGTTCTAATAATGGAGTAAATGCTAAAGACAGACTGATTACAAACTATATTAACTGCTTTTTTTTTTAAAAAAAACTTTGAAAAATAGAACAAAAGCAATCTGTCAAATTCGTGTTAAACTTAACATGTTGATTCCATGTGAGATGAGCCTGATATTTTAATATTCTGACATTATTTGGGGGGCTGGTTTATCACTGAAAGCCTGGCTGCCAACCTCATAGAGATGGTTAGCCATTACATAGATAAATAAATATCTGATATCACTCACAGTTTTATACTTCATCCTACATGACCGATGCATTGCCAAACAGGTCAGCCAGACTGGGAATCTGTGATGAAACTCAAGTGGAAGTGGAAACACATTATTTAAGGAAACATTCACATTTTCAGCGATGACGGTTGCTTTGCATTTCCTCTTCTTTTCAGCGATAATGTCATAAAAAGTCATTTGACTAATAACCAAGCAGCCAACACGTTATTATTACAAAACATTTAAAAATGTATCTTAGAGACTTAATTTTACTATTTTCTAGTCATTTAAAAGTTATTTCTTTGTTGACAGGAAACTACAGGAAACATCTGATTGGTGGGTCACTTTAAAAATATATGTATATATGTGCATATAAGCAAGCACAATAAATGCAAAAAATAACTGACATTGATATGTTTATTTACATTGTCTGTCTGAGTGCTCCAAACCAGTCCTGCACCACTTCTGCCTTTCCTGCGGCTGGCTGTCGTCCTGCATGGTTTTCCTCTGAAGGGTAATCACAGCACAGCCTCATTCAGACACCTTCTGGTTCCAGGGCAGTTGAGAAAATGATGGCAAGCCATCTGCTGTCTGAGAAGAAAAAGAGCATCTTTACTGTGTCTGAGGTTTGGAGATGTCGGGCTGAGATTAGATTCACCAAAGAAAAAAACAAAAAAACAACAACTGGGGCCCAGCAATTACCTTACTAATTCTAAATTGGTTATGCAACCGAAGCGTCCCTGGATGTTGTGAGAGCCGACTAAAATTCAGAGTAAATATAATTTGCCCAGAGAAGAAGCTGGTGAAGGCCAGATCCTGTGCTTTACTGATGAGACTGGTCCTCCATGTGGCATTAAAGGGGAACTACACCCATTTCCACCCAAATTCATGCAAGTTATTCCTATGGACTAAGACAGTCTAAAACATATTAGTAAATGTGAACAGCTCTCACAAATCCAAAAACTAGAGCGCTAAACTCAAACTTGTGTCATACAGTAGAAAGTGTGGTGCTGCTTCATAGACAATGAATGGGGCACCAGACAAATGGGATCCCAGGTGTTAATCTTTGTCACCACAGAGTAAGATTAGTAAGGCGTAAGCAGGCTGCAACAGTTTTCATTAATGTTGAAAATAAAACTCAATGTTTCATGACCACTGTCTTTTAACTGATTTAAATGTGGAAAACTCAGTAGATCTTCAGAATTTCACATGACATGTGACTCGACCTGAGCAGGGACTCGACTTGACTTGCTTGATTCCCACCACAGTAACTTTTGACTTAACGTTAAGGTTAAGACTTGCACATGTGTGACTGACTCCGACTCTGGCTGAAAGTTACAGCTGAAGCCAGCAGCCTGTTAACCTAGCCTCACATAGAGACTGAAAACAGAGCGAAACAGCTCGCTAGCAAACTCTAGTCTGTCCAAAGGTAACAAAATGATTGTCCTCTCATCTTGTGTAGTATGTTAATGAAGCAATTTCCACTCAAATTAAAACATTTTCCACTCGCACAGACACATCTTTGCCTCAGGTTTTACCTCTAACATTAACTTTTCCTCTAACATTTGCAGAGGCAGTTAGCTGTTTCCGGTCTTTATGCTAAGCTAAGCTAAATAGCTGCTGGCTGTGTATTTACTGAGAGGATATGGGAGTGGTATCAGTGTTCTCATCTAAATCTAAAGAGAGCAAGTAAGTGTATTTCCCAAAATTGTACTGTGTGTATAACTATTTCTTTAGCAGTATGTGAATAATCAGGCTGTGAGTATTTGGACGTCTTATGAATGACTCCTCAGGAGGTGCCAAGGCAGTAAGGTGGTAAATACTTGAAGGCTTGTATCACTCACAGAGGCATGTGAGACGGGTCTGGAGTCCACACACAGAGGAAACAGGTCTGTCACACACAATTACACACATACAGTCGGCTCACAGCATCTTGCTCATCATATCTAGCGCTACTTGCTCAGCACAGCAGTCCCGCTGACAGACAGATCAAAGGTCAGTCAGCGACAGAGAGAAGCAGCAGCGAGGACAGATTAAGATGGCACTGTGGGTAAAAAGTGGGGGGAGAGAAGCGGAAGACAGAGCCCAGTTATAATTGCTTGCGTAGGCTGACACATCTGAATTTACAGGCTGCGCTGGATCTGCTCCACTCATCTAAAACTGCCTATTTAAGAACTGAGAGAGAAAAAAAACAGCAGATATTTTGTTCACTTGTTTCTTAATCTGTTGTAGGCCCCTCCCTTTGCTTTGCTGTTGCTAAATTTGTCTCCCCTTGCTCAAACGTAAGAAGCCAAAATGACACCATTATTTTGACTAGACTGTTTTTCCTCCCAGGGAGAGAGGCCAGAGGAAGTGTAGGTGACCTAGACTGGTTAACCGCCGCTTCACCACGAGCTGGCTGGGGCACTGCCACCCCCGCAGCCACCCTCTGCATCCACCGCCTGCCAGGTCCACATTACTACTACTACACGCCATGACCACAAGTGGCCCTACTCCAGTGCCAGCCTCCCAACGGGTCCATGCTGGGTGCTTTCTCTCTCCCCCCACTGGTGTAAACAGTCTCCCGTCTAGCCATCGGTTGGCCCGGAGCTCATTTTGGTTGCATTTGCAGGCCAAATGTGTGTATGTTTGTGTACATTAACCCGCCTTGGGCCTGCACCGGCAGTCTACACAGCTCTTTCTCTTCACTGCATACGCATGACGCCACGCACATGTTGTTTTTGTGCTACTTTTTCTCCATGAATTGCAACACCCCCAACCTCGAGCTGCTGTCTGGGACCAATCAGCTGAGGAGTCTTGGCTCAGATGCTGCAGTTTATTCTGGACGCCGCATCAGGGGGGATATTAAATGATCTCTCCTCCAAACAGAAAAGAATATCACATTTACTAAGAACCGGGGAGACCACAGTGTACAGGGCCCCTCTCGAGGGAAGTTCTCACACACCCCTAAAAATGTCCTCCTGCAGCCAAGCACCAGATGTTGTCATCTGTCTACTGTTGATTAAAAAACACAAACACACCCAGCCACAGAGAGTCAAGCATGTCAGCTCCGTGAGTTAAAACAGAAAGGGAAGACATGCTATGTCTCTTTGTCTCTTATTGTTTGGACCCTGAGTGTTATTTGGGACAAAAAGGTGTACTGTAAACACTGCAGCCTGTGCTACAGTCACACGTATATACAGTATACACTCACACACACCGCCCACCCCACTGGTTGTGGAACACTGCCTGAGGTGTTTCGGACCATTTCTTGGTGGTACCAACACTCCACTCATGCTGTGGGACTGAGACATAACACAACAGTCAGGTTAGACCATGGATATCTTCTTTGTTTACATCTGTCTGACAGCTACATTGGACTCTGTTGCACTAATTCATGTTCTCTTAACCCTCCATTGGTTAAGCCAGCAGGATAAACGCTCCAGAGAGCAAAAGGTCATTTTGAACTTTCTGACCTTCTGGTCACGCCCCATAACAAAGCACATCTAGCACACATCATGTCAAAATATTTATTTCTAACCATTATTTTTTACCACAATAATAGTTCCAGTTCCCTGACCTGATGTCACCCATCAATTGTACTGCAAAAAAACACATTCAAGTCCAACTTTTAAAGGGTTTTCACATTCAAACAAATCCAGGTGCGTCATGTTACACGATTCTCATAATTTTTTTTGCACTAGGAGCTGAATTGCTGAATAAAAAACACTTGCTAACCTGTAGGAGAAACACGGAGTGATGACTAATTTTTAAAAGAATAATAATCTCGCTTTTGCACATGGCGAGACACAGGACTTGGTGGTGGTCTGCCTCTCTGCCGAACTTTCCATGTTTCTTCTCTGCGGTGATGATGGTGGTGTTACGTCCCAGTGGAGACGGTGTCATACTTTCCCTGCGCAGCTGCTGTGCTGAAGTTTTCCCCTGCGTCTTGACCAGAGTGACCATCATCACGCCATTCGACGATGCTTCCCAGCAGACTACAAAGAGCTTTAAAGACACACGCACTTGTTTTTGTGCTTGATTTTGTTGTATTTTTTTTTTTTGTTTAATAATGCAAGTATGTCTCTGTAAGTCCCTGCACTTTGGTATGCCAGCATACATGCCCTTATGCACATACAGTAAACAGCGCTGATAATCAAGCACATCCTATTTCCTTCAGTGTTCCTTCACTGGCAAAAAGTGCCACAGACATGACACTTTGTGATAAAGTTCCGTGATGATTTCACATTTTCCACTTACAGTGCAAGTTTCAGTCCGATACAATGACTTATTAACCAAGTATATTCTCTTTTCTTCCCATATCAGCAAGTTTTTCTTTTCGCAATACTTGGAAGTGCATGTGATGCTTTGCGCCACTGAGGTGGCTCTACATTTTCCACAGAAAAACATAATTTTGTGACTCATACAGTATGTTATAAATTAGCATCCACTTGCAAGGGGTTTCCACATACATATGCTAATATGTTAAGTTTGGCAGCACGCTGGTGATGTATATGAATAGTTTTCACACAACAGTGAGTGAGGGTGCTAATATCCTGGATTTGAAGGTTTTAAAATCATGACAGAGTGTTTGCTGGTCTCAGTTTAAATGGTATGTACGTGCACAGACAGACAGTGTGTGGTGAGACGACTGGTTTGGGATGTGGGGAAAGAAGGAGCGAGGAAGGAGGTAAGGGGCCGCGAGTGAAAGTGGGAGGAGTGAGTCTGGGTGTGGGACTGTCATCCCATTGAGGGGAGTAGCTGTGGTGTTTTGATCGAAATCCAGCAGATGTGGGAGAGGAGCGAGGGGTGTGGGTGAGAGAGCAAAGAGAGAGAGAGAGAGAGAGAGAGAGAGATTTCCACCCACCCAACAAGGAGACACGCTCATAAACAGCAGGCAGACGGAGTGAGAGTCAGAAAGACACAGGATCTCAGGGCAGCAGCAGTTCAAACAGCGAGGCAGACAGAAACAGAGTTTCATTGAGAGAAGATGTTTTATTAAAAGGGAGGAAAAGTCAGACTCACTCAAACACACACACACACACTAATAAACACAGCGCATGCCACCCAGACAGACAGGCAGGAACCAGCTAAACCCAAGATTTACTACCGTTAGCCAGAGAGGAAAAGTCTAATAAGGACACTCTTACTTTCTCCCCACATCTCACACACACACACACGCACACACACATACAGACACACACATACTGGTGCTGAGTGTGTGTGAGAAGCAGGGCTGATCGACCAACAAGTGGAGCGTCAGGGAGGAAGAAGCAAGCGAGTGGATGGATGCCTTTTGCAGACTCAGTGGCCTGGACCCTCTGTGGGTGAGTTTGTGATGTGTTCACTGACCCTGAACTCTGTCTTGTGTGTTTTTGCCAAAAACAGATAATGTAGAACCAGTTCAGTTATGAAGAGTTTGATATTTGGGGGGGTTTATTGTCACAAAATTCATGTTTATTTGATATAATAAGCCAGTATCATGAGTAAATATGTAAAAGTAAAAGTTGTGCATTATGAGCGTCCATTGTTGTTTTCTGACATAATACAATGAAAACTTTTGATATAACTTGTTAATCCTCAGCATTGATGTGATTTAAGGATTATTAGCATTAGCCACATTAGCATGCTGTTCCTGTGTTTCAGCTATGCTGCTCATTAGCATCCGACAGGGTATCACTGTGCATTACTAAACAAGAGAATGACAAGGTGTAGAAGAGGAAGAGGGAGGTATGTTAAGTTTAATGTTAGCTGGCAGCACTCAGCAGTACAGGAAGAAAATCACCATAGCATACGTTGACCTTCTCAGTTTGTGCATAGATATGCGAGTGCATTAGAAATCCAGTCTAAAGTAAGTGTGAATAGCAGAATTTACCTGCCAGAGTTGCGTTTACCATCACTCTGCTGTGATTCAGATGCTGGGAGGTGGAGATTTGTCACACCAAGTGAGCTGCTGTTGTTGGAAAGGCTTTTTAGTCCGGTGTATGAGCAAACCTCCACATTCTGAATCCAGGATCCAGCTGGAACGCCAACATTATTGAATGCAATCGCTCCTAACTTGTCTCTTTCTTTCCCCCCTCTTCCTCTCTCTCCCTCTGCATTTCTGTTTCTCATTATGGCTCTTTCTCTGTTTTTGCTCTTGCAAAACCTCAAAACATTGGCCCTCAGACTTTATGTAGAGAAAGCAAAAGTGTGATGTGTATCATCTCCATGCAGCATGCTCTAAAGTTCAAAGTATAAACATGATGTTGTCGGCCACATTACATCCATCACAAAGCATGGGGGATGTTTTAACAGATGTTTTTGTCTCCCATTGGCTGCAAAGTACTTTCAGTTATTAACTGTAGTAATCAAACCTTTCACATACTTTTGGAACAGCGTCATTGCTTACTCACTGGTCACAGCCCTAGGGTAGTGATGGGGGTTTATTATACTGAACTGAACATGCACAATCCAGCTCAGCAGAAGAGGTTTGATCCAAAAACACCCCACACAATGTGTGCATGCAAGCATTTTGGGGTAGACAAATCTGAAAGGGGCCAATATAGGAGCTTACAATGTATGTAGTTTCTTTCCTTTTAAGTCAAGTCATCCTGCAGTTTGATAAATAGATTAAAGTTGAGGTGAAACTGTCAGGAAAGTGATTAATGCCTTGTAAAATTCCACATATGCCACATATTCAATAGGTGTATAATGCTGCTTTGCACACAAGCCTGTGCAAGATTTCATTCATTTAACTCGTTATTAGCCACCGATGTAAAAAAGGGGCCTTCAGCAGATTTGATGCACAGTAAAAATGTCTACTACTTTCACATCACTGTGCTCGTCAGGTAAAAATAGACACCTTGTGGTGCCCAAGCATCTACTGGTTTACTGCAACCACTTAGCAAAGGGTGAGAAACAGAATAAGTACTGAGCAAAATGCACAGAAAAGTGCTTGGAAAGGGTTTGACAAGTTGTATTTCTTACATAAAAGTGTTCTGTTCATCCGCCTGCCACTGACCACAGGAGTCAGAGGGGTCTGTGAAAGTAGCCTCCCACGCACTGCCTCTCGAGAGATTTATCACTGAAATGGATTTTGGTACACCAGTGCTCACAGAGACCAGTGGTGTGTTCATTATATAACCTGAACCACCTATAAAGAGTTGGCTGTGGGAATAACTTGTGACACTGCGGTGATGCAGACAAAGATGCGTGCCACCTCTAATTTGAACAGGTATAATCAGACAGCCCAGTCACACAGCGGTTCGTGAAATAATCGAGAAATTGAATGTACTGATTTGTGTAGCTAGACGTGAACTTCACATTTTTTTCATGATGGTCAATACGAATTGTCTGTAATCCATGTAATTGTGAATCAGGAAGTATAAGTGGATCAGGGTGGATGTGGGTTAAAAAACACAGGACTTTTGCCCAAGAGACCGGTGTTTATGTCCAGTGTGAAACTAGAAGTCGAAGTTGACTTTTTTTGTCACGTAACTTTGGTACTTAAGTTACGGCACTTCCAGAGTTATTTTAACCCAAACTGTGATCTGTTCCTAAATCTAAGAAGTTTTTGTCACTAACTTCCATACTTACATTACAGCACTTTCTGAGTTATTTAAAGCCAAACCGCAATGTTTCCCTAAAGCTTAGTAGTTTTGTTGCCTAAGCCTAACCAAGTCAGTCTTTTCCAAAACCTTACAAATTAGTTTAAATCTGAAAATACTGGGGCGGAAATTGACACATGCATCACATGTTGCTAGACATTCGTAGGAAAACACACTAAAAATATGTTGTTGAAAATAATGCTGAGCATCACGAGAAAAGTAAATTTGTGTCTATGTACATGAATCAAATAGGTTAAATTTCGGAACTACTGTATTTCACAAACTGCCATGAGACTGCGTTGAGTCAGATCATGACTCAGACCCTTGTGGCTCCAGAGGTGGAAAGCAGTAGCGATTGATGGTAAACTTAAATTAATCACTATTCATGGTGAGACAACCCCCAGCAACAGTGTGTCCCACCTGACGTGGTCGACCGGCAGGGCTGCGTTACATAATGGCCCGACAGCTGCCACCAATTGCGGCCGCTCTCTCCCTTATCCCAGTTGGGAGTCTACCAACAGGGCCAGACTACTTCGCCATGCTCGAAGTCTTAAACCACTTCCTGTGGTGACTCCGCAGGGCAGCCTCCTTAGCACAGCCAGACACCCTGCCCCTCATTAGACCACTGAGGTGATAAACAAGGGCAGCAAGACAACAACAAGCCACTTAGCCCCTGGTGTTTTTTTCACAGGAGACAACCTAACCTGCTTCTGCTGCTGTTACATAATCTCAAACCTTTGGCAACATTTGTCCAGTACACCTCATCTTCATAGGCTTGTGTTGTTTATAGGCTATAGGCTATATATGTTAAAGTCCTTGACCTAACATTTTAATGTGTTGACAGCTTACATTGTCCTACTCACATTAGGACGTGAGCCAAAGACGTGGTCAGAAAAAATTCCCAAAACTGACTCAGCTTTTTTACCAAAAGAAGGCCTCTTCCAGCTCGCACTCTGTCAGGACCTGGCACAGACATCTGTTGACGTGCTGTGGTTTCACTCCCCACTGCTGTGATGGATGAAACGTAGGACCCTGCAGTCTGAATCTCTTGGACTTGGCTCTCACATGCTCTGTCCATCAGATGATGGATATAATCTCACAGTTTAACTCTTTGTTTGGTATACTGTCTTGATCTAAACGTCTGGCTTTGTTGCTTTATCTCTGTTGTAGGACTGGAACCGTACATGGTACACAGCCAACCCAGACCTGACCCAGTGTTTCCAGAACACAGTACTGGTGTGGGTCCCCTGTATCTATCTGTGGTTGCTGGTCCCTTTCTACTGCCTTCACCTCTACTGCCATGACCGTGGACGCATTCGAATGTCCTGCCTCTGCACCGCCAAGATGGTAAGACTTCAACACAGACTTTGGCCAGTCTTCAGCTTAACTGTAAGGTTTTTCACATGACTGAAATCAGACACAAAAACAAGACTTTATTAGTTTTTCTCAACAGGATCCTCTGTACAACAGAAAAGAAATATACTGACTGAAAACTTTCTCCATTCCTCTCCTGTCCTGCTCAGGTGTTGGGTTTCCTGCTGGCCTCCTTTGGCTTTGTGGAGTTCTTCTACATCCTGCTGGAGAGGAGCCAGGAGATCCAGCAGCACATGGTCTTCCTACTAAGCCCCATCATACGCAGCATGACTGTGGTAAATATTGTGGCTCTTTCCTGATCTGTTTACCCGTATATGTCTCAAATAGGGAATTATTAGACTGAAGTCATTTAAATTTTTGATTGTATTGAGAAGGTTCTAGTTCTAGTTCTAACCTTGCATGTCTTGCATCAAGGGTGGATGAGCAGCATCCTGCAAAGTCATGAGTCTGACTGGCTTCACTGGCTTAAAGGACCAGTGTGTAAGATTTGGTGACATCTAGTGGTCAGGTAGCAGAATGCAACCATTTGAATACCCACAAAAATGTGAAAGGCTTTCTCTTGACCCAGTGTTTGTTCAGTCTGGGCTACTGTAGAAACATGGCAGAGCAAGATCTCTTTCTAAGCTAACAAAAATACAATTAGTAGTTAGTTAGTTTCAAATAATTATACACTACTGAAAACATTTCCGCCAATAAATCCCCCCTAAATCCTACACGTTGGTCCTTTAAGTCAGTTTGTAGACTCATCCACCTGAAATAACTAGCATATGTACTGTGAGGGGTATAACCATAGACAGTATATAAAGATGGACGACATGACAGCTCCCCAAAAGTGAAACAAAGAACACCTCGATCGCCCCCTGGTGGCTGGCTGCAGTATAGGTCATAAATTTGCCTCCTCCCCGATAGCATGTTAGACATGAGCCAAACTAAAAAGTAAAAGTACAAGTCACATTGTTCCCAAAGATGGTTTCTGTCATTTTAAATAGATCTTATCATGCTGATGTATGCTTAAGTGTTATTTTTTCTGACAAGGTTGGTATTAATTAGCTATTTTATGCAATGTCTTTCTGGCCAAACAGCTACCGTGTTGCTAACACAGCAGCTAGGTGGCTTACACTAGCAAGCTCTGGCTGTGCTCAACTCGAGATAGACTCGGATGGGTGTGTGGGCGGGACCTCAATACCACGACTCCAGCCCCCTGATCACTACTGCGCAGACTGTTGACCTCAAAATCTTAAGATAGAAACTCCCGTACCTGGGATATTTTGAATTTACTGCTGTACAGTGGGGGGAAGTGGATGCATTGTCCATCTATATATACAGTCTATGGGTTTAACAGAAAAGACAGAAGTGCATTTGATACATACCCCTGAAATCAAACTCGAATCGAATTGTAGAGCGTGTAAAACTGTTGACGGGTCCTTAAACGATTGAAATAGCTTGCTGCTTAAAAGTTATTTCACAGGTCTCTAGTGATAAACAAATGGAACATGCCCTGTCATTTATCCCTGATAAAGTTTTTACAAGGCAATGAAATGAGAGTGTGTGAGCACAACACACAGTGAATGCCAAAGAATCATATAATTGAGCATTAGTTTTAGAGAGTCCAAGTGCCTGTATGGAAAACTCTTATTGCTATATATGCAACTGATTTGTAGCTCAAATCCCACTTCTGACATCCCTCATGTGTTGCTCTGGGCAACAGAGAAGTTTTGGGAATATTTCAGCCTGTGTCCTGCTGGCTCACATGTGCAGGCAAATGGAGGAACATATAGTCAACGCACAGTATGTTGGCCAGACACTGAAGTGCAAAGATGCATAACCAGGGTTAGATTTATAGTGTTGCAGGCAATGCAAACATTACAGTGCCCTGTAAATGCCGCCATGTATTTGACCACCAGTCATCAGGGCGCAGAGTACATGTGTAGTGACATCAGCTACTATTTGATGTGGAAGTTTCAATGCGATGAAAAAATGTGATTGGTAGGTGTTATGAAAGTGAGACCATATGTCACAAAGAAAAGAATGTATATAAGCCCAAAAAATGTCAGATGTTTTTAGAGGCTTGCTCTTTTCCAATGATGCTGTTTTCCCCACATCATCGCCATGGCATCGCATGGCTAATCATGTGGTTTAAAGGGGAACTACGCCAAAATTCATATATGTTATTCCTTTGGCCAAAGACAGTCCAAAAAATATTAGTAAACTTGAACAACTCTCTCCCAAATCCAAAAACTAGAGCACTAAAACTGTAAGTGTATGGGCACATTTTTTGTTTCACAACTGACAACACAACAAGAGAATAAAACTCAAAAAAAAAGAAAACAAATATTCGTTCTCCCATTCATTGTCTATGGAGCAGCTCCAGACTTTACACTTGATGGCATCACAAGTTTATGACTTCCTTCTCTGGTTTCTGGCATTGAGAGAGAGGAGCTCATGTTCACTAATAGTGAGGCCATGGGAATAACATATGGGAATTCTTAATTTGGTTGGTTTTCCGCTTAAAATTAAGCTAATTTGAATCTCTTCAAACCTTTTCATTCATCTTTTTTAAAAAACAACAACACAAAACCACTGAATACAAAGGTGACACAGTTCAATTGTAGCCTATGTTACACCTAATTACATAGAAAGGTTCAGTTTTTATATAGGCTAGGCTACAGGTGTGCTGTTAGACTTGAGGTTTTGACGCCGGTTCCTTCTCTGAGCACTATTGTTCTGACCAAGACTGTATTTAAGGTGCAACGTGTTTAACTGCAATGCAGGACGGAAGAAAACATTCATCTAATTTACCTTGGAACAGGGACCTGAGGCTTTGAATAAACAAAGCCATACCCAAAATCCATAGTGCACACTGATTTGCTCAGATCAGAGGTCACATGTTTGGATCCAAATCAGTGCAAGACCTATGCAGATTTATGCAGTCTAGATGATTAAACTTTACGAATATTGCTTGTCTCTTCCTCTTCCAAACATCTTTAATCAACACACCCTCCCCACCCTACCTGGATCAGGGTGGCATGTACTGTAGGGTGGGCTTACAGAACATTATTTATAGAAGATAAGGGCTAGTGTGCAATCAGAGAAATGTTTTCAGTGGCTTGTGTTGATGGAAACAACCCCGAATGTTTCTCAGAACACGATCCCATTCATTTTCTGCAGACTTTAAATGATACTTAACCAATGAGTAGGAACAAAGAGAAAAAGGGGTGCAGCTGACATCATGGGTGGCATGGTACGATTGGAACGCAGTTTATCCCGAGCGGCAGTGATATAAGAATGACAATACAGTAAAGTAAGGGAGTCTGAACAGGAAAGGGTTGCTGTGGCCCAGTGAGCTGTATAGCGTTTCCCAACAAAGCGTCCTCTCTCTGCAGCCTTATACAGGTCCTGCACAGTCTCCAAGTCAGACAGCCTTGCCCACCTGTGGTCTTTTCAGACTGCTGAGTAAATAGCAGCACGTGTTTGGGTAAAAATACACTGAGACGTCTCTTGTATCGAAGGGTTTATTTCAAATAAAGGCAATTTATTTTCAAGGATATACTCTATCAGGCCAAAGATACAGATGACATCTATTAAATCAGATTAAGAGCTTGTCGCTGATCTTTAAATCTACTTGCCAGACCTATCTTTATTAAAGGATGTAATTTTCTTGATGCTGATTGTAGCCACCCACCACCACCACCACCACCACCACCACCACCCGTTCCCTGGGTGCAGGCCTGGAACACTGTGCTCTTGTTACGCCGACCAACTCGTTTTGTTGCCCTTCAGCTCAACTTAATGTATGGGAACAGTTTTCAGCCCACGAACGAATCATGGTCACTATTGATGAAAAGCGCACACACAACACCGACTATAATCAGCAATAGCATGACGTAAAACTCCTATTCCATCCCAAGTACTGCACACTTCCCATGTAATTATAAGGTAGGGTTTTGATTTGGGGCTCGAGTGATGGACTTAGTTCCACCCACTGACTTCTACAAACAGATGGGCTGATGGTTTGCAGCAATATGGCAAGTAAGAGCAGAAGGCTATGAATAGGAGGGTCCTTGCCCTCAGATGCTGACCCAAGGTCGGCTTTATGATTCCCTCTCTCATGTTAGGGTTTGGATTGGGGCTGATGCAGCCTCAGTCTCATCAGTTTAGGACTTTAAATACCAGCAGGACATACAGTTCTTGCCACAAGCAATTGGTGCTGCTGACTGACATACTGTGAAATGTAGGAGATACGCGTTCCCATCGAAGACTTGAGTTGATCGAAATCAGTGTGCAGTACTGGAACATACAATTAGCTAGTAAAAATGGTATTTTAGTAAACAAAGTGTTGATTTACCGGTAAATGTGACTTAAAGTTGCTGTAATTGATATTTTTAGATGGATCAAACGACTGTGTACCGCTTATAGTGATGAAAGCCAGAGACGTATCATAGACTCTGCAGTTCCCCACAGCTCTACAGAACTTTTTTTTTTAGCATCTTTTAGCTCATTGTGTAGGTTTTTACAGCCTCAACCTCGTTTCCAGACACGGAAGCAGCTGTTTTTAGAGAAAAAAAATCAATCTCCAAAACAAAAAAAAAAAAAAAAAAAAAATCTACTCTAGGCTACATGTCCAGCACTACACAGCAGTTAGCAACTAGCTGGTGAACGTAGTGGAGCATTCAGCTGTGTGGAGACCAAATTAGAGCTAAAAAGAGAATGTTTATTGGACTTGCATTCATCACATGGACACAAACACGACTCCAAATGAATGCTAAGGTTGCTTCAAGTCAGCCGGATGTGTAAATAAGCAACTGTTTGCCAACATATTCGCAATATAAACTTTATAAGGTGATAATAAGTCAGTATTTTGGTTACAGCTTGTTGCGGTCCCCCGTGGTGGCCAAAAATCAATTAATGCAGCTTGTGTTGAAAACTAGTCAAGTAAAAGTATGAAAGTAAACAGCGTCTCATAACTAGGACATTTCCAACTCTAACGTACATCAGATTCTTGGACATTCACGTGCTTTGAGTTGGCATGTTGTACCTGTGTTTGCGTCTCCTCTATAGTTGTGCTTTTGGCCCCAACATCCAAGTCAGATGGACTGAAGACTCTAAATTCCCCATAGGTATGATTGTAAGTGCCTGTCTGTCTGCTATAATCCTTCTATAGACTGGCTAATATGCAGTGTTTAGGGAAAATAAATGGACAAAAGAATAATCAGTGTGTCACCACAGCAAGTAAATGGCTGTTGTTTATATCCACATGAAGATGCTCATCCTCTTGGCTACCACACAGATATCTGTACACATCTCCCCATGAAATGTATATAAGGTTGTTGATGTGAAAAACTTATATAATTACCAGGCCGCTATAGTTTATAACAGGACAGTACTGTGGCTCGTCCCAAAGTAACCAATGTGGTACTCATCATGAAACCCAACTCCGCTTTCTTCCCACTTGGTGATGAGCTGGCATGACAAAGTGACGTCTCACTTGGCAAACCACTCAGAGAGGGACCAATTACAGTGGTTCAATGGCAGATGCATGACTCCTCTGAGGACAGACAGTCATGTCCAAAATGAATCAGGCCTATTTTTGAGAAAACACCACAATATAGAGTTTTTCTTTTTAAGGAATGTACAGTCTATAACATTAGGCGATTTGTGCAAGACATGCAGCATACCATACATTCATTTTTTTTTTTTTTCATATGGCAGAAGTCAGCCAGATCACATCTGCCTTTGTGGCTAGGGAAATCCCAGAAACCCAAACTTTCCCAAAACCACCATCAGCTGCATTAGATCAGACTAAATCTTATTATACCCTCTGTTGAAAACAGGCAGTGACATCAGCAGCTAATACACAGAGAGACAGCCGGCTTCATTTTCTTCAACTGAATTAAGTAGACACATCGGAGCAAATATGATTACAAAAATGTTATTTTATTTAAAACGGTCACTATATCCTGACAGTAGTGCATGAGACAGGTAATCTGAAAAAAAATCTCTGTGCCCTCTGGTGCTCCTAATAGCAAAAAACAACCAATCATATAAAATGTTTTCAGAAACATCTTGTAGTTACTCTTTGGCTGTAAAATGAGAAAGTTTGTGACCCAGCAGCCATGTTGAGATCAGTTTAGGAAAAACCAACCACCGCCCATCAGCCCAGTTTCTGAAAACATTTGATTAATATTGATTAATATTTGATCAGCACTGCCCTGTTTGACCATTTGATCGAACTTCACCAGTGATTGACAGCTGCTTCAGCTGAATGAACAGCCAATAAGAACGCTCTCTCTCTGAAATGGCCTGTGATTGGCCAAAGTCTCCCATCAGTGGTTAGATTTTCTAAATCCTGAAAACAGCCATGAGGGGAACACTTGAATTAAAATATGAAGAAAGAAATTTTTTTAACTTGGATTTAAAAGCATCTACATTTGGTGAAAGTTTAATCTCCACTGGCAGTTTGTTCCACTTGTTTGCAGCATAACAGCTAAATGCTGCTTCTCCATGTTTAGTCCGGACTCTGGCCTGGACTAGCTGACCTGAGTCCTTGGATCTAAGAGCCCTGCTAGGTCTATGAACACATCACAGATGTATTCTGGGCCTAAAGCGTTCTGGGATTTGTAAACGAATAATGATATGATGAATGATAACATTCAGCCACTAGATGTCATACCTTGTCATACCAATGTAAGATATCTACCCCAAAGATAAACAGAACATTCATTTTGGACCCACAGATTTCTTTAAATTATTATTGATTCATTATCATAATATAGTTCTGTAACTGTAAAATAAATTGGTATTGGTAAAAAGGTCATTCGTACTTGGAAATCAAGTTTTCTCGTCCTTGCTGAGTCACTCCAGACTGTTGTTAAACGTGGCATCACACATTTGAATGCTGGCTCGGGGATAGAGCTGTTTCCTCTCCTGTGCTGCAAGAAGCCCACATGTGAATTCTTAGATTAAGTCTTTCTGTCTCTCTCTAGATCTTGGCCTTATGCATCATCCAGTTGGAAAGAATAAGAGGCTGTCGTTCCTCTGTCTTCCTCTTCCTGTTCTGGGTTTTGGCTGTCGTCTGTTCCCTGGTGCCTCTCAGAGCGAAGATCCAGCTGGCCATGGATGAGGTACGTCTTCAGCCTATTGATTAATTTTGAATATTAACATGATACCATACAATTTAATAGAAATATCATCACGGTGTCTACTGTATGTATTAACACATGATGCTTTATATTCCAAGCATCCAAAAAACTCCCCATATAGAAAATAAAGAGCCAAAGTGAATGTGTTTGTCAGGTTTAAACTCTGTGAACCTCCAGTGTCAAAACACCATACAGGGATATCTAATCAGGTCTACTCCTACCCAGAGTCTAGACACAAGACTCCAGCAGCACAGCTTGAGCTATACCCTGTGTCAGCAAACAGTTTCTTTTGCATCCCCAATTTCAACCAAGGTAACTGAAAGTTAACCAAGTGTTGGAGAATGACACTGCCAATTCTGGTCAAGCCTGTGTATGTTTAAGTTTTCCTTTTTCTTCCTGTGCCTCGCGTCAGACACTGCAATCATTGTTGTATGGGGTAAGTTTCTATTTAAATGTAGCCGTGGGGCAGTCACATTTGCATTTCTATAAAAAAAAAACACACACACACATATCCATATTTCTGTTTTATCGTCCTCAGTGTGACATTCCCACACTGCTTGGGGGAGAGTAATGATGGCCCTGGGATAAATGCTGGTGAGACATGGCAGCCCAGGGTCAGACCAGAGGAACGTCAGCGCTGTGTTTATGGGCCTACACTGCTGTAAACACAGCCAGATGGAAATCTATGCATCCGCACATAATGCATTCAGAATTTAGACACAGATGTTTTCATTTCATTCAGCTGCGTGCGTGCACATACGATATCATGCATATATATCTCCACCATATCGTATATCTACATCTTGATTACCCAAAGTCATGAATCCATATGAGTTCTGATCATAAATTTCTCTGATGATCTTAATACCGTCCAGCATATTTGCCTGGTCATCATGGGAGTGAACAGCCTCTCATACAGGCCTACAACAGATAGACTGAAATGGAAAGGTATTGCTGCAGTGTCAGATCTGCAGAAGATACAGTCAAAGTTGGACTGGAGATCATGAAGACAACTACAAAAACAAACAAGGTTATAGCCTTGGAGCAATGGCTGTTCACTGCACCTACTACAGGTACAACAAAGGACGTTATCACTGACTTTCACTCAGAAGCTACTAATTTCTGATAGATAGTTAGAAATAGTTCGACATTTGGGAGAAATACACATGTTCACTTTCTTGCCAAGAGTTAGATGAGAAGAATGATACCACTCCGTTAAATATGAAGCTACTGCAAGTTAAATAAGCTAATTAGCTAAATTTAGCACAAAGACTTGAAACAAAGGGGAACAGCTAAACTGACTCTCTCCAACCATGTTATATCTTTTATGTTTAATCCGTACAAATAAAGAGTAAAAACAAGTTGTACTTTTACACGGTGCTGATGGGAGGATTTTCTTACCGCTGGACAGAGCCATGCTAGTAATTTCCTCTGTTTCCAGTCTTTGTGCTAAGCTAAGCTAAGTTAAGATAACCGCTGCTGGCTCTAGACAGTGGGCTACCTCTGGGTCTGAAAAGTGAAGTCAATGCTGAAGTGCCTTAAACCTGCATTCTGTCTAACAGCCAGCAGGCGGCGACTCCTCTGGTTGCAAAAAGAAGTCTGATTGTATAGAAGTCTATGAGAAAATGACCCTACTTCTCACTTGATTTATTACCTCAGTAAACATGAGTTTATGGCTAGTTACATGTATTATTCAATACAGCATTTAATAATTTATGGTCCCATGTAGAGTCAAATACACCATAAAGCAGGGCATGCTTTAGGGCGTGGCTACCTTATGATTAACAGGTTGCTTCAATGGTGTTGTCTGGCCTGGCAGCTGTCTGAATTTTCATCTTAAAACTTAATCCTTTTATACAGCTGTGAAATACTTATAGTGTTTTACAGCTCATGGAAGTTAATTATAACCTATTTGGTCACCTAAAAATACCTTGTTCAGTGTTCAGTCATAGTTAGTTCCGCTTTCGCCACCTCTGGCTGCAAAAAAACAAGATGGCAACGGCCAAAATGCCAACCACGAGGCTTCAAAACGGCCGTCCACAAACCAGTGGGTGAAGTCACGGTGACTATACGGCCACTTCTTATATACAGTGTATTGCTCTAGCATTATATTGGACAGTTTTTTTGCGTTAGTGTTATGGTATACGTTTTGTGTTTTACTAAAGATGCTGATACCTCCACCATTGCAGGACTATTTTGTCTGAGATAGTAAGAGGGTAATTTATCTTTTTATAACGTTAGATACACTTGAGTATCACAATACTATGTTTTGTGATACTGTAGCAGTTCTCAAAAACACTGTATTGATTATTAAACTTAACATGCAAAGATTTGTGGCAGACAGTGTCTCAGATGGCACAAAAAGTAGTGCCATGAAGCTGGGTGTTACAGGGATGGTGATAAAGGCAAATATGATGCCACTGTTCTGATAGCATAAAAAAGTCAACTTTTTTTTAAAGATTACATGCTTATGGTGGTGTGTTCTTTATACTATGAAAACTAACATTAGATTTTAAAAATCACAATATATCGCCTTGTTCACAATATCACAATATATTGAATTGTAACCTCTGTTCTTGTATTGATACATGTCATATCACTAGATGTTACCAATACACAGCCCTGGTCTAACTCACATTGCAGTGTTGATGGCTCAAGGTGACTGAGTTCATGTTTGCGGACCCTTGGCCATTCTTAGTCGCTTGACCCACATTTTTCTCACCCACTCTCCGACCATCCTGACCCTGTTTTTCAGTGTGTGGCCGGATCCATTTGGCCCCTTCATATCTCCTTTCTGGGCACAGGACCACACTTTTCAGAGAAAGTCGTTTTACTGTTTACCATGGCTCTGAATTTCACGCATACCCATTCTGCTGCACAAAAGAGTGGCTGTGGCAGCGGCCTTGACCCAGTAGTAAACAATGCCTCTGCCAAACCCCACAATTTCTGTACGTCAAGAATAACATGCAAGTCCTACATTTCACAAAAGTCTCTGAGTGGTTAATATCGCAGCTGCTCCCTTGATTGAATGTAAGGGCGCTGGTTTGTGAAACCACAATCTTCCTATTTACAGATACAGGCTCTTAGCGTGACTGAGAGGCAGCTTTAACCATCACTTCATTTATATAAAGTACACCATTAAAGGCTTTGGGTTTTCACTCTGATTTAGCTTAGGGGTCCAAAATAGTGTTTATTGTGTCTGTGATCTTGGTATACTGTATATATAGGCTACTATATCCTCTGCTGTACAATGTATAAGCATGTGAAAAACCATGTAATGAATTTCCGAGTTGTTGTGAAACTACACACAAAGCCACAGTGGATAAATGACGCTGCATACCACAGGACATTGTGTGATTTGTTAAGTAATGATGAAAGAGAGGAAACGCATTTTGATCCTGTTGAAAACCTCATGTCTTGATTTAAGAACAACAATATTTTTCTGTGGCGTGTGCATAGCCACAAAGCCAATTAATTGTGTGCTTAGCTTAACATAAAAGTCCAACTTATGAAACTCGTCTGGAATAGCTTTAAAAAAATAACCTGTAGGATATGAAGGCTGGTATTTTTCAGCCTCCTTAATGTGTCCTATCTTATTCCACAGGGCATCGCGTCTGACATTGTACGATACCTCGCCTTCTTCTCCTACTTCACAATCCAACTGGCCCAGCTCTTCCTCTGCTGTTTTGCTGACCAGCCTCCGGAGGGAAAAACCATCTTGGAAAAGGTAGGCTGAGGAGAATGTATCCCACTTCCGTCAAAATCGTCCAATACCCAGGAAAGAAAAATGCCTGAGCAGCTATCTTGTGGTTTTCAACTTTTGTTGTCGAGACGTTTTTCCCTTTTGGAGGAAATGATGTGATTCACCTCCCTCCCTCCTTCCACTCTCACTTCACCGCTTTGGCTTCCTATGAGGGGAGTGTGAATGTGTTGTTCTCCTACATACCATCAACACGACTCACTTCAGCGTTGGATAACATCACGACCGCTGCTTAGACCACACAACAGCACAGGCATTACTTAATACACATCTCACTATCCCATCAAACATGAGCCTGCATGACGACACTATGTCAAGCTCAATATAGCAAGTCGATTTGGAACAGCAGACAGGTGAATGAAAATGAGCTTCTAATCAATCAAACAGACATGTGACGTAATATTTCCCCGGTGATAAACAATTAAAATAGCAGGAAAAGTCCCAAAGAAACTCTTGGCCGGCGGTGAGGAGGCTGAGGGGGCAGAAGCCGCAGTCTGGCGTGGTGGACACACCCATTGGTCGCTCCTTGGTGTGTTCTCCTCGTCCTCCTCAACCTCCTCCTCCTCTCCGCCCCATGCTCTGGTTAGAGTTACTCACAGGAAGAGAGGAAGTGAGGGAACGCTGGTAATAAAGAGAGCAAACACGCTGGTGAGGGGGTGGCAGGGTGGAGAGATGCCATAAAGAATGCGTGAGACGACAAACTTTCTGTGTGTATCCACTTGTTGGACAGTTTGTGATGAGACATTTCCGCTCTGTCTGCGCTAGACCTCGAAACGTCATCTCCCACCCATAACACTGAACTCTATTTATTCTGTCCTGTGGGAGTTCATGGCCTCTGCTCCCCACAATGGACCACCTGACTGTACACACATTAGCATTTCTTAAACACACTCCTCACAAGTGCGCCATTCAACCATCAACCGAC
Organism: Pterois miles; assembly: GCA_947000775.1. Taxonomy (NCBI): domain Eukaryota; kingdom Metazoa; phylum Chordata; class Actinopteri; order Perciformes; family Scorpaenidae; genus Pterois; species Pterois miles. The sequence continues at coordinate 496,061 of CAMQGK010000253.1, forward strand.
AGTCTCTGTGAAACTGTGTATGTCTCGAAAGCCTTAAAGTGCTGAGAGATTTACTGCGAAAACAACTGAGTCTGGTCTTTAATCTGTTGCAGAATCCCTGTCCCGTGAAAGATGCCTCTTTCCTGTCAAAGATCCTCTTCTGGTGGTTCACTGGGTAAGACGGTTCTTTAAAACCCCCTCATTTTTTGGCTTCGGCTGACTCACTGCAAGCGACAGTTTGTACTTGTTTACAATAATATGTGTGTTTTGTTGACAATCGCGTGCGTGAATCATCCTCCTCAGGCTTGTTGTGAAAGGATATCGCACCCCGCTGGCAGCAGAGGACCTGTGGACCCTGAGGGAGGAAGACAGGTCATGCAAGATCATCTCAGAGCTGGAGGAGGACTGGACAGATGAATGTGCCAAACTTCAAAAGTGAGAACGCCTGACAATTGATGTCTAGCAGGCTTCAGCGGTGCTTTTAAATGCTGACATGCTCACAATGGCAACGCTAACATGCTTAGTTTAGCGCATTAGCATGCCGACATTCCCTACAGCTGAGGCTGATGGGAATGTCACTAGTTTTGCAGGTAACACCACATTTCCCATAATGCATCATTTGGTTTGATCTGCCCTGCCTGATTCGTCTTTCACACTCTATGCCCCCAGTTTGTAACGTAGTAAGCATGTGCAGCAGTAGACCGTTCTTCACAGAGAAAACACTTATATGGCTATTTTGACACAGACCTGTGATCTTCCATATAGTCTCACACCATTGTCACGACTTAAACGGCCAAAGAATCGGTTTCATTTTTACTGTAGTGTGATCAAATGTCAGCAGCTGAATTAATGACCCAAGCAGAGCATGACTTAGCCATGATTGCGGTAAATTGAATTTTGGGATGTCTCATCACCAGAGGCGTTTTGGTTCAAAAATAGGTCCCTTGAAGACATACAGTACCATAATGTCAAGACAAGAGTCCTGGGTCAAAGCTTGTTAACACAGTCCAGCGCTTTGAAGATCCCTCGTTAAGTCCAATAATTATGTCAGTGAATAATGCTTTCTGCTGCTGGCGAATTCTTGAGCCCATCAGTGATGGTACGAATAACAACAGGGTTTCTTCAACAGTCTGGTTTACATTACAGACTTGAAAGGCGCCAGCATCAAGTTGGGGCATCTCTGACACATATGTCTTGTCTATAAGTGCGTGCGTTTTCTCCCTCTGGCAGGCAGGAGAAGGCCTTAGCGTCGGGCGTGGCGCTGGGGAGCAGACTGCCAGACCAGGCTCAGCTCCTCAGGAAGCTGCAGAAGGAGCAGAGCTCTGGCTTCTTCCTGCTCAGGACGCTGGCACGCAAGTTTGGCCCATACTTTCTGACCGGTACCCTGTGCATCATATTCCATGATGCCTTCATGTTCGCCATCCCCCAGGTGCTCAGGTAAGACTTACAGGAAGAGTGTACCAAGACCTTAATCTGTCCTCACCATGAGTGCAGTCTTGTAATAAATAGCTGATGTTTGGAGATATTAGCTGTATCTCAACCCAGTACCACAACGCTCAGGGGTATTTGGTTTGCGGTGCAGACAGCACCCAAAATAACACAATAATCCACAAACGCTTGTGTGTTCTGCTCATTCAGCACAAAAGTAGTACTCAGACAGTTGTGCTTTGATAACAAGAAGATCTCAATAAAACTGCTCATAAGACGGTTGCTATCACAAGAAGCCATGTCATTATATTTGGAAAGAGATTGTTGTTGTTGAGTTTTTCAAACAGAACTTTTTCAGTGCTTGGAGTCCCACAAACCAAATGGCATTGCGTGTGCTGTATTAAGGAAAGCTGCAGCCAATATTTCCAAACCTCAGCTCAGACTGAAATTACCTGGAGGGACTGCAGTCCAAGCTGAAGTAAAAATAGGTTTTATTGTGGTTTTGGGGGGCGAACTGTCCAATTTAGAGATTTAAGTGAAAGAATTTACTTTTTTCCTGGTATCATTTAAAGAAACATGGGTTTTTCAGATTGTGAGGAAGCACCACAGTATAGATAAATAGATCGATATTACTGTATGTGTCCTATTTTCAGTGATTTGTGTCTCAGACAACCAAACAACAACAGAAGCTGGCAGCAATGAAAGCTGGTCATGGCTGACCCCACCACCCACCACACAATCCCCACTAGCCAGACTGGAATGTTGTTGTTGATGCGCAGCAGAGAATCAGTGGAAGTGTTAATTACGGTCATGGAGCTGTGAGCAGGAAAAGTAGACGAGACCACAGCCCTCTGTGCTCCAGTAAGGAGGACAGGCGGAGAGGGAGAGGAGGCTCTAAATGGCAGAAATGCTGTCGGACCACAATAAGGCAGCCGCTGGCCAAGTGTGAGGGCAGCCCGGCCACAAGCTGAGCGCTGTTGTGCAACCCGAGCTGCTTTGTGCAGACCAGTCGGCCAGCAGCCACAGCAGCGTTCACGGCCGTTGGTTTAAGGCACACAATGGAAGTCACATAATACCACACTGAATGAAAAACACAGTAAAAAAAAATCATGTTGACAGGGTAAAAACCTGTCTCTGTCTGCTTTGATTTGCTTCATTCACTACTTTCCAGGGAAATCATACATAGAAATAGGGTTTTGATACAGTTTATTCATTAAAAAAAAGCTGTGCAAACTACTGAACATCCTGATTATTCTCCTCATCCACAGTCTCCTTCTGGATTTCATAAGAGATGAAGATGCCCCGCTGTGGAAAGGCTACTTCTACGCCACCCTAATGTTCCTGCTGTCCTGTCTCCAGTCCCTTTTCAACCATCAGTACATGTATACTTGCTTCACAGTGGGAATGAGGGTGAAGACAGCTGTTATGGGCTTGGTTTACAGGAAGGTGGGTAAATCTGTAGCTACGGACGTATAGCCGCTAACCTCGACACCACATAAATTAAATGGCAAAAACAAAAGTTGTCTCTCTTTCCAGACAGGAAAATAGTGTATGATTAACAGCTTCTATCTAAGATGAATGATGGTCTGAAATCTTTATGAGGGTGTAAATTTCTATTGGGACAACTGAGGGCTAAAATGTCTTTGTCTCTTTTGTTGTCAATCCAGTCTTTGGTGATAAACAGTGCAGCCAGGAGGACTTGCACTGTGGGTGAGATTGTGAATCTGGTTTCGGCCGACACTCAGAAGCTCATGGACTTTGTGGTGTATTTCAACGCTGTCTGGCTGGCTCCGATCGAAATTGCTCTTTGTCTCTTCTTCCTCTGGCAGGTATGTCCAAATGTTTTCACAATGCCTCTCATTTGTGCATTTCAACTGAACGGCCCCTGACACCATTTCGCTCTTTGTTTTATTTCAGCATCTCGGTCCATCGGCTTTGGCAGGAATCGCCACTGTCATTCTCATTTTTCCACTCAACGGATTCATAGCAAAGAAGAGAAGCAAACTGCAGGTAAAAGCAGTTACAGGAATCCTGCACGCATTCGCTCCAGCAGCCCTGACATTTGGCATGTTAGGTCAGGGATGCCACAGCTGGTTTAGATAGTGGCTGAAGAGCCGCGTGGGTGTTTGGCCTGGATGGTACATTCTCTCTTGTCCTTTTGATGTCTGCCCCATATAATGTGCTTGAAAAACAATGAAAGGAAAGGGTGGGCCAGTAGGAAGACATAATTTTTCATTTCTTTGGAAAAACAACAGACGGTTCTGTAAATTTGGATGCCAATTTAATCGAACTTGGTCTTGAATGCAGTGACCGCATTCCTGGCCCTTTGTTGTTTCCTTGTCATAAAAATCACTAAAATGTAACAAGCAATAAATTTTTAGTGACTTAAACAAGTTCTACGATGTTCAGGAAAACTACTACAGCTGTAATGAGTGCAGACAAACCCATGTTCACGACGTGCATGTATTTGCTTTGGTCTGGTAATTGTCTTTCCACTGTACCGCAGTTTCAGCTTTGGGTAGTTTTTTTTATAATAAAACCTCTTTGTCTGGTCAACAGGAGATCCAAATGAAGTTCATGGACGGCCGCATCAGACTGATGAATGAGATCCTGAATGGAATAAAAATCCTGAAGTTCTACGCCTGGGAGAAGGCCTTCCTGGAGCAGGTTTTGGGCCACAGAGAAAAGGAGCTCAAGGCCCTGAAGAAGTCTCAGATCCTTTACTCCATCTCCATTGCATCCTTCAACTCCTCATCTTTCCTGGTAAGAGCATGAAACTGAAAGAGGTACTGATGAAAACAGACCTCAATCTAGCCGTGCTTGGTGCACTGAGCTTTGTAGTCAGTTAGCAATATAACAAAAAAAAAAGTACTGGACAAGAGCCATGCTGCTAGCCTGGCAAAAAATGAAACAAAACATGAAATTACATATTTGTGACCTGTTTTTAAAGATTCATGTCTACAGAAGGAAGAAATGGGCCACAGACAGGGCGGGGAAGACAGAGAGTACTGAGAGACAGATGCATTGTTGTTGGTTTTGGTCTTTTCACGAGATATATTGGCAATAAGAGAAATTTAGAAGGATACCAGCCCTATCCTTTGAACTGTCTCCAAAGATCAACTATCACACAAGTTTTTGCCAGTAAAAAGTAACATTTAGCATCTTTCTCCCCCCTCCAAGATTGCCTTCGCCATGTTTGGAGTCTACGTGACCCTTGATGACAGGAACGTCCTGGACGCACAGAAAGTTTTTGTCTCAATGGCGCTGATCAACATCCTGAAGACTCCACTCAGCCAGCTTCCATTCGCCATAAGCACAACCATGCAGGTACGTGACATTTTGATTTCATACTCGTGATTGAATGAAAATGGGTTCTCTGGGTTCCCACCAGTCTCCCCTTTACAGACATGCCCACTTTATGATAATCACATGCAGTTTGGGGCAAGTCATAGTCAAGTCAGCTCACTGACACACTGACAGCTGTTGTTGCCTGTTGGGCTGCAGTTTGCCATGTTATGATTTGAACATGTTTTTTTGATAAATGCAGTACCTGTACTAGTACATTTATGTAAAGCAGCATATTTGCCCACTGCCATGTTGATAAGAGTATTAAATACTTGATATAGCTCCCTTTAAGGTACATTTTGGACATAAATGTGTGATTAATTTGCAATCGTAATTTTGAGGAACCATGGAGGATGTGAATAATAGCGATTAAATGTTTCAATCGATAGACAGCCCATAGTTTTTTTTTTCTTTTTGACCGTGGTGCCCGATGAGGTATATTCTCATGGTCCCATATGAGGGATATAGGTCAGCTAACCACTGACTCTGTTTCAGGCTATGGTTTCACTGAGACGCCTGGGAAAGTACCTGTGCTCAGAGGAGCTGAAAGTGGACAATGTCTCAAAGGCTCCATTGAGTTCTGGTAAGAACCCCACCCATGTACAAACTTCAGCATTGAATGAATAAATTACTATTCTGCACGGTTCAATTTCCACAATTTGTTCCCCATACTGCCTAAAATCAAAGCCTGTCATAATCAATTCATAAGCGGCCCACAAGATTTTGTTGTTTATATCTGTGGGGTACCACAGCCTTGTATGGATCATGTGCACTGTCACTTCCTGGGTCCCTGGCTGACTGGTAGACGGGGTAATTATAGGATGTTCCCATTTAGTGGTTGGATGTAAATCACAGCATGCATTCAGACATATGATTCATAGAGAAATAAAAAAGAAAAACACTGCAGTCCTCTGTCTGTAATCTGTCAACACTTCCTAAGACAGCTTGTGAAAAAGCAACAGCTCTGTAATTAGTATGATTAAGCTAATTAACTTGTAGTTACGCCCAGGCTGCACTCTGACAAACTTCAAGGGGGAAGTGTGTTTTAAAAGTTTGTTTGTGACTTTGGTTGAGAGAACATGTACCGTCATCAGCGTTTATTGCAGGTTTTGTTCATTCTGCTCAACCTTTCGGTCTTGTTTAGATGGGGAGGACGTGGTGATAGAAAACGGCACTTTCAGCTGGTCTGCAGAGGGCCCTCCATGTCTTAAGAGGTATAACTTAAAAAAAAAAAAAAAAAAAAAAAACACTAAATATAAAATAAAAAACAAAGAAGAGACTTACAGGACAATTCCTTTATTTTGTTGACAGGATCAGTATCCATGTGCCACGAGGTTCCCTGGTCGCTGTGGTCGGACATGTGGGCAGTGGAAAGTCCTCTTTGTTGTCCGCCATGCTTGGTGAAACAGAGAAAAGAAGTGGCCATGTCACTGTTAAGGTACTGACTTTATGTCCTATGTACAAGTTCTACTCTTAGTTGTGGGTTTCATTTAATAAATACTGACAGTCTCTCTTTTGACTACACAGGGCTCTGTGGCGTACGTGCCCCAGCAGGCCTGGATCCAGAACGCCACAGTCCAAGACAACATCATATTTGGCCGTGAGAAACTGAAGACATGGTACCACAGAGTGCTGGAAGCCTGCGCCCTGCTGCCCGACCTAGACATCCTACCTGCTGGAGATGCTACAGAAATTGGAGAAAAGGTATGGAAATGGATAAATGGAGAGTTTCCCATTTTCCTAATCCTCTGAGTTTATCTCAACTGTTAAATGATTGTGTCTATGCAGGGACTGAACCTGTCAGGCGGCCAGAAGCAGAGGGTGAGCCTGGCCAGGGCTGTCTACAGAAAGGCTGATGTGTACCTCATGGATGACCCGCTGTCTGCTGTAGATGCACATGTGGGCCAGCACATCTTTGATAAAGTCATTGGGCCAAAAGGAGTCCTTAGAGACAAGGTAATACAAACAACAACAAAACCAGTCCAGCTGCAAAGAACCAAAAAAATTGTTTTACAATACCTAAACCACTTACCGGCACGCGGCAAGCGCTATTGTTTTCATAATATGGAAACCACCACTTTGTTGACACTTACATTTTGAAGAAAGCCTCAATTTAGTATTGGATTGTGCTTACATGCTATTTTTCGGACTTGTGTGGCTTGCTATACAGACCCGCATCCTAGTGACCCATGGGATGAGCTTCCTGCCACAGGCTGACCTCATCGTCGTTCTGGGAGATGGAGAAATCACAGAGAGCGGCTCATACCAGGAGCTCCTCAGCCGCCATGGCGCCTTTGCTGACTTCATTCACACTTTCGCCAGCACAGAGCGAAAAGAGAGCGCCATACAAAGAGGTGAGATCTCTCGCTTCATGTGAGGGTGCTGCGTCACCCTAAAGGGATTTATTTTACAATAATGACCAACTTTCTGTCCATTATCCCATTTATTACATGGCTACATACTAGCAGCGGTCTACTATAAAGAAATAGCAAACCTAGAACACCGTGATTGACCAATCAGAATCATCAGAAAACCTGTCCTTTTCTTGTAGCTGGTTCCAGGAGGTCCAATGCTCGTCTCAGCATGGTCGACTTCATGCCATTCTCCAGAGACCTGTCACAGGAGCAGCTCATTGGGTATGTAAACAAATGTGTAAACTGTAAAACTGTCATGAAGATGTTTGGCATCCCAAGCATGACCTCTGACCTCTCTGTATCCTCCAGGGGTGACACCACGAATACCAACCTGCAGAACATGGAGCCTGTGTCTGAAACAGACCAGGAACAGGTACCAGAGGACTTGGGCAAGCTAACTGAGGCCGACAAGGCCCGCACTGGAAGGGTAAGTCTTTGACTGCACCTCTAGGGTTAATGAACATAATTGTTGATACAAACAATTCCTTGAGCTTGACTGGTACTTTTTGTGTTTTTCTACGACAGGTGAGGTTGGCAATGTACAAGAAGTACTTCAAGACCATCGGCTTGGCCATCATCATTCCCATCGTCTTCCTCTACGCTTTTCAGCAGGGCGCCTCGTTGGCCTACAACTACTGGCTGAGCATGTGGGCTGACGACCCTATTGTTAACGGCACCCAGATCGATGCAGACCTCAAACTGACCGTGTTTGGTGCACTGGGCTTTGTTCAAGGTCAGTTAGTGAGTTTTGTGAATCTGCCACAAATGAGCAGTCGACATCTGTTTGCTAATGTTCAACTCTGATGTGATCAAACATCTTTCCCCTCTCCTCAGGTATCGCCATCTTTGGTACGACTGTCGCCATCTCCATCTGCGGCATCATCGCCTCTCGCCACTTGCACATGGACCTGCTGGTCAATGTGCTGCGCTCTCCAATGTCTTTTTTTGAGTGCACGCCCAGTGGCAACCTTCTCAACCGCTTCGCCAAAGAGATTGACGCCATCGACTGCATGGTCCCCGATGGCTTGAAGATGATGCTGAGCTACGTCTTTAAACTCATGGAGGTCTGCATCATCGTGCTGATGGCGACACCCTTTGCAATCGTGGTCATCCTGCCTCTGGCTTTCCTTTACGCCTTTGTCCAGGTATACTTCCTTTTCGCCACGAATGACTGTTTTTCTTTAAGAGTCTTATGTTCAAGGTGGCTCAGCAAGAGCTGGGTTCCATTACTGTGTATTATTGGAAAGCTCCGGGCTCCAAAACCAACCCTGCTGATTTTGCCATTCACTTGTGTTTTGTTCCCCACGTGTGCTGACATAGATTTTACACACATTCAATATGAATTATGGGAAAGCCCTCAGCGCTCCCTCTTGGTTTCTCTCATTAAAGCCGGTGTTTTACTTTTCCACTGTGGGCTACAGAGCTTCTACGTCGCCACATCCTGTCAGCTGCGGAGGCTGGAAGCCGTGAGCCGCTCGCCCATCTACACCCATTTCAATGAGACGGTGCAGGGCGCCAGCGTCATCCGGGCCTTTGGCGAGCAGTCCAGATTCATTCTGCAGGCTAATGAGAGGGTCGACTTCAATCAAACATCCTATTTCCCCCGATTTGTGGCCACCCGGTGAGATGATACATGATGATTATAATGTGCTTTCGTTTCATTTATACATCCATTCACTCAGTTACACTTCATAAGGGATGGCGGTGATTCACAGCACCAAGAGCTGCTGCAATTGCTTTATGTTACATGGTTACATAAAATGACTCCTGGCTTTAGTAATGAGGAGACATTTTGGTACTTGCCTGCCCACAGCTAAATCAACATTACATCCACAGGTGGCTGGCAGTCAACCTGGAGTTTGTCGGTAACGGTGTGGTCTTAGCTGCTGCCATTCTCTCTGTGATGGGAAAAGGCACCCTGAGCCCAGGCATCGTTGGTTTGGCCGTGTCACACTCCCTCCAGGTGAGAGGCTCTGCCCACAGAACACACTCACACACTTTCTCACACAGTGGCACTGGAGGTGTCCCAATACCCGACTTAATTAACATTAAATACAGCCAGTTTCATACACCACACAGCACTGAGGGATTTCACTCCAGCTGCATGCTGCAATTAGAGGTTAAACTGGAAAAGGAAAAATATGAATGTACTGCTTTGCTCAGTAAGCAAATGTATGTTAATGTGTGCTATGAATATGACTAAGTATTGATGACTGAACCTGCCAAAAAATTTTATTAAAAAAGAATAAATAAATGACTTGATAAATAAATGAATAAATAAGCCATTAATTGTACCAAAAAGAATAATAATATTAAATGCAGTTATTAATTGATAAAATGTGACATAAATTGATATTTCTATTTTAATTTTCTTCTTATGTATGTACCTTTGTATTAACTCACTTATTTATGTAGTATTATGTCTATTTATTTATTTATTTATTTGTACTACTTTTTAAATGTATAAATTGGTTCTTTTTTATGATTTCTTATTTAATTTTGTTTGTATTTATTTATACATAAATGCTATACATAAATAAATACATACATTTAAAAATATATATTAAATAAAAGATAAATGTAAAATAAATGAATAAATAAATGCAAAATAAATGCAATAAACAAATTTAGAAAACTAACAAAAATAAATGCATAAATAAATAAGAAAGGAATAAAAAATAAATTAGGAAATGTAGTAATAAACCAATTCATTTTTTCCATTTCAATCAATTTATTTATTTTTTGAATAATTTTAAAATAACTACATTTATTTTAATTTAATTTAATATTTTATTTTAATATCATTTTGCTATAGTCAATGACATATTTATTAATTTATGGAATCATTTATTTATTCATTTTTGATTTTGGCAGGCTTCATCCTTGATATCAAAGCAGTGGTTCCCAAACTTTTTCATGTCAAGGGCAAATTAGATCATGGACGCCCATCTGATAAGATTTTTGCTTTTAGATGTCATATTACAGAAAGTGCATGAAACCCATGACCCAAATTGTTGTACATTCTGACATTGTGTTACTTATAGTTGATGAATTATGGTGATTAGATGAGTCCCTTTTTGCCTCAGACCCCCTCGGGGGGTCCCTGGGCCCCACTTAAAAAAAAAAAAAAGCAGTGATTTAAGAAAACCTCATTGTGTTGGATATTGCAGGTAACTGGAATCCTGAGTTGGATTGTGAGATCCTGGACTGATGTGGAAAACAACATTGTGTCTGTGGAGAGAGTCAATGAGTATGCTGATACTGTTAAAGAGGTCAGTTTTCCCACCGCACACACGTAAACAAATCACCACTCTTGACACTAAATCCAGCACTGTATATCGAGACAGCTTTTTTTGTTCCCAGCTCACCCTTCTCATTGTCTCATTCAGGCGAGTTGGAGTATAGACGGCAGCACCTTGCCCCTGGCCTGGCCACAGAGAGGAACTATCGAGTTCCAGGACTACGGGCTGCAGTACCGCAAAGGCCTTGAGCTGGCTCTGAAGGGCATCACCTTACAGATTCATGAAAGAGAGAGGGTGAGGCATCTTGTATGATAAGAACAGCCTGCAATCCTCTGAGCACAGATCCTACCAAAACAAAAAATTAATAAATGACTCGATAAATAAATATGATAAATATCTATAAATAAATATGCTATTAAATAAATTAAATATACTAAAATTAAAAATAAATGTAGTCATTAATTAATTGATAGAATGTGACATAAATTGCTGTTTTTTTAATTTGCTTCTTTATTTATTGACCTTTGTATTCATTTTATTTATTTGCTCTTCTGTTTAACTTTTCCTTTTATTTTTTAAACAAATAAATACATACATTTAATAAAATAAATTCAGTAAACGATAAATGCAAAAATAAAGAAATATTTTTTTAATTATAAAAAATAAATCCATAAGTAAATAAAAGGGGAAATTAAAAAAAGAAGCAAATTAATTTATCAATTAATTAATGACTACATTTATTTTTCCTATTATTTCTGATACATTTAATGGCATATTTATTCATTGACTCATTCATTTTTTTTAATTTTGGCTGGTTCCATCCTCCATAATTTTTACCGTGGATGATCTAAATTGCTTGAATTGCAGTATTATGTCAAACATAAATCCTGACTGAAAACCTCTTTTCCAGGTTGGAATTGTGGGTCGGACAGGAGCAGGGAAGTCTTCGCTTGCCCTGGGAATCTTCCGGATCTTAGAGGCGGCAAAGGGAAAGATCTTTATAGACGGAGTCAACATCGCCGACATCGGACTCCATGACCTCAGATCCCGCATTACTATCATTCCTCAGGTGCGACAGTAGGAATAACAGAAGCGGAGTCCTGGCTTTCATCACATAAACTGTTTGCAATAGCTGCAATCCGTATCCAATGGAGAAAAAGCCCTGCTAAAGTGTAATAATCCCACTACCAGTCTAGGCCGCTTGGTGATGAATAACATCTGCTGTCCTCTCTCCCAGGACCCTGTGCTGTTCTCAGGCTCCCTCCGAATGAACCTCGACCCCTTTGACACCTACACTGATGAGGAGGTGTGGAGGTCACTGGAGCTCGCCCACCTCAAAAACTTTGTCTCTAACCTGCCAGACAAACTCAACCATGAATGCTCAGAGGGAGGAGAAAACCTCAGGTATACAGATATGACCCACTGCAACGCAGATAAACTGCTCTCCACTGTTTTGCTCAGTCAGTCACCAGTGTACATTATTAAAGGGATATCCGCACAAAGCTTCAGGATAAATCTGTCATTCAATCCCTCTCCTTTGTCTGTGCAGTCTGGGTCAGCGCCAGCTAGTGTGCCTTGCCAGGGCCTTGCTGAGGAAAACCAAGATCCTGGTTTTGGATGAGGCAACAGCTGCTGTGGACCTGGAGACAGACACGCTCATCCAGTCCACAATCCGCACACAGTTTGAAGACTGCACCGTCCTGACCGTTGCTCACCGCCTTAACACTATCATGGACTACACCAGGTACATTACATTAAATCAGTGGTTCCCAACCTGGGGTCTGCGCCAAACATCACATGGGGTGCCCCATGATTTATCTGCTCTGTTTTCAAAACTAGATTTGCACATGTATAACTAAAATCATAATAACACACATACGTTATAATTTATACAAAAGTCTGGATATAAAACTATTTTAAAAGATATATTTGTTGGTACTTAGCAGGCCACATTCTGTTTAAACCTGGTATTCCTGCACAGTTGCAGATAAAGATCAGACTAATATTATTAGTATTTGTAAAATTAGAGTCTAGTGGTGGCTGCGTAGGATTGTTTCCAACTCCTATACAAAAGTGAAAATTTATTGGAAAAAGATTTCCAAAATTCATGTTTTTATCTAACGAAGTATCCGTATTTGTTGGCATTTAGCTGATGAGTTCTATTCATTAAAGAAAGCTGATTTAATAGAAAAAGAAAACATCATTTAATCGACTGAAACACATGTTGTGGTAGTTAGCGGACTGACAGAAACCTAATCAGTGATCATTAGGATTATTAATCATTCATTTTAAGTAACTGATCTAGTAAAATACCAAATACTTGATGGTTATAGCTTCCCCAGTGTGGGGATTTGCTGCTTTTATCTGTTTCATATCCCTGTAACTTGACTACCTTTAGACTTTTTTAATGCAAAAAATTAACCTTGGAGAGGCATTAGTTTGGACTCTGGGAACAGGAAATGGACATTTGTGATTATGCTTGAAATTTTATCGACAAAACAATAAAAAATATACTATGTTTTTAAAGAAATGAATTCTTAGTTATAATCCACTAACTACATTTATCAAAATGCTAAGTTACAGGCCTGGATGCCCCCAAGCCCACAACTTTATTACACACATGAATATTATATCAGGTGTAATAAAACTGGATCTAAAACTCCTCTTCCTCCCTTTTTGCTGCTTCAGAGTGATCGTCATGGACAGAGGCCACATTTCTGAGATGGACTCTCCGACCAACCTCATCGCACAGCGGGGACAGTTCTACCGAATGTGCCGGGAAGCCGGGCTGGTCTAAGTCTTCATTGGAGCTGGCGTCCAGGTGTATAGATGCGGCATCTTATTTGTGTGGCTCTCCAGCACACGTTAAATCGGGCCATTCCAAGCTTTATGGCAGCTCAAAGTGCCTCTCAAGGAGGGCAACGTCAATGAATCTCAAGAGCAGCAGCAGCAGACACACTCCCTATTTGTTGTTTTTTAGCACACACAGACATGCTGTCCTAAAGACATTGTTAACCTCTGATGATGAACATTCAAAAGAAAGCTACAGAGGATTGTTGAGAGTCTCCAAGCTATAGATATTGTATATAGAGTAGTGGAGTCTGTTTATTCCATGAAAGGATTAAGCCCAGAGCTACAAGCTAAGAGTACCACAAATCTTAAGGATTTTCATTCTCTTTTTGAATGGGAGCTATATTATTTTTGTAGTTTTTGTAAGTATTATAAAGCACATGACATTTTTTGATGTTGTCTCAGGCTTAAAAGTTGATGTTTACTCATTTTTTTAAAGCCTTGTATACCAAGAAAGAGGCGATTTTTGTAATTATAAACTGATAGAACTCTATTTTGTCTTCCTGTCCCAGTTTCTGGGAGAGGAACTACTCTGACACACTAACCTTCAAAAGGTTCACCCTGGCAAATGCAGGGGAAGTGGGGTTTTCACTGCCTTCAAAATCTGAGCTGGAAGCAGTCAATTTGAAGTTTTTATATGTCAGGGAAAAAGAAGAAAACATTGATGTGAGCCAAGACATTAGCAATCGTCCAACTATGTTGTGGCTGTTGTTTATTTCTGTCAAAGTAAACACATAAAAAAGTCGATAGAGACCTTGCTGGTCAGATTTAACCTGACGCCGGTAGTGAAAAACCACCATGAATGAAGAGAATGCCTCTTCAAAACAATGGTGATAAATCTCTGTGTGATTGTCTCTCTGCCTCCACCGCACAACTCAGGCCATATGCAGAGAAGAAAAAATCAGCATTGTTCTTATGGTGCTGACATGACACACTGTAAATAGTCCACGTTGACCTTTCCTCTCGATTCAAAGAAAGAACCCTATGAACTTTTCAAAGAGAAGAGGCATTTACTGTTTTTGTCTTACTGGTTTAGACAATATATTGTAAGAGAAACCCTATAGTTTATTTATGTCATACGACAAAATGTATTAAGTGTCCTTAAGTTTCTGAGGATTGTATTATATTTATACTTTTTATAACAAGCTTGTTATTTTTTTCAATTTTATTGTTGATGTACTGTCTTGTTCCATACATCATGCTGAATAATAAAATTTATTTGAGTCTACAACATGGTTACGCTCAAATTTGTGTCTTTGTAAATGAGTGTGTTGCCAAGGTTGACAAGCAAACAAATAAATAAAAATAGAGATTTATCAGAAAGGTGTGCTCCAGAAGGACCGAAGCAAGTTCAGATTAAAGCTAATATAGTGATAATTTAGCTGTATGCACAAACATCAGATCTTAACATTAATGGAGGAGGGAACCTGTCAAAATAAAAATGATTAAATAAATATGCCATAAAGTATACCAAAAATAATAATAATAAAGTAAACATATTCATTAATTAATTACTAAATTGCGACAGAAATTGGTATTTCTGTTTAAATTTGCTTATTTGTTTATCTACCTTTCTATTATTCAGTTTTTATATACTAATAAAAGACAAATGTCTTCTCATAATCATAAAAAATAAAAGCGTTTATGCTCATATTTAAGGGACGTAAATCTTTAATTAATAATACATATTTATTAGGAATATGCATGGTTGATTGGATGTGGTGCTCGGGGTCCAATGAACCAGTGTGTTGTAGTTACACAACTCCGTCACTAGATGGCAGATGAATACGGGATGAACATTGACAGGCGGCCGTAGCTAGAAGGGAGCCCGTAAATTGCAAAATCTGATCTGAGCGCTGCAAAACCATCGCGAGATGATGGCATGACCAAGCTAATCTCGCGAGAGTTTCCTCAGTTTGCTGGCTACCTTGTAACCACCACAGTGGCGGTTAGTCGTTTGTTTACACTTCTTGCAATGGCGACCATCACTGAACTGAAGTGTGGTAAGCACCCACTAACAATTGTGATTTTGTCTACTTATTTCATCCTTAAATTAAACTGGAATAGACAAGCAGAAGATCATTTTACCGCACATGTAAGTCAAATTGCTGGTAACACTGGTTAGTTTACGTTATCCAAAACAACATCGTTTGCAAGGGTCTCCATTCAAAAATCCAGTAATTGTGATAGTAATTTTGAACCTAGCTGTCAGCAAGTTGACAACTTACAGTGACCCAACGTCGTATCTACTGCTCGAATCGACACTTCAATCCGGCCTATATAAATACAACCTGAGTGCCACATAATTGTTGGTTTTCATGGATTTCACACGCACACTGCTCGCCCACAAGAGGAAGCTAACGTTAGCAATGTTAGATAAATTAGCTGAGCTCGGTTGCGTTTTGCCGAAGATGCTGGCGTGAATAAATGGCAAATTAACATTACATTTATGAAATCAAAACAGTTTGAATAACCACACGTATTCCGACTTGAAGAGTGGCTTCTAGTGATTATGTTATTATATTTAGTCACATTAGAAGATGTGTTTATCTTTTTCAATAAGTAAGGGAACCTTAAATTCGCAAATTAATGACTGGAGTACGGCACATATTATAAAAGACCGCCCATATGGGTAAATGCTAATTTGGCTGTATACGCTAACTTACCAAGTTTCCATAGATTTGATGGGAGTGTCAGTTATTACACCTAGTACCTGACTACTTATTAATCTGATAAAACCTGAATATTTTAGCCGTAAGGGACACGCTGGAGTCCCGTGGTGTGCTGGGCCAGCTGAAGGCTCGTATCCGGGCAGAGGTGTTCAGCGCCCTGGATGACCAGCGTGAACCTCGTCCTCCGCTGTCGCACGAAAACCTGCTCATCAACGAGCTCATCCGGGAGTACCTCGAGTTCAACAAGTACAAATACACGGCGTCCGTCCTGACAGCAGGTGGGTGACAGGTGGGTTTAGGGGGGGTCAGTTGGTACACTGTTAATGTCGAAAATATTATGTGTTTGGGGGATTATGCCCTTCCAATGTGTATTAGATTGATTACTTTAATTACATTTTTTAAAATAAAGAAATGCTTCATGCAATAGCCACAAATTGAAGACTGGATTGCAGATTACTGTTTTTGAAACTTGAAACTCAACCAGCTACTCTTGTAGAGCAAAGTGCAGTACTTCTAAACTCAGCTCTTGTTTGTTTTCTCAGAGTCCGGCCAACCTGAAGCTCCCTTGGACAGACAGTTCCTGGCGAATGAGCTGAAAGTCACAGAGGATACAAGCTCCAAGTCTGTGTAAGTGCACTACAGTCTGCTGTCCAACGCAGTCTTCAAATACGTACTAAACTCTCTGGGGGTATGCTCAGTCATGGGATAATGGTTTCATATGAATCATCACTGTCTCCATAGTTCTATCTTGAAATATCTAGAGATGTTCATTAAGTTCAGCTGGTCTCCACCACTGCTTTGGAAAAAAAGATCAGTTTGTGTTGTTAAATTCCTCATTTCTCTGGAGGTGGAGGTTAGTTTAGCACAGATGGCTCAGCAGATGTACCAGAGATTGCTGTCTGTCCTGTGTCTTTTTCATCGCTGTTTATTTTCCTATCACTTATCTCTGTGCACCATCAGGGAAAACTGAAAAACAATTACTGGTGAGTCATTTGGCTGTGGATGATAGGGCCTGTCAAAACAAAAAAAAAAAAGAATAAATAAACCAATGACTTGCCATGAAATGTACCAAAAATAATATTTTAAAATTGGTGTTTCTGTTTTAATTTGCTTCTTTATTTATTTTCCTTTGTATTAATCCCCTTATTTATTTACTTGTGTTTAATTGTCAATTTTATTTCTGTATTTATTTTATTATATTTTAAATTTATCTATCTATTTATTTTCACATTTATTGTTTATTTTTAATTTGCATCTATTTAATATTTGTTTTTGCATATATCTTTTATTTATATTATTTTTAAATGTCTATACTTATTCATATATAAAGAAATAAAAGGGAAAATTAAAAAGAAGTGTAAATAAATAAGGGAATTAGTACAAAGCTAAATAAATCCAGAAGCAAAGTTAATTTATGTCACATTTTATCAATTAGTGCCTACATTTATTTTTATCATTATCATTGGTACATTTAATGGCATACTTATTTACTGAGTCATTTACTTATTCATTTTTTATTTTGGCAGGTTTCGTTGTCCATATTTGGCTAGAGCGCGTACAAATGTAACCAGTGTGACTTGGGTTTAATTCTGGCTCAGGATCTTATCAGTCGACCTATTTTCTCTCACTCTGTCTTTAAAATTATATAGGATTGATATAAATTATATATTTAAAATGTTGTCACATTTTGCTTTCCAGACCTCTTCTCTATGGTTTGGTGTCCCACTTTGTGAACAGCAGTGACACTGGTGGAAAGGTGTTTTTGCGGGGAGCCTCTCTGCCAGCTGGTACTACAGCCAGCAACACTGGACCTGGACCTGATGCCTAAATGTCGATGCTGAGTACTGGCACAGGATGGACTAAAGAGATGCACTTTTGGGCAGGGGGGATTTAAGTGACACAGTCTTTTTGTGCATAGTTTTTCACTACAGGCATTATAGCATGGACTTTTATAGCTGATAATATGCGCACATCCTTTTTATTGCTTTATGCTTCAAGTTTTTCACGATCCAAGATTGCCTTTTATTTAGGTTTGGATGTCTGTCAACAAGACAAAAAGTTGAGATGATGTCTTCTCTATTTTAATTTACAATTATTTGATACTTTTATATTGTCTAGTTGCTCAAAATAAATGTTGTATATTTATTCATTTCAATGACTCAAAACATTTGTGGAAGTGCTATTTTGTTGGCTGCCACACGATGGCAGCCTCTCCAAAGACAAGGCTGAAGATACTGGTACTTGTTGGAGCCTCAGCTACTGTCTGCTCATCTCAAAAGGGTATCGCTTGTTATCAGAACAGTTTGTACTTTTGAGCATTTGCTTTATGCATTATAGTTCATCACAGTACAGTTTAAATAGTGCTGAGTAACCCACTCCTGAAAGGTTTCTAAATTAAAACTTTCCCGTGATTGTCTTAACATTTTGGCACTCATTGTGTTGGTCTATGCAGCCAAACCCACCCGTGTTGCCCCTGGTTTGACCCTTGTCTGTCTGTAATAGTCAGATACCTCATGATTATTATGTTTTTATCTTGAACTCACATAGCTCTAATCCACATTTATGCTGAGTTGAATGTGGCTACGCTCCTGTGTTGTCTGCATCTTAGGAACCGGGGCTGTGAAGTCCTTACAACCTGATGATACATCAACAAAAACTGGGGTTGCTACATATACAATAAAGAAACATGACACCCACCATATGCACCCTGTGCTGGACACACAAACATCTACTGCAACAAACATAGCATCCCACTTCCTCTCTCACCATTTAAGGGAACCTGATGTTCTTATCTCACACGACTTAAAGCCGAGTCTCTGGAACTGATTATCTACTGGCTCAGCCATTTATTTCTCAGCCCGATTACTGACGCAAGACACTTAGTTGAACATAATCCATGTCTAAATTATTTTTAGGTTTTAAAAGTTTACTTATCCCGTCTCCTCTACCATATCTGCATGGCGCGGTCTTGATTGTAGAGGCTTTGATAGATGAGATCATAGCTCTCAAATAAGCTCATTGAAGAAATGGGTCGTAATGTGAAGCGCACGGTGCAGTTTGCTGAATTTACCCGTGTGTCTGATGGCATGAGTAGCTGTAAAGACAAAACAGTTGGCATCCTAACACGTCACATACCGCTGCACTGTCACGGCCCCTTGGCGTCACTTTATTTTCAGCATCACAACCCAACGCGTTATAATCCCAACTCGTCATGTACTGCCGCTTTGTCAGATCCCTCGGCGTCACTTTTTGGTCGCAGTAAACGCATACTTAATACTGTGAACACATGCTTAGATTAAGGCACTAAAACCACTATATAACACTGTTGGGTTTAAAACTGCTGCGTTTGTACAGAGAAAATGACACTGAACGTTGTGAACACTTGACATGAACAAACAGCTGATTATAACGTGACACAGGGACACGAACAGCAGTTTGTCTCCTGGATGAAACCCTTCTGTTGGACTCATCCACCACGACTTCTGTCTGCCCGGTGTGTCTCTTTTCACACTTACAGCTATGTCACTACTCTCCCGGCACAATTTCCCTGAGTATTGAAGAGGATGTGTTTACCTAAGGGATAATGTACAGCAAGCCCATCATTGCTGCAAAAGAATCCCAGACAGGGCAATGACACACCCCCGACGTGAGTGATCTCTCATTAGCCTGAAGGGGTTTGTTTCATAGCAATGACCCGCTAGCTGTACATTATCCTGCTTATTACACAGCGACTTGCTTAAGAAATCAGTCTGCTATAAAGAAATAACAGACTATAAAGGCAGTCCAATCTTGCCTTGAAGCTCCAGGTTGATGCATGCATTTAGACGCGCTTGGGATTGCCATCCAAACAAAAACACGATGAACCACGTTTCCAACATGTTTTAATATAAAATCAACACATATATTTACAGCAGCCCCGTTGCTTTACTTACAACTTGCAAAATAAACCAAAAAGTTCTATAAACTGACCGCTCTACCTGAGCCCATACGAGCTATGGCTCCTCACCCTTATAGAGTAATACTAGCAGAAAACCGGGAAAAAAGGGGGAGTCTCCCAAATGATGCTCCATATTGGATTTGGTAACTTTTAATACAGTGAAAAACTATAGCCTTGGTATTTAACGCCCTGGGAACGACAATGGGCTGAATGTAACGTTTAGCAGCGCAGTTTGTACACATAACTTTATACAGTGTCCTAATTTACTGCATCTTATGGTGCCTTCAAATGGGGTCGTGTTAACCGTGTTTATGTGTTGAGTCCATATGAACGTCCCCCTCATGTTGTATTCACGACATCGTAAGTGGAAAATTTCTGAAAGCTCCGAGTTCACAACTTGTGACTTGTTTGTTGACATTGTGAGAAATGGTGGAGACCATGGAAGTTCATTTATCGGTGCATAATAAGTTAATATTATACAGTATATTGTATTTTTAGTCATATATTGTTTTTCTTGGTAATTTTATAATATGAAGTAAATGTTGATCTTCTCAACAACCCTCATCTTTCTCCTCTGTCTTTATGTCTTTGCATTTCCTGCATTATGTTACCTACTTGATAGCTTGCTAATTGTTAGCCTCTGTGGCTTCTAGGCTCGGACAGTAATGTTAATATTGCCGTTGCTTAGCAGCGGTGTTCTTCACGACTTGACCACTTGAACACACCGCATGTCGTGTTTACGACTTCCCATCTCGTAAACACGAGTTCCATTTAAAGGCGCCATTAGTCCCATTATAAACCATAATGTGTTTTTGAGCGCATACAGCAAACATGTTGAAAATGGAGTCGCAGCAAACCTCAACTGGGACTGATTTTACATCACTTCCTTGGAGCAAACATAATTTGCCCTTCAAGGTGCTCTTGATACTCTTCATAACATTTAGCCACTAGATGTCTCATTCTCCCTCCCCAGTTCCATTTCATTTACTTCACAACAAGTCGTGGTCAGTCACTTACTGTCAATCTCAACCATTTATCCGTTTTTTCCACACTAACTGACGACCCTGAGATACCACGTGATACCAACATCATTTTACTACGACTGTCTTCCACAGAGATAAACAAAACATTAATTTTGGACCCGCCAACATTTTTTTATGATTAATTCATAGTCCAATATTTTTTTTTATTCAGCACCTTTCTAAAGGATCTGTAGATTTATTATTTTGATTTAAATATTTGTCTACATAAAAATGTCATCAATAAGACCTTTAAAGGCTGTGGCCCTGACGCGCCTACTTTACTGGCACCAGATATCAGTGTTCTCTTGAAAATGGCTATATAAGCGCAGGAAGTTGAACAATGGCACATGATTGTTCGATTGGCAGTTTGCCCTATAATAGGCAGCATTTTCCTCCACTGTATAATGTAGTTGTGTGTAAAAGAGACAGCTGTATAAATAGTAGTGAATGCAGTGGTCTTTTGACTGCAGCAGAGTGAACCGATGTTTGCCCCTGGGCTCAAATTAGAAAGCAATTGCATTCCGGGAGGGTCAAACATATCCATAAACATATTTTCTCTCCAATAGATGGCCATCTATGGACATGAAGGTGAAAAAAAACATAAAACATACTGTATGTAAAGAGACCTCTGCATTAAAGTTCACATTGTTTTTCTTCTACCGTACTGTGTTGAAGGACAGTCCACATATAACGCTGTCATCTGTGAGTGGTGAACCGTATAAATGTGAGTCATGGAACGTCAGTAGTTTGTTGCATAAATTTACAAGCAATCGTGTTAATATAATAGATAAGAGTCTAATTTGTAATTCACAAGTGGATTAACCATCCTTCATGCAGACTTTTTAATCCATGTTCTGTCCTACCGCCTCCTCTCCTCTTTTTCATTGTCGACTGCTCATAGGTTTATTCATTGCTCTGAGGGATCACTTGGAGATTATTCTCCGTCTCAGACAGTCGGGGGAGGATAAATGTTCTGGCCACAAAGTTTAGGACAGACTTATTTTGTGAGCACACAGTGCCCCCATATATCCACTTGAGTTTTTTATTTTTTTATATTCCTGTCCTCCGTTCTCCTTCCCCAACACATTAAAGAGAAATATAGAAGTGACCTTTTCTCTGGCAGCGGCCATGGAGTAATGATCCTGTGATATACCTGTGGGGATTAGAGAGCAAAGACAACGTTTAGTGCAATGCAAAAAAAAAAAAATGATCTGACAGTCTGTATTTAACTGGATGAAGAGCAGGAAACTCAAATGGCACTAAACAGAGGGAAATCTATGCTGCATAGTGTTTTCCTTAGACTGATTTCCTTGTTACCTTTGTGTACTATATATTGTTTATATATTAATAAACCATTGTGTGTCACAGCTAACTTACAGGTAAAGAAACAACTTTGTTTGAACAGTGCTGTTGCTGCTGGACCATATTTAGTCACTGGGGCTCGGGGTGCTCGCCCGTACTCGACTTTGAAAGTAACACAGAAAGCTGCTGAGATTCCATACAGACCCCACTGTCCTTATATGGCACACACTGCAACCTCTCTGTTCAGTGTATCTGCTGCTCTGTCTCCCTCTCTCCTCCTCCTCCTCCTCCTCATCGTCGTCTTGTTCTTCATCCCTCCCTCTGCCTTGTCTCTCACCCTGTGTCTCCCTGAGTATTTTGACCCTGTCTTCTACTTCGTTAACACCGCCCCGCCTCCTTGATGTTGGCCAGAGGGAGCCCGAAGGTCCTCCATGTTGCTTCTTTGGTCTGTCATCAGGTTTCTCACACACACACACACACACCAGCACAGTGCTGTGCGTCTCCAGCACAAAACAGGCCCCGGCTATCAACCAGCAACTTGATTTATTGGAGCAAATAGATGGGTGTCCTTATATAGGAAGTTCCATTGGAAAGAAGCTGGAAACAGGAGGGATGCAGCGGGAGCAGGGGGGGGGGGGGGGGGGGCAGGGCTGTTTGTGATGGTGGAATGCAATGTGCGTAACAACAGAAAACATGCGTGGGATGTACATACACATCCATCTTGTAAATTATGAGTTACATTATGGAGGGGAATCTCTTTGGAGCGGTTACACTAAAGGGGGATTCCTGTGCTGGGGACAGCTTGCCTTATGAGGAGTGGGATCAGATTGCATAATCTGTAATCCCTGCAGGGCGTGGAGCTTGTAGCCACTTGGCTGAAGTTGTTGTGTCTCCATCATATAATTGTGTTGCCTTTTTAGTAGGGCTATCAGAGTTATCGCAATAATAACACATTAAGGCAAATTTGTTTTAAAGCCACTAAATTCTTTTATGCATTGATGCAAATTGATATTTTTAAGTTGTAGCGGGCTTAAGTTTTAAAGCTGCAAGTGAAGTTCTAGCACCATGTGAAACTAGAAAACCTTAGTAATCACTGTACTAGCTTTTCGGGAGGGAAGGTAAATAATGCCCCAAACTTGTGCTAAATTTTGATGATGAAAAAATAGCATGGCCATTTTCAAAGCAGTCTCTTGACCTCTGACCTCTAGATATGTGAATGAATATGGGTTCTATGAGTACCCACAAGTCTCCCTTTTGTGAAATGCCCATTTTATGATAATCACATGCATTTTAGGGCAAGTCATAGTCAAGTCAGCACACTGACACACTGACAGCTGTTGTTGCCTGTTGGGTTTGAGTTTGTCATGTTATGATTTGAGCTGATTTTTTTTTATGCTAAATGCAGTACCTGTAAGGGTTTCTGGACAATATTTGTCATTGTTATGTGCTGTTAACTGATTTCCAATAACAAATATATACAGGTGGTTAGCACTGTCGTTAGCGTGGGTTTTCTGTGGGTTCTCTGGCTTCCTCCCACAGTCCAAAGACATGCAGGTTAGGTTAACTGACCCATAGGTGTGAGTGTGAATGGTTGTCTGTCTCTAAGTGCCCTTCGATGGACTGGTGACCTGTCCAGGGTGTACCCTGCCTTCACCCAATGCTAGTTGGGATCGGCTCCAGCTCCGCCCCCCATGACCCCTAACAGGATAATCGGTTGCAGATGGATGGAGGATACATTTCATACATAAAGCAACATATTTGCCCAACTCCCATGTTGATAAGAGTGACAAATCTCCCTTTAAGGTGCATTTTCAACAGATAAAAAAATGTGCAATTAATTTGTGATTAACTATGATTAACTATGGACAATCCTGCAATTAATTGCAACTAAATATTTTAATCGACTAACAGCCCCACTTTTTAGGTTTGTTTTTTTAACCCAGTTTTTTACCTGAGATAATGTAGTGTATACTGTATGAGCCTGAGCACAGTGTGGGAAAAATGACTAGATGCTAAAATTGAAAATACAGTGTGCACCGTGATTCAAACAGTTGTTGATGAGGTTTACAAAAATTTCAACAGGGAAAAATGCCTCATCTATTAGGAAAACAATACTCATTAGGCCTTTATCACAAAAGACATTTCAATATATCGTAGTCATAAAAGCACGGGTGTAAATAATAACAATATGGCTCACGACATCATGACTCACTGGGACACTTGAACAATGAACTGAGCCATTGTAAATGTTAGTAACACCTGTGCTCCTCCCACTATGAACCTAGTACTATTAAAAGAATCCTACTGTCTAAATGTTACCCAACTTAAAGTACAAGAATAGGCTATCAGCACAATGTACTTGTGCCCATTAAGTAGCACAGTGAACCCTGCTGTACTATATTAGGCTGGCTCAATATACAGTATATAATATGTTTTAATAATTATTACTGATGCAGTGCATGAAAGCAGCATTTTAATGTCATCTAATCTATAAAAATATGTCATTTGTGATACACTTTGCAAGTCAAATCTCTATCTACAGTAGAAGGTAGTAGGCTAGCAATAAGCTAGCTAAGCTAGCGGATAAGTACAAGTAAGCTAGGAGTAAAGCATAGCATCAAATGGAAAATAAAGTGAAAATAACTTAGACATACACACCTTAAACTCACAGACAAACATAATGTCCTTGTGCCAGTCCACTAAGAGCAGCCAGAAGGAGGATTTAAGTCGTTTTCCGTTTAATTATATTGACTTTTTAAATGTTTACCAGCAAGACTCCATTCAGCACCTCTCGATTCACATCCCACCTTCCTGCCGGTGTGCGCAGTGCGCATGCTCAGTGTCTCCTCCGGCCCCGCTGCTGGATGCTGCAGGAGGAGGTGCAGCTCCTGCAGCTCCACCCTCGCGCAACAGTGCGCAGTTTAAATGGTAAGGATCTGAATTTAACGGGGGTCATTTGGACTGTTCGTTTGTGGAGTAGCTCGTCAACGCCGGCCGCTCCTGACCCTAAACTCTCCAAAGCCAAAGCTCCCCTGAACACACGTTTCCTCTCAGTATGTAAGTATGTGCTGTTCTGTAGAGACGTTTAACGAGGGGTGAACGATGCTGTAATCCTGCATCCCTCTCACACCTGCTCGCTTTAACTGTGTTTCAGGAAGAGGGATGCATGTGTGCGGGGTTGTTTTCTTGTATGTGTAGATTAAAACACTGAACATGATATTAGAAAATCAAATTTAATATGGATGTAATATTCATAAAATGGTATAAACTTCTATTTGCAAATTATAATTATGGGCTTTGACTTGTTAGCTTACATTTTTGACAGTGCAGCTTTGTTTGCAATTCCCTTCGTTCAAGTTACTCATTGAAGACAATGAGTTCCTCAGGTCCAGTGGTGGAATGTAGCCTAACAAAGTGCATTTACTGAAGTACTGTACTTGTACTTTACTTCCCTCTTTTCTTATACTTACTCCACTACATGTCTGAGGCGTACTGTATTTTTTACTCAACTGTATTTATTTGATAAGGTTAGTCACTACTTACTTTTTAGATTCAGATTATTAATACAAAATATAAATTAACTCATGAATTATTATATTATATGTTGTTGTAGGTTAACTACCCAGCAGTATATAAAGTAGTTAAGATTAGCCTTAACCATCTGCAACATTAAAGTAGTGTTCATACTTATTATTAATGTGTATAATCCAGTAATATACTGTGAATAATTCTGCATTGGGACATTCTGCAAACTGAGTACTTTTACTTTTAAGCATATTTTATGCTAATATCTTTGTACTTTTTTCTCTGTGGTAAGTAAAAGATCTGAGTGAGGTCTACGGTACATTATGCATTGAGTTTATTAATACTTGTCATTCATACATAACTCCATATGTGTATTTAATCAAGTATGTTGGACAATGAACCGACTATGAGCACTTTAAAACTTGTGCTGCACTTACTGCACCCCTCTGCAGTAGGCTTTTATATCGTAAGGAAGTAAGGGGAAGTATCAGTAAAGAAAAGGGCTCGACTCTAACCATGGAGTTTCCTGTTTTCCAAATATGGTTGTATAAAGCTGCCTGTCTGTCAAACTGCTTAAACTATTGTGGCTGAAGATGCAGAGGCACTATAGAGGGACCTGAGTCCTGGCAGTTTCACACATCGCCAATGAATCAGTGTGTATTTAACCTTTCTTCATAGTCTGGTTTCATTTTACTGTTCACTCCTTAATTATGTACACCAAGAACCAGTACGGTGATATCCACATTTGCCTCGTCAGTCTACATATGAAATGTTCATCTGCTCAAACAAACACTGGCATCGCCCTCATTGAACTTCATTGCACTGACATGGATTCCTGCTACCTAGAAAGCAGACTCCCAGGATTGCTCACCAGAACATGATGAACTTGTTCAGGCCCACAATGCTTGCGCTGTAACTCAGGACTTATCATTTTTACCATCTCTGAAAGGGAAGGAAGTTACAGTATGTTGAGAGTTTATTTGGTTGCCATTATTTGTATTTAAACAGACAGTTCTGAGGTCGATGGCATTATGCCTCAGGACCTTTTATCTAATGGGTCAAAACAAGTGTCGTCATTTGTCTATTTTAGTCTACATGATTTAATTGTTTTTCAAGCTGTAATCCTAATCGTAATATGAAAGCATTATTAAGAAGATGATAACAGGAAGACTGTTTGTGAAACATCCAAGAGAGGAAATGAGTAAAATCATTCACAGGCCCTGGAGGTCAACCTCTTTCACCCACACATAGAAATAGGTCACTTAGTCTCCTGGGTGATATTTCCACTTGTTTGTTATCATTTTAAATAGAGAGGCTAAAATATAGTCATTGTTATTGGACACATCATGGATTTTTTTTTTCTTCTCAGCCTTGGCGTTGTGTGAATCATGGCCAACATTTAATTGAAAGTGAGGGATTTGATAAGTAAGGGATAATGTACAGCGAGCCGGTCATTGTTGTGAAATAAACCCCAGCAGGGCGATGCGTCACCCAGACCCAATGCACAGCGGAAGGGCCTTGCATCACCCTGAAAGGGTTCATTTCCCAGCAATGATCCACGAGCTGTGCATTATCCTGTTTATTACACTTATACTTAATTAAGAAATCAATAATTTGACACAAAAACGATCCGCCAGAGTCCCAGATCAGAACTGAGCCCATAGCAACAGTCTGTTATACATAGCAACCGTCTGCTATAAAGTAATAACAGACCCTATAACGCCGTGATGGACCAATCAGAACTGAGTATTCAACAAAGTCGTGAAATAATCTGAAAGGTCATATTGATAATATTTTTATCCAGATGAATATTTTGTTTAAAAGCAATACATCCACAGAGCATTTAGAAAGGTGTCAAATAAAAATAAGACTTTTCCTGAAAAAAAAATATTATGATTGAGAATTAATCCTTTTAAAAATTTTAGCGGGTCCAAAATTAATGTTTTGTTCATCTCTGTGGAAGATGTTTGACGTTTAGTTCCCACTTCCCACAAGGCTTGTTAGCCAATAGTGTAACAGCGTTGGTATCACATGGTATCTCTGGGTCGTCAGTTATTGTATAAAAACAGATAAATGGCTGAGATTGGTGGTATGTTCCTGGCAACGACTTGTTGTGAAGTAAATGCAATGGAACACGGGAGGAAGAATGAGACATCTAGTAACTGAACGTTATCGGTTTTATTAGTAGCACCTTTAACAGAAATGTTAGACTGCTTTCAGTTGCACTGAACTAAGCGGGTCAGTGAGATTAAGCGCTCAGCAGGGTGTTCCTGTGTTATTGTTGGTTAAAGATGATATTTTCAGTAATTTGTGGCACGACTGTGAACAGATTAGTTATAATGGAGTGTGGGTAGTTGAGTCTCATGGTAAATGATGTCTGTGGTGATAAACAGAGCCTTGTCGTCCTTACACTTCCAGTCAGTCTGCATCAGCCTGTTATCTTGTCAACTCCACTTCAGACAGCTGTCTTCAAGATGCACTGCCTGAGTAAAAAACGTGTTGACACAACAGAGAGAGACAGAGGGTTTGGAAAGGTATTAAGCCACAGTGGTGAGGAAAGTTAAAGGAATTGACGAGGAGGGTCTTGATTGGCTGCACATACTTTAGCACAAAGGGGAGCGTCAGGAAAAGTCTGTTTACTTTTATCCACAGAAACAGCTGATCATCAAAGTATCAGCTATCAGAACTATGCTCATCTCACTGGACTTGTCCGCTGGCTCTGCAGTTTATGACAAATAGGAAATGTCTGTCTGTGCCTCTAGTTAATATTTACGCAATATCTTTCAGTAGTTTCTGGGTGGTTTGGTTTTGCTGGTCCCTGGTGTACGTTTATAGGCTTTCTCAGCAGGCTCAGTGGCTCTTTTTTTTTATATAGTTCCCACTCAATTAAATTGTGTGCCAGTCTCAGTGTCCAGAGGGATGGCGGGGGGCTGATGTAACAGCCTGTGGACACGAGTGATTCATTGTCTGTAATCCAAAAACCACTAAGTTTTTTCATTTGTAGTTCAGAGGCCAATCCAATTCAATCCTAATATTTTTAAATGTAGTAATAGACCCAATGAACCAATTGTGTTTGGTTGTCAGGCATATAGTGCAGAACACTGCGTTATATTTGAAATATCTGCTACCAAGCTGTATTTTTACTTACTACTACTTACTGTACTTTAATGCCAGGTTCAGACTACATGAACCTAGCCCGATTTTGAGACGATTTTGTCGTGGCTGACAAATTACCAGCATCGTGGCCGATTCTGAATGACAATCAGGGGCCTTTACCCGTGTAGTTTGACATGCTAAACAACCTGTTATGCAGCATCTGGGACGCCCAACAACACCCCAAGGAAAAGTCTATCCTGTCAGATTTTTTTAATCCTGACACACCTGGTGTGACATCTCCGACGTCGTGTTCCCTGCGTCGGTAAACATGTGCTGCCATTTCAAAGGCAAATAGAAACGGGAGCTGTGTTGACTTGACTGTTGATTTCAGTTGGAGTGACTGCAAAACGACCTGATAGAAAATACATCATTGTTTACCAAACAGTGGTTTACCGGTTGTTTTTCCTCCACAAGACTTTTCAACATACAGCAGCAACATCATGTACAGGAAACTATGTAGCTACCTTAGTGCTTGTATCTACTTAATGTTAAGTATTGACAGCCCATACCTTCCTCTCTGTGCCACCCAGGAGAATATCCACTGTAGTTTTTTCTTTCTTTTCTTTTTCTTTTCACAACACAAAACCGCCAGCATCACACACAACGCTTCTGTCGCCATGATCGACAGTTGCTTCACCCGCCTCCCCGATGACATCTGAACTCATGCATTGATCGTGAAATACAACGCGCCATGATTTTTCATGGTCGTGCATGTAGTCTTGCCTGTCACCTGACCAAGACACTGCAAGACCTTTGTGACCATTGCCATGATAAAAATATTGTGTAGTCTGATCCCGGCATAAAACAGACCTTAATAGGTTCAGGTATAATTCATGCACCTTTGCATATTAAAGTACCTCCCACTGCAGTTACTACTAACTCTCAGACATGTCTGAGTCCCAGACACTTGCTCATAATTTTGCAGCTGCCTGCTGCATTTAAAAATGAATGCCGCTAAGGGCCCATATGACTGTTAAAGGCCCGGGCCCCCCTCAGGCTCTCTGCCTCTGTGTTATCATTTTGAAGTAAACGACGAAGCCAGCAAGAGACATACTATTCCCTATATGGGCTTTGTTTGGGAGTTCACTTGCCTTGCTGTTTAGGTCCGCAGAAAAAAAAAAGAGTCCTGCTCCAGAGAAGGAGCCCATATAAGGTCATCACAGCACGAGACTGAAGCCTCCTAGCAGAGAGAGAGAGAGAGAGAGAGAGAGAGAGAGAGAGATGGAGGGGGAAAGACACAGAAAACATGGCTGTTGTCAATTAAACACTGACTTAATGATTATGATAAAATACCACTGAGCATTAATGGTTGGGGGATAATTCTGTTGAGAAAATGTACCGGCCATTGTCATTGAAACTTAATTAAAATCAATTTCCCAGCCTCAATCTTTCTATCTAAATTAGGGAGGGGAATTGTTTGTGTGTGTCCCATGTGGCGTATGTGAAAGTGTGGGGTCGAGAGGGGGTGGAGGTCTGTGAGAATGACTGCGCTGTGGAACTCCCCGACGGATGGAACATGTTAACCCTTTGAGTTACAATCACAGACAGGAGGTAACTTTAGTAGCATGTCTCCTCGACCAAGAGACTCATCGCTTACTGCAGTGTTTAATTAACCCTCTGCACAAACTGTTGTCTTTTTACCTCAAAAAGAAAAACAGAATACTAGCTGCTAGGTTTTTATTTATCTATTATAAAAAAAATGTGAAATGTTTCTCTTAAATACTGCTCTAATACACTGCAACAACATGTCCTGCAAAATGTACCTCTTATCTTTTTTACATCATGCCTTGCCTTGTTCCCTCTTGCCTCTGTTCTTTCCTACGTCTGTTCCTTCCTTCCTTCCTTTCATCTCCCGTCTGTCTTCACTTCCTTTATTGTTCACTCTTTTCCGACATCCATCTCATTTGTTTTCTCCAACAGTTGGCCCTGCACCTCAACCCAAGATGTCCAAGAAGGCCCCAACCGAGGATGAGAAGTTCCTCTTTGTTGACAAAGACATCCTGAACAGCCCCATGGCTCAGGCCGACTGGGCGGCCAAGAAGCTGGTGTGGATCCCATCGGAGAGGCATGGCTTTGAGGCAGCCAGTATCAAGGAGGAGCATGGCGACGAGGTGCTGGTGGAGCTGGCTGACAACGGCAAGAAGGTGACAGTCAACAAGGATGACATCCAGAAGATGAACCCACCCAAGTTCAGCAAGGTGGAGGACATGGCGGAGCTCACCTGCCTGAACGAAGCCTCCGTGTTGCACAACATCCGCGAGAGGTACTTCTCTGGCCTTATTTATGTAAGTATACCGTGAAAGCATGTAAATGCTCCCACACTGTCTCACACCTTAACAATGTGCATTTACAATATATATTTATGAGGATTTTCTGTTTTATCGATTCCCTAATCTTAATTTCAATCTCGTCTTAATTCTAATATAAAGATAAATGTTCATGCAAATACTGACCCTAAAAAATAAGCCTTGAGGCACAGCTAGATGTCCTCATATTTGTGGATTTGCCTCCTGTTTCTGACTAGTCAGTCCTCACACACGCTCATTGTCCTCATGGTGTTTTCTCTCAGACGTACTCCGGCCTGTTCTGCGTGGTGGTGAACCCCTATAAAATGCTGCCCATTTATTCAGAGAAGATCATTGAAATGTACAAAGGGAAGAAACGACATGAAGTCCCCCCTCATATCTACTCCATCGCTGATAATGCCTACAGGAACATGATGCAAGGTAGGATGTTTCCACCGCTCCCATCTCTTTATGATATCTACCACACTCATTTTGAGGGAGCAGCAATGATCCTTTCTTCTGTAGAGCATTCCTGTTATCCCTTTCCTTGTAATGTAGGGTCTCTCTCACATTGCACAGACGTGCAAAGCACATAGAAACATAAATTTTAGAGTTGTGTATTTCCAGCTTTATTATCTCTGTGATGGGCTGGCAACTTGTCCAGTTACTATCTGCCCAGTACTTGTGATACCTTCTGCACCATTAACTGAAACTGATTAGATCTAGTGAGTTAATGATATCAACCTGAGGCATTACAGAGCAACATAAGAGCTGGTGTAACTTATGTACAGCTCTCACACATAACCAAGCAAACCGTTTGCAGTTGCAGTGTGCAGTAAGTTGCTTGCCTCATATGTTTTCAAGTCACTGGTGCTTCGCTGGTAGCTTTTAAGAGCTTGGTGTGGGTGAGCTTTGGTATCAGCTGTCAAAAGTCTTACTTCTGTCTGGCAGCATTTAGCTTTGTCATGTTGATAAAGTGTTAATAAAAACCACAAACAGGCCAATGCTGTCAGGCTGATAGTTTCAAATGCAAAACTTTTCACTCACAGTCCAAAATCAACCTTGTAACTCCACCTGCTGTAAGTTCATTTCAAAGTAAATTGGTCTGTTGGCCTAATTGAGAGTCAGTGTCTTGTAGAGGTGACGATAGTGGCCTTGGCAGCATCGTGCTT
The DNA here is from genome assembly GCA_947000775.1 of Pterois miles. Classification (NCBI taxonomy): domain Eukaryota; kingdom Metazoa; phylum Chordata; class Actinopteri; order Perciformes; family Scorpaenidae; genus Pterois; species Pterois miles. The sequence continues at coordinate 528,390 of CAMQGK010000253.1, forward strand.
ACAGTAAATGGCTCTTGAATGAGCCTGCAGTGGTTCGACTTAGAGCAGCTGGTTTCCCATAGAAGCTGCTTCGTGTGCTTCCAGGGGGTCGTGCCCACTTGGTGTTGACATGAGGATGATCTCTCAGAGGAGCTGACATCTGGATTGAGGGATGGGTGGAGGGCAGTAAAACATTTCCTGTTTCAGCCGCCTCTCCTTCCTCATTCAAATCTTCTAACTCTCTTTTGGTCAGTGTGAATACCAAGGATTTTTTTCTTGTGCGAGAAAGGAGAGTTCCCATTAAATGGGTTTGAGATTGTACGTTTCTGCTGTGGTGTGACGAGTTTCCCAACGAAACAGGATGTTTGGACAGGACTCACAGTAAAGTTAGGAAGTAATTGTTTAAAGAGCTCCAAAGAAAGTGGGATTATCCCAGATCTCCCAAAGCCACACCATTCAAGAGAGAAACTGATATAAGTGCTCACTCAAGTCATTCAATCAGGATTTGACCCAAGAAAACCATAAACTTGTTTTTTCAATATACCGTAGCAATAGAGAGGCGACGTCCCGCCCCTTCTGGTGGACCCCGTGGGACCTTATTTCAGAAAAAATATGAACGATAGTCAACGGCAAGAGACTCTGTGAATGTTCTCATTCATCCAGGTCATATTCATTCTGGCAACAATTGAATCGTTTGTAGTACGAACTGATAAGGAGCGAAACATCTTCAGAGACAAATCTAAGTCCAGTTGCCTTCGATTCAATTGTTGCCAGAACGGCAAGAGACAAATATTTGTTTGATCCATCTGAATTGCGCCATGAATCACATATGATGTTTTTGTCAAAAACTACTAACTAACTAAATTTCCCTCCGGGGATTAATAAAGGTTCATCTTATCTTATCTTATCTTAATTTAAAACATCATTTTGCAAGTCCAGAAAGTTGTCGTAGTATCATTTAAGTTTGTGTGAAAAAGCTCAGTGAGCTACAGCTGTCGTCTCACACAATATACATCACCAATGCTAGCTAGCTAACTTAGCTATGTCCCACGCACAAATGAACCGTTATCTTACCTGATGTGTTTTATTCAGCGACTCCTGTTCTTTTTATCAGCCGGAAGCAAAAGAACGAGTAAGACCTGTTGTGTTCTGTGAGGTACCAAACTGAGACTTTCGTGACTTGCGAAATTGTCTTTTAAATTGACAAACATCATGTGTGATTCATGGCACCACTGAAATATTATATTTTATTATTATTCTATTTACGTTATTATTATATTTTTTATTATATTAAATAAAATATTTGTCTCTCACTGTTGACTACCATTCGTATTTTTTCCAAAATAAGGTCAGATGGCGGTCCACCAGAGAGTGAGGGACTTCACCTCTAGCGTTAGCATTTTACCGTCATTCATAGCTTGTACATTCACAGAGCACACACACAGTCATGTACATTCCAGGTTTAAGAAAAATAACATTATTATGCACCTTACATTGATCATTGATCCAAATCACTGAAATATGTTTGACCCTGAATAGGATAAGTGGTGATGGATGGATAATATGATGGATGGATGATATCTAAACTGAGTCTGGAAGCTCATAGAAATGATTGATCATGTGAAAAGAAGAAGCTAAAGAAATACAGCTGCAGCAATATTCAGCTCTAATATACTGTAACATCCTGTAACATCAGATTGAATGTTAAGATCATGTTGAATTTGTTGAATTCTTTTGGCATTATCATTATAAATATCCTAAATCTGTTTGATATTGTGGATTGATGCTTAATGCTTTCTCTTACTTTGAGAATGCAACTATTCACTATTATTTTTTGGAAGATTTTAAGGTCCACCCGGTCGGTACACAGGAAGTTGTAGTATTTAGCTATTTGAGTAAACATGGCATCACAAGTAAACAAGAAGGGGGAGGATTGATTAGTGTTTGTGTGGGTGTTTGGATTACACCTCTTCAACTCACCCATACAGCTGCAACTATGAGACTATTTTCAGATTATGGGAGAATCGCATGCTTGTTACCACCCAGAAACCTGACATGCACATGAAAAACAGTGTGTTTGGATGTGCTCTATTTAATTCAGACTAAACAAATCAGATGTTTGCTTAGGCTCGTGATATATTAAATGACAATTGAAGACCACCTATTCAGCTTTAACATTAAAACATGGCTTTAAACTGCTTTTTGCGACAAAGTAGGAAAACGAAGACAGCAGAAAAGAAATGATAGTCAGTTAATAAACGCAAAAGAAAAGGTAAAGGCGAACTATAAATGGGAGGTAATAAACACTTCAAGTACAAAAAGTATTAAGTAAAAGTGAATCTAAAGATGTGATTTAAAACTGATTTTAACGTCTTTAGACAGGTTGTTTCAAAGCCTGGGATACCTGACTTAAAATGAAATCACCTGCCAGAAGGGACTGTCTGAGGACACTGATACGCTTAGTTACTGTCACTCTTTTGCCAGGTTTTCAAAGGGGAATTAATCCAAATAAGTTTTAATTAGAGTTTTAATTAGTCCCGACTGTCCATAGTTAATTGTGATTAATTGCAAATTAATCTGTCAGTGTGCAGACATGACTATGACTTGCCCCAAACTGCATGTGATTATCATAAAGTGGGCATGTCTATAATGGGGAGACTCGTTTTCATTCACGTATCTAGAGGTCAAAGGTCAAGGGACCCCTGTGGATATGGCCATGCCAGGTATTTCTCACCAAAATTTTGTCTAAATTAGGGGCATTATTTAGCCTCCTTCTTGCTAGCATGCTAGTATGACATGGTTGGTACCAGTGGATTCATTAGGTTAGGTTTCATGTTATGCCAGTATCTTCACTCTAACTTTAAAACTGAGCTCGCAGAAACCTAAAAATCCCATGTCGCATTAAAGAAATTAGCTTGCGTTCAAACAAATTTGAGTTAACACGTTATTATTGTGTGAACTTTGACAGCCCTAGTTTTAATCTTTGGAAACTCAATATTTAATCCAAACCTTTTTTTTAACAGTCAGACTTGCTTTTGAGTCTTGAAGCATGATGACTCTAAAGCTTCAGGACGGTCTTAGCATAAATGCTTCAGTAAGCCTTTGCAGAAAAGAGTCCTCACATACATAAGTAAAGGGTTAAGACTAAATCTACACATCTATGAACCCCTTTTGAGCCTTTATTGTATAACGCTGTGGCTGGCAGGGAGTTGTTATTGTTGATGTATTAGTGGGATTTCCCATGAAGTCGTGACTAATGATGCAGGATGTCTACACTGAGTGCTGTAAAGTGCAACAGTTCACATGTTGGAGTGGAAGTGGCGCATAACTACAGCAAATCCAGATAACTCGCCTAAGCTTTGAGACATTCTTCCTGCAGTCTTGGCTGAGATCCCATCCTTCCGACATTGTGCCTCAGACTTTGATGTCCAGGAGATAAAAATGTGAAATTCCCGCAGGGAGTTTGCTGTCCCCTGAAATGACTGATGAGCTGCTCCTCTGTGTTCCCAGTGTGTTTTATTTGGGGTTTGTCAGACAGGTGTAAAGACGTTGACGCTCCCTTGTAATATCAGATTTGGTTTGATTTGATTTTTACTTCTTGACCTAATCAGTGTCACAGAAATATTCTTAATATTTTGCAGTGTTTCTTCTCTCTGAGTCTCTGGCGCAAGACTGAGTGTTGTTTTTGGAGGTTTTACAAAAGCTCACGACTCTGGCCACCCTTTTTCTCTCTCTCTCTCTCTCTCTCTCTCTCTCTCTCTCTCTCTCTCTCTCTCTCTCTCTCTCTCTCTCTCTCTCTCTCTCTCCATGTGCCTTAATTAGGAAGTGCAGAGAGGGAACAGGCTGCATTTTGTGTGTGTATGTAAGAATGGAACCAATGAACCAGCAGCCAAAGTCGAGTCCAGACGGAGAAACGGCACCGGTGCTAGTTTACAGTCGAGGGCCGGCTGCGTACTGTAACACGCAGCAACAAATCACAGTACGAAAACGATGACGCTGCACGTGAATGATGCTCTTCGCTCTGTGAAGATGAGGAGCTGTTAGCGAACGCTCTGAGTTGTGTCTTTTTCCCACATCAGATTGCGTTTGCAGTAAAGCTTTCAGGTTTCATTTACAAAGAGGTTTCATGTCGCAAACTGACAGCAAAGTTATCTTTTCTCTCAGCGGTACTCCCTGTACTCCCCCAGGGGCACTTTGAATTGAAAGATACAGTTACAAAATGGCCTTACATGGACTCACTGTATTCTCCCAGCAGTATATTTGGAGATGACTCATTGCTCAACACAATCAGAGTTGATTTTCATGGTTAAAAAATCAAAGTATTTGTGGGAGTTACATGTTTATTTAGGCACGGGGGGAGCCTCTGCAAATCACACAGCCTCACCTAAGCCTTGAACCGAGTCCCAGCCGGTGTCTTAAGTTTAACGCTAGATTGATCTTTATTCCTGGAGAAAGGCTTGTGAAGAAAATAAAGTCCACGTGCTTGTAATAGAAAATGACTTATTTGTACTTTGGTTATTGTAGATTCCTTTGGTTTACCACATCATTTTTCTACCATTATGAGTGGTCTGGTCACTCACTGTATATTTGTGAATGAGTTGGCAGAAAACGTGCTTAACACTATAAACCTTATTTGTCTCTACAGATCGAGAGGACCAGTCCATTCTCTGCACGTGAGTACAAATCCGTCACCTCCAAACTCACCTTTCTCTTAACCTTTTTCCTAGACGTCACATTAATGCTAGAAGAAAGGCTGTGTGTGTGTCTGTGTGTATATGCTGAAGAACAGTTACATAATGCTTGTGTAAACACACAGGTAAACAACTGAGATACCTCTCTGGTCGCTCAGCACATCAGCCAGCAAGAAATCATTCATAATGTAATTTTTTTGTTTGTTAGATAATGTTGCTGTGAGCTGCTTTGTATTTAAATGGAGCCAAACTTAATGCATCCCAGAGGGCTGTGGCCTCGTTCCCCTCTCGGACCATAAGTCAGGAAGTTTGCCCTGCGTACTGATGGGAGAGCCAGATTAGCTCTGCAAATGTTTGGGCTGCATTTTGTTTGTTTATTTCTTTCAAGCCAATTATTGAGAACTTTGACATCCTTTGGACATCCAGGGACAAACAGCTTAATCTTTGGACTGGCCTGAACTTTACGAAGATTCATAGAAAACACAGTTTATCTAACCAATGAAGCTGTGTTTCCTTTCCCATTTTAGTGGCCTAGGAGGTGTATTTGTGCATGATTCATGACACAAGTTTTGTGTATTCCTGACATCTTTTTCTTGGAAATATTACCACTTAGGTTGCTCTCTACAAACTTTCCACTCTCAACATACTGTATATCACATTGGCTTGTGTTTTATGTTCATCTCTGTCCACTTCCACTAAAAAGATATTGCATGCTTACATCATCAGAGGGTTAACCTTGGAGAGGGAGGGCTTTTATGCACTAAATCAAACAAGTAGAGATGATGCATGCTAAATGGACTTACAGTGTAAGATGTTCTTAAGTCAACTACAGTCATTTGAATTGACTGATTAGTATCAAGGAGTTGAACAGGCGAGCATACAGACTGCATATTAGTTTTGAGTGAACAGTAGCACCTTTTCTGCTCAGCATCCAGTGGTCCCAGTAAAGGTTATGAAAGGAAAGGCTCTTCCCCTTCAAGGCTCTTTCCACTCTAAATTTACAGATGCCAGGATGCTGCAAATTCTTTCATCTCATCAGACCATTTCCTCAACTATCACGCTGTCTTTATCAGAGGGAAACTTTGGGAAAGATTGGCAGTTATCCCTGTCTGTGTGCGGGAAGATCATTACTTACAGTTCTAGTGAAGTTGAAGATGTTGGATGGTAATGTGAGAAACATAAACACTATCTTTAAAAAGTTAAAACGATAAACTGGAACTGATACGATAGAGCTGATATACAAACTTTTCTGTGGAACATTAGTCAGGTCCACAAAGTCACTTTAAGATTTCAGTGTGAACTACAGCTGGTCTCAACCTCAGCAGGAACCATATATGGGAGAAACGGTTCTGGTGCGATACGAGGAATGTCATGTATGACATTCTCCCTCTGCATGTGTGCTTACACGTGTTTAATTGCACTGTGTGTTCTTTGATATTGTTTTTACAGCAGTACATCATGTAGGCCTTGCCCCTTTATAGCATGAAGTTTAAAAGTATCTGTTAATATGTATTCATGGGAGACTTGTGTAACAATAGTTTTAGGGATTTCCTGTTTTAACTTTCGCTTGTAAGGATGACTTGCTTCTGTATATTAATTCAACGCTTTTTCACATCAAACCAGATCAAGACAGCAGAAATGCATGGTGGTGAAACTGGCGGCAAGGTTGTTATAATGTCCTGTCACCTTGGTGGGAAAAATGAGAAAAAAAATCACTTATTAACTTTAATAATAACCTACAGAATAAATTATCTGATAAAACTTCCAAGAAGCTGTAGTTCAAAAATTTAAGTAGCATCTCTCTAAGACTGAAGTGAAATGTAGCATACGGTACATCACAGAGCTGTTCTACTGGATTGCATTACCTTTTACAGCGTTTTCTACAGTGTGTGTTCTGGTAATTCTTGCAGTAATTATATTCCTCAAATTCCTCCACACAGTAGCAGGAATTTGTCATGGGAAATAGCTGGGAGCCTGCTGCTAAATCCATTCTTGAGATGTTGACATTTCATCTCAGCAGGGTCAGCAGTTTCCTTGGTCTATTCGTTGCGTGTGAGTGAAAGACCTGACTGATGGAACAGACATAGTGGCCATAAAGTGGCAGGATGTCGCTGAAGACTGCAGATTCACAGCCTTTTCTGACCCTGCTGAGGGCTTGAATGCATCACATGTATGAATAAAGGGCTCCCTTTAATTCAGCAACACTGTAGGGATTTCCTCTCCGCAGATGACTGAGAGGATACATGTGTGTCGTCTACAACTTCCTGTGTGTAACCCTTTAAAGGGGCAGCATGTGTAGGATCTGGCAGCATCTAGCGGTGACGTTGCAGCCAACTGAAGCCCCTCCCATGTGTGTAGGAGAGCTCTGGTGGCCAACGCGAAAACGCAAATGGCCCTCTCTGAAGAGCCAGTTGTTATAAGAGTAGCGTAGGTCATTTGGAGCAGAGGTGGGAAGTGAGTGGTGAAGCAAGAGAGAGAGAAAGTGGCGGTGGCAGAAGCAAGCAACGTTATCGACTCCGGCCAAAGTAAGCAAAGTGTTTGGTTTGTCCATTCTGGGCTACTGAAGAAACATGGCGATGCAACATGGTGGACTCCCTTTATAGATATAAACAGGTCAATCTAAAGTAACGAAAACGTCTTATTTTCAGGTGATTATGCACTAAAGAAAAGATACTTATTGATATTTTGTATTATATTGTTAATTATCATTTCTGCCAATAGATCCCCCTAATTGTTACACACTGGCACGCTCAAGAGTTAGACAGTTAAACCATAGAAATATTTCCATTTTTATGTTTTTTTTTCCTTATTTTTTTGTAAAGTCTTAAAATATTCAAGATTAAGGGCCAATTTTTCACAAAATCATAATAAAATATAATGTGAAATATGATATAATCTATTCAGACCAGTCAAATAATCTTATGATCGTCAGTGAAAGCTGTACTGATGGTGAGCAGGACGTGCAGGAAGAAGACAGTTGATAGATCATCTGGAGGAAAAACTCCCATCAGATTTTATTCTGCGCTAACAGCTACCTACAGTAGGAGCCTGGATGTCGTATGTCCTTAGCAAACCTGAACAGGACAGAGTAGTTAGATTCCTCTGGGAGCTGCCAAGCCCTAACACAGGGAGCATCCCATGCCTTTTATGGACCCATGTCTGAGGATGCGTCTGTGTGTTGGACTGCTGGCTGGTGGCTCTGGTATCATTCAACTTTGACTTTCTAAGTATCCAGGATCATTATCTGGAAAGAATGTGCTCTTTCTGTTTGAAAAGGTTTGAGTTATAGAACGATAGCACAACTGTAAATTTTAGGTTTCCAACTAGTTTTAGGATATCTATCATTTTGTAAATGTCATTTCTACAGGTATACACACACAGAGTTTGTTGCCACGAAGTGTCAGGCCATTAGTTTTGTGCTGCTTACAGACAGCCATTTATTTCAAGGAATACGTCACCATTTTGTGAGATACGCGTATTTGCTTGCTTGCAGAGAGTTAGATGAGAAGAGTAGCCTGTTAGCTTAGCTTAGCATGAAGACTGGAAACCTAGCCTGGCGTTATCCTGATGGTTAAAGGGGAACTACACCCATTTTCAAAATTCATACATGTAATTCCTATGGTCTAAGATAGTCCAAAAATATTAGTAAACATGAACAACTCTCTCCCAAACTCCCAAACTTGTGATATCATTGGGTATAAAGTGTGGAGCTGCTCCATAGACAATGAATGGGAAAGATGTTATAGATGATGCTGAGAGCGTCCAGGGGAAGGATCTAAGTATATGGGTTCATTTTCAGTTTTACAACTGTCAACACTAAAGCTCATTTGGGTATAAAAAAGAAAACAAACATCCATAAAATCAGTCTCCCTATTCATCGTCTATGGAGCAGCTCCAGACTTTATACTCTATGATGTCACAAGTTTGAGTTTTAGCGCTCTAGTTTTTGGATTTGGGAGAGAGTTGTTCATGTTAACTAATATTTATTGTACTGTCTTAAACCATAAGAATAATATGTACGTATGTTTGTTGCACATCACCCTCTCCCGCACCACGTTTCCTCCTCTTCAAAAATATAGCCAGGCTTGCTGTTTTCCCCTCGTTTCAAACTATTCCTTTAAAGTGGAGATGGTTTATTTTAAAATGAATTTTAAATGATCTCACTAAATAGGTATGGATTATGAATGTGATAGTAAAAAAAAAGGATCTGGGCATCAGTGTGTAGCAGGCAGACTGAACAATAACATTATGCTTTGAGTCAGACATTTCCATTCAATTAAACTGGGTTATTAGACTGTGAACAGAGTACCTGTCAGTGCAGCTTATCTTCTTGGTCTCTCTCATTCCCTTTCACTATCTCCCCTTCTGCATCTCTTAATCCCCTTCTGGCTTTTTCCTCTCCAGTGGAGAGTCTGGTGCTGGGAAGACGGAGAACACCAAGAAGGTCATCCAGTATTTGGCTGTTGTGGCCTCCTCACATAAAGGGAAGAAGGACAGCAGTGTTGTAAGTATCTGTGTGAAGAGATGATGTTGTAATAAAAGTCAGGGTCTGCCAGCCAGTTCCCTCACTCTTCAACATATGTAGGAAGCTGCCCACTTTAATCCTGTATATCGCCATTTCCTCCAAATAGCAACAATCAGGATCACAGTTTGCCTACGTGAGTAAAGGGGAATGCCTGGAGTGTGTTTTTGTGTGTAGTGTTTGTGTGTGTTCCTTAGGTTAGAAACGTGCATGAAGAAAATGTCACTGAGTTACCCAAAAATACTGTTTTCTGTTTGTAATGATTTTTCTTACACCAAAGGTCAAGATCCCAGATCTTACTGTCTTACTGAGTTAGAAGGTGTTTACCCTAACATTCGTCATGTCTGTATCTTACCCAACAACAGCTGATTTAGACTGCATGACCATCATCATAGTGCTGACTTGCAGTCACATTTCAAACCCGCCGAATGTTCAGTGAAGGACGTGTAGTGTTTCATACTCCTGAACTGGTTTATCATGTTGAGTTTTGTGTCGTCCATCCTCTTATGAATACCCCTTCACTGCCAGCGGAGATGAGATTGGAGCCTCCTTGGCAGTGACAGGGTCTGTCACAGATCAACGAGCACGGTGTGAGCATGCCCAGTAACCTGTTCTGATCTATTCAACTTCCCCACCCTTCCTCTCCGTTCCCTCCCCTCCTCCTCGTCCTCTCGCCTGCCATTTGCCCTGCGGTTTTTGAACCGCACTTCAGTCAGGATAAGGTGGCGTCCGAGGCTCCTGACGAGATGGTTTGTGTTGTTGCTCTGGCGTTGGTGTAGGTGTCGGAAGGACTCGTTTGTGGGTCAAAGGGCAGCATCCCCTTTGCTACTGACCCCACTCACCATCAGGGTTTCTTCCCCATACAATGTGCTGTCCTCCGTAGGACTTCGAGGCTCCCACGGACCTCGCCTGAACAGAAATAGCATTGGGTCTCTTTTCTCTGCTCTGACTTCCCATTATTTTTTACTCTTCCAGCTGCTCATTAGTTATCTGCTCGAGCATTTTATTTAAACAGTGTCTAAAGAACAATCCTTCGCATCGGCTCTCTTTTGCTTTCTTGCCATTTTGCTGTGCTCTATTTCTCTGCTTTCTTTCCCCCAGTGACTTAAATGAACAAGACCTTCCTCTCTTCTCTGCCAGCTCTGAACTGCACCTCTTCAGCTGGTCTGTATCTTTCCTGTTTTACCTTAAACATTAAAGACTGACTTTTAATTTTTTTTTTAACAGACAGTTTTGAGAAATCACTGCCTTGTTTTTTAATTCACAATCCCGAGTAAGAACTCAAAATAAAGGTCAGTGAAGTCAGAAAATATCTCAACATCACCATCCTTAATCTTTGTCTCATCTCAGTCAGTTTTTATCACTCAACACAAGTGGTACCCCTCTATTCTTTGTGGCTTTATCTCATTTACAGGGTAACTGAAAGGGGTGTTTTTAGCAGGACTATTTAAGATAGAGATCTACAGCACCTGACCTCGATGCTAGGCTGACACAGAACACTTTGATCAGGCGGATTAGCTCGATGCAGAGTGATGGGGTGTCCGCCTCATTTACCAACCGCCACCCAGCTCCACCCACCAGTCCAAAGGCTCTGCAGTCACGCTGGAAGCAAATCGCACATCCAGAAGGCTGTTTGTGAATCAGAATCGTTTCAATTTTCCGTCACAGTACATGCAGATACCTTGGCAGGATTCATCAAAGGTTTTGTAATTACTTGGACCCAACATGTCTTCACTCCTCCATCTCACCCTCTGTTTCCACACCAGCAACATCAGCTTCTCCTCGTTCTCTCAAAACTGATGGAGAGGTCTTTAGGCCACGTGTCTGTTACCTAATATATTGAAGAAAGTCAAGGAAGATTAGCAAGGAATTATATTTTATTACAACTACTTATAGATTTACGAATTATGTTGATCACTGAAAGGCTCATCCAGCCAATTAACTCTTCATCTTGTCGTTGACTTCCCAACCCATATCCACCCTGAACCACTTCATCCCCACCGATTGCCACCTACTGCACCCCGCCTCCAACCAATCAGTGTGTAATGGTGGTGGTTTCTGTATACCACTGTTGTCACTAGGGGGAGCTGGAGAAGCAGCTCCTGCAGGCCAACCCCATCCTGGAGGCTTTCGGAAATGCCAAGACTATCAAAAATGACAACTCCTCCCGATTTGTGAGTTTGCTATTTTCAGAAATAGAAGTAATTTTTGTTTCTGATGTGATGTGTGGTTTTGATATTCACAGCATTTCACCCTGTAACGTTTTGTTTCCTGAACCCTCTCACAGGGTAAATTCATCCGCATCAACTTTGATGTCACCGGCTACATCGTTGGAGCCAACATTGAGACCTGTATCCTGTCTGTGTGGGGTTTTCTTGCTCTGGAAAAACAGCTTTTGTTAGGAGCAGTGCTTGAAGTGGAAATAAGTGACGATATTCTCTTATTCCCATGTTGGCATGTATATCAGCGGGTATCAGCAATCTCTTGGAACTTATTCCTATATATTAATTTCTTTAAGCCTGTAAAACTGTCAGTTATAATCCGCTGTGGCTTTATTGCTATTATTATACTTGAACTATACATCTTCTATAGTAAGCCTATAATACTCCAATAACTGGAACATTATTGGGTGATGGTGGAGTGTTTAGTGTTAATAGTTAAAGTGATTTCCAGTGTTATCCATCGCATGTAGTGTGGTATCAGTCAGGTTTTAGGAGCAGTGTTTCCAGTCAGGATGCTCCTACATACTATGCTGCAGAATAAAGAGACAATAAATAAAAGATACTTGGAGATATTGGGTTTAGGTCTTCTCTAAGAAAATTTGAAGGTTTTTGATTTAAAACTGCAATTATACATTATTTTGGACCATTATTATTACTAGTTAAATGATTATTTTGCCCTAAAAGAGCAGATTCAGAAAACTTTTAAATAATGTTTCAGTAATTATATTTGTTCACAAAAAAGTTATGATGAACAATGCACAAATTATTTTACGAAAAGGATGTAAACACTTCTGTGTGGAGTTTGCATGTTCTCCCCGTATTAGTGTGGATTTTCTCCAGGTGCTCCAGCTTCCTCCCATGATCCAAAGACATGCAGGTAAATTGATGACTCTAAATTGCCCGTAGGGCGATGGTTGTCTGTATCTATGTATCTGGCGAACTGTCCAGGTTTTACCCTTTGCTCAGTGTCAGCCCCCACAATGGGATAAGCAGTTGCAGATGGATGGATAGATGTGAACGTTGTATTGATAAATTACATCAGTTCATCCTTGATGCTCCCCACATAGTTTTTATGTTCATACGGCTTATGAAATGGGGTGCAAAAATGCTGGTGCTGTGCTGTTATAAGTCACCATTATGGACCGGCAGCTTGTAAGAAGTGCTGGTACGCAAGAAAAAGTCATGGTACGTCAAGCAGTAAAATGAAGATGTACCGGTACTGCATACCGGTGAGTACCAGCCCACTTCCAGCACTGGTAAGGACAACAAAAAGGCATATTTGTTAAGGACATTCAAAGGCCTTGTGTTGTGTTTTATCAGTATTTCAGTATTACTTCTAATTTAATCCATTCTTAACATTTTCTTTAGTTGTAATTAATGATTTTTTTTACTTTACTTTTAATCCTTCACTATCTAGGATCCTGTATGTTATATATAAGTCAAAGTTGTAATACATACCACATGTGCAAATTAGACATAAAATGGCATTGAACTCAGATCTTCACATGGAGGTTTATTTGCTGAATCCTCCTCTGTGGGCATACGTATTCTTTAACAGCTGAAACTTTCAGACCTGCTGGAAAAGTCTCGCTGTATCAGACAAGCAAAGACAGAAAGAGCTTTTCACATCTTCTACTACATGATTGCCGGTGCTCAGGACAAACTGCGGGGTGAGTTAAAACATACTGCTTAATATTACATCCTGCTGAAGCCACTGTGGGTTAATGGACCATATGCTGTACATCATAACTAAAATAAAATCACAGAAAGTCATTCACAAACTGTTTCACTGTTTTCACATGTTATATTTTCAGAGGAGCTTCTTCTGGAGCCTTTCAGCAATTACCGCTTCCTGAGTGCGGGTCACGTTCAGATCCCCGGCCAGCAGGACGATGAGATGTATGAAGAGACCATGGAGGCCATGAATATCATGGGACTCACCGAAGAGGAGAGAATCGGTATCAACGATATCAACTCTGATCTTAACTCTACATGGCGAGAGTACAATAGGCTGCTTGGAGATGCCACTGCTGTTTCTCTTTGGCGCTAACTGTCATGTCCTTGTGTTTCAGATATCCTGAAGGTGTGCTCCACGGTCATGCAGCTGGGAAACATTGAGTTCAAGAAGGAGAGGAACCAGGAGCAGGCCACTATGCCAGACAACACTGGTTAGACACCACAACAAACTTGTTACTACAAACTACAATATAAAATTCACTTCAACTCATTTTTATCTCCAGCAATGTGGAACAAAATATTCATGTACAAAAATGCATCATTGTGTTAAGTGTACCTACATACTTCTCTCTCCAGCGGCCCAGAAGGTGTGTCACCTGCAGGGCATCAATGTGACCGACTTTACCCGAGCCATCCTCACCCCTCGAATCAAAGTGGGCAGAGAGGTGGTGCAGAAGGCACAGACCAAAGAGCAGGTACTACAGGGAGTGCATTGTGTGAACCATAAGAGCAATAAAATGATTACAGCATTTAATGAACACATCCCAACCCTGTCATGTAGATATTTTGTGCGTGTGCATTTGTTAGGCTGACTTTGCTGTCGAAGCTCTGGCTAAAGCTGTGTATGAGCGACTGTTCCGCTGGATCCTGGCCCGAGTCAACAAGGCCCTGGACAAGACCAAACGGCAGGGAGCCTCCTTCCTGGGAATCCTCGACATCGCCGGCTTTGAGATCTTTGAGGTGTGGACGCGTTAACGAGTCAGAAATCAATAAGCTGTTGTGTGGCTTATTAAACACAAAAGACACAGGGCCATTTTCATGTGTATCTTCCGTTCTGTTTTTTGGGGGGTTTTGCAGGACAACTCCTTTGAGCAGCTGTGCATCAACTACACCAACGAGAAGCTGCAGCAGCTCTTCAACCACACCATGTTCATCCTGGAGCAGGAAGAGTACCAGAGAGAGGGCATCGAGTGGAACTTCATCGACTTCGGCCTCGACCTGCAGCCCTGCATTGAGCTCATCGAGAGGCCGGTGAGTGGCCTTGAGACAATGGAAAGCACAATGTCGTTTTAAGTACACTTCCTTCTTACGTCAAGCCAAGTACATTCTCCTGCCTTGCACAGATTTCTTGTGATTTAGAGGGATGTTTTAATTTTTTTAAATTTTTGTCAGACTTAGTAATCACTACTTTCCCTGCAGAACAACCCTCCAGGCGTGCTGGCCCTGCTGGATGAAGAGTGCTGGTTCCCCAAAGCTACAGATGTCTCGTTTGTGGAGAAACTCATGAACACACAAGGGAACCATGTGAAATTCGCCAAACCTAAACAGCTCAAAGACAAGACAGAATTTTCTCTTTTACATTATGCTGGAAAGGTGAGTATGTGAGGGTGTGTAATATGATAAATGTGTGATATAGCATCCCCTGTATCCTCTCATATTGACTTATGATTTGTTTCAGTGAAACTTAACTAACATTGATGTTGTTTTGTTTTTAGGTGGACTATAACGCCACAGCCTGGTTGACAAAGAACATGGACCCTCTAAATGACAACGTCACAGCACTGCTCAACAACTCCTCCAGCCAGTTTGTGCAAGAACTGTGGAAAGATGGTGAGATGTCTGAAGTAGTGAAGAAGAAGCAAGAAATAATGGGGCTTGTAGCAGAGAGCCGAGGTTTGACAGTATATGTGAGCAGGTTAGGAATTATACAGGGGAACCAAGTGGGCCTTGGATCCAGAGCAGAGCAGCAGTGTGGAGGAAAGCAGGGCGTGGAGTCAGGAATGGCGGGACTGTGATGGAAACAGAGAGCAGGATGAGTTATGGGGAACAAACAACAAGAACTAGTAGCCTAGCAGAGCAACAAAGCTAGTTAGCGGCGACTAGGGCGTAGCAAACGCTAACTTGCAGCTGAGTTACGGCGGAGCAGGGTATATGTAGAGGCTTGATTACAGTGATGAGATGCAGCTGATGGCTCTGCCCTGAGGAGACATCAGGTTATTGTGATTTTGTCAATCGTGTCCCAGTGGCAGATGTAACAGCTACAGAGTTAAAGATCCATCTTTATGATTTGAAAATGTCTGACTCAAGTCACACAGTGATACGCAGCAATGCAAACTGTCACCCTACCACAGATCTGACATGGAAACGAATGGACTAGAGGAAAGACAAACACTACACCGATTTCCATCTGGACTGTCATATTTTCCTACAAACAAACACAGGGCTGTCTTAACACAATGATGTGTTGTTGTCCCTTTCAGCGGACAGAGTGGTGGGTCTTGACACAATAGCCAAGATGACAGACAGCTCCATGCCGAGCGGCTCAAAGACCAAGAAGGGAATGTTCCGCACGGTGGGACAGCTCTACAAGGAGTCTCTGGCCAAACTGATGACCACGCTGCACAACACGCAGCCCAACTTTGTCAGATGTATCATCCCCAACCATGAGAAGAGGGTAAAAACACATGCAGTGTCATTAACATTACTGTAGTAACTTATGGCCAACAATGCAGTCTGCTTTACACAGTGTTCATGAACTTTTTGGGGCCCGGGACTCCTCGTAATCAAAACACAGATTTAGGATCTACTATTTGTAAAAGTTGTGGGTGGGCATAATGGACACAATATGCTTGTTTTATCGGTGCAAACGGTCCCCATATGCATATATGTACTCTTTAATGATGCAGCACAATTTTTAAATTTATAGCAAATTATTTTGCAGAAAACCCTGGCAGAGTACCACAGACCCTTGGGGGTCCCCGGACCCCACTTTGAGAATCACTGTCTAAGTTGATAAAATAACTTGTTTTCCCGGATATATTGTTCAAGAGCAGGGCCGCTGTCAATTGCCTCTGTGGTAGACTGGTGATCTGTCCAGGGTGCACTTTCTGGCTCCCTGTAACCCTGAAGAAAACCAGTTCAGCCATGGATATCTGTTTTGAAAGAAATTAAAAAAAAAAAAAAAAGCCTGCCTTCTGTTACCTTTTGGCACAATCTCAAACTGAGAGTTGTGTCTCTTTTGTAGGGCCTATTCATGAGACTGTAACATAGATTATATAACATGAAGACAAATCTTCACATAACTTAACCATTCTGTACTGAGTGATATGTGTGTATTTCTTTCATGAAACCTAATGTAATAAGACTAACATCCCGTTCTCTTCAGGCCGGGAAGCTGGATGCCTACCTGGTCCTGGAGCAGCTGAGGTGTAACGGTGTCTTGGAGGGGATCAGAATCTGCCGACAAGGATTTCCCAACAGAATCGTCTTCCAGGAGTTTCGCCAGCGGTGAGTGGGATCTGAGGAGACTCACTAACTATTATAATATTTCTATAAATCTTTCATGCCTTACTAAGTATCTCTGTGTCTCTTGTAGTTATGAGATCCTGGCTGCTAGCGCGATCCCCAAAGGTTTCATGGATGGTAAACAAGCCTGTTGCCTCATGGTAAACACATAAGTTCCTATCCACTGAAATTTGTGTTCATTCAGAAGTTTTCGTACCCTGCTGAGCCTCCTTTTTCCCCACTGACCTCCTACCTGCATAGATCAAGCACCTGGACTTGGACCCCAACCTGTACAGGATCGGACAGAGTAAGATCTTCTTCCGAACGGGAGTGCTGGCTCAGCTGGAGGAGGAGAGAGATATGAAGATCACTGTGGTCATCATCGCTTTCCAGGCCCAAGCTAGAGGCTTCCTGGCCAGAAAGTACGAATTCACAAGCCTCCTCTCACACACTTCATCCTCTTATGAAGTGTGCAATCTGTGTTGTGTTGGTCACAAGTTCAGCACGCCTAATGATATCTCATCTTTTAGACAGCATTTTCATAGTTGCCAACCTTGAGACCTAAAAAATAGGGAGGATTTTTAAATCAATTTGGGAAATCTGAGGGTCCTCCCCCAGAAAAATTTGAGTTGAAAACCAGCATTTTTAATCTAAATACCTAAATACTTTTATTTTACATTTTAATAATTTTACTTTTAATTCTCTGGAAGAATACAAAATAATTCGCCCCTCTGGTATTAACTTGTGTGAATCACAAACTAATATTCATCAGTATTCATTCATACATTAATTTTTTGCCCCTGCTTGAGTATTTCAGTCTCCTAGTACTCTCCATTTCTTTCTCTGTCTCTCACTAAAGGCCCTTTCTGACACAACATGACAATGGCACCGCGACGCTCAAACCGAGTTGTGTTGCTCTCTTCTGCCTGTAGACAACATCAGGTGTAGCTTTAGTATTGTTGTCCGGGTGGAAACAGTAAGGTTTATACGTGCTGCACAGTGCCAGAAATAGGTTGTGATAACAAAAAGGAAAAAAAAGGTGTTAACATTTGTCATAAATCATGAGAAATATGGGAGAATTGCGACCCTGGGAGGAAACCGTGAGAGGGCAGTGAAAAACTGAAGTCTGCAGGCAAAGTCGGGAGGGTTGGATAGTATGTGTATTTTGGCACTTTTTATTTAAACAGTAGAGGGAGGTTTTCATCATGTTTTTTGCTGTTGTTATCACTATTAATAAGAAACGCAGTGCTTTATATTGGTTTCACTGTACTTTCACTGTATTTTTAAAGGGCATTTGCCAAGAGGCAACAGCAGCTCACAGCCATGAAAGTGATCCAGAGGAACTGTGCTGCCTACCTCAAACTAAGGAACTGGCAGTGGTGGAGGCTCTTCACAAAGGTCTGCTAATAATTATGCAGAGTAATACAACAAATTTGCCATCGTCTTTGAGGCTTTTATAATACTGGAATGTAGTGGTACGATGAATCCTCCATGTTCTTTAGTAAATTAAAAACTTAGCCTTATATCACCATGTTTTACAAATGTTACGATGCCCATCCTCCTGAACCGTAGGTTAAGCCTCTGCTGCAAGTGACCCGACAGGAGGAGGAGATGAGTCTGAAGGAGGAAGAGCTGCAGAAAGCCAAAGAAGTTGCTACAAAGATTGAATCAGAGCTGAAGGAGATCACCCTGAAACACACATCGGTAAAGGATGAAATCTGCAATAATTTAATGCATGAGTGAAATCAAGTCAATAAGAAGAAGCTCCTGTTAAAGGTCTGCTAGGAATCTAATGACAATGAAGCTGAGTCCTGTATTATCTGGTGTGTCTGCTCCAGGTTTTGGAGGAGAGGAACGCATTGCAGGAGCAGCTTCAAGCAGAGACTGAGCTGTACGCCGAGGCTGAAGAGATGAGGGTACGTCTGGCGTCTAAGAAGCAGGAGTTGGAGGAGATCCTCCATGAGATGGAGGCAAGACTGGATGAAGAGGAAGAACGTGCTCAGGCGCTGCTGGTGGATAAGAAGAAGATGCAACAGCAGATGCAGGTCTATAAGTCTGTTTCTTGTTCATAACTTCTTGTTTCTTGTAGTCGTCATGCTCAGTTATGTATGCTCTGGTAATGCGAGGAAATAGTGGCAGAAACTGAAGCTGTAGATTCCTTCTTGTAGGAATTGGAAGAACATTTAGAGGAGGAGGAAGATGCCCGTCAAAAGCTGCAGCTGGAGAAGGTTACCTGTGAGGGGAAGATCAAAAAGCTGGAGGACGACATCTTGGTGATGGAGGATCAGAACAACAAGCTGCTGAAGGTAACTATGGACAAACAGCGTTTATCAGAGACCCTTATATTGGTTAGTCACTTATTAAGAGATTTACCGAATCAAAAGGGTGAAAGTGAATTTCAGCAGATAGATTACTATGTTTCGTAGGAGAGGAAGTTGATGGAGGAGAGGATTGCAGACTTCAGTTCCAACCTGGCAGAGGAAGAGGAGAAGTCAAAGAACCTCACCAAGCTCAAAAATAAACACGAGTCCATGATCTCTGAACTAGAGGGTAACATCTATTACGCATGAACACCCAAAAAAACAATACTGCTGTCATAATCAGAGCTATACTCATAGTTATTCATAGGAAAACAAACATTTATGCTAATTGTTATCTCTGCTGTACTCATAGTCCGTTTGAAAAAGGAAGAGAAGGGTCGACAGGAGCTGGATAAGGCGAAGCGTAAGTTGGAAGCAGAGTCGAATGACATGCAAGAACAGATAGCCGACCTGCAGGCCCAGATCGCCGACCTCAAAGCCCAGCTCGCAAAGAAGGAGGAGGAGTTACAGAACGCCTTGGCCAGGTAAAGTCCTGAGAAAAGACAAAATTAGAATCCATTTACAGATTTAATCTTCAATACGCCTGAATCTACAAAGCCCAGTGACTCAATTACATCAAATATCCTCCCCGGTGCACTCTTCTTCCTCCTCAGGTTAGAAGACGAGACGGCTCAGAAGAACAATGCTCTGAAGAAGATCAGAGAGCTGGAGGGACACATCTCAGACCTGCAGGAGGACCTCGACTCTGAGCGGGCGGCTAGAAACAAAGCAGAGAAGATCAAACGGGACCTCGGGGAGGAGCTGGAGGCTCTCAAGTCTGAGCTAGAGGACACCTTGGACACCACTGCCACACAGCAGGAACTAAGGTTGGCCCTAAAATACTGACACAAACAAATATAATAATATAAGGTTATTACACATTAAGAGTTAATGGATATGGTACAATTCATTTTAGGGAAAATCAATATTACATAGAAGAAACATAAATATTGCCTTGCTCTTCTTCAATAAGCATAAGTGATATCTTTGTCATATAATGCATGTGATCCGTCTGTCCAGGGCCAAACGGGAGCAGGAGGTGAACCTGCTGAAGAGAGCCATTGATGAGGAGAACCGCACCCACGAGTCCCAGATACAGGAGATGAGACAGAAACACACCCAGGCTGTGGAGGAGCTCACAGAGCAGCTGGAGCAGTCCAAACGAGTAGGCCTGCTTCATTTCATACATGGTTATAATCACTCAGGTGTTCAAGTTGATGACGTTTCTGAAAGGCAATCCTTTGTTGTTATGATTATGTACAACACAGGCTGTTGATCTTGTATTTTCTCTCTTCTGTTCAGGTGAAGTCAAACCTGGAGAAAGCTAAACAAGCTCTGGAGAAGGAGACATCAGAATTAACCATGGAGGTGCGCTCACTCACCCAGGCCAAACAAGACGGGGAGCACAAGAGGAAGAAGTTGGAAGGTCAGGTGACAGATCTGCAGTCACGCTTCACCGACAGCGAGAAGCAGAAGGCCGAGCTCGGAGAGCGCTGCTCCAAGATCACTGTAAATGACTTTCACTAATTCGATATATGCATGTTTTATATATATTTATATCTATATCTTTTTTTAAAAGCCACCACAATGATATGCTGACAAATACGTCATATTTGTGTTCATGCAGATTGAACTGGAGAGTGTTACCAACCTACTGAATGAAGCAGAAGGCAAGAACATCAAACTGAGCAAAGATGTTTCCAGCCTTACCTCCCAACTCCAAGACTCACAGGTAACTGGGCTTTTAGCAGAATATTTAGAGCCAGAACGGCGTATGTTTCAATCCCAGTAAAGTCTATGTAACCTTTACTGTGACAGTTAGATGTACTACCTAATGCTTGCTGACAATGGGTCAGAATGAAAGCGTTGACCTTTCACCTGGTGTGCTGCCACAGGAACTGCTGGCTGAGGAGACGCGTCAGAAACTGCAGTTCTCTACAAAGCTGCGGCAAGCGGAAGACGACAAGAATAACTTGCAGGAACAACTTGAAGAGGAGATGGAGGCCAAGAGGAACGTGGAGAGACACGTGTCCACCCTCACCATCCAGGTTAGAGATCAGATTAGGGCTCACTAAGCTGCTGGTTCATCTATAATTTAGATGTAAAGACAAAGGCAATATCATGGACACAAATAAGTAAGATGGAGAGATTTCAGTGATGTTTTACTGTAGGTGAGGTTAGGACTTTCAGTCCTGAGATCGATAGCAATACCTGGGCTTTAAGTATCGATTGGCCAGTACCGAGTACCGAGTACTGATCCGGTGACAGTGCCTCACCGTGCGGAGGTGTAGTTCTTTTATGTATAAGGTCACATCAGGCTTGACTTAAACCTTTCTTTCCTAATTTTGTAAAACAAAACATAACAAATAAATGCATAGATGTAAATTTAGTGACTTGTTATATATTATAAAAATAATAAATCGTACACCAGCAACTTGGCAAAAAAATCTTCAAAATTAACAGTAATTACAATTTAAGGGTAAACCTTTTTAATGCAGCAGCAAAGTGGTCAAAACTTAAACAGGATATATTGTATATAGTATACAAACATAGATCCCTAGGTGAGATGCAATACTTAAGATGTTATTATAGACATTGGAGCATAAACATACCTCAGAACAAAATGCTGATTTATTGTCTGTTCTTCATAATCAGCCCCTTAAAGTCTTCTTCTGTCCACAGTTGTCAGATTCGAAAAAGAAGCTAGACGAAATGATGGGAAACATCGAGCTGCTGGAAGAAGGTAAGAAACGTCTACAGAGAGATTTGGAGGCAGCAAACACCCAGTTTGAGGAGAAGACCTCTGCCTATGACAAGCTGGAGAAGACCAAAAACCGTCTGCAGCAGGAGCTGGAGGACACGCTGATGGACCTGGACAACCAGAGACAAAATGTGTCCAACCTGGAGAAGAAGCAGAAGAAGTTTGACCAGGTCAGTTAAATCAGAAAGCTGGTAGCACCAAGAGATAACTGCCATAACAATACTACACATTACAACCTTCAAAGTATTATAATTAGTATTACCTAAAAAAGAGAGTCCGCGGCACTACGAGTTACATTACGTTAGCATCACACCCAGGGCCGGCTCTAGCCCTTTTGGTGTCCCTCTCCGCTCTAGGGTTAGGTTTCAACCCTCCATAACACTAACCCTAGCCCTGTAAACCGCAACACACATCAGACATCACAATGGTTTTCAGACAAAAATGAAGCTTTTTTACTTTCATAAATAATGTATTTATTATAATATCGATAAACAGTTGGTCCCTGATATAGTTGGCTTGACAGTGTTTAGTCAGTTCCACTCAAAGTTAAACATTTAACAAATAAGTGATGAGTTACGGGGTGAAATGTATATTTCTTTCTTTCTTTATTAATTTGTTCATGTATTACGTCAATGTAGAAAATCAGGACGGGCGTCCGCCAGCATTTTTTTTTTTTAAATGCCAGCTCCCCAGGCAACCTTAAAGCTGGTCCTTATTACGCCCTAAAATGATCTCCATGGTTTTCTGTCTTCTCTTGTCTCCAGATGCTGGCTGAGGAGAAGAGTATCTCCAGCAAATATGCAGATGAGAGAGACCGTGCTGAAGCCGAGGCCAGAGAGAAGGAGACCAAGGCTCTGTCCCTGGCCAGAGCTCTGGAGGAGGCCCAGGGTTCAAGAGAGGAGCTGGAGAGAGCCAACAAGGCCCTGAGGATGGAGATGGAGGACCTGATCAGCTCCAAGGACGATGTGGGAAAAAATGTTAGTGCTGGAGCATCATTTCATCAAAAATATCAGCAAATGTGTCACATGTGAAACTGTTAACGGCTGGACTGACCTGTAGAGGCTGAAAGTCTGTGGTTTGACTGGTCTCATTTCTTTATGTAGGGCTGACCCGTATGTTTCGAAGCTTTGACTGTTGCCATGGTAATCGACCTCCAAATGAGTTAAATGCTTCAGATTTTTTCATACATATACATATACAGTGTATACAGTATATACTGTAAGTACAGTATATAATAGTGATATAAGAATCCCAAAATAGCCCATGAAATAGGGAATAATCTCACATTATTCATATTCAGCATTAATTATTATTATTTATTTTCAGACAACGCTGTTATGTGTGTGTTCGTGGCAGCGATGCCACTCTGAAGCTTCAAATACCTTTGAATATTTCTCAGTGAAGCTTTGAAGCCCAAAAAACTGTATTCGGGACAGCCCTATCTTTATGCTGTTTACACCAAAATACAGAAGTCAATTTTGATATATATATTGATGGCAGGTCCATGAGCTGGAGAAGTCCAAGCGAGGCCTGGAGGCCCAAGTGGAAGAGATGAAGACCCAGCTGGAAGAGCTAGAGGACGAGCTGCAGGCGGCTGAGGATGCCAAGCTGCGTCTGGAGGTCAACATGCAGGCCCTGAAGGCCCAGTTCGAGAGGGACCTCCAGGGACGAGATGAGATGGGAGAGGAGAAGAAGAGACAGCTCGTCAAGCAGGTAAAGAGTTGTAAAATACCTTGTCCTCCAGACGAAGGTTCTGTGATCTGATCCACCGTCAGAGAATGTCTCACTGGCCGCACCAGTAATCTAAGTAACGATGTGTACCGGCTGCAGGTCCGTGAGTTGGAGACGGAGTTGGAGGACGAACGAAAGCAGAGGGCCCTGGCGACAGCAGCCAAGAAGAAGTTGGAGACAGACATTAAAGATCTGGAGGGACAGATCGAGACGGCTAGTAAGGGACGGGATGAGGCCATCAAACAGCTCCGCAAGCTCCAGGTGAGAGTGAAGGGACGGAGGAAAAGCAGCATTTTATTTGAGATTTTATTGTATCTGATTTTAGATGCACACCTTTGCTTATCTCATATCCTTCTTTTGGTAAGTATATGATTCATTTGTACCTTCAAGTACATGTTGGAAGTGCATACTTAAAGCATCTAAAGCAGTGGTTCCAAACACATTTTCCTCAAAGACCTCCTTATTTGTGTCAAAGAAAAGCTAAACCAAACGGTAACAAATAAGGATTGAAGCTGAAGCTATGTCGTTAGATAAAAACGGGAATTTGGGAGATGATTACATCTTTTTTCAGTAAATTTGGCTTTACAACACTGGAGTTACTGGAAATATTTGGATCAAACACAGCTACCACAAGACTTTAATTCTACAAATAATAATATATTAATGATATTAGTGTAGCCTAAATAGTTGTACATACAGACTTCTGTACATATCATCCACTGTGATTGTGTTCCATTGATTTTAGTTATACACAAGCAAATCTAATTGGGAACCACTGATCTAAAGGGCCATCTTCCAGCTAAACAGGTGTTTAAATACTCTGGTCAGAAATATTGTGTAGCTATAGCAAACTGATATCATTAAAGATGAAAAAGATTATTTAATTAATTAATTTATCCATCCATCCATCCATCCATCTTCAACCGCTTGTCCCGTTAGGGGTCGCAGGGAGGCTGGAGCCGATCCCAGCTGGCATAGGGCGAAGGCGGGGTTCACCCTGGACAGGTCGCCAGTCCATCGCAGGGCACATAGAGACAGACAACATATAGACAGACAACCATTCATGCTCACATTCACACCTATGGGCAATTTAGAGTGATCAATTAACCTAAACTGCATGTCTTTGGACTGTGGGAGGAAGCCGGAGCACCCGGGGAAAACCCACGCTTACATGGGGAGAACATGCAAACCCCACACAGAAGAGTCCCAAGCCGGTATCGAACCTGCGACCCTCTTGCTGTGAGGCAACAGCGCTAACCACTACACCACCGTGCAGCCCTTAATTAATTCATTCATTTTTATTTATTTATTTTTGAGGGGCTCAACAACATTTGGGACATTTTCTGATTTCTGGTCTGTCTTCCTCCCACCAGGCCCAGATGAAGGACTACCAGAGGGAGTTGGAAGACGCCCGCGCTGCCAGAGAGGAGGTGCTGACCACCGCAAAGGAGAGCGAGAAGAAGGCCAAGGGTCTGGAGGCTGAGCTCATGCAGATACAAGAGGTAACACATGCATTTACAAACAAGCCAAGCAAATTGTTTGGGAGCCGAGGTTTGAAATAAAGGATTAATCTCTATTATCTTTTAGGAACTGGCTGCAGCCGAGAGGGCGCGGAAGCAGGCGGAGGCCGAAAGAGACGAGCTGTCCGACGAGCTGGCCAGTAACTCCTCCGGGAAGTGGGTGGAGATTTCACTGCTTTTTTCTGTGAAATAAATGCAGAAGACAAAGCAATGGTTATATTTCTTTTACTGCTGTGCTCCTCGTGTGCAGGTCAGCTTTGGCAGATGAGAAACGTCGTCTGGAAGCTAAGATCTCCCAGCTAGAGGAGGAGCTGGAGGAAGAGCAGAGCAGCATGGAGATCCTCAACGACAGGCTGAGGAAGAGCACACAGCAGGTGACCCGACAGCTACAGCTACTTCAGTCATAAAAGGGGTTTAAAAAACAAACAAACCTGCAAACAGCCTCATCCCTCTCTTTGCACGCGTTCCCACCACAGGTGGATCAGCTGAACAACGAGCTGCAGACGGAGCGCAGCACCTCCCAGAAGAACGAGAGCGCTCGGCAGCAGATGGAGCGCCAGAACAAGGAGCTGAAGGCCAAACTCCAGGAGATGGAGAACCAGGTCAAGTCCAAGTTCAAGTCCTCTATCTCGGCCTTGGAGGCCAAAGTGGCACAGCTGGAGGAGCAGCTGGAGCAGGAGAACAGGTCGGAGGCAGAGAAACAATTTGCATCTTCCAGTAATGACTGTAGCAACAATATTATGAACACACATGAAACTTTATGGTTCACTTTAAACAAACTTTTACTGCTTTCCAGGTCCATTAATATGGTTTTGAGGATGTTTCTACATTAACATCAGTTATATTCGTGTTCCTGTCTTTTGTCCTCTCCCAGGGAGAAGCAGGCATCTGCAAAGAGTTTACGCCAGAAGGACAAGAAGCTGAAGGACCTGATGATGCAGGTGGAAGACGAAAGGAAACAGGGAGAGCAGTACAAAGACCAGGTACAATCGCTTAATGCACCCACGCTCAACAAAGGACATTTGTCCAGTGCACAGAGATGGTTAGTTGGGATGGCCTATTGAAAGAGTACTAAGTTTGTATTAAGGTAAATTTGTTTTAACGCCACTAATTTCTTTAACGCATTATCACAACTTGTGATTTTTAGGTTGTAGCAGGCTCAGTTTTAAAGTTAGAGTGATGCTGCTATCATATTAAACTAGAAAACCTAAGCAATCCATTGGTGCCAACCATGTCATACTAGCTTGTCGCAAAGGAGGTAAAAGGACCATTTTCAAAGGGGTCCCTTGACCTCTGACCTCAGGATATGTGAATGTAAATGGGTCCTATGGGTACCCATGAGTCTCCCCTTTACAGACACGCTCACTTTATGATAATCACATGCAGTTTGGGGCAAGTCATAGTCAAGTCAGCACACTGACACACTGACAGCTGTTGTTGCCTGTTGGGCTGTGGTTTGCCATGTTATGATTTGAGCATATTTTTTATGCTTTAGGCAGTACCTGTGAGGGTTTCTGGACAATATGTCATTGTTTTGTGTTAATTGATTTCCAGTGATAAATATATACATACATTTGCATAAAGCAGGATATTTGCCCACTCCCATGTTATGACACATCTTCTTTGAGGTACATTGTGAACAGATAAAAAATGTAATTAATTTGTGATTAATCATGATTGAGTATGCGATTAATTTAATTTTAATCAGTTGACAGATGCAGTTTGTATATTTCCTCTGTTCACTCACCAGGCGGAAAAGGCGAATACCCGCATGAAGCAGCTGAAGCGGCAGCTGGAGGAGTCGGAGGAGGAGTCTCAGCGCGCTACAGCCGCCCGCAGGAAGCTGCAGCGGGAGCTGGATGAAGCCACCGAGGCCAGCGACGCCATGAGCCGCGAGGTCAACTCTCTCAAGAGCAAACTCAGGTAGGACCAAGAGTCCGTCTGTCTGTCTTCTTGGCTAGGCAGCGCGTCGTTGGTTTTGTTTGGTTGTTTCACTTGTCTCATTCACTTTTTTATTACTTTACAACAGGAAGATGCGGCAGTAACCAAATGTCTGAGCATGAGTAAAACATGCATATTATACATCTTTTCACACAAAAACAACAATCAACTAAAATAGTGTTAACTGTTCTCAGGTCGCCTACATTTGAGTGCCAAAGAGCATGCCGTCACTACAGTCGTCTTCAGACGGTTGTAAACACACATTTAAAGCATTAAAACTGAGCACAAACAAAACAATGGTGTCCATCTCTATTCCAGAGGCAACCCTGAACCCAAGGAGTAACACAGCAGGTACCTCTGCGCCTAAAAGTTACCCCATCACCATTTCTTATGAACTTACCATAACTTTTCATTCCCCCCCCATGCACACTCTTAACGCTATCATTTCTTTCATTGAGCCTCACTGAGAGACATATGGCTCATCAGCTGCCACCATTTCCTTAGAAGAACTAAAATATTGGGTCGCAAGTGAGCTTCCCATTACACCAATTTCTATCTGGTGGCCATATTTTTCTCAGAGCTTGGTTTAATTGCCATAAACCGAACTCATTTTCCTGAGCCAGGAGTCAAATGAGTTACAAAGATAACCAGCGTGCTTACACCTGTAACCGAAGCACAACCTGTCTATTCTGTATTTCATCAACACCCGAGTGGTTTTCAAACAAACATGGTTCGGAAACTGTCACATAAACCGCTCCTCTCACTGCAGGCATTTCTTTCCTGTGTTTGTATCTCCGTATCGTGTCCATCTCTGTGGCAATTTTAGGCGCGGAAACGAGCCCTCCTTTGGCAGCACAGCTCGGCGCATGGGCGGAGGCCGAAGGGTGGTGGAGGACGCCTCGGAGGAGGAGGCCGACTCCCAAAGCGACTTCAACGGAACCAAGTCTGCGGAGTGAGGGACGTCAAACAACCAGATATCAGAATGACCTTCCTGCCACTTTAACAGAGAATAACTTCAACGCCTGTTATGCTATAGTTCTTCCATATCGCTTCAAAATATGTATTTTCTCCAACTTCCAATAGTGTACTGATCTATCGTCTTGTTTCACCTTTTCTTGACACACAATAATCAGGACTTGATATCAACGAGAGGACTTGTTTTGGTGGCTCTGCTGATGTGTGATTTGCTGTTCCTTTTATTATTATGTTTTATTTTATTTTTTTAAGTTACACCGTTTTGTACTGCACTGAATGACTCCTCCTTATCTCCTTATGCAAGGTTTTGTACACAAACATAGGTGCCTCTAATTACCACGTTAACCTGCCAGCGAAGCCTCGGGTCTCCACAATGTGTCGCAACTAAACCTATGAATCTGTAACTATTACCAGCGACTGTCGTCCTGTTGCCTGTGACTGCTGTTCAGAGCAGCGCTGACGGACCAGACGAGTGGAAAGAGATTTCTGTACTCAGTCTGGGTCCAGTCAGTGCTGCTGTTTGTACCCCAACAAACCAATATTTAGCTGTTAAACTTTTTCTAAAGTCACCATTTATATTATTTGCACTTTTCTTGTGCCATGATGTGTTTAGATTAGTTTTCCTCAAGCTCAGTGATGTCAGAATGTTTAAGTCAGACAAACTTAACATTAACTTTAAAATCAGGAGCTAGATTTCAGGATTGGACATCTCCTCTCAAAACGCCCCTAATCACTGAAAGTCAACTCATTCTCATTTGATATATGTAATCAACTGATGTTTACATGACACCACTCGTATCTATTAACTGTTGAACCACCTGCACAAGAAATAAAGATCTTTAAAAAAAAAAAAACACACACACAAAAAAACCCCATTATTTTCTCCTTTTAATGTTTCCATCTCAGTCAGTAACTTCATCAGGACGTTATTCTCATCTTTTCAGCTCAATAGAAAAACAGCTGCAAACCAACAGGAGAAAAGTTGGATATACAGTAGTACCTCAGGCACATACAGTTTAAAGTCCAAATACAGACACAGTTGCAGAGGTGCTGTATGCAAACAAACACCCAGTACACAGTGGTGGTGGATTAACGTTACAGTGAGCTCACGTTAGTACAAGGAAGGTTAAAACAGCAAAGAGGAGCAGGAAATCCAATTTTCATGCGTGTTAACCATAAGCTAACGTGACAACCACAGTATGAATATGATATTTAAATATGTACTGTAATATTTGCTTGATGAGCTGCTGGATGGCAGGAGTGACAACTCCAAGATGAACCAGAAACATTTCAGGGAAAAGTCACATTAAATCACTCTATTTCCCCATTCACATCATCTTACTAAAAGGCAGGAAAAGGGTATTCAATATAGGCTCTCTATACCTACACAAATATACTATGAACTGTGCTTATCTTTGACCTGTTAAAATCTATTATTGCTTGGTATTTTTTTCCTCATTCACCCACCATGTAGAGTCCCACCCCTTCCTGTGGACCACCATGGGACCTTATTTTGGAATAATATGTCACGTTTGAACTGCGCCATGAATCACACATATTAAGCGTCCATGCATCCGTCTACAGCTGTTTATCCTGTTCGGGGTCGTGGAGGAGCTGGAGGCGATCCCAGCTGACATTGTGCGAAGGCGGCGTCAACACGACAGATAACCAGTCCATCACAGTGCACAAAGAGACAGACAACCATTCACACTCACATGCACACCTACGGGCAATTTCAGTCATCACTTAACCTAATCTGCATGTCTTTGGACTGTGGGAGGATATGATTCGTTGATATCACATATGATTTGTGTCAATTTAAAGGTCAATTTTGCAAGTCAAGAAAGGCTCAGTTTGTTGTAAAACTTTTAAAATATCAGTGTGAAAATATGTAATTAGAAAAACTAGACACCCAAAAGTCGCATAATAATGACGAGATGTAGTTCACTGAGCAGTTTTCACGCAAAGTTAAATGATAGTACAACAAACTGCAACTTTCTTGACATGAAAAATTGTTTTGAATTGACAAATCTTGTGTGATACATACACATGCACAATTCAAACAGCATCAAAAAAAATATATTTTTCTCTCTCCATTGACTCCCATTCATATGTTTTGTGAAATAAGGTCCCATGGGGGCCAACGGAAGGGAAGGGACTTCAGCTCTCTATAACTCTTGATGGCAGACACGAGGTCTCACACCTTATTAGGGAATTATTACTATACATTCAGCAGTGAACATGTGCCGATCGAACCTCTACAGTCTACTTCAAATCAGTATAAAAGTTATTTGTAACACAAGATCAGAAATCTGCAGCACGACAAATGGAAATCTCATCTCTGAGACCAACATCATAATATTACCCTGCTTCATGTTCATAAAGCCTTGCAAACCAGATAATGAGTCAGCTAAAACAAGTCTGTGCAATGGCAGAGAGGAGGTGATAGAAAGCACCCGGGTCAAACTGAATACCATGCCAGATTAAACTAGCCTGGAGGAGACAACACCGGCTACAACGCCTGGCACCGTGAGGAATGCAGAACCCGCTTCATTTATTTGAACTATCGCAGCAAAGCAAGGCCAACAAACTGAAGAGGTAATGACACTGATGAAGGCAGCGATGGCTAAAATGCTAACACCAGTTCCTGGCAGCAAGTTGTTGTTTTTTTCCTAGCAGTGGGGAATATCGAGTCTCCTCTAAAAAAAAAAAAAGAAAGAAAAACAATCTGAGGCTCAGCTCATAAAAATTATTTTAACCATCTTTTCATCCAACAATGTCTAGCTCCTCCACAACAGTAGTTAATTCATGCAGGTGCTGTTCAGTGCTACATCTTTGATCAGGTTTTCAGTAATCAAAGCTTTGGTTTGGACTTGGTCATAAACAACATTTGTACGATCGAACCATTTTCTAAATGACACTTGGTCTTGGTCCCTTATCAGGTTCATGCCCAGTGGCTCTTATTCCAGTCTCTGTTTCATAATCAGAGAGTGTGACAGAGTGCTACAGGAACGAGTCCTAAAACCCAGAAACGAGTTAGCATTTTAGCACTTCTGGTTCCTGTCAATGGGTTTTTAGCTAGATGTCTGAAATAAGGTCTGTGGTTAACACATGCTGAAGAGATTTCAACATTTTGTTCTGATATAAAATACCTCAATAACTATCCCACTCGTGAATTTTGAAGCCATTATGCGTCTTAAAAAAGGCGGTTGCTAAGAAGTGGCTAAATGAGACTACTAAACAAAGACAACAAGTAAAGTAAATGTGTTTACCACAGAGCTTATTAATAATCCAAACCCCAATGGAAAAATCTCATTGGCTTTTTTGTCGAGAGAACTAAGGCGATGCTAACTTCCTGGTTGGCCTTGAAAAATACGTCATCCCTGGAGCACTCCTGGAACAAGTGCAGCTACCGCCCTAACTGTGTTTTCTGAGAGGAGTTTCGACAGCCCTGTTGATCCACCACAGAAAGCAAATCAGTAGACAAAGAAGGGTTTGTTGTTAGATGCTCTCCACCACAGTGTCAAAGCTGCAGCAGAAGATACAGCGTGAGCAACAGGATCCTTGATTTTACACAAGCTGTAGTGCTACTTCCTATGATAGATATGGAGCGATACTAGCCTGAGGCAGCAGAAGTCCATGCTCTGATTATGTGGGCCATGGAGCAAGGAGAGTGGTTTTCTTGTTCAAAACAGCTCAGCAGGGCATGTGGCGACAAGGGAAGACTGCTCAGTTCAGAGCCCCATTGCTGTAGTTTATTCAGGAAGGGGGGGTGTGGTTATTGAAGGAGAGGGGTGGCTCACCACCTTTTTTCTCTCATAGCAGGATCTTGACCCCTCCCTGCGGAGACTGGGCACCCTGGCAGACGCCTCTCGGAGGAGCTGGTCCAAACTCTAACCGCTTCACTAAACTGCAAGACAAGTTGTTGCACATACACTCATGAGCAAACCAAACACTTCTCATTCCTAATATATTTTGGTTTTACAGGCATAAAATAAAACAATAATTCCAAAACAAAACTGATTTGTAATTTACATCATGAAAACAGTGTAGCATGAATTTAAAGATGTAATATGCAAAAATAATGTAAAAACAATGTTATCACAGTTACTAAAATAATCCCCCTCAATTATCGCTTGTGACCCACTAGAAGTGTGTAGCGGTGTCTGTTTCTGCAGAGACCCTCTGGCTGTAAAAATGTCATTGGCCGATGCCTGAGCATGAGCTGATTAGCGAGCAGGCCCATCTGCGGGCAGCCGAGTGTTGTTGCTGTAGAACACGTGTGACATCGCCGCTTGTGTTAATCAAACTACTGTTCTACCAGCAGACCTCAGCAGATGTAGCCCAGTGGGCTAACGTTTGCAAGAGTGTGTGAGGAGAACAATGTCATAACTGGGAGAAACTTACTGGATTGGAGCCAGACAATAAGTGTTGTCCAATAAATGTTTACTTAGGTCAAGACATTCTGTTTTTTCTGTATCATTTCTTATTATTAAGCTGTTATATTTTATTCTATTAGATGGAAGGAAAAAAAAGAAAACCAGAACATAAACGCTGTGATACAATAAAAAAAAAAAAAAAAAAAAAGAGCCGAGGACGAGCAGCCAACTTTGAATGTGGTCAGTTTACAAACACAAACCAACTGTTGCATATTTTACTTTTAAGTACAAGTAAGGTGCTCCTTAACCAGAAAAAAAAAAACACACTTCTGTGTAATAACTAAAAGCACCACTTCCCACTGTGCTGCTGTTGTTGTTGTTGTTGTTGTTTTCCTCACCTGTCATACTGAGGAGGGGGGCTCATGCTGCTAGCTTGGACCTCGGGACATCTTTCTAAACAAGAAGGACTACCTGGGCCGGCTGGAAGTGCTGGTCTGCTGACAGACGCGTCGTAAACAAAGTCTCGACAGGATGCCAACTTAGACTCCAGATTCTGGTGGGCATATTGAAAAATGGTCAGCTCATACATGGGAAAAAACAAACAAACGTGTAGTTATTCTATTCAGTGATAACACAGTTCTGTACAGCGTGTATTCACTGGGTGCTGTAGCTGTAGCAATTTTAAATATCTTACTCCGACTTTTCTCAGCAGCTCCCCTACAATGTTGAGTGCAGATATTCTAGCAGATGTTGTGAGGGGAGTCCCTGTTAGACCATCACCTAAAACAAAAACAGATATAAGCAGATGAACACATAATATGTTAATCCCAAGTTGGTATGTTGACTATAACTGTAGTAGGGCTGCACAGGTGATCAAAATTTTCTTGAAATCGCAATATGGCAATTCTCAAATCGCAGGATGAGGAGGGAATCGCAGTGAAGTTAATTGCAGTTGTTAAAAGGTGAAATTTGTGTAAAAATACCATTTTAAATAAAATATTGTCGTGCTGTAGAGATGTCCCACCCTACACACAATTATTCTACACTTATGAAAACATCTTTGTTTGGTACAGATTCCCGACAAAAAAAAAAAAAAAGACATCACACCATAATCATTGTGTGATGACATGTTTTTCAATGAAAAGCAGAATACATTATGTAAAAACATACCATCTAATATCATAAATCATATCAAAATTGCAATATCAGAAAAATAATTGCAATTGGATATTTTTTCAAAACCGTGCAGCCCTTCACTGTGGTTATTACCGTAGTCAAAGTTTTTCTGTTTACCTCGTCGGATACTGGAAGCAGGGGGCGTGGCAAATGAGCTGATAGGTTTGGAGGGTGTGACAGGGATGGATGCTGAGGGGCATGGCAGATCTGCTCGATCGGTGTCTTTGCCCAGGCTGCTGGACGGCCGTCTTTCCTTCTGACGTACAGCCAGCTCCTGGCGGAGGTCTGACACAACCAAGACACACAGGTATACCATGAGCCCACTTTTTATAAATGACAAAGCTCCAGTGCCATGTGTTTGAAGATCAACATTAATAAATTGAATACTTGAATATGTAATCCATGAAGTCATGTTAGTCATCTGGTAAATATGTGATGTACATACTTTAAAAAACAATTTGAACTGTAATTCCAAACAATAATGCAAGTGTCCTGCAACACCAAGGCAACATCAAAAACCTAGCACAGACAAAAAACACGTTTTCTATTGAAGCACGACAAGAAAACTTAGAGGCAGCATGCACATTCTACTACACTTGCACAAGACAATCTATAGTCCACAAACTATATTTCAAATCCCCCTAAAATAAACAACAATTTTCACGCTAGTGTAAATCTGAAAATGCTCAAAATACATTGGCTATCAAAATTCACTGAGTTAAGGATATGTGTCAGTTTTTAGACAAATCAGCAGTTCTTGTTAACTTGAGAAGCTACATGTGTGTGTGTGTGTGTGTGTGTGTGTGTGTGTGTGTGTGTGTGTGTACCTCTGGCTTCATCCTTCAGCCTCTGAACAGACTCAAGCAGGTTCTCTTTCTCATCCAACTCGCTTTCGAGAAAAGCATTCCTCTCAATGACGTGGTTCATCCGCTGCTCAAAGTCCTCCAGAGACATGATGGTAGCCCTGAGACGAGCAGAGAGGATGGGCCATAAAAAGTTAACAACACTAGATTTATTGTGCATATTAGCTTTGTGTGCTACAGTCTTAACTATGTGTGTATATGTGTATTACAGACAGAGTCAGCAAATTAGTTTGTCATTTGAGGACGAGGCCCATCGGTGAGGTAATGACATAAGACCTCTTGGACACTAACCTTTTGGTCCTCTCCAGGTCATCATTGGACTGCTCCAGCTCTCTGATGTATTTCTGCAGGTGATCTCTCACTGCTGTGGTTTGTGCCAGATCTTCCTCCAGGGTTGAGATGTGTCTGAAAAGATCAGAATGCTGTACCTCAAATTTCTCCTGCAAAAAGCACACAGAAATCAAATTAAATGTCATGCCAATACCAGCTTTGCAGTGTCACGGCAGATTAATCAAAGCAGCTGGCAGCGTATTTTAATGCTTTAAGAGGATCCGTGTATTTTTTTAGACACTAGCTAATACATGAGATTCCTTTGAAAGTTATTTCTCCTCGTTGTCCCAACAACCTTTGAGCAATCAAGTTTTTTTTTTTTTTTTTAAGCACAATCCTGCATTCACGTCCCTCATTAATGTTTTCTTTCCCGTGGACCAGTGAACAAAAACAGCAGTCAGCTGCCTTACAGCCAGACAGCATTTTTCCTAGTGGCAGTAGCAATGACACGGTGAATTTGGGTCAGCTAAAGGCTATCCATGGGTGTGTCTGTTGCTCTGTCTTCATCACTCCTCACTAACTGGAGCACCAGACCTTGTCAAGCTCTGTAGGGGCCTAGGCCTATTTATAACCAAGGTGCTCTACCTTTATACTTTCCAGTTCCATCCGGAGTCGGTTGTTGTCTAAAAGCAGCTCTTTGTTGCGCCCCTCACACTGCTTCAGCTCGGTTTCCAGTTCAGCCTCATAGTCTCGACTCATCTGCTGAAACTCCTGCAGCTCCTCCTGAGCCTCATCAGCCCTGATGAAAAACAAGGTTTACTACCACAAACAACTCCCTCCCCATGCTTTATAACATGTGTATAGATAAAAGGCAGGGTTATTATTTAAGTCACCTAATAAAGAATCTATAATGAGTAATGTTCTCGTAAAATGAGTAATGTTCTCGTAATATTAGTGTCCAACACTGTTACCTCTGCTGGTGTGCTTCTGCCTGCTCCTTCCAGAAGCCCAGCTCCTCTTCTAGGGATGCAAACTTGTGCGTGGCTGGCTCTCCCATGTCTTCTGCTTTGTGTCAAAATAATGGACTAACTGTAAAGTACACCACAGTAACGTTACAGCCGCTTTAATACTGTCCTTATCTGTATAAGAGCGCACAACTCCTAACAATTCAAATCACATAGCGTTCCGGTTACCGAATGCTAACATGGCTCACTAGCGTTACTCTACAGCGCTACGTTAAAACTACAAAAATGTGTTTTAACATTTACTTCTATTAAGTACGCTAGCATAAAAATGGGAAATGAACTCGTTAGCTACTTTAAACAGCCAACAACGATGCTGGACAGTGCATATAGCGTCACCATGGCTAAGCTTTTCAGCTAACGTTAAGCTAACAGAGCTAAGTTAGCTAAGCGACTTGTAGCTAGCCAGAATGTGTTTTCCCAACACAGCGAAAAACAGGAACTAGGCAGACTCACCCACATACAAGGGGACGATTAAAACATGCTGAATATATATCGAGAAAAGACTAAATGTTCAAGACTTGAGCAACAAATGATCCCACAAACCTAATAAGAGATTACTCTCAGTACGTTACAACTGTGTACAACCCACCAACCAAATATAAACGAAGCTTCAGTTCTCGGACGCCATTGGACAATAGATTTGACGTAGAGAGCGTATTATCCAATCATATTATTGAACGAACTTGTATCTGAGGGAGGCGGAGCCGCCAACGATACACAATAGTCGTAAAATCATTTATCTCATAAAAACAGATAAGCCTGCATTATTAAAGGTGGAGAAACTGTACCTAGTTAACTTGCAAATAAAACTAAATTAATTTACGGTCAAAAAGCAAAAGGTGCATTTATCATGTTTAAAACAAGTGGCTGAAGAAGGGGAACAAACTCAATTCATTATTCAATACAGAAAAACATAATTCCAGCACTAGCAGGTTATTATACAATTTAAGATCCAGATATTGCAGTAAATTATTCAAAAACAATGATATAGCTCTGGGTTTAAGCTGATACCTTCTTGAACTTTCCTAGAGTTAAATCCAATAATACAAACGAAATTGAGTTAACCGATTAGTCAAAATTAGCTGATGATAATTGTGTAATTGTTAGACTTCCACAAATCTTTCGACACAGTGGAGCATTCGTTCATTTTACAAACTTTAAAGAAATTTGGCTTTGGTAGGCCTGAATATTTTTCTACAGCTGTTAAAACTCATTATAAGAAGAGAAATAGTTGTAAACTAATGGGAGATACATCTAGATTTAATCTGTCAAGAGGTCAAGAGGCATTAGCCAGGGGTGTCCCACCTCACCATACCTCTTCTTGTTTGTGACTCAACATTTTAAATCTGGTGATGTGAAAGGTATCTCTCTTATTGATAAAAGAATTGATTGTAACTCAGTTGGCAGACAACACCAAACTATTCTTGCAAAATAAAATCAAAATATCTGTCGCCATTAAGTAAACAGGGAGCTCTCAAAGGATTGTGGTGTGTATTTGAATATACATAAGTGTAATTTTATGGCCATAAAGGGGTGCTCTAAATCTGTCTTTAATAATTTTTCACTAAAAAAAGAAGTACTATATCTAGGAAAACAAAGGATCGACAGCAGAGAATCTCCTTAAATTTCAATCCTATTATATAAAACAAATAAATAAAATGAAACCAATGGCTCTTAAGGTATCTCTCATCACGAGAGTATTAGGCTGCTTATTAAGGCAGAGGGAATCTCCCGACTGAAGCTTTGGTTACATAACAAACTAGTAAAAGATGTTGTCAAAATGCTGTTCCAATTTCATGTGGAAAACCTGAAGAAAACAGTGAATCTCATGAATTGTCACGAAAAGGGTGGTAATTTTTGGGCTTTTCATACATTAAATAATACATTTCAAATAAATTGGTTGAAGCCATTTTTCAGAAATACTAGCCAACTTCCATTTGGAATATGATACCTCTCCGTATAGTATCTAAGCTGGGTGGCTTCAACTTTTTTCTTGTTTGTAACTATGCTATTGATAAAAACCCTGTTAAAATGTCTGCTTTTCATGGCCAAGCTTTCTTGTAATGGCCTCTCATCTACAAGCACAATTTTCACCTCATAAGTACTTTATATGGAATGGAAATGAAAGGACATATTATATAAACACAAATCCCTCATCATGTAACACTGGGCACTGGCATAAAAGGCCTCTCCATCTCAGTGCATATGACATTAACCCTTATGTGCTGTTGGGGATGTTTTCAGCCACTATAGCGGTCATTTTTCACTCTTGATTTGGCCATAACTTTCACTGTATTTAATCAAATTGAATATTTTTTGTTGAGGAACCTTAATTTGACATATATTTTGGAAATATGATTTCAACATTTTCAAAAGGTCAATAATACACTGTGGGCAAATTCACTACACACGTGATGTTCGGGCTGAAAACGGCAACTAAAAAGAACAACTGTGAAAATATAACAGATACATATTTTTTCACACTTTTTGTGGTCAGATCTGTTAATCAACCTCAGTCCTGATCAAAACAACTAAATATTTAAATATTTTCAGGATTTTAACTCTTTAAATGCCAATTTCAAAAGTGATGTCACTAATTTGGGGTAAAAAAACAAACAAAAATGACGTATTTTCAAAATAAAAAGTTATTGGAGACTGGATTATTTTTAACCTTTATGACAGTCTTGGATATATCAAAGATTAGTAACAACAATGACTTGGCTGAATAATTAGTTTTTGTGCAGCATCAGATTTAAATTTTTACTCACACATGATGTTGGTGGCTGTTTTGCCACATTGACTGCCATTATAACCACATTTTTTGATTGCATAGCCATGACACTATATAATCATGCATTCTGCAATGTTGATGGTCCCCCCTGTTGAACAGAACTAAAATGTGTGATTTTTACTGTTGATGACCAGGTTGCATCATTTAGCCGCTACACAGGCCTGAACATGAAATGCGTCTTTTTTGGTGATGGTAAAGCAAGATTCAACACTAGTCTTTTTTTTAGAGGGGGGGGGAGTAGCTAGTCTGTAGGGAGTTGGCTTGGGAACCGGAAGGTCACCGGTTAAGTCCCGAATGGACCAAAACTGAGTGTGACTGGTAGCTGGAGAGGTGCCAGTTACCTCTTGGGCACTGCCGGGTGCCCCTAGAGATTGCCCCCTCATCTGACATCTCTCCATTAATGCATGTATGTGTGTTTCAGGTCTGCATGTACCATGTATGAGTTTAACAGAGTGTAAATTGAATTTCCCCATTGTGGGACTAATAAAGGTAGATCTTCTTCTTCTTTTTTAATATACTCTCTAATCCACTCTAAATTGTCGACACCTCCCTTGCAGTGGTTGTAGTCAGTGATGATGAGTGGCTTTTGCTTTGGTCCTCTATCACTGCTGCCTCCTGGTGTCTTGTGCTGAGGAGAATCATATTCTTCCCCCGTTTTGGACTGTAACTCACAGCCGTGGTGTTCTTTGTGAAAGCAAAGATGGAGGAGAAGGCAGTTTTCCTTTTACCTGCGCCAGGTTGGGTGGTAGCTCTGGGTTGTTTATTCTAATCGTCGCGACAAGGCAATCCTCTTCTGAAGAAGCTCTTGAGCAAATGAGAAGGAAGTAAAAAAGTTGTCACAAGTGACAGTGACGCCCTGGAGACCCTCTGTTATCTCCATGATGAAACGCTTGCTCTGGCCCACCTCTGCAGTCGCACAAATTTTCCCCATGTACATGTCACACCTCCAATCATACGACGTGATGGCATCAACTGTTACCCAAATCTTCAGTCTATATTTGGCTGTTTTTTTGTCATATACTGCCTAAATCTGCATCGCCCTCTGAATGGCAGGAGCTGCTCATCCACTGTGACATCTGTGCTGATTGCGGGTTGAAAAGGAGTGGAAGGCGATGCCTCCACATTTCCCTGATCTGATGGGGGTAAGCTTATCCTCCCTCTGACAAGCAGGTCTCTGCAGCTTGTCATCAAAGCGCAGAGCTCTGCTGATATCTTGAGAAGGACATGGTGGCTCTGAAATGGCGCCACGACCATCCCACAGAGAACATGTGGACACACCTTTAGACCTGCAAAAAGTCCAATGTAGGCACAGAGATCTGTGGAGATCATGTCCATCCAGTTTCTCACAGTGAGACACCCTTGGATGTTAGTCATGTTGACAATCAGGTCAATCATCCCCTCAGTTAAAAACAAGTTGAAAGCAGTTTCCCTCACGATGGCAGAACGCATTGGCCCTGGAGCCACATCTCTGGCAGACTGAAAAAGCGAGTTGTGTCAGCATTGGTGGGAAACCACTCTTTGCCATTTCTCCCAATCCACCCAGATCCAGGATCCTCTGCGTCCTCCTCGCCTTCAGTGGAAAAAGCTGAAGAGGATGATGAAGGCACCACAACAAAATCAGGATCTGACTCTCCTGAGTCGGTAGTGTCAGATGGAGGGGATGATGTGGAAGAGTCAGGCTTCGTAATCACTTTTAGAGCTTCTAGAGAGGAGAAATGCCTCTTCATGTTGCTTGCTGCTCTTCTCTCAATCAAATGGCCAGCAGGACAGCATGCAGATGCTTATAGACACTTACCTTGTTTTTTTTTTTTACTTCAGTTGGACTCTTTGAAGGTCTTAGAGCTGGAGCTTCTCCCCTAACCATCAAAAGACCATCAGGACAGCATATGCATGAATCATAAATACACTACTACTTTGTTTTTGTTTACTCCATATAGATTCTCTGTAGTTATGTGAGTTGGGGCCCTGTTTTGATTTTCTGGGACGTATTGAACTCAGTGAACTCTGTGGTCTTGGTCACACACACACACGAATATGCTGATAAATGCCATATAACTCCATATATAAAAGCCTGAAACTAAGCTTTCCATGTACAGGCCTTAAGCGGCTAAATGATGCAACCTGGTCATCAACAGTAAAAATCCCACATTTTAGTTCTGTTCAACAGGGGGGACCATCAGCATTGCAGAATACATGATTATATAGTGTCATGGCTATGCAATCAAAAAATGTGGTTATAATGGCAGTCAATGGAGCAAAAACAGCCACCAATATCATGTGTGAGTAAAAATTTAAATCTGATGCTGCACAAAAACTAATAATGCATCCAAACCAATGTTGTTACTAATCTTTGACATATCCAAGACTGATAAATTTTAAAAACAATCCAGTCTCCGATAACTTTTTATTTTGAAAAAAAGTAATTTTTTTTTTTTTTTTTAATAAAAAAAATAAATATTTTTTTTTAAAATTAAAAAAAAAAAAAAAAAAAAAAAAAAAAAAAAAAAATTTTTTTTTTTTTTTAAAGAGAGAGAAAGAGAAAAAAAAAAAA
Source organism: Pterois miles (assembly GCA_947000775.1). NCBI lineage: Eukaryota > Metazoa > Chordata > Actinopteri > Perciformes > Scorpaenidae > Pterois > Pterois miles. The sequence goes on from CAMQGK010000253.1 coordinate 569,388, forward strand.
AAAAAAAAAAAAAAAAAAAAAATATTATTTATTTTTTTTTTTTTTTTTTTTTTTTGTTTTTTTTTTTTAAGAAGGAAAAAAAAAAATTAAAAAAGAATAAAAAAAAATAATTAAAAAAAAAAAAAAAAAAAAAATATATTTATTTTTTTTATTTATTAATTGAAGAAAAAAAAAAAAAAAATTAATAAAGAATAAAATAATATAAATTAATTAAAATAAATAAATTAAATAAAAAAATAAAGAGAAAAAAAAAATATTATATATTTTTTTTTTTTTATATTATTTTTTTTATTTTTTTTTTATTAAAAAAAAAATTAATAAAATAAAAAAAAAAATAAAAAAAATGAATAAAAAGAAGAATAAATATAATATAATTATTTATTATAATTATAGTGGAAAAAAAATAAAAAAAAAATAAAAAAAAAAATATAAAAAATAATAAAATTAAAATAAAAAAAAAAAAAAATATAAAAAAAAAATTTTTAGAGAAAAATATAAAAAAAAAAAAAAAAAAAAAAAAAAAAAAAAAAAAAAATATAAAAAAAAAAAAAAAAAAAAAAAAAAAAAAAAAAAAAAAAAAAAAAAAAAAAAAAAAAAAAAAAAAAAAAAAAAAAAAAAAAAAAAAATATATATAAATATTAATAGTGAAAATGTTGTAGAAAGTGAGAAATTTTGAAATATGTAAAAAATTTTAATATAGTATATAAAATTAAAAAAAATAAAAAAAAAAAAAACAATGCACATAAACTAGATTACACAACAACTTTATCACATTTATTAACTACTCATATTTATTGCATGGCAGTTCTTTGCATGATACTGTAATGTACACTTGTCTCTAGTTTCATGGTCACAAGTATTCTGGAAATCAGTATATTTGACCAAGACAGTGAAATCGAATTTACTCACATTTGAGGGATTAGTCTTACTGGGTGCATAAAGATATAACTGACAACAACATTATTTGATTGTATAAGGGCCCCTGAATGCCTGAAAAGCTTTACCTCTGACAGCAGCTGATGTTGACATTTTATCTTCCCAAGAGAATATTAATTCATCTTCATCTTTCATTCATCAGTTTGGACAACCCAGGGTCTTGTTTCACTTTTAACATGCACATACAGTATACCACCTGTCGTTAACAGTACATTTATGTGTAAATAATCATGCTTATTTTATGCTCACTTTGGATGGACAAACTTTCATCAGTCACTACATCTTCTAATTACCACACCTCAACTATAAATACATCTAAACCCTGTGTTCAGAAACATTTATCAATCTAACATAAAAGGCAGGAAATGGGCTCTGGTGACTGAAAAATGTACAGATTTCAGTCCAACGTACATGACTTATATTATGAGTTGAGATTAGAAGGCTTTTAAGATCCTGAGGAAAGTAGCATGTACCATAGAAAAGATGGCTTGAAACAGAAATTTCATTTCAGAAAAAAGTCGGGGGTCAGCAGCAAACCTCCTCAGGCCTGAGACACTTTTTGTTGTTGTTGTTTGTTGTATTCACATTTACTAAAAGTAAGACATCTGAGAGGTAAAATGTCTGTTGGCCAAACTACAGACTGTGTGAATGAATACAGGCTTGGATTATTGACCTGCTGTAGGTCAATACACCACCAGAAATTCAGATATATCGAAGTGTACAGTTTTTTCTCACATTTCTTCTCTTCGATCACAGCAGGGCTTATCCTTTTCAGGTCAGTCATTCAGGAACTAGTCAGATAGATCTGAAGGAAAATAAAACACGTCTAAGGTTAAATCCATCAGGTAATCGGTTTATTTCACTAAAGTTGCACAGCCTCCATTAGAAGACTAAATATTCCTCCTTACCTCAGTGTAATCGTTCCTCAGATTTATTCGTTTCTTTGCTGATCTTGCGTGAGCACGTCTTCTTACTGTCTAACACGTCAGTCTTCACCTGACCCAGAGTTCGCAGCAGGCACATGGTGTCAAATCCCTCATCGCCAGCCTCTTGCAACAACTCAAGCACCTGTAAATACTCCAAGTTACTTTTTTTTCAAAGAAAAAGCAGCAGTATACACAGTCAGCATATTTTAACTACAGTATTGGGCCTGGAGTATCTACGCTGGCACCCACCTGCAGACACTTAAATGATTTGAGTTCGCTCAGATTCTCCTGCAGGAACAACAGGTAGATGCTGAGGTCATTGTAGAAGGGCGTGACCACGCCCAAAGCACCAAAGCCCGGCAGCAGCTCATATGGCCTGAGGAAGCTGGAGCTCTGGCGAGCTGGTCCGAGAGCAGCGTACACCACCAGCGGCGCAAGCAGCACATATACCCCCAAGTTGATGTAGCTGAGCAGCCTGAAGACACCAACTGCCACGAGCTTACACTGCACAGCAGACGGCACCATGCTGTCATTCTTCAGCACCCCTGTACGCAGGTCACAGGGAAACTCATCAGTGAGAGAGGCCAGTCGGATGTAGTAGCCCAGGTAGAGGCAGGCCAGCAGGAGGATCAGCAGAGTCACGCCCCGACATGATAGGTACTTGACCACGAGGCAGTGAGAGAGGCGCTTAGTCTTCAGATACTGCTCCACTAACGGGTATTTGAAGCAACCCTCGGTCAGGTCCAAAGCACTGCAGCAGAAAAGGGCTTTTAGCATAAAATAACCTACTGTATGTTTAGAGATGCAAATGTCTTACCTGACAAAATATCAATAAATATGTTTCCTATGGCAACAGGATTCTCTGAAGGATATGTAACTACAAACAGGCTTTTTTTTTTATCCATACTTACCTTCCTTTATGCTTATTCAAAGCAGTTTTACTATAAACTGACATTATTTATGTCTACAAACACTGTCATTCGCTGGCCTTGCTGATCTATTAATAATCCAAATTAAAGCCCCTTTGTGTAGATTTTTATGCAATTATTTTTCTTTTAATCAAATTTCTTTTCATTTACTTTCAGAAAGATTAATAATCTTTCAAAATATTCTGATTTGATAATAAAAAACATACTGTATGTTTTATGTTCTATACTAACTGCACTAATCAGTATTTATATATATATATATAACAATAGGTTACATGACTAATTAACTAATGACTGATTAAGTGTAATGTAAAAGGTGTCACTCTTACAGACACAGCCACTGACAGTTATCACACAACTCTGAGGTTGCCCTCGGCTCTTAGGAATGTCACCATTCTCATCAGTGTCATTTCCAGATGTAGCAGCCAGCTGTTCCCAGCTAAAAATAGCATCACAATAGCAAGTTTATTTCTATTATACATTTTGTGCACAGGGGGAATTCAGTGTGCTTTACTTAAATAAAACAAAAATCAAAACTATCCATATTTAAGATGTAATCAAAAGATACAAAGTACATAAAAAAGCAATTAAACTGAGAGATATAATTGCAAGATAGACAGCTGAATGCTTCTTCAGCATGTTTAGACTCTGAACTTGGGTTCATGGATCGAAGAGCCTTGCTGGGTTTTATATTATATATAATATATATAGGATATCAGAGATGTATTCTGGTCCTAACAGCCCTATAAGTCAGCGTGTGCTATCTGGCCAGCACCAAATGGCAGACCGACGAAGTTAACAGATAGCTTGTTAACATAGTGGAGCATTTAGCAGCTTAAGAGCCAGTATGTCTCTTAGGAGTTGGTGGAGACCAAAACAGAGTTAGACGGAAGGTAATAATTTGTCAGACGGCTAGAAACACAACTCCAAATGAATGCTACTGTTGCTCCATATCTGCTGGATGAGTAAATAGGAAATTGTTTGCTAATAACAACTGCATAAGGTAATATTATGTCAATATGGCCAAAAGATTTGTTTTTACCTATATACTGTATATGTATATATATGAGAGCCTGGCAAATCTGGCCCACTGGATTACTTTGCAAAGTGTAAAAATTGCATAGAAGTCTGATTGAATTTTTGTTCCCTGGGGGTCACTCTGTCCTAATAACAGTAGCAGGTCCTGTGCTGGATACGCTATTATAGATCCCATATGCAGGCTATGTGTCACAGCACTGTCAAGCGTACTCTACTGTTCATGCAGGATCCGCTGCTGGAAAATGAAAGAGGACACAGTGTTGGGTTTTCTGAGAGAAAGGGACCAGGTCCGATTTCCTCAAAGAGGTAAATGGGAAACCAGTGTGTTTGTGTGTTCACAGTACCTTTCAGTGCTCAAAAATATACATGTATATACCATAACAACTTGGTAGTAGTATACTCTATATACAAACAGATTTGTAGCCGAGATCAGCGATACATCTCAGGCTGTTCATCATCTGTTTTGTAAATGGGATTCAGAATGTACTTGTACTTCTTTACACAAAAGAAAGGGTCAAAATGGAGGTGTTGTTCGTTATAGGTTAGGCTATTATACAATGGTTTTACTGGTCTGGCCAACTTGTCTGCGGCCCATGAATTAAAATGAGTTTGACACCTCTGCTTAAAATCAAAGCTAATGTTTAAAACAAATGTTATTGTCACATCTCCCGCTAAGGAGTACACAGCAGTGAGTAATAACAAGGTGTTTACCTCTGGGCGTCCTCAGATGCACCTTTGCTATCTAAGGATGCCAGACTCTTGGCCATTCTGATGGCACGATTATAAAAGCGGTCCAGCTCCTCCATGATGAAGTTCAGGTCAGAGGAGAGGTGCGGTGCTGCGGTGAAACGCCAGAACAGGGCCGGGATATACATGAGGATGGCCAGTAAGAGCAGGATGTATGGGAAGAACTGGGGGAATCACAGACAGGGAGACAACAGAAGAGAAAAGGCAAGACAAAAATGATGTCTGGACATTATTAGTGTATTCTGAGCAGAGCACAGGGACAGTTTAAAGGTGATGTCTTCCAGGCCCCTACAAACCAGACAATGTTATGGCAGCTGTAAACTAGTGATGAGACTGTTAAGGGCCACCCTGACTAGATAACAGACCAAACCTGGTATTTACAGTGAAGACCACCAAAGCCCTCACGGAGAAGTCCCAGAGACGGGACAGGATTAACCACACCTCAAGAAAATAGGTTCTCTGGGTACCCATGAGTCTCCCCTTTACAGACATGCAAACTTTAAGATAATTACATGGAGTTTTATTAATGCTCTATATGAAAATGTGTTATTTTCACCTATTCGAAAAATGGAGCACTTGTATATTTCTGCATACTGGGGTCCCTAAACAGTCTTTGAACTACATACATTAGAAATTACTGTAAAGCTGAGACTCTTGTGGATCCAATGAGCCTAACTGTATTTATGTATGATGATGTGAGTCACAGAGTAGGCATTTCATTACAGTGACATCATTTTTCTAAATTTGACCTCACTGTATAAAATGACCTGTGGTGACCTCTAGGATAATCCCAGCCTCATGAAGCCTTTACAGCCACAAACTAGAGACCCAGAGCATTCAGAGGATGGATGCTTTTCTAGCTAGACTGACAATAACGGGGTTTCTGAGCAGTTTCCAGTGCTCGCCATCACCGAAGAATACAATTCTTGCACAAATCTCCAAATGTCAAAAGTTTTTGATACTGACTCATAGCATGGCTTTTTCTGTGGTGTTCCTCAAGGTCTTGATGTCTTAACGTGGTATTTTGGAGGGATTATTGACCATTTTCATCAACTCTCGAGTGGTAAAAAAACGGTTAAATTTAGCACCAAATCTGTGTAACAAGTAAGAGATAATGTACAGTGAGCTAAATAAACAAAAATGAAATATATTCTCAAACTTTAACATTAGAAAGCATGCATTTCTCTTATGAGAAATGTATTGTCAGTTTCAAGGTTTCAAGCCTGTCTCTAATAAAATGACACATACGGTAGTTGATAGTTATTCTTTTAAAACCTGTAATTTCCCATAACTGCGGATGCCTTAATTCAGAGTATGTATGGACATAAGCTTGGCCGTTCCTTGATTAAATAACACTGGTAATAAATTAACAGTATTAGCTTCAAAAACATCCCAACACTCACATAATCATACTGTCAGCACTGATGATTGTCACTAGCAGTGATGATTGGGAGATACCTTGTGCAGCCACAGTGGTGAGCCGTCAGCTTGCTGCTGTACTGCTGCCCAACAAAATGAGTCCACATATGCGGCCTGTCTCCAAGAGAAGTTAGTGGGCGCAAAGCAGCTGATCTGGGTACCTGGGTGAGGAAAGTGAAGAATTAGTCAGAGCTGACTCATTTTGGTGATTCAGCAAAAACAAACACTACAGCAAGTGCCAGCCCTCCCTCCTCTGCTCTAATTTATTGGGTTGTTCTCAGCATACTTTGTGTCAGTAATTATGCCATCCTTTGTATGGTGAGCGGGACGTTCAATCAGACCTCACAGACGACCCAGATAGTCACCAGACAGTAATATTCTGGCAGTATTTTGTCATATTACAGACAAACAGAATGATGCTTTAAACCACATTTTTTTGGAAAGCTGAGTTTAATTACATACTGATACTACTACTACTACTGATTACTGTCAGACCTGTTGAATCAACAAATCACTTAAAGAGAGCCTGTCTGATAAAGTGAAGGAGGCTAAAAGATCTTAAAAAGCAACACATCATGCTGCGATCTAAAGAGATTCAAGAACAGATGAGAAACAAAGTCACTGACATTTATCAGTCTGGAAAGAGTTACAGAGCCATTTCTAAGGCTTTGGGACTCGGTGAGAGCCATTATCCTCAAATGGAGAAAACCTGGAACGGTGGTGAACCTTCCCAGGAGTGGCCGAACTACCAAAATTACTCCAAGAGCATCGACGACTCATCCAGGAGGTCACAAAAGAACCAGAACAACATCTAAAGATCTGCAGGTCAGTTCAGGTCAGTGTCCATGATTCAACAATGAGACAGAGACCGGGCAAAAATGGCATCATGGGAGAGATCCAAGGAGGAAACCACTGCTGACCAAAAACAACACAAAGGCTCGTCTCATGTTTGTCAAAAGAGGTTTGACAACTCCTGAAAAACAAACTGAACACAGTCTCACTCCAGAATCTCTTTTTCCCATCTGTGACAGTCATATTATCAGTCATAGTCATACCATTTATATTGTAAAGTACGTCAGCCTCTGTTTGTGGTCGGCGCATGAGGCACAGGGCTTTCACATAATGGTAGGACATCTAAGTCTGACAGCTGCTCCATAACTTCTACAAGTTTGCATGCAAAGGTAAAAACACATCACATATGCAGCATATACAGTATTTCCAGCCACATTTGTAATGTAAGGCACCACAGAATTAAGTTAACATGAGTCAAATTTCCGCTGTGAAAAAAAAAGCCTATTGTGTTGTGTTATAATCAAACCAATATTTCAGTCTAACCGTCAGAAGAAGAAACATTCATGCAGTGTATATGAATTCAGAAAACAAATATCCCTTTATATCACAGTATTACTGTAACACTGGCACAGCTCACTAGGAACAGACATTGTTGATGCTATTAGTAACACCTGTGCTTTTACTATAAGTCAAAATGTGTCCTGTGGGAAAGGCCTATACTGCCTCACATGTCCATACTCTGTCTGCATCTCCTCCTTTGTGATTGCTATTGATCCAATAAGTGAAATCAGTGTGGGGTTTCTGCAAAATGTGCATTCACTTTGTTAGTATGATGTGATAATAACAGCTGTCCATAATCACTGTGTCTTTCATTCACAATAAATGGTCTCTCATGGTAGTGTAATGGATCCGCCCTGTGGGGCAGCTTGCAGATAGTGACGACGACAGACTGCAGGCATTAAGATTTAAGGAGATTACATAGGTTGGATCTTTATCTGTGGATCTTTTATTTTTTTAGGAAAGGGAAGCGGATCGCCTTCTGTTGATTTGTGTGAGCTATTCTGTACACTGACTCAAGTGTATAAGGCACCAGCTTATAAAATGACATGCCCATGTCATGTGCCCAAAGTTTCCATCATCATCATCATCAGCAGCAGCAGCAGCAGCAGCAGGGCCTATGCTTGCCTCACTGTCTGGGCGTGAGAATAGCAGAAGGGTGGAGACTTAAACCACACCTTCTCCTGTATTCACACCCCTCTTTATCTGGGCATCTACTGAATATAACTCCACTACATGCACGAAAATCACAGTGAAAGACCCACCGCTGCCTGTGGGCTATGTGTAGTTAACTGAGACACATGCAGCAGTTACAGTGTGGCAGAGGGATTCACATCCACATGATGAAATGGAGATTATAAACTGAGATTATTGCTCCCGGCAGGATGCTCACAGATGCAACAACTCACCAACTGACACCTCTTGAGCGAAAGCGAGGGAGATGAGAAACAAAGGCAGTCCCACGGCTAGAAACGTGACTATTTTGTCCACGGCGAGCTCCAGACGCACCCCTTTGTACTTGGCCTCCGTGGGGTCCTTCAGCAAAAAGTCGGAAAAAACGTACTCGGTGGCTACGTGGGCTATCGCCATGACGGACGGGAACAAAAAGACGGTGTTGTCTAATTGACGGAACAGTCAAGTCTCTTTCCAATTAGCCAACAGCGAACTGCGTCTGAGGTTGAAATGAATAAATAACAATAAATAAAGTGTAGAAATGAGAGCAATGAATAAAACACTGAGCCGTTATTGTTTACCCATCTCCATTCACAAGTGGGGGCTGATGGTTGAACCTGCTGTCCCGTCTCTGTGGCCCAGACATCACAGCCAACAGGGGCGCAGGCTGCCTGCCAGGCGCCAGGGGGCGCTGCGGAGCCGTAAAGTCCCACATACAGCCAACACATGGTGGGACACTGTTGCTTTGTCACAGACAGTAATATGACAACATTTACTCTGAGTGACTTGTAATTTAATTATCTGCATGAGGAATTATTATATTAATGGATGGTATAATCTATAACAAATCATACTTTCAGATGATCAAACTATGTTTATGCATATATTTTACATTGAAAAATAATCAGTCTGTTGGAGAAGTCACAGTATAGTATGTTAAAAATAGTATAGCATGTTGAAAGAAATGCAAAATCATAATATAGTATGTCAAATAAAAAGTTATACAACATATAAAAAACAGTAAAAAAAAAAAGGTCATAATATAGAATGTCAAAAAGTCATATAGCATATCGAAAAAATAGCAAAAATGTCATAGTATAGCATGTTGAAAGAAATGCAAAAAAAAATCATAATATAGTATGTCAAAAAAAGTCATACAGCATATCGAAAAACAGCAAAAAATTTATAGTATAGTATGTTGAAAAAAGTTATAGGAAATCTGGGCTTCATCTGTTTCAAATACATATCAAACTCAAGACATCAACCACTGACTAAAACTTGATCAGTTGATCAAGGAATCAACCACTTACACAACACGGATAAACCTTGTTATCGAAACATGTAGGTATACAAACACTACAAAGACAGGCGTATGGACGTTAATATATAGGGTTTCTTAAATGAAGGGATAAGATTATCAGCATATCAAACGACCACCCAGTGTGGGTGAGAGCATCCAAGAAGGAGGACTGGTTTTTACTCATGAAACAGACATGCTGGCGAGTGTGTCACTGCAGGGTCGATGAGATAAAAGTTACTAACATGACATGAGTTAATTATCATGAAATTATTTCTATATGTTCTAAGCATATGTAATAAAATGATTCAACTTATATATGGTTCGCAATCAACATAAAGGTATTGGTTTACAACTTGTAATTTTCTAAACTTGCTTTTGGTTGAATTTATGTCAACAACTTCCTGTTGTTACTGTTGATGCAAAGCATAACACATTAATTCATGTACATCTTTATGGTAAAATTAGACTGTTCTGACTCTTTGTGCGTTCATAATGTCTCTGTATTTTCTCCACTTGTCTGTGGGCAAAGAACAGGCATTTGACCTGTTGACCTGTAACTCCATAAGCACTTCACTTGGTCAGTGCTCTTTGAAGCCATTGTTTTTCTTCTGTGAGCTTATCCAGGTTGGTTGTAAATTAAATCGTCCTACTTAGTGCCCTCAGATGTCAAGTAAACAGTGTCTGGAAGAAGTCTTAGAATTAAGATGTGTACTGTGGATTTGTCAGCGTTTTCATTATCACATTTCATATTCTTCATCTTTGTATGCTGAAAGCAAGGCAAAGAAATCATTGTATAGCATATCAAAAAAGGCCAAAAAGTCATAGTATAGTATGTCTAAAGAAATGCAAAAAAGTCACAGTGTAGTATGTCGACAGAAAAAGGCAAAAATTCATAGTATAGTATGCTGAAAGAAATGCAAAAAAGTCATAGTATAGCATATCAAAAGAAGGCAAAAGGTCATAGTATAGCAGAAAGAAATGCAAAAAAAAAAAGTCATAGTAAAGTATGTTGAAAGAAATGGTACTAAATATTCATATTATAGTATGTCACAAAAAGTCACAGTATAGTATGTCAAAAGAAAAGGGAAAAAAGTCACAGTATAGTATGTTGAAAACATGCAAAAAATTCACAGTATAGTATGCTTAAAACATGCAAAGAAAGTCATAGTATACTAATAATGATAACTGTCAAATAAATGTAGCGGAGTAAAAAGAACAGTATTTCCCTCTTTGCTTGAGTAAATGTACTTACTCTCCACTTCTATTGATACAGCTATAATCACTTTTTAAGGAACAGCATAAGAAGCAATTATTCAATCTAATTATTCAAAAATTCAAGATGTTTATTTGGTTTATTTTATAAGCTTCAGGGACTGCTATTTTTTTATTTACTTTACTTTACTTTATTCATTTGTTTATCTTCACAAAAGCAGAAAAGTATGGCACGCAATAGAAGAAATCACACATTAGTCAGTAAAGTGACTGAGAGGTACACACTTAAGAAAATAAAAAATAAAGTGTCCATCTGGGTTTGCAATTAATACATGACATAATGGGAAAGGTCCAATTATCATTTTCCAGGGACATATGTCTATAGGTTGAATAAATATATTATCATAGCTATATTATTGACAATATACATGAACTTCTACCACGTAAAACGTGCCCAATATAAAATGTTAATTCGATGTGCCAGGCTTAAGATTTGAATTCATTAAAGTTTGTTGAAACAAAAAAGGTTGTTTGTTTCCTACACTGGATCCAGGGCTTTAAATATCTTGGCCAATTCAACGTGACTGACATAACAATAACATTTGCGACAGCTGTGCCCGGTTTCTGGCAGGAGTAGGTTACAAAAAGGTGCGGGTTTCTGGAGCGGTAGACAGGGGGAACAACAGTCCTTGGAGGAAGATGTGAAAGACGAGACTCAGGTATACAAGCGACAGACTGTTTTGGAGATTCCTCGTCATTACCTCATGATATTGATTTTTACCGTGAAGACAATGGACGGTAGCATATGAGGGGAACAGCTAGCTGTGTCTGTTAAACAAGCTAACAAACGGTGCCTGGTGTTAGCTTAACTACAGCGCTAGTTCCAGGCAAACATTTAACGTTAACTTAGCTCATTTCTAGCTGATAGTCTAGCTAGTTAACTAGCCACTACCGCAATAAACAACCGCTAACACACTCGGTAGAAACGGTATCAACGTGAGCTAGCTTGTAGCTAATTTAACGTCGGTTGGTGTGTAAACCAATTCGCTTTGGTGAAACGCAACTGCGGCGACTGTTAGCTTCACATAAACAGTCCAAACGCACTTGCACGACCAGACCTGCGCTATCACCGATGAGTCGGTAAGGACTTTACACACAGGTTTTAGTGTCTTACTTAATGGGAACATAAATACCTACGCACCGGGTTATTGAGAGGTGATGTAAGCGCAACCAACAAGTGTTCACTTCAAACTTTCGTTTCCCCAGTACAGGAAAGCATGAGAGAGAAGAGAGATGAAAGTATGGTGAAAGACCTTTCTGGGTTGTATAATGGAAGGACTGGGAAAGGAGAGATCCATAGGCAGCTCTAGACCCTTCCCATGGCTCAGTCACCCCCAAACAGAGGCCTCAACCCTGCTATGGAAACTCAAGGACTGCTTCCCCACCAATGAGACAACCTCCGCTCATCACACAGATAAAGAAGTAGGTGTTTGTCTGTTTACAATCGCGTTATCTGTACACATAGCTGGTGTACAGGCATGAAGGGGAGAGGAGGAAGGAAGAGGAAGCTAAATCAATTTGCATTGTGAAGTCTCAATGAAAAGGCAGATGATTTAGGCCAATTATCATTTCTGTGAAATTGCTTATCATATTATCTGTAACTATATCTGTTCATATCTATAAAAATGTATCTATGTGTCAGATAAAACTGTTTTTGTCTAAAAGTAAGATTGCAGTGAAAAAGGTAACTTCTGAACCTCAGCAATTTGTGCATTATATAGGAGCTACTAAATGATTGTTGAACACTGGGAGTCTTTTAAAAATGGTGCTATTGTCTTATGCATGATAACATGGTCATGCACGTGGCGTGTGAGGCTGCAGGTATGATGTTGAATCTCTTATCAGCTGATAATCAAACAGCAGCATGTTGTAGAATGCTGGATTAAACTTTGAATTCAGATTTTCATGGCTTTTAAGTGTTGGCAGAGATAGTGCAGTACCCTTTTTCTATTTGGATTGAGTCACGACAAGCCACATGAAATTTGTTAAACACTGATCAGTGCAGTTCTCCTGCTTAGAAGGTGCTGTTAATACCACTGCACATTCAGATTGTTCAGATGAAATGTATATGTATGTTCATAAAGATTTAGCAAGTAACTATAATGATAAACAATAATCTACAGAATGCTGTTACTTAATGTGAAATAATCTGCTGGTTATTCTATATTACAGAACAATTACATGGACAGCAGAAAGGCCGTGCTGGAACTGAAAGATGTCCCTCCTCCTCCTCTGCACCATACTTCCTCTTCCCAATCATCCCAGCCCTTCTCTCTGGCCCCTCTCCCTATGCCTCCTCCCTGCTTGCCCCCTTCTCAGCTTACACAAGACTCCCACCAACAACAGCCACTACCACAGCCGCAACAAGAGGGGGCTAGCCCCAAAGTAAGCATTTACACGCAATGTGACTATTGTAGTACAGATGGCTATGGGATATTAGGTGGTGGAAGTGTTGTTGGTAGCAGTAGTAGTATTGCTGGTGTTGTCTCGCTCTACATGGCCCCAGGCTCTCTGGGAGCACCCATCAGCAGCAGCAGCAGCAGCAGCAGCAGCAGCAGCAGCAGCAGCAGCATTAGCATTAGCAGGTCTGACCCTTACTCTGTAGCCTCATCTGCTCATCAGTATAAACATCACATGAGTTGCGGAAGCGGAGGAGAAGTTCTTGATCCATTGCCCACTCTTGGTTACAAACCTCAGCTGTCCTCTTCTGTCGCTACCTCTCAGCCTGTTTCATCACACCCCTACCTCTCCTGCTACTCAGGGCTTCTCCACACATACCCAGCTGTACCTCTTCCATGCAGTCAACCCAGCTTGTTTTCCTCCTCAGCATCCCCTCTCCCCTGTGTTTCCTCTCTACCTGCTTCCTTGCATGGCTCTTGCCTGGCCTCCTCTGGCTACTACACCTGTGGTGTGGACTGCTGCCCATCAGCCAGAAGATCCCAGGGAAGCACACTCAATGATCACCCAAGCACCACCACCATCACCACTACAACCACCTCTGCACACTTCTGCTCTAATCCTATGCACATAAATGTAGAACGCACGGTTTGTGTGAAGGGGGCACACTACTGCCAGGAGTGCCTGTTGAAGGTTGGTGGAGTTAACTTCTATCACTGTGGCCTTTTTATTGTATTTGTTTGCCGTGGAGATCATTGTAGGTAACTTTATGCCTTATGCATGGATGACCTCAGTCATGTGAGACTGGTTTTGTATTTGTGTTGCGTTGTTATAAAATGCATTTTGTACAGTAATGCTTGCTGTTGAGGTCTGTATTATTTTGGTTTTCCCCGACAGTTGTATTGATTTGTATCTATTTGCAGCCCATGAATGGTCTGGCGTCTGAGTCGGACAAGGTGTGGCCCAATGTTCCTATTCCCCAGACAGCGCCCATCCCCATTTGTAATGGCTGCGGCACCTCCTCTGATGGCATGATGCTCATGCCGTCATCCAGCCTTGGCAAGACTGGCCAGAAATATGGTTAGTGGACTGTACAATACAACTGAAATTCCTCCATGTATAATGTTTATTGGGATTTATGTCTGATTGGTCTTGAAGATCTTGATTGGACTGATTTAGGGTAGCAGTATCATTGGGCAAAAATTCCATAATAAATTTTCAGCATATTGTAATTCAAATGTTTTGAGAGAAAACTAGACTTCTGTACTTCTTCAAGGCTATGTTTTCAGGATTTAAAAAAAATCTAACCCACAACAGGAGACTGGCCTTCATTTCAGAGAGAGAGAGGGCATTGCCATTGGCTGTTCATTCAGTCCCTTGCAAACTCTGATTAAACAGTCAAACTAGGCAGCGCTGTTCATATATGAATCAATATCTTGTTACTGTAATGGCTAATGATGAGTATAAGAATGAGAATAAGTTTGCTCTGGCTGGTGGGCGGTGCTTGGTATTTCGTCAGCTGATCTCAACATGGCAGCCTGGTCACAAACTCTCATTTTACAGCTAAAAAGTAACTACAAGATTTTTCTGTCAACATTTGAGCTGAGAAATAGTCATTACCGTAACAGAATATTGAATCATATTTGATCAGCACTGCCTACTCTGACCGTTTGATCAGTGTTTGTGAGTGATTGACAGCTGCTCAGAGACGGCAGGCTCCAGCTTGGCTTTTAGTTGTTGGTTTATTGTTTTTCTCCAGTCTGTGAAATCTTGTAGATGCCATTAGGAGCACCGGAGGACACAGAGACACATGATTTTTCTCATGCCTTACTGTCAGGATGTCATGACGTTGTATAAAAAACTCTTTTAAAATTAATATTATTGCTTCAGTCTGTTAAGATGCTTTAAAGATGTTTAGTGTGTTTTATAATGGTTGTATGCTAACTGCCTGCTAGGTTCTCCAGAGAATGGTGGTCCTGAGAACATCCCTCCGGTTGGTGTCTTCTGGGACATCGAGAACTGCAGCGTGCCCAGTGGACGTTCTGCTGGAGCTGTGGTCCAGCGTATTCGCAGCCATTTCTTTCAGGGTCACCGTGAGGCAGAATTCATTTGCGTCTGTGATATCAGCAAGGAGAGCAAAGTTGTCATCCAAGAGCTCAACAACTGCCAGGTACCAACAAGTCTCCTGTCATGTATTTTGATGGTTACGCTACTACAAATAAGTGACATTTACATCCTGAATGAATGCCATTGAGCTATGCAGTAGTTTATGGAAGGCAGACTTGGTCATGTGGGATAAAACTCTTGGAGTAAATTTACCATTAAGTTGGGGCGTATTTAAATTGAATGATGGACAAAACTGACTTGAGTCATTCTCATATTGTCTTTTGCACCAAATCAGATATATTGGAACCTTAGGCTGCGCGATTTTGGTCAAAATGATAATCACAATTATTTCAATATTTCACGATTTATCATAATTATTCATTGATTTTAGGGACGTGATACTTTTATTGTACTTTCACATTTGAATAAACAGCACTGCTGCAAAGGTGGGGTTGGTAAATGATTTAGATACATTTTTTGTTACATTAGTTTAAAATCTCATTATCTCCCAACAACAATCAATAATACCAAAAATAATAAAATTAAACAATAATGACAATAACACTATAAAAAAAATTCCAGTATATGTGGCTGACGTGGGACTGTAATAAACCTGCCCAGTCATTTTATTTGGTCCGAATGTAATGACGAGCTGCCTGCGTGCACTCATTGCACATCTTTAGAGCCTTTCACAAGCAGCTAGCTTGACAGCTGTGAGCACTAACGGCCATGTTCACCATTCACATTCATTATGATGTGTCTATGTTCATACTGATAATTGTGGGGGGGAGTAGCTTTGAAAAGAGGCCAGAAGCGACAGACTGTCAGTTTTGCAGACTTGGCAACTTTCTCACCTGATTTAGAGACTTTTGGAGCTAGTTAGCAGCTACTGCTGCTAGCCACTTTAACTTGAAAAGAGTTCGCAACACTGGGCTCGTTTTTTCTGCTGGACCATTTTAAAAAATGTAATGTACTCACCCACCCTGCTTTTAAATTAAGGTTTGTCTTCACCTGAATTTAGTGCATTTTTGTTTTGCTCATTGGCAAGTAATATACAGTATGTTACTCTTCTAATCTGGACTGCAATCTGGTGGCGCTTGAGTTGATAGTTTTCTATGAGCGTAGCACGCATTTTAAACATCAATGTCACAGTTGTTCATGTTCATTTAATTGTGGGAAGCCAAAGTTGTCATTTGTGATTAATATTCAATGAATTGTGCAGTCCTATTGGAACCATCAGAAAAATACAATGAAATAACTCCTTTGTTGTCATTTAAGGTATTTCCAAATATGACGTTAAGCCCCATAAAATTATATGAACATGTCAAGAAATTCTCCCAGAAAAGACAGAGAACATTCAACATGGGAAACATTTAAGGCTAAGTATACATACTTTTGCTTCATCAGGTTACTGTTGCACATATCAACGCCACAGCCAAGAACGCTGCAGATGACAAGCTTCGCCAGAGCCTACGACGGTTTGCCGAGACCCACACCGCACCTGCAACTGTTGTACTAGTATCCTGTGAGTTCAGCTCAGAATTCACTATAATCAACTATAGCCTTGATATCACAGCAGTTTTGTGGTAACGCGTGCTATCTTTTCATTTTTACTAGCGGACGTGAACTTTGCAAGTGAGCTGAGTGACCTGCGTCATCGCCACGGTTTCCAAGTAATCCTGGTTCATGGCAACCATACATCTCCAGCCCTACTGCAGCACGCCCACCGCCACATGGCCTTCCAGGAGATCACAGCTGATCTTCCACCACGTATGCTTGTCAAAGCACAGGTAGGCCTCACAAATGCTCCATTCGGACTGAAAAATTTGTTTTTCAATCTACTCTGTATTAAATAAGGTAAGTAGGGGCTTACAGAAGTAACCAAGGAGAATTTAATTTTAGTGTGGACTTAACAAGAAGGCAGAGAGGCTGCAGTTGGAATGTGAATTTGATCATGTTCACAATTTTCTTCTAGGGGTCTTTACAGTTATTCCTAATCTATACCACTCTCAGCCATTCTTCAAATTGTTTTTCAACTGAAAGGAAGACAACTGCTTTAATTTTTTAAAGTGTAAATTATACAAACCAGACAGGCGCGCTGTCTCTTCCTCCCCTCCCTCAGCCCAGTTTCAACCTCCTCTATGTGCACAACCTCCCTGTCAACTGTGACAAGAGCCTGCGGAATGCTGTGAAGCTCAGGCTGCGCCGCCTGTCAGACAACTGTGGCGGCAAGGTGTTGGGCATGTCCCAGGGCACAGCAGTCCTCCGTTTTGGCAGCATTGAGGCAGCTGCGCGTGCCCGCAAGCGAATGGAAAATGAGGATGTGTTTGGCCGCCGAATCAGCCTCTCCTTCTCCCCACGGCCCAGAGACGATGCAAGTCCTGAGCCTGAGCTTCAGTCTCGGTCCCATCACTTGCCGCAGACTCTGCCCCAGACCTATCAAAGCCAGGATACAATGTTCGGCCCACCCCCATCCATATCCTCCTTCTCCTTTCTGCCCCTGGAGAAGCCCAGGTCACCCAGGAGGCCACGGCGAGCAACCCGCCCGTGCCATGCCCCAGGCCCAGTGCCTGAAAGGCCCTACAGCCCCAGGAGGGGGTGCAGTGGGCCTCCCGGTGGTGCTCCAGCCAAGCCCCATCAGGTCAGCAGACTCGTCAGTGCCTGCTTCCCCTTAATCTCCGTTGCCCTCTAACCTTGTAGCGGCCCAGTGTCCCTCTAATTGCTGCTTTGACTAACTGCTTATAGCTGCTCGCTAAGCTTAATTTGTCTGCCTGTGCTAGCATGTATTGTCATTAGCGCTTCATGTATCCCCTATTGTCCTGCATGTTCATTGGTCATTCATCAGATTAATGCATGAATTAGCCTTTAACTTTTGTGCGTTTTTCTGCATGTCTAGTATATTAATGCTGATATACTGCTTTATGCGAGTAGCCTCTTTCTGTGTTTTGTCCAATGTCTGTGCCATGCCTCTGTTAATTTGGTTTGGTCTATGCGGTTTTCCACTCTTATGCAACTGACCTCTGGTGGCTGGAATGACTGGCTTGGTTTGTCTTTTTCTTGTAACCATCAAACCAGTGTGGAAGACCAGAGAAAAGTGACAAACAAATGGATTACCGTAGAGTTAAGTTGAGTTTTGTTTGCAGTTGGAAAATAAAGAGAATGTTAAATTTGGAGTTTGTCCGATATTGGTCTCATTCACCAGAATTGAAGGAAAACACGAAGAGATGAATAGCATAATGGGAATACTGTAGTAACCTTAACATCTACTTCATGATTATCAAAAACATTTATAGGTAAAGCACACTCTTGTGGCTATATCAAGTACTTGTCAATTATACTGTAACATGGGGACAAGTATCTATAATAACTCTGTTGTAAAGCTTTCTCCACAGAACTAAGTTAGACAGAATAAGATATATTCAGCTGCTGTATTTTAGTCAGCCATACACGCATGCATACGCACTAACAAACGCATACAGAGTATCCAGGCAGTCAGCGTGTACAGTATTGACATCTGCTGCCTCTGTCTGATCCAGGAGCTGGGTACTTCTGAGGGCAAGACCAGAATGGGCTTCCACCACCTGGAGAAAGGACGTGCTGCTTCTTCTTCTCCCAACAGTAATGGTGAGACAGGAGTCCTGGAGCAGCTGCCCAAGCCTGGCCTCACTGGAGAATCAATGTACAGGAGGAGGTACACACAGGGAAAGGGGATATCAGACAAATAGCATTTGATAACTCAATTTAAAAACTTTAATAATTGCTATAGTAATAAGGCTTCATTTTTATGTGTGCAAGTGCTTTATCCTAAAATATGTGATAGTGGGGGCAGAATATCCCCAGTTGGCTGTTATTTTCTAGCCAATCAAACACCAACTTATTTTTGTTCGATAAAATTGGATCCTTTTCCTCAAATGAATATCGGTGCAGCAAAGGAAAGGGTGTTGCCCTTACACATGTGCCTTCTCTCTTTTCACATCTTTCCATATAGAAGAGAGGGCTCCTACCCTCGCAGTGTGACTGAGTCCCCTGTCGAACAAGGGGACAAGACCTCAGGGGAGTTCCAGATTAGCACACCCTCAGCCTTCAGCAAGTTGAACCTGCACAGGAGCTTCAGTCCCCTCATTCTGTCCCAGGGCTCCTGGTCATCCAGGTGACATATTGGGCTTTAAATAGTCATATTTTAATAAGGCCTTGTTCAGACCTGCCATTAACCTGCATCCTGGGTGATCCGATCACAGGTAGACAGCCTGAAGCACAGTTGTGAACCCACTCAAGACACATTAAGGACGCATTGAGGTCTGATTACTCGGACCACATTCGGAGGCGGTCTGGGCCACATGTGATTACATTCTTTTAGCAGTGTGTATGCAAATGTGTCCTGGGCCACATTAAGGACCGCCTAATCAACTGATGTCCAGCTAGGATTTGCGGGGTCTCTGTGCTCCTCATGAATAGATGGGAAGATAAGAGCCTCATGGCATGGAAATGACTTCTGTGCACTACTATATGCTGTCGGTACAAGTGCATTTTATTACAATATATCTTAACAATAGGCTACATATCTATAGACTTTAAGACTTGACACGGGAAGAGCATTATTATCATATGTTCTGTGATGTGTCAGTAAATGTAGCCAAATTCACGAGTATGTAGGATTTACTGCTGATATTCTAATAAAAAGGCTGCATGGTGATGCAGTGGTTAGTGCTGTCGCCTCACAGCAAGAGAGTCACATGTTCAAATCTGGCTTCTGTGTGGAGTTTGCATGTTCTCCCTGTGTTTGCATGGGTTTTCTTCGGGTTCTCCTGCTTCCTTCCACAGTCCAAAGACACACAGTGTAGGTTATTTGATGACTCTAAATTGGCCGTGGATGTGTGTGTGAATGGTTGTATGTCTATATGTTGTCGGTCTTTATGTGCCCTGCGATGAACTGGGGACCTGTCCAGGGTGTACCTCGCCTTCGCCCAATGCCAGCTGTGATCGGTCTTAACAGGGCCTAAGTTAACCTAGAGGATTGATTATTCTTATTGTTTATCATTATTATTATCTTTTTAAAAAAATGTATAGTGGTGGCATACTGCTAATGCGGCATACAAATCCTCCACACCCTCATAGTATTTGATATAATGTTAGTTATTATTTTAAAATTGTTCCCCTTCTCTAACTAAAGGAGTGCGTCGCCTTGCCTGTCCAGCCGGTCCTCACCCCTCCTGTCTGCGCCTCGTAGCCAGTGTGCTGAAGGTCCTTCTGAGCCTTTCTCCGATGGGGCTGAGGTCCAGGTGGCCAACCTGGACTACAGAATGTCCCGCAAGGACCTACAGCAGACGCTGCATGACACCTTCTCTCGTTATGGCCGGGTAAGGCCTACTCCACTGATGTTAGAAGTCATTTTGACTTGCCACAGTAGGAAAAGTAAAGGTGGAAATACTGAAATGAATGATGGCGAATTTAGCTGCAGTGATTTTTAGGTTACTGGTGTATCGTGCATGCTTGCTCATGGTCACTTTCACTCTGAACACTTGAATAGAATAGAGCCATCATTAGTTTTATCAGTAGCACAGGTGCTTTTCCTGCCATGACAAGTCAAAATATCTGCTGTGAGAAAGGCCTATTGCACTGATAAATGTATTGATCAAATACACTTGAGTCCAATCTAAAAATATCTGTTAAGGTGTAATGTTTGCTTGTTGATCTTCTGCTTGCAGTGAGATTAACCCCCATCTCAAAACATCTCCTTGTGGCATGACTTGTTTTGTCTAGGTGAAAGGTGTGGAGCTTAGCCCCCACACTGACTATCAGCTGAAGGCCACAATCCAGATGTTGTCCCTGCAGCAGGCCATAAGTGCCGTCAGTGGCCTGCACCGTTATAAGATCGGAGGGAAGCGTATTCAGGTGTCTCTGATCACTGGTGGCAGCAGCAAATCCCTTGCCATGCTCAGGTACAGTTGAGTTGAGTTGGAGGTTCATGGAACTGAAATGGGACACAAATACATATTTTCTTTAATTTTTCTTTCATTTTTTTTATTCTACAGCACAGAGATTATCAACATTCTTCAGGATGCACCTGCCAATTGTCTTCCCCTCTTCAAGTTTACAGAGATCTATGAGAAAAAGTAAGTAGCTTTGTCTCAACCCATTGCTTTCAAGCATGAACGACTTTACTCATACATATTTTGTACTTGGTTGTATAGTAGTACCAAAATGATAATGTATCCATTTCAAGGTAAGTTTGTGGTGCCAAACTATATGTTCCTTTTTCCCCTTCTCCAGATATTCCCGTAAGCTTGTGGTTGGGGATCTGTACAGGCTACCAGAGGTGGTGGCAGTGCGTGAACAGGGAGGCTCAAGGCTTGTGTGCCTACAGCCCAGCAGCCAAATCCGTCAGAGTCCACTGGGATCTTCCCAGTCCCAGGAAGGCTCCTCCTCTGCTAGCGGCAGCCCCGTGGTGTTTGAGGAGCTGGAGTACCATGAACCTGTCTGCAGAGAGCACTACACACAGCGGGACTTCAGGTGATTTGACAAACTGCAGCCCAACAGGCAACAACAGCTGTCAGTGTGCTGACTTGACTATGACTTGCCCCAAACTGCATGTGATTATCATAAAGTGGGCATGTCTGTAAAGGGGAGACTTGTGGGTACCCATAGAACCCATTTTCCTTTCCTTTACGTATTGAGGTCAGAGGTCAAGGGACCCCTGTGAAAATGTCCATGCCAGTTTTTCCTTGTCAAAATTTAGCACAAGTTTTAGCGTTATTTAGCCTCCTTTTCAACAAGCTGGTGTGATGTGGTGAATTCCTTAGATTTTCTAATTTCACATGATGCTAATACCTCCACTTTAGCTTTAAAAGTGAACTAGTATTAAAAACTGGTGTTTAATAGCAGGCCTGTATTGTTGGTTGGTAGCCCCTCTGGAGCATTTTGTCATGTACCTGTCTCTCACTTGCCCTGAAGGATTGAATCAATAACTTTAATTCTCACAAGCACCGTTCTGAACTTCAGCTTACTGTCACCACACTGTTTCTACCACTGATTATGTCTCATCTGTCTCTCTTCTTTTTTTAGTGAGGCTGACTTTGACCCAGACTCGTATAAAATACCCTTTGTTGTGATGTCTCTGAGCACCTTAGCATCTGAGGTCCACAGTCTGTTGCAGTCACATGAGGGAACTCTTCCATTACTCAGGTGACAACCAGCTCCTTAATTCATGTCAGACAGAGCATGTTTTTGCACATTATGAAGTCCATAATGTGGTGTATTTTCCATTCAGTTTTCCAGACTGCTATGCAGCAAAATTCAGCCCTCTGTCGCTGGGCAATGAGACACTGGAGGGTGGTGTTCCCCTGGAGCACCTCATTACCTGTGTTCCTAGTATCACAATAGTCACAGCTCAGAATGGCTTTAAGGTCATCAAGTGGATCCACAACAAACCACCAGCACCAAACTCTGGTAGGAACATTTAACATTTTGTTGGCGATTGTTTGAGCTCCCTACAGTGCTGTACCTAGTGCTATCTAGAGATGTTCCGACCATTTTTTCCTTCCACAGAGTCTGATACCTGAACTTGCAGTGTTGGCTGATACCTGAGTACCAGTCTGATACCAGCATGATTTAAAAACAAAAAAAAATACATCCAGGGTGACAGCAGAGTTAAGTCTATTGTTTTGGAGCAGCCAAGAAGAACTGATTTCTGGTTTAACAAGTTGATGTTTTCAGGATTAATGGTATCAGAGTGGTGCATACGTTGATGTACTTGCCAATAGCCAATACCAAATTTTAGGCAGTATCACATTTCCAATCCTGGTATTAGTGTCTGAACAACTCTAATCCTCTATTTTTACCAGCCAGACATACCTATTTCAGCCATTTAAAACTTTTTATTTTTGCATCATGCAGAGCCATGGATTCAGCGCTGCAAAAGTCCGGTTGGCAACCCACAGCTCATCCAATTCAGCCGAGAGATTATTGACCTGTTGAAGAGTCAGCCTTCTTGCATTATGCCCATGAGCAAGTTCATACCCTCGTACCACCATCACTTTGCCAAGCAGTGCCGTGTCTCTGACTATGGCTACTCCAAGCTGCTGGAGCTTCTGGAGGCCGTGCCACATGTCCTGCAGGTATTGAGGTTAATGAGGATCTTTGTATTTTTGTTTATTTGTGCTGTAGAGCCTGGTTCTGCCCACTAAAGGAGAGTTTTTCCTTGCCACTGTCACATAATGGTATAATTTGGAGACCCCCATGAGCATCATGGGGGTCTCTGAATTATAGTCTAGACCTGCTCTATAAGATAACATCTTGAGATAACTTCTGTTATGATTTATCGCTTGAATTGAATTATATTGCACATATTGTGTTTTTTATTTTTATTTTCTTTACATACAGATCTTAGGTATGGGTACCAAGCGTTTACTGACCCTGACTCATCGTGCTCAAGTGAAGCGCTTCACCCAAGACCTGCTCAAACTGCTTAAATTTCAAGCCAGCAAACAAGTTGCAATCAAGGACTTCATGCAAGCGTACCATTGGTCAGTCACCATTCCTCGGAGCTGTAGATGATGTCTTAACATTGCTTTTGTGTTTTGTAGATGTTTTATATTAGTTTACTTGTGGATTTTTCTGTGAATTCCCATCATTAACAGTTAAATTTAAGTATGGATCATCAGAGTTGCTAACATTTGTAATGTGTTTTTTATACCTTGTGTAACAGGTGCTTCTCCAGAGACTGGAAGGTAATTGACTATGGCATATGTGACCTGATGGACCTGCTGACTGAGATCCCTGACACCACCATCACTGTTACACAGCAGGACACAGACACCGTCATCTCTGTTCCCAAGAGAGGTCAGTTTCAACCAGTTGTTAGAAAAAAAAAAATTATTTTAAGCAATAAGGAAGGTAACAGTACTATTTACTTTATCCCAAGAAAATGATTGTAATTGTTAAATATTTATAAATTGCTAAATACAAGCATGTGAAAGTTGAAAAGCCCTACAGTATGAATCTTTTAAAGTGGTAAATTTCAGGTTTTGTTCTTTCATTGATTAGATTTTCCTGAATTCAAGGACTGAAATTAAGCGTTTTCCTCACTGCCACTGTGGCAGGTCACTGAATATTTCTACCAACCACTAATTTTTTTTTGTAATTGTAAACACTGTCAGTGGTACCAGACTGTAGAATTATGTGATAGATCATGTAACCTTAATTCATGGCTATTTAATTTAGAAATTGCATTTTAAAAATAATATTTCATAATATAGGGAAATCTATCTGCCAAGATGGCAGGTGACCTGAAAAATTTACCTGCCATAGCCAATGTTTAACCTGTATTTGGCAGTTGGTAGGTGCTAAAATCTTTCCCTGCCTGAATTCCCTCTTATTTGCCTACAGAGCGTACGGTGGAGGAAATGGAGCGCACTAAGCAGTTTGGGAAGGAGGTGGTGGACCTTCTTCGTCACCAGCCTCACTGCCGAATGGCCTTCAGCAAGTTCATCCCCACCTACCACCATCACTTCGGTCGTCAGTGCAAGCTCAGTTACTACGGCTTCACCAAGCTCATAGAGCTCTTTGAAGCAATCCCCAACATACTGATGGTGAGTTAGGACTGTTGCTGCGTCGAATATCCCATATTAGGCACTACATACCCAATATGTGTACTAGCGATCAACATAATTTTATGTGAAGAATCGGTAGTACGCATCTTCAGATGCACTGAGCAGTAATTTCCGTCACCACTTCCTGAGAGCATCATCAGTTGGAGACATGTAACCATGTCAACTAGGGGTGCGGACAGGAAATTATGTTTATTTTTTTGTTTTGTTTTGTTTTGTTTGTTTTTTTTTTTAATTACAACTTTGAAATAGATTTTTTTAAATGCCAGAATCAAAATATTTGCTTAATTTGAGTCTATGTGGAGCTAGAAGGAAGCAAGTTAGATGTCCCTTTATAAATTAAAATACAAATTGTGAGGGAAATGTTATTATTAATTAATGTTATTCTCTTATTAATGATTTTCTGAAACAGAATTAACAAATAATTCCTGGCAATGACCTGATATATTTGACTTAAGGATATCTCTGACTACATACATGCTCAAAATCAAACATTTTTACTCTATTAAATTAGATATTTTCCAAGTTAAAAGTCCCTTGAAGTGTATGATTTAACTTTTTCCCATGGTTTAGTGTTAAAATAAAAAAATCGCAAAGTGAAATCTTATACTTGCACTTAAATTGAAGCATTATTGATGTTACAGAACTGTCTGTCAATGTCTTGTGGTCACTACTGCATTGCACTGTGTGATATTTGATATGTTGCCATAGTGTCCAGCATTTGCATACTGTAATAAATCACTGGAAATTGTATGCAATTTACATACTATTGGTTTTGTACACTCTAAAAAAAATCTTGCATACTGTTTTATTTTACTAAATAGCATGTTAGTATGGAGTTTCAGATGTAAACCTGTATGTGTACAGTATAGTATGAGGAATCAAAGTGTATTTCTGGTGGGTAATGATGGTTCCTCCATGTTGAGCAGTCAAGAGAAATTGTGGCAGTGACCAGGCTACTATCTCAAGACGGTGACAGTTCTACATATCTCAGTCATACATTTCCATTTGTCTTTGAACTGACTTGCTTATTCAAACTGACCTGCTAATACCTGATCATCATTAGGCGGCTCCAATGGTATTTGCTCCTCCTCCTGTCATTTTCAAAGCCTCTGAGTCACATCAGGCTCTTCTTGGCTTTTCTCATATGATGTGCTTGGATTGATAAATAAAGCATAAATGCCTTTTCCTTTGTCTCTATCTGAACACTGATATAACAGCTGTCCCCTGCCTTCGTCAGGTGTTGGAGTGTGGTGAGGAGAAAGTGCTGACGCTGACAGAAGTGGAGTGTATTAAGGCTCTGGCGGCTCAGCTGGTCAAGCTGCTTCGGGCTCAGAAAAACTCCAGCCTTCCTGTCAGCCAGCTGCTCACTGAGTACAGCAAGACCTTTGGTTATGGCCTCCGACTGCAGGACTATGATGCCAGCTCTTTGCCGGCTCTGCTGACCAAACTCTGCCATGTTGTCAAGGTAAAGAACACCTCTAAAAATGTGTTTTTGTGCATTTCAGTTTTGTTGTTCCTTTCGCTGCTTCTTATTAGCCTTTTTAGATACACAGAAATAAAGCACAAATAAATCAATAAATTTTTATCTGTTCAAAATTACATTAAAGGGAGATTTGTCAAGTATTTAATACTCTTGTCAACATGTGAGTGGACAAATATGCTGCTTTATGAAAATGTATGCATATATTTATTATTGGAAAGCAATTAACACAAAAAAATCCAGAAACCTTCACAGTTACTGCATTTACATAAAAATATGCTCAAATCATAACATGGCTAACTGCAGCCCAACAGGCAACAACAGCTGTCTGTCAGTGTGCTGACTTGACTATGACTTGCACCAAAACTGCATGTGATTATCATAAAGTGATAATCAAGAGTATTAATTACTTGACTTGTGGATACTCATAGAACCCATTTTAATTCACATATGTTGAGGTCAGAATTCAAGGGACCCCTTTGAAAATGGCCATGCTGGTTTGGAGCGATATTGAGCCTCCTTAGCTAGTATGACATGGTTGGTACCGACGGAGTCTTTAGGTTTTCTAGTTTCATATGATGCCAGTATCTTCCCTCTAGCTTTAAAACTGAGTCTCTTACAACCTAAAAATCACAAGTTGTGTTATTGCATTAAAGAATTTAGTGGCATTAAAACAAATTTGCGTTAACACGTTATCATGTTAACTTTGACAACCCTTCAAGAAACAAAGGCCTTCAAAGTGTCGCATTAGCAATATGTCTGGTGGTTTGAAATGAATTAAACTAAACTAAATGAAACATGTCATGTGACTTTATATTGTCTGTTTTAAATCAGCTCTGACATCCAAAATTTATTCTTTCGAGTGACCTAGAGCAACTTGCAGACGCTTTACTTAAGTGTTGATGGTGAATAATCATAGTACTGCTCTCACTTGGTAAGACCATTTTTTCCAAATCACTAGTAAAATACCAAATAAACAAGTTTTCTTTCAATTTGAAGGTGGTGGATGGTTCCGGAGGTCGGGAAGTGCAGTTGATCAACAGGAAGTCTTTGCGTTCATTGACCTCTCAGCTCCTGGCTTTGCTCATGTCCCAAGAGGAGGAGCAAGTCACCAGGGGCCTTAAAGTGGAGGAGCTGAGCCAGCATTACCTGGCTGTCCATGGAGCTCCACTCAACCCATGTGAATATGGGTTCCTCTCCCTCAGCGAGTTACTCAAGAGCCTGCCCTACCTTGTAGAGGTTAGTGGAAGAGTTATCATTTTAAAACCCCTTCAAGATTTCTCCATTTTCCTGTCCTTCTGAGGGGCTGCACAATTTATCGAATATTAATTGTGATGACAATTTGGCTTCCCACAATTAATGTGGTCGACGTCAATACTGACATTTAAAATGTGTGCTCTGCTCATACAAAACTCTTCATTAATCGAGTGCCTCCTAAACTACCAGCTAGAGATGCATCGTCAATCAGCAGCCACTCAAAGCCGACCGGTTTTCAGTGGTCTTGTTTATTTGATTTTTGATGGGTTTATGGTGGCACACAGCGGCAGGGTGGACCAACCTTAAAACATTTGGAACAGCTAACTTAATCAGACTCCTATTGTATTGTAATTAACTCTCATGCATGCTGCTCAGAGTAATCACAGAGACCGGCTTGTCTGCAGACAGCAGCAGATCAGTTAACGGAGCTCTTTAGCTCTTTAGCTCCGTTAACTGAGGCTACAATGCTGCTATCACGATGCGTTTAAATGTAATCTTGTAAAATGTAGTTTTTGGTGAGAAACTTGAATAAATCTATTTGTTTGAAGGAGATGTTTCCACAGCAATACAAAATAGATGACAGAGAAATATCACCTGTTTTTGCTGTTGCCAATCATTTATTTCTAAATCATTTCAAATGTGTGCTTTTATGCAAATAACCACAACTGATGACAATAACAAAATAAAAGGATAACATTTCAAATTTTTGATGGTTGGCATGAAGCATTACTTGAAAGTGAAAGCAGTGCTCTGTTTACTTAAATGTGAAATTACAATAAATGTTTAAGATTTTAAAAATATTTTGTACCTAAAATCCACGAATAATAGTGCTAAATAATTTTGATCTTGATATTGATCAAAATAATTCTGATTATCATTTTGGCCCTGATCATGCATCCCTGTCCTACAGTCACATTTTCTCTCCACCTGGATGTGTCACCATTTTTATTACATAGTGTAAAAAAAAAAACATAGTGCACCTGTACTCCCACACAGAGGCAGAACTGACTGAGTGATCTCTCTTTTTTCATAGTTGTACCATGAGGAAAGTGATGACAACAGAGCTGGCATCACTGCCAGTAGTCCTAGTGACGAGTGGGTGAGGCTGACCAGGCTTTACCAGTTTGCCCGCAACGTACGCGGCCTGCTCCACACCTACCATTACAACCAGATCTTCCTGACGGAGTTCCAGGGGGCTTATAACAAATTTACGGGCTGCAGCCTTGAACCACGTTCCTATGGATATACAAGCACTGATGAGCTGCTCAGCGCCATTCCACAGGTGGGAATAAATTTCATTAGACACTGTAGTACGTCTAGAACTTAAAGCTGCAGTAGGTAGAACTGGAGCAAATATCCCGACAGTAGTGCAGGACAGGAAATCTGAAAAAAATCATGTGCCTCCGGTGCACCTAATGGCATCTGCAAGATTTCACAGACCGGAGGAAAACAACCAATCAGAGCTGAGCTGGATTCTGCTATCCAGCCGCCTGTCTGTCACTCACAAACTCCAATCAAATGGTGAAACTAGACAGCAATAATCAAATATGAATCCATATTCTTTTACTGTAATGCCTATTTGTCACCTCAGAAACATCTTGTAGTTACTTTTTAGCTGTAAAATGAGAAAGTTTGTGACCAGGTGGCCATGTTGAGATCAGTTGAGGAAATACCAAGCACTGCCCATCAGCTGGAGCACAACCAATAAGAATGCTCACTCTGAGATGACCTGTGATTGACCAAAGTCTCCCATCACTGGCTAGATTTTTTTTTTTTAAGCCTGAAAACAGAGCCATGAGGAGGTTATTATGGAGTTTTTGTCCAATGATGTCTAAAACCTTCTGTCTACTGAAGCTTTAATACATTGTCCGTGTCAGCCGCCTCATATAAGTTCAAAGTGTGAGCTCATCATTTTTTCTTGTCATTTGTGTTGTTTAGAGCCATAGTTTTAACATAACACTGCATCATCTGTATATTTTGTTTGTTTTATGACATGTCATCAGGTGGTCTGGATCAAAGGGCATGGTCACAAGAGGATTATCGTTTTGAAGAACGATATGAAAGGTAAAGGTGATGGCACAGCATGCTTCATTTGTTAAAGTCAAGCTTATCAGTTGCAGTCTTTGGCGCATACAGCACACAGCGCTGTAATTATTGGCCGTGGACTGAAGTGATCAGGTCTGAACTGTGAGTGCTCCCTGGGAATACTTGGGAAGTTATTTCATGAGGTGTCACCTAAAGGCCTAGACACACCAAGCGGACATCAAAGCAGTAGTGGCGATGACGGCTGACCGTTGCATCACCTCAAGACGCCTTTTAATGACGGCAGCTTAGGCTCAGAGGGTATAAAAGGCCGGTGGTTCGATCCCTGGCTGTTCTGGTCACATATCAACGTGTCTTTGAGCAAGACACTTAAACCAAATTACTCCTGAAGGCATCGGCATTGTTGTGTGAATGAGTATTTAGATTAGATCCTGATGGGCAAGGCTGGCACCATGCATGGCAGCCTCTTCCGTCACTGTATGTGTGAGTGAGTGGGTGAATGCTGACATGTAATGTAAAGCTCTTTGAGTGGTCAGGGGACTCAAAGTTCTGTATAAATGCAAGTCCATTATCATTTGTCTTGGTGACAAGTTGCATTTGAACAAACTGCAACAATGGCACGAATGTTCTGCACCTGTGACCCTGCAAAAATGAGGCTGGCAGACGCTCACTGACGGCTCCAAACTGTTTGACATCCGACCATCGGTTTGGTGTGTCGGGGCATTTAAACAATATATGAAAGCTGTATAATATGGGTGTGTTTGTGCTTGTTTAGCAAGGGCAAGCCCTTCAGTCCCCAACAGCCCTCAGCCAGGAGAGACCACGGAGAGCCCGAGAGACAGCCCGATTAACAACACAACTTCTGGAACCCAGAGTCCAGGTAACATGGGTCACACAAGTATTTATATACAGTATAAACTGCTTCTTTTTTGTGGTTTATTAAGAATACAGTGAGGTTAAAACTGTTAACAGAGATGATGAAAAATCATGCAATCAAGGCACAGTT
The DNA here is from genome assembly GCA_947000775.1 of Pterois miles. Classification (NCBI taxonomy): domain Eukaryota; kingdom Metazoa; phylum Chordata; class Actinopteri; order Perciformes; family Scorpaenidae; genus Pterois; species Pterois miles. The sequence continues at coordinate 599,874 of CAMQGK010000253.1, forward strand.
TTAAAGATTAGACCTGCTCTTTCTTGGATAAAATATAGATGAAACTAAATCATGTTACCTGCCAGGTGGCGATGTTGCAACAGAATCAGAGCTGCTGTGTCTGGCATCACCAGTAGACCTACTGTGTGGTCCTGTACCATCCTGCCTACCGTCACCTCAGCTCCACCCAGACCCTGTTCTCCTGAAGGACACAGACCTGATTCATTTTGAGGAGAAAACTCCACCAACAGGTCTGTATTGCATTTTAGTTGGAATTAACCCTCCGAGACCAGCAATAGACCTGTTTTTGTCCTTTTTTGGGGGGTTACAGGGGGTCTTTAGGGGGAAACACTAGGTCAACAGTAGATGTCTCATAGACGTGGTGTACATCATCTGAAAGCTGGCAACCTGAAGATTAATTTGAGATGCAGTGTTGTTCTAGTCATCAATTAGACTAAATTGTGAAAGTGTATAAGGGCAAGTGTATATGATGGCTATTCCCATGCTCTGTTATGACTCAAGTTGTTGCAGCAATGTTTGGGTTGATACCATTTGTTACACAGATTTAGTGCTAAATTTATCCATTTTTTACCACTCAAATTAATAAAAATGATCAGTAATCCCTCCAAACATCAGGACCTTGAGGAACACCATAAAAGCTGCACTGTGATTTCGTTTCAAAAACTTTTGACATTTGGAGATTTCTGCAAGAATTACATGTTTTGCCGATTGAATGGCAAGCACTTCTGTTCTTTAAACTGCTCAGAAACCCCCTAATCTTTGTTAATCCTTTGTCAGTCTACTACTTGGAAGTCCGGACGTCCTCTGAATGCTTTAGGTCTCTAGTTTGTGGCTGTAAAGTTTCATGAGGCTCTGATTATCCCAGAGGTCACCACAGGTCATTTTATAAGGTGAAGTCAATTTTCAAAAAAATGGTTTCTCTACAATGAAATGGCTACTATGGGGACTAACGTCATCACATGAATACAATTGGACTCATTGGATCTGCAAGAGTCTCAGCTTTACAGTGATACCCAATTCATGTAACTCAAAGACTGTTAGGGACCCCAGTATGCAGAAATATTCAAACACACCATTTTTAAACTAAGCAAAAATAACACATTTATACTGCATGTGATTATCATAAAGTGGACATGTCTACAATGTAAAGGGGAGACTCGTGGGTACCCGTAGAACCCATTTTCATTCACATACTTGAGGTCAGAGGTCAACAGACCCCTTTTGAAAATCACCATTAGTTGCTAGTTTTTTCTCACCAAAATGTCGCCTAACTTTGTGCCGTTATGTAGCCTCCTTTCACTTCTAGTTTCACTCTGGCTCTAAAACTGAACATACTACAGCCTCTGACAGACAGTAAAGTCAGTCGGGATTGCAGGTCTCGGGGTTCAATTTTTTTGGAAGTAATGCAAGTTAAAGTCACCCTTTACTTTGGCTGTGAGATGACAGATTTGGCATTTTTATTTTAGAAATAAGGTTCTCAACATTGCATTCATTAAATTGCCTCTAGATTTGATACAAGTTGGGGTTTTTCTGTTTGGCCCCTAATAATGGTAGTATTCTGACATACAGTATGATGGTGCCTTAAGCAAGTCAGCCTGTGACTTATGCATTTTGAAGCTAATCCAGATCCTTATTTAAATGTTTCAAGATTTTCCATTTGCTAAACAAATTAACAAATTGGAAGATTATGTGGCTTTGGCACAGATGTATGTGCTCCGAGTGGTTTCTAGTTTTCAAAGGCGTTGGAGAAATGTGCCAAAAATGATAGTCTTAGGCAAAGCAAAAGGGAACAAAAATGCATTTTAATGAGCACATTAATAATTGTTTAATGAATACATCACACTCTTATTTGCACCTTTCCTGTCTTTCATTAGCTGTAAGTTGTGTGTGTGTGTGTGTGTGATTTCAGTGGGTGATGAACCTGACGTGGCAGCTGCAGCCGTTGCTGACAGCACATCCGCTCCACCCGAGCAGCCTGGCAGCATGGACGACTCTGCAGACCCCAAACCTGCGCCACCCCCCGACATGAAGACCCCCTTGTCCATGGACAGTCCCAGCAGAAGAGCTGCACGCAGCAGAATTAAGCTAGCTGCCAACTTCTCATTCACAGCAGGCCTCTGATCCTTTTACACACACACACACACACACACACACACACACACACACACACACACACACACACACACACACACACACACACACACACACACACACACACACACACACACACACACACACACACACACACACACACACACACACACACACAGTGTAACTCTACATGCGAGAGTTGACCGGCTACACTGAACACATGACGCAGTAGTGACCCCCCAGAGGAGCGTTGGTGTTGTCCCCTCTACATCCTTCATCAGGCTGTTGCTTTCTTCTTACCCGCTCATTGGCCATCTTTTGTTCTGTTTGCTTATTTCACATTCAGCGCGTTCTTCCGATGATGTTCACCAAGCTGTGATTTTCTTCTTGCAGATTTTCTGCAGTTCTTTAATTTTCCAAATCCATCTACTGTAGCCTGTGTTTGATTTCACCTCGAGGGAAGTTAAATTATATTTCCATGTGCATCTTCATCTGCAGTCTAAAGATGAGTCGGTTGCCACTGTATACAGAGTGTTCGGTAATGGGAGAAATGCTAGGGATGAGTAACTTAAGTTTTCTATGTTAAATCCAAGAAATGGAGTTATCCACATTCTCCGAGTATAAAATTGACAAATAACAGAAGATTTATAGTTGATATACCAGACTGAGAAACCTCCATGTATTCTTCCTTGCTGTACCCCCAAAGACAGAGCATTTAATTTATGACATTCATTCATTTTTGAACTCAAATTTTGGGAGATTTTGCTTTGTAGGTAACAGTAGACATGTCAACCTGGCTGCTAAGCTCCTGCCTATTTCAGTTTCCTCTTGGGTAAAGTACTAACTCTAAAGAGGTAGCTTCTCATTGAGGTATTTCTCCTCTTTTGTCTCCGTTAAGTAGCCTCAGGACAGTATTTTCAGTTCCTTTTATATTATGCAGAGTGTTTAGTAGTCCGTGGAAGAGTTCAGCCTAAATGTGAGGTCTGTTTGGTGGCAATTCAAGGATGGGCCTGAACTTCGGTGTAACCTGTTACGATTGTGGCTTTCGTTAACGGAGGCTAACAGGTTTTGAACAGACAAGGTGTCGATGACGAGGTTTTGATTGATTGCGACAAGCACTGCTCTCAGGAATTTTTATTCTTGTTGCACTTTGACTTAATTTATTGTGAAGATTTTGGCTTGTCTCTCTGGGGCCACTAATGAAGGCCTGAATGAGAAAAAGGGTGTCTCTTTCCGGTCGGATGTGTGCTCCAGCAGCAGGAACTGAGATGTACTTTGACTGTTCAGCTTTAGCCAGCAGCCAGTGTGTTTTGTGTTGGGCTTTATTTTTTAGCTGTGTTTTGTCTGTGTGTGGTTTACACTGGAGTAGGTGGTGTGAAATATGCATGGTGTGCATAAATGAGTTTATGCATGGTGTAAGCCCAGGAGGAGCAGACGAAGAGCCGATGACAGGAGGGCATTCTTTAAGATCAGTCTTTTATTTCCATCATGTTTTAGGGATCTTGGGGTTCACCCATGCAGCTGCCACATAAACGCTCAAGGTTTTTAGAGTTAACCTTGTTGCTGGTAAGCACTGCGTCTGCGGTGATATCCACTGCCTGAGTTAAAGAGATGGAGGGGAGGAGAGGGGGAGGCAGCGAGCACTCCTGAGTTTTTGATTTTTAAATGACAAGGTGATTGGTTGTGAGATTTTAGGGAAAAGAGATGGGGTCGGGAGGCAGTTAGGCTGTTTGTGGAGCACCATGGGGGTTCTAGGACAGCCTCCTGAACAGACTGTGACGTGCACACAGAGGACCCTCTGCGGCTCTCTGGAATCTGCCGGGCTTTTACAATGGCTTGTATTTGCCACGGTGCCAAAGGAATCGCCATCGTACCTCCCCATCCCTCGCATCTTACATAGAGGAGTTTTTACTTACTGATGTGTGTTGTTTTTTTCCTTCGTCTCGAATGTTTACAAGACTGCTGGCTGCCGAATTGCCACCAAATAACGTCCGCTGCCGTGAAGTCGAGCACAACCAAGGCGCCACTGAAGTCTCACGGTTGTTTGAGTTAGGTTCAAAGAATGGGTAAGTGCCCATTTAATCAGTTTCTGTCCAGTGTTGGTGTTTACCTCTTTAGTCGGTGTTAATAGTTTTCTTTGTCAGACTTGATTTTGGTATGAAAAGCCTTTTTAAAGCTGAGATTCCACCTGCCAACTCACCAAAATGTCTGAAATGCCAATCAAAATGTTTTTAATTAGGGCAGTTAGGGTTCAGGTCTTCCTTCAGTGTTTTACTGACTGTCTGGAAACCTCTTTAAGGAATGAGCAGCTCAGAAAAGTTAATGATTTATAAGTGGTATACAAGGTTGAACTTTGGCAGCAAGGATGCATTACTGTTTGGGACTTTGAACAAACCCTAGCTCCCCCTCAGATCACTGCAGTGGCAACTAACTCAGATGGAAAAATGAAACTTCTCTATTTAGCTTTCTCTCTCTGTTTTTAGTTACATCAGTGAGAAGCTATTGTGCCTGTCAAAATATGCACTTTTGCATAGTTTTGGTTCATGAAATATAAATGTGAAATTAGGTAGTGGACAGGGAGGGGTTGAAACGTGTGTTTTTGTGTCTTTGTTTACCTGTATCTGACCTTCTCGCTTATTCAGATTTCACGTTGCACAACAGTTCTACAGTTCAAGAAAAGGTTTCCTTTATTCAGCAGTGTCCTTCAAACACCTGCCTTTTTTGTCTCACTGCCTCTCTTCATTCACCCCCCACCACCACCACCAGAAGTTGCTGTAACAGTCTTAACGTTGTTAAGGGACCAAAAAAAAAAAAGATTTCTGTTAATAAATTTCACAAGCATCAATTCTGTCTGATCTCAATGTTTTTGCAGTTGTTGAGAAATTGAAATTACTCCAGTAAAATCACCCAGCATGTTCCTGAAAGATGCTCTTTATTTAAACATGTATGTACAGGTAGTTTCAGCTTATTTTCTGCATATTTGTTCAATATTCAACTCAAGGACCTTCATAAATTCACTACTACTACAGAATGCTAAGTTATTAGAAGGAAGTGACAAGACTTTGCTTGACATGAGTCACTAATACACTCAAAACATACACTGTCTATTGGAGGCATTTACAAGAGTGTTGCATTCATTTCCTGGTGTTTTATCATAAAAACGCAAGACTAAATTCAGAGGATGCAAGTTGTTTGTGTCAGCAATATCCATAATAACTATGATGATACTACCACAGTCAATAATTCCTGGTAGCTGATGGCTGAGATGAGGTGATTCTGGAGAATGAGCAAGCATAGTGGATCATTAAAAAGGAAAAAAAGTTGAATAAAACTGTTTTCATGTATTGGCATATACAGGGGTTAACCAAAATAATGAATGGGTTGTGAACCAGTGCTACAAAGTGGGTGCTAGTAAGCATCAGCCTACGATGCACCTAACATGACCCAACTTTGTAGCAACGTTGCAAAGTCCATTTTCATAAAGTATTTTCTGTGTTTAACTTGAGTGACACCACAGATTTTTTTGATTCTGCAGCAGCTGAGCAGATATTACAGAATCACAGATGGTGATTTAAACTGTTGGTCAAGCCAGAGCATGGAGACAAAAATATTGCCCAGCTCCAGTACAAAAGCATCCACTGGCTGCTACCAGTCACTGGTAGATATATACCAGTCGCATAACTGGCAGCCATATTGTTTGTCTGAGCCACACCTGGGAACAACGACGCAAACGCAGAGTTGTGAGTCTCCTGAATGTGAAAGAGGTTCACTGGTTAAAGGGCTGAAATGGAAGAATAAATACCTGCTGTCAAACATGATGGGACGATAACGGATGTTTTGTTTTTCCTGTCAGACAGAGAAACCAGCTCTTCAATTTGTGGACATTGTGCTTGAAGTTCTGTAAATCCTTCCACTGTGTATCAACCACACGATACAGGAACATTACACGATGGACTGACTCAATTTAAGACTTATTTATCAGATTTCATTTACAATTCCCTGTGATCTTTTCTTTGTGGACACTTGAGTCACAGAAGCTCCTTTTTGTAAGGTTTCCCTGGAGCACTGATTAGGGATCAGCTCCCAAACTGTGGGCTGGAGCCTTGCGGCTGAAATTTTATCTGCATTTCAATCACAAACCTGATTCCTGAACAGTTTCGAGGGGAAAACACAGTTAACCGAGGTTCTCTGAATCACAGGAAGTGATGTATGGTATGTGGTGTGATGCGAGTGGTTTGACAAGGGGTCAAGTGTCAGTTACATGACGGCGCACTGAGTGGCTCCACAGCAATCCTTAATGATGGCCACTCCTGACTTGGTGATGGACGGTTTGTTGGGAGGTGGCTCTGGGATTTGTCTCTTAGGCTTCGGAGGATCTTGCAATAAAGAAAGAGGAGAAAGAGATCATCACACAGTGGAAGTGAAAGCCCCTCTCCGACTGTGTGTTGTCATTTTTTTCACTCACTTTGTGTGGCTTTGAGCTTCTTCTCCAGGGGCATCAGCTTCAGTCTGAGGTACTCAGCCATCTCCTTGTCCTCCTCCCGCTCCCTGAGTTTAAGATACAGTCACACATAGTCAGCTGTTTGAATACAATGCAGGATCAGTACAGGTTGGTTTTAATAGCTTTATGTACCTGAACCACACTCTGTGCCTCTTAATGGGCCTTTTAGAAAAAGCACAGGTGTAAAAAAATATAATGATAAGGCGCCCTGGTAGCTCACCTGTTAGAGTAGCCCCATGTACCAAGGCTGAGTACTTTCCACAACGAATCTGACCTGCCGACCTGCATGTCATTCCCTCTAGCTTCCCCTTTCATAACCATCACTGTCTCTCAATTAAAGGCATAAAAGCCCAAAAATAATAATAATAAAAAGAACAGTGGTGAATTCTGTTTAGTTGTGCAGGCAGGTTTCATGGTCCTGTTATTGTCCTTGAAGCACTGAAATACTGACTTGTACATATATACACTGCTCAAAAAATGAAGGGAACACTTAAATCAGATCTTGATGAATGAATCATTCAAGTTGAAAATCTTTACTGATGTACGTTGTATAATTTGTTGAGAACAAAATGACATAACAGTCAGTGGAAACCAAAATCTTTAACCCACTGAGGGCTGGATTCAAAATCACACAAATAATCTGAGTAAAACATTGAAATCACAGGCTGATCCAAACACCGTCAATTTCATCACAGTGACCCAGTAGTGTGTTTGGTCCCCGGGTGCCTGTATGCACTCCTGACAACGTCTGGGCTCCTGATGAGTCGGCGGATGGTGTCCTGGGGGATCTGCTGACAGACCTGGATCAGGGCAATAGTGAGCTGCTGCAGTCTGGCGGTACTTGGCGGTGTCAGATGCACGATACATAACTTCCCATAGGTGGTCAGTTGGATTTAGGTTAGAGGAACGTGAAGGCCAGTCAGTGGCATCGATGCCTTCATCTTTCAGTAACTGCCTACACACTCTGGCCACATGAGGCCGGGTATTGTCCTGCACCAGGAGGAACCCATTTCATCCCCGGTACCTAACAGCAGTCAGGGTACCGTTGGTTATGACATGGAGATCTGTGTGACCCTCCAAGGATATGTCTCTCCAGACCATCACTGACCCACCACCAAACCGGTCATGCTGGATGATGTTACAGGCAGCATAACGTTCACTTCGGCATCTCCAGACTCTTTCACGCCTGTCACATGTGCTCAGTGTGAACCTGCTCTCATCTGAGAACAGGGTGTCAATGGCGGACCTGCCAATTCTGGTGTTCTCTGGCGAATGCTGGTCGAGCTGCATGGTGCTGGGCTGTGAGCACAGGTCCCACTAGAGGACGTCAGGCCCTCATGCCACATTCATGGAGTCTGTTTCTGACAATTTGGTCAGAAACATGCACACCAGCCTGCTGGAGGTCTTTTTGTAGGGCTCTGGCAGTGCTTCTCCTGTTCCTCCTCACACAAAGGAGCAGATACTGGTCCTGCTGATGGGTTGATGCCCTTCTAAGACCCTGTTCAGCCCTCCAGGAGTAACAACCGGTCTCTGGTATCTCCTCCATGCTCTTGAGACTGTGCTGGGAGACACAGCAAACCTTCTTTTGACCACACATATGGATGTGTCATCCTGGAGGAGCTGGACTACCTGGGTAACCTGACTGGGCTGCAGGTACCTCCTCATGCTACAAGTAGTGACAAGGATACTAGCAGACCACAAAACTAGAGAAGAATCAGCGAGGAAGGATAAAGAGAGGGCAACTATCTGTGGCCACCACATCAAAACCATTTCCCTTTTGGGGGTTGTCCTGCTGTTGCCTCTCCTTTACACCTGTTGTCACTTTCATTTGCACCAAAGCAGTTGAAAGTGATTCACAATCACTTGTGCTTCCTGAATGGACAGATTGATTGATCCCTGAAGTTGAAACTGTGATAATTAAGTGTTCCCTTAATTTTTTTGAGCTGTGTGAATGTGTTTGTATGTAATAACAATATATAAATCCGCAAATAGCCCATGAAATAAGGAATAAATCACAGCATTATTCATATTCAACATAAACTATCATTAGTTATTCTCAGACGGATATCGCTGTATATGTGTAGAGTTTTGTGATTACATTATAATAGAAGAAGATTACATTATAATTTTCTCTAATATTTCTCACTGAAGAGAAGATATCTCTACAGTGCATCACTGAGAATAACTCTGATTAAACTGATCCCAACAACCAACAACAAATGCAGATCTGCGATCTCCTTTTTACAATGAACCTTAAAGTTGCTCAGAAACACTGTGGGAGCGGAGGAGGAGGAGGAGGAGGAGGAGGAGGAGGAAGTAGAAAATGACAATGCTGAGCCATGGTCGTCAGCCTCCCACACACACACACACACACACACACACACACACACACACACACACACATCGAGCAGTCAGTGCTGTGATGATGAAGTGACCCCATCCCCCATCTTCAGTCATGCTCACATTTACTCTAATGAGTCTCCTTCCCGCTGTGTCTCAGCCATTCCTACACTGTATGTCTATCAAGCAAAGAAACAAACAGTGGATGCAGATCAACACTGTCTGAGTGAGGAAGCAGTCAGTCACTGCAGATCAGGTCCCATATTAGTATTAGCTGTGCCTGCATGTGGGAGCGCTCTACCTTAATCTCTCCACCTCAGCATCGTCGACCAGGAAATCCCTCTTCTGCACCAGTTTATGAATCTTCAGGATCAGCTCTTCTTCCCGCTGCCTGTGCTTCTTGTTTTTTTCTTTCTCTGGGGGGGGGGGTGAAAGTCATAAACAATAAATACATGGATGACTAAAGGGACAGACAGACTGAACTAAAAATGTAATATTATAATTCCTCGCTTAAATATAAATGTAGGTTTTGTACATTTAGTTGGCCTTAACAAGCTGACCTTTCAGTTCAGTCAGTCACATCACAGACCCCTTTAAATTCTCCCCTCATGTATAATTTATAAGACACTGATTTAATTATGCAAATGATAGAGAGCTCTGTTTTTTGTTTCATTTGTTGGAGGAATTTGCATTCACAGTCAGAGATCTACAATAGCAGCATCCTCTTTCCCTTGTCTCACTTTCTAACCTTCACAGTCCAAAGCACAGAAAAAGACATAAACAGAACACAGTGCACACCCACACACATGCGTAGACAGTTGCAGAGGTAGGTTGTCTGACTGGTTGGTATCTAGGCTGGGTGGGATAAAAAAAAGGCTTTGAAAAATGGCTGCAAACATCAGCTCTTTCTCCAATCTGGAACCTAAGTGGAGCAGTGCAGCTACGCGGTGTATCCCCCCGGGGGGCAGAGCAATCTGAGGGGCGCATGGCTACAACATATAAATCCCAACGTCAGAGAGGCCGCAGGGTCTGTTTGTCACATGACTCTCATTGTGCTGGAGCGAAGTAATGGGCTGCCAGAGTCCCCAGCAACCGCATACCAGAGGTTCATGGGAATGTCAACGAGGGGCAGTTTTTATGTGACAGTGGGCAGTTCGTGTGACCGGTAATCCCAAACGCAAAGAGGCTCGACACAATAATAGGAATGCTTTACAGTATAATACAATCCAATCAAAGCTGCAGCCACCACTGAGGACAATGAGATCATGTTTCATTTGGTGGTTTTCATTCCACAATTACAAACCACAGACTGTATATAAAGATGGACGACACGTCTCCACTCTCTTCCACTGTGCAGATACGGGAGCTGCCATCTTGAGATTTTGCCGTCATTTGGAGCCAGAGTCTGAGCAGTAGTGATTGGGGGGCGAAGCCGTGGTTGCCGATCAAGATGTTTCACCCCTTTTTAAAGCATCAAATAACTATTTAAAACCAAAGTGTGATAAATTGCTTTTAATGCATTAACGCAACTTGCGCTTTTAAGGTACCAACCATGTCATGCTAGCAGTGGAGGTTAAATAATGCTCCAAATTTACACAAAATTTTGGTGAGGAATTTCAAAGGGGCCCCTTGACCTCTGACCTCCAGATATGTGAATGAAAATTGGTCCTCTGGGTACCCACCAGTCTCCCCTTTACTGACATGCCCACTTCCATGTTGATGAGTATTAAATACTTGACAAATCTCTCTTTAAGGTACATTTTTACGATACGATTAATCATGATTAAATATTTGAATCGATTGACAGCCCTAATTTTGTCACATTATCAGGCGTTTCTGTTATTTTTGTCCCCACACAGGGTTACATTGCTAGCGGTTGTTAAAAAAAAAAAACATGCTGTGATTGACAGGTCAGTGGTTCCTTTCCTAAAACAGCTGATGGACATCCATGTTGCTGTGTGCATGTGTGTGTCCTTGAACACGACACCAGCTCCTCTTCCTGGTTCAGCACTTTCTTGCTGCATTTCAGACACCGACAACACTGGAACTGACTGTGGAGTTAAAACAATATTTGATTCCACCCTCACAAACACACCGCAAAAAAACATCCTGGGAGTAAAAATGAGCGTTTACTGAAATGCATTCTGGACGTCTTGACTGCGAAGCTTCCCTCTGCTCATATCGCCTTCACAGCGATGATGCATGTGTGTTTGTGTGTGTGTATGATCATCTCACCCTCATCACCCCACCACGTCCCTGAGACTTACGATCATCCTGCGGAGTTTAGCATAACGACTCTTCCTATAAATCACCGTGACGCCTGCTGAGGTTATGGGACTCCGGCGAGCTGCTAACAGAAGCACTTTCTGCCAAAAGACTCTATTTTAGGCCAAACAGGGAGCGTGGACAGTTTTGCACACAGAGGATCAATTCTGAGAGGTTTATTTCCTGATATGCTTACAGCTGGTTTTCTTCGGAAGACTGCGGGTGTGTGTTTGAACTGTACCTGGTACTGTGACAATCTGTCTCAGTTCCTTCTTTAAACTCATGATGTCTTTGCAGAGCTGAATGTCATCCATCCTAGAAAAAAAAAGGGAGAAAATTAAAAAGAAAAAAAAAATAAAGCGCTGGCTTCCATCAGATTGAAAGACAACAGATATTATTCGCTGCCTCCACTTTGGACGTCTTTATCTGATCAGAATGATGTTAGGCAGAGCTGTGTTGTATAGTGAACCCTGGCAGAAAGGGAGACATAGCTGAGAAATCTGTGGGAAGGCTCCCGGCGCCAATATTTGTGTTTTTGGTCAAATGAAAATTCAGTCAATGTACATAAACACATAAATTCACTTTTAAAAATTTGACCCTTGTTATACATAACACAGATGAAATGGCAAATCTATGTAAGGGATAATGTACAGCAAGTGGGTCATTGTTGTGAAATAAAGCACCACAGGGTGATACAGCACTTGCATCACAATGGCTCGCTCTCTGTACATTATCCTGCTTATTACACGGTTAGTTACATAAGAAATCAATAATTTGACACAAATCGTCTTACAGAGATCAGTACTGCGTCAATAGCAATTAAGAAATAACACACCGTAGAATGCTGTGATGACCAATCAGAATTGAGTATTCAACAAAGCTGCGTAATAATAACCCTTTAATTCCCAGGCTTTCACATGAACCAGCTGGTCTTTATCTCAATACCACACGCCTTTTCGCGATCCGAGCAACATCAGAGATTGTTTGTGTCCCATTCTCCACGAGGGAGAAAGAGGCTTTTCAGTCTCGCCTCTGCTGTTGATGTTGTCTGATGTAAGATAATGAGCTCTCGTGTTTGACACCTTCACAATTCAAAGAAAATGCATTTTGTAACTGAACTTTTGCTCTGGCTGAGACTAAATTTCATATGTGATTCATCAGTAATCCTTAATGCAAGTATTCACATCATATATTTCTTCTTTTCAAATGCTTCAGCTTATTCTGAGAGAGAACATTTGAAATTAATAGAGTAAATAGCTATGAGACTTATAAAGGTTTATAGGTTCATTTAATGTAATCCGTTAATCCTAAAGCATAAAACCAAATAAATTCAATTAACAAGCGATACAAATCAGAGAAAATCATCAAATCCTTCCATTTGTAAAGTTGAAAGAGGAATGCTTGCCATGTTTGCTTAATTAATAAATTGCTGGAATGATTAATCAACTATTCTGTCAATTGAATGATTGATTAGTTGAAAAATGATCTCAGCAGTGATCGCTGGTGCTGTATACTGTAAAATCCACTCATGTACTTGTCATTAAGACATCACAGCCTCAGGCTCTGATGTGTCAAACATCAGTAGAGCGTGTAAAGATGGAAAACATGACATAAATGAATCCACGGTGCTCTCCGAGCCCCCTGCAATCATGAGGTCTCACCCTCGGGCCCTCCACATTTCCCCTCTTCTTCCCTAAATCCCCACCTCTCTCTCTCCACGGAGCAGTGACAGCTACCACAGATGTAATTCTGCCTGTGATAGATCACGCCGATGACTCATCCTCCTCTTCCTCCTCCTCCTCTTCCTCCTCCCTCTGCATTTACACCTCCCTCCTCTTTTTCTCTCCCCCTTGACCCCTCCCTTCGGCTCTCTCTCTCTCTGTTTTTCTGCCCTGTTTTTCACTCTCTTATATCTATCTGTGGATTCCAGCAGCTTCTGCACTCTGACACTCCATCTGCTGCTGTGTGCGTGTGTGTTGTGTGTGCGTGTGTGTGTGTGTGTTCATGAGCCGTCTTGAGTCACACGGAGCCTGACAACAGAGACGTAAGCAATAAGCAGCGTGGCGGCCTAATGAAGCCTTCCAAGTGGGCGTGTGAATTAACATCATCAAGCGAGTGAGCTCTGTCAGATGTGTATCAGCTTCATCCGACACGTCAACCATCCCGCTGCGGACGGTTGGGGTGCAACGACCCACAAAATACACCGTTCTGTTCCATATGTCGCAGCGCTGAGATAATGTGTTACAGTTTATGACACAGAAAAATAAACAGTGGCTTGTATTTTCACTGGCTTGATCAGTTCAGTCCTATAAAGTCCTATAATATTAGACACTTCATAATTATATAAAGCAGCTTTTTTGTTCTTCATTTAAAATGGGTTTTGAGGAGCAAAAGAATAAAGCTGTACTTCATATTCAAAAAAAGAGATCATTTCAGCTCAACAACATTATTATTTTATTTTTATTATTATTATGATACAACTAAATACATTTAATAGATATCAAAAGTCTTATTTATAACATTTTTATGTTGATGAATATTTAAAAATAATAATAATACATCCACAGAGCCTTTAGAAAGGTGCAAAAATAAAGTCTGGCTTTTCCTAAATATTCCTGGGAATTAATATTTTTTAAACTGGCGGGTCCAAAATGAATGTTTGTTTATCACTGTGGAAGATAAGGCTTGTGAGGCAATAGTATAATGACGTTGGTATCATTTGATATCTCTGGGTCATCAGTTAGTGAAAGATAATCATTTATAATAATAAGCTGCAGCCCTAGTCTGTACTGAACAATACAGATACAATACAAAAAGTGCAGAGAAGAAATTAATAGTGTGTCATCTCAAACACTGATCCATAATCCTTGAAGCTGATGTTGATGAGGAGCCAGTGAGTTCATTGTGGTGACTCATTCAGATGCTATTGGCAGGTCCAGTCCTCTGCATAATCAATGAACAAATGAGCTGCCTCTCTCTGTATCAACCAGTATCTTAAAACAGCCATCTTATATTTGAATGTCTTTGCAGCATATCATGAGGGTGTCAACACAGAAAAGCCTCATTATCCACTAAAGGACGGCAGTAAAAGTTGCTATGACACTGTATTGATTCAATCTTTGACATGCTCAATGTTTAGTGTTACAAAAAAAATTGAAAATGACAGCTCAGCAACTCACATGAAGCGCAGCTCTGACTCCCGGCGTACCAGGACCTCTCGCAGGCGCTGGATACGAGCCATCTCCACCTCGATCTCCTCCGGAGCCATGGTGCTCTCCGCCATGGACACATCTGAATGACCTGGGAGGCAGAAGGAGGGAAAGTAGGGTATGAGTAAAACTGAATAAAGAGGGATAAAAAAGATAGGAGGGAAGCAGGCCGGCGAGAGCAAAGAAACATCTACCATCCTAATGCACTGTTCTAAACATATCTGTTAAAACACTTCTCTTCACCTTGGACAGTGCTTAGCTCTACCTAATACACATTACCAAATTACAGATTCCAGTGTATCTAACTCAACATGTTAATTGCATATTTATTTTCCTTTGATTTTGTGTGTCAACTGCATCCACAAGCTCCTAATTTCCATCTTTTAATCCCTGAAAACTTTCTCGCAGTGTCGTCATCTTGGCAAACGTGTTCCTCACCTCGTGTTCCCGTGACGTGTCATCTCACATCAGCCAAGAACATGATATTTGGAGAGAAAGCAGCCTGTGTGATTGAGAGCGCCGGGATTTGTGTTCCAAAGTCACAGCAGTGTCTCGGGCACAAATGACTGCTTTCTATTAAAAGGCTTCAGTCGCTGATGATGTGAAAATTAGTGTGACATGAAGAAAAGTGCATGCAATACACGCTCTTTGACATCCTCTTTTTCCAAAACAGTAGGTTAATGAGGAAGAATAAGACTGATGCGAATCAATGACCAGCTGTGGCTCTTTGTTGATGACCTCACACTCTCCATATCTGCCAATAACAAACACTTATTACACTGACCAAACACTTACTGCACCAATCAATGCACTGACCACTGCAAATGCTGCAACAAACCAACCTTACCAGCACCTTACAACATACAAGCAACAGGGTGGATCTTGATTTGCCGACACGTACAGTATGCAGTATATTCCCTAATCATCAACATCTTTTTGTTGCATGTCATCAAGGTTTCCTCCTCCTAATATTCTGTCTCCATTGTGAATCATTAAAGGAGCACTCCGTCAATGTCACAGATGAAGATGACTTTATTCGACATGAGTATCGTCATTTGCTGGTTTGTTTGATTTCCCAAGAAAAGTTATTTCAGATTTTTCATGCTTTTTCCTATAAATGTTCAGCAACGTGACACATGTCAATTTCCACCCCAGTCTTTTCAAAATAAAGCTACTTAGTTAGGTTTAGGAGAGGACTGACTTGGTTAGGGTTAACAACAAATCTATTTAGTTAGCTTTAGGAAAAAAAAAGATGTGAGCTTTAAGCAGGCAGGGAAAGTCCAATTAAAGTCAAGCTGCAATATGGGAAGTGGAGGGAGCAGGGTTACTGGGATGTGGGCCCAAGTCCCCAGGAAAAGCAACGGCCGTTGATCTCAATTTTCATAGTGGCCAAACTGTGGTACTACAACTTCCGTGTCTGTCCGATGTCACTGGGCCCGAAAAGACTTTTCCCCATAGACGTAAATTGGGAAAGAGACGTCTGTAACTCAGGGGCTAATCTTTTTTTAGGTAAATCAACTCCCCAGTGTGAACACTTGAATAGCCCTTATCATTAGGTTGTAATATGTGCTAACAGCCGAATCCACAGCGCAACCCGTGACGACAGTGTGACGTTGGGATCCTGTGACCAAGTCATGTGACCGAGTGGACGAAACTGCGCACGCTCCATGGCCCCAATGCATCTGGAAGATCCGCGTACTTTCCCAGAAGGAAGTTGAGCCATTTTGGTAACAAGCGCCAATGAGCAGCTTTTGTAGGGAATGAACCGTGCCCCGCCTCCAACGCTGTATACAGTCCTCTTTATACATCCATGGGTGTGACCTACACTAGAGGCTAAGTCAGTATATCTCAGTCACTGCTACTTAAAGGAACAGTGCGTAGGATGCAGATTACAACCTCTCCTGTGTGCCAAGTGTGTAGGATTACCGCGGTGGCCGATGCAATAACGTAAATGGCCCTCTCTAGAACCAGCTGTTGTAAGGGTAAAGTGCTTAGAGTGTGTACAAGGGAAGTGAGTGATGAAGCAAGAGAGAGTGAGCGGTGGAAACAGGAGTGAGTAATGTTATCCATTCCTGCCCAAGCAGGAAAAGTTCACAGAGTTTGGTTTGTCCTTCTGGGCTCCTGTAGAAACATGGCCATGCAACATGGCGGACTGCATGAAGAGGACCTGAATGCTATGTAGATATAAATGGCTTATTTTAAGCTAACAAAAGCACAGCAATTGTTAATTTCAGGTGGAGCTGGAACCAGATTCTTTTGCCATTTTTATTGTTATTGTTAAAATAATATAATATAATATAATCAATATGAACACATACTTGGATATTATTATTATATATGGATATTAATCCTCCCTTCCTATAACACAACAAAATCCCCAGTTTACAAGCTGATAGGTCTTCATACACTTCAATATAAACCAACTATTTGCGCCGTTATTTGCTGTCAAATGTGATGTATGACATTCATCCACTGTGTCTTGTAACATTAGAGGACCAGACCAGCTCCTTGTCGTCCTGCAGCAACATAAACTGCAGTCTGCCTTTGTGGTACTTTGCATGGACGCTTGCTGAGGACAGAGCTGACTCACCACAGCAGACAGAAGTCTGCACAGGAGGTCCCGGTTTGTTTGTGCCTCGCTGATGTTGAATCATCAACAGACGTGTCTGCAGACAAAAGACGCTGACGCCAAAAATCAAACTTTATATCATGGAGCTGCATGAAACGCAGCAGGAGTTCACGTTTGAGGAGTGATTTCTTTTTATCTTCCTTTTTTTCCTGTTTTTCTTTGCTCAGCCCAGCCTTGTGATGACCATCAATAAGACCAAGCTGCATTAAGTCCCGACTGGTGGAAAACTGCCAGCTCACTAATGTCGTAACACAGCTCCTTTGCTCATTTAAGCAAGCCACTCACACCTACTCAGCACTAAAGACATTACCAGGAACAAATAGCTTTGATACCTTCCTAATTAAAAGCGGCTTGTCCACCCGGGACAGGTGAGGTTATCTCCAAATCCTCGGCTGCAGATGTGGACCAGTCTCCCCACACTCAGTTAATTAATCTGCTTGAATTAGTTTCATTAGAACAAACTGGATCATCAGTGTACACCAGGATTATGATTTAATGAGGAATAAACAGCCTGGAGAGCTTGGATCGTGCATTGTGCAGCAGCCACACGGGGCTCGACAATGGGGAAATGTCAGCATCTGTATGACATCCAATGCAGACGCCCCTGACACATCCTGCAGTCACACTGTATATATACACTGCTGCTGCTGCTGCTGCCTCTGGACCACACCAACCCCCCTCCTCCTTGAAAAAACAAACAAAATACAAACACAGTCAGTACTGAAGAGAAGAGATAAACCTGGAGAGGTTTACTCTGCTTTACTTGTCTTGTTTTCAGGCTGCATGTGTGTGGTAGACAGAGACAGAGAGAGAGCAGGTACAGTGAGGATCTGTGTCTAAAAATATCCACGGCCATTTTTTTCCCTCTTCTCTGACTTAATCTGGAAGTTTCTTCACGCTCTGCTCTCCTGCTATGAGTTATCGTCAGTGGAACCAACCAGGACACGTCTGCGTCACTCATCGGCCGCCATCACTTGACAAAATAATAGGAAGGTCCAACAACAGCGGCTCTGCAGCTCATAATAGTTTATTTTTGTCGAAACTGTCTGTTCAGCTCCATATTCCCCTCAGTCTGGAGTTTGTGTTTTTTTGTTGACTGAACAAGTCAGTTAACAAAAATAATAATTGCCAATAATTGTCAGTCATGCCTCAGGAAAAATGTAAAACATTCTCTGATTCCAGCTTCATCAAAGTGACATTTGGCTGCTTTTCTCCGTTTTATGTCACTGTACATTGAGTGTCTTTAGGTTTTGTACAGCAGGTTAGAAATAAACAGCAATTTAAAGACGTCACATTGGTGTAATGTAACAGGCATATTTTAAAACTATTTCCAACAGACCAAATGACGAATGGATTGACTGAGAAAATAACTGCAGCCCTAAACTGACAAATAAAATAGATGTGGGACAAAATAATAGAAACATCTAATTCAGTAGTCCGTCATTTTTAGCTGAGAGGTGTTTGTTCAGCTTTATAAGCATTTAAATGTAAAACAACATTTTTGTAATTGTCACAATTGTACACGCAGCACAGCACACAGTGACACTTCCTTTCTGCGTTTAACTTATCTTAGTATTAGGAGCAGTTTTGGAGGTCTGGGCCCCCCTGGCATCTCTCCAGCTACCAGTCCGTATAGTTGGTCCGTGCGGGGACTTGAACCTACAACCCTCCAGTTCCCAAGCCAAGTGCTGCTATATTCTCTGCTGATGTTGTATTGATTCAATAAAAACTTATCTTGCACAAACTGTTTTTTTGTTGTTGTTGTTATTTTTGTGCTAAACCAATCAAATAATAACCAAATAATAACCTTTCACTCATTTTGCCATAAACTTAAATATTCTTCATGTGAAGTCCAGAGTATTATTGGCTATAGCCTATTGATCACAGCAGAGGACCAAGGTATTGGCTCATAGCTGCTCTGTTCTTATCAGCTCAGCATGACTCAAATGTCCACAAGTTTCCAAATGCGCTGGTCTTGCTGTATATGTGGGGTACTCCCTGACCCCATTCACAAACCGCACAATAGCCCACCCATAGCGTGCATGTAGAAGCAATAGGCCCTTTAGCACAGAGGCAGCGCTATTGATAGCCTACATGCCAAACCTTTGTGAGTCATGTAGGCTATTAACCGTTTCAGCGCCAAGCTGGTTGCTGACTGGAGCGTCACACACGCTGCAAAAACGGAGACGTTACCTGCTATTTCTGCGCACCGGGCGGTGAAACAGCCAGCCTAACATGACGCTCACCTTTGTCCGTGGTCCACGCCGTCTCCGACACGGCGCCGTAGCTCCTGAGGGCGCGCTCGGTGTCCGAAATAGATTTCTTCAGTTCCATGTCGGTGGGGTGCCCGCGCGCCGAAACCAGGATACAACGAACCTAACTGCTGCTCCGTGTGCGTCCTTCCAGATAGCTCGGTTTCACCCGGTGACGAGGCTCCAGCGACCCGAGACGTTGAGCATCTTTATTCAAGCTTCCAGGTCCCTCGACTGTGTGGATGGATGGAGAGGAGGATGCAGGGAGCATGCGCAGTGCGGGCAGGGATTGGGGAGACTTGGGGAGACACCCACTGGCACCGAGATGACGTTAAAAATAAAACAATAGGCACACAGTTGCACTAGAGTCTATATCAGCCTATTCAAGGATTTGCTTTAAGTGTGCCAAAGCTCTGATATACAACATTTCAGGTGTTTATTATTAGTGTAAATGCAAAATGTAATGTTAATCCAATTTTAATGTCACACACTGTACATAGCACAGCACACAGAGACATTTAGGTACTACATTTAAAGCTGCAGTGGGAAGAACTGGAGCAAATATAATTAAAAACAAATATTTGTATAAAACGGTCACTCTGTCATGAGACAGGTGATCTGGAAAAAAAAAAAAATCACGCTCCTCTGTGTCCTCCAGTGCTCCTAATGGCATCTCCAAGATTTCACAGACCAGAGAAAAACAACCAATCAGAGCCGAGCTGGAGCCTGCCGTCTCTGAGCAGCTGTCAATCACTCGCAAACTCTGATCAGACGGTC
Organism: Pterois miles; assembly: GCA_947000775.1. Taxonomy (NCBI): domain Eukaryota; kingdom Metazoa; phylum Chordata; class Actinopteri; order Perciformes; family Scorpaenidae; genus Pterois; species Pterois miles. Next base: position 619,938 of record CAMQGK010000253.1, read on the forward strand.
AAACTAGGCAGCGCTGATCAAATATGAATCATTATTCTGTTACTGCAATGCCTGTAACCCGGCAACTGTAATGTTGAGATCAGCTGAAGAAATACCAAGCACCGCCCACCAGCTGGAGTCACACCCAATAGGAATGCTCTCTCTCTCTCTCTCTCTCTCTGAAATGACCTGTGATTGGCCAAAGTCTCCCATCATAAGTTAGAAAACAGAGCCATGAGGAGGTGCAAAAGTTTAGTTTTCTCTCAGAACACTTGAATTACAATATGCTGGAAGGTTATTATGAAATGTTTGCCCAATGATGCCAAAAATTTCTGACAAGGGGACGCTTTAACCCATCATATTAGGAGCAGCATATTGGGCATCTACTATTTAGCACCTGAGGAAGTTTTTAGAGGGTTGATGCCTTGCTCAGTGGCACTTTGGCAGTGCCCAGAAGGAAAACTGGCACCTCTCAAGCTACCAGTCCACACTCAATAGTTGGTCAGCACAGGGACGACCCTCAAGTCCCCACAGACTGAGCTACTGCCGCCCCAATAATAAAAAGCTATAATAATACAATAAAACTAGCAAGAAGTAATAGCTTTTTGAGCATCTTCTTTCTGAATTATACTTCTGGTTATTTGGCAGGTTGAAATAAGTGTCAAAGGATAAATGCAAGATGTTTCCACATAAGGGAATCTGTATGTGACAAAATTTGACAGTTGGAATCTGTTTGAGCGGCCTGTTAGAAATTTAGAGACAACTTTATTAATAGGTGCCTAAAGCTTCATGTTTGAAGCCTTAGAAGCAGGGGGAGATAAAAGAGAGCGTTGAAACATGCAAAAAAAAGCCATGCAGCAGCAGGAAAAGTACACGTTGTGCTCAATATACAGTATTCCCACAAGGGATGGAGACAGAGCTGCAGTTGCATATAAAATAAGTAATACAAAGGAATGAGATATATTTCAGTCAGTACACAAACCTGAACACACCCACGGCATGCTCAGTAAACACACAATGAGTCAGTGGGATGTTTTCAGTTTATTCAACAATAAATATTATACATCTGTACCAAGGTTAGTGCAACATTCGTGCAAAAAGTGATCAAGTCATTGTTTTCAATTCATTACTGTAAACAGCACTGAAAGTTCTTTGTGATACCAAAATCAGTCAAAATGACTGAACAAAGGGAATATTGACTGATTTGATCTTTGAGTTCCAGTGTACATCCGAATACAAATTAAAATCAGAAACAAACATACTAAGCCACACTAATAAGTTATTATACTTAAGGATACCATTTAAAAGATTAGTATTGTTTTGTCGTAATAATAATTATTATTCACAGTATTATTCACAGTACTCATTCAGTTATTTCAGACAATTAAAATAATATAATCACACAGCATCTCTTGCATATGCTACTTGAAAATGCACAACTCAAACACATTAGAGGGAAAACATAGACACGTCTCTGTGACACCAGGTATTTAAGTAATACATGGGAAGACAAGTGAATGAAATAATATAATCTTAATGATCTGCCTGACACAGAAGAGATAAGTTAGCCCTAAACCTTTTAGATGTTAAATATAGGACAAACAGTCAGCTCTTGTAATGAGCTTTTTATAAAAATGACCTCTATAGAAAACTGCTTGGTGGAGGCTTCTGATGTTACGCTGCCACTCAATTTCAAGAATCGCTGCCAACGGGGAATCCCATAGAGTAACATTTTCACTAAGAGGTCATAAAATGAATAGTTAGGAAATTAGGCAAACAAAAATATATAACACAGAGGACTCCACAGTGTTACATTAACATAATATAGGACAGGCAAGCAGCATTTACACATTCAAGTATGAATGTTTGAGACAACCTTTGTTAACTATTACTACACAAACTCAAAGTAAACTTCAGTAGTATCTCAGTGTCACAATATGGTTGAAAATGTGGAAATCCAAAATGTATTTTCAGATTATGTTTTAGTGTTTTTAAATTGTTGTTTTTTTAAATACAGCATAACAGATTATAGATACCTGCATGCATGTGTATTTACAGCCTAGTCGCACAATAGTTTGTGAAATAGTCATGAAATGCACATAAATGTAACTTTTTTTTGTGATGGCCATGATGGAGTGATAACCTTTAAATTCTAAAAGTTGTAAAATGATTTTTTTCTACAAGCACAGACTAACCAGGCTGGGCTCATACACTGTTCATAGCTATAGCTATGAAAAGTAATGCAATATAATTTGTGTATATCCCACAAAATCAATTCATATGTAATCCACTTAATTGTGAGCCAGAAAGTATAGAGAGCAGCCAACGCCGTGTGGGGAGGATGTTGGGGGGGATGGGTGGGTCAAAAAACACAGGACTTTCACCCAGGAGAGCTGTGTTTGTATTCTGTGTGAAAACGCAAAATCAAGCCTAAACCTGACTAAGTAGTTTTATTTAAAAAACTGGAACTGGAAATTGAAACGTGTATCACATGTTGCTGGACATTCGTAGGAAAAAGCAAGTCGTGCTGAGCGTAACAAAAAAAAGTGTCTATGTGTATGAATCAATAGTCTGTGACTATTTCACGAAATGCTGTGAGACTACATTGCTATTTATTAATTCAATTCTGGAAAGTCCTTCAAGATCAGGCACTCTGTTGCAGTCGCAGATAACAGTCACTTGTAACAGCTAGTCACAGATAACACTTGTGCTAATGAAGAGAGAGTGATATGTAAATGTTTAGAAATTTGCCGAATTTCCTGGACATTAGATTGTTTTGCCTCTGTGCTGAACACAAAAGGGCTGCCAATGTACACTCTACCTGTCCTTAAAAATTCAATTAAGTAAAAAAAGACAGAAATTTGCCAAATTTTCTAAAATTAAAAGTCTGAAAGCACATAAATTAGCTGCCGCTTTGCATTGTGGAATTAATGCTCACTCTCAATCAAAAGTCACTCTCATTCCAGTTTTAACATGTAAAGCTGAGGAACGTGGAACATCAACCTTACTTGTTCCCGCCATCACAGCTACCATCCCCGACATACAAGTCCTCATAAATTAGAGTTCCCTTATTCAGTGGGACTGTATTTAAATATGAAACATAGCATGGCGATGTTTCACTGTGGGATGGAAAGGTAGGACTGAATTACATTTTCCCACAGGGGTGATGTGCTGTATGCATATTGAAAAACATACCGTTTCCCAAAGCACCGTAAAGCGTCACAAAAGTCACATTCTTAGTTTTAGTGAGTCTTTGAACTCTGGCAGTGATAGCGCAAATATCAGCCACAGACAGGACGACCATCAACTGAACCTGCTGTCTGCTGTTCACACCACTCCATTGTCCCCCTCCATTACAACCACTGACTCTACATACTTCAGTCCTGAGTAGGTTTAGATGCTACTGTTCCCTCTTTGGAAGCATCTGTTTTGTCCTGAGCGTCTTCTTTCTCCTTTGGGGATTCTGCTTCATCCACTTTAGGAGGGAACATCCACGCCAGAGCGGCACCGGCCGTGCCATCGCCGCTTTGGCGTGAGAAGCAAAGGAAGGTGGCCCAGACGAAGGCACAGCAGCCGGTGAAGGTGGTCCTCACGTACAGAGGCACCAAGGCAAAGTTCAGGAACTGAGGGAGACAGATACAGATTATGTATTTATATCATTATACTGGTATATTACATGTTTAAATATCAACATATAATTCAGATTTATCATTGTGTAGTGGTCTTTAAAATAAATAATTGCTTTGCAAGTATCGTTGTGAGATGTTATACAGAAACTCTCTAATTTAAAAACCGGGTTGGTAATCTTGAGAAACTAGCAAGAGTACACTAGATTTTAAAAATGATCCAGCCAAAACCAGCCCAGTGTTGCCAACTCTTTTCCACTGAAAGTAGCTAGTAGCACTAGCTGCAAAAGTCCCTAAATCTAGAGCGAAACCCTCCGTTCCAATCGCCTACTAGTTCCCGCACAGCGTATTCAGCCACGTTAAGTAAGATTCAAATTTGTAAGGAGTAAAAATGCTCAGTTCAAAGGGAACTGTGAACTGTGTAGGGAAGAACTTAATGACAAGCAAGATTACCCAGCAGTCACTGCGCCTCGCTGGAGCGTTACGAGCGTTAGCATAAGGGTATGCTAGCCGCTAATGTTAGCTGCTGTGAGCACTCACCACATTCGCCGTCGTGCTCTGGAGACATCGCTGTAACGATAATGTTATTGATATCTAACTATTAATTCAGGGGCCCGGCAAGAGATATTAAGTATTTTAATTAAGTAGTGTAAAATTCCCACAGTAGCAGAAACAGGTATTGAGGTGTTTACGTAAGCTTAACAACACATGGAGGAAGTGATGTCGGTGTTGGTGACATTGCAGGTCGTTCCAAATGGAGGAATTTTGTGAATTTTAACTGACATTCCCTGAAGAAGGAGCAGGGACTGCTGTTTGTGTACACTACGGATCAGAATGCAGCTAAAGTCGCCAAGTTGGCGACACTGACAGTCCGTCGCTTCAGGCGTCCCTCCAAAGCCCGAAATTATCACTATGTAAACGACAAACATGGTTATTGTTAGTACCCACAGCTGTCAAGCTAGCAGCTTGAAGAAGACTCTGGTGACTTATATGAGTGCATGGGCAGAGTGCACGCAGTTAGACAGGCAGGTAGCCTGTCCAATCAATTCATTTGGATTGAATATAATGATTGGCTTATTACAGTTCTGTGACACTCCCAACCCTACCTTTAAACCACAGTATTTAGCTGTTTGCCATTCTTGTGTTATTCTGACATTTGGGATAGGGCTGAATAATTCAGAGGTTGCTCTGCAGATTTGCCTTTCAAAATGTATCACATAAAGTATAACAGCTGTTGAAATGAGTGCAAGTATGAGGAAATTGAAGATTTTAACAGTGAAGAAAGTCTAAACTCAGTTGCTAAGCCACACATCAGGTTTATCATCAGGTTGTGAGATGCGACTGAAAGCTCAGAATCATTAGCAAGTGGACCTTTGACCTTTGATTTTCTTCAATAGATATTATTGAATTAACATCATCTACCGAGGGCGTAGGTTTACATATAGACGGAAGGGACACGACCCTACCAATATTTTGGGAGGACAGAATTGTCCCAGTGAACTCACTGGTATTATCTGCATAGTGAACAGACACAGAGCACCACCCCATCTACCAATCTAATATACAGTATGTACTGTATATATATAAATCTCTGATGTCCACGTGCAAGTGAATGCAGCAAGAGGTGACGCTCCCAGCTGTTGCTCAGCCGGTCTTGTACATAGGAGAAGTTTCCCTTCAGGGCTTTCTGCCAAAAATCACCTGTCCTTGTCCCCCTTACAGCTTTCTTTGTGTAGCCTCTCCCAGTCCCCATATAATCTCTGACTGCAGAGAGCCAGCAACACATAGTTTCTGATGGCTTTCGTCAGAAAATGTGGCCCTACTGTACCTATCTTTTACTTTTCTTTTATAGTTTTCGGAATATATCTTTAAATTAAAACTAATCAAATACATTTTGTTGATAAAAATTTAGTTTTGTGCATTTTCTGTCTCATATTTGCCTCATTTATCATACAGGTTCTGTACAGGTTCATTTTCTGACCCCCCTGACCTCACATGTTGCTCTCTGCACAGATTTTGGTGTAACACCATCTGCGCACAACAAGTGGTGACGACTTTTTTCCTGCTAAATGTGTGTCTAGGGTTGTCAACTTCCAGTATAGAAAAACAGAATGGCTGCAGATGGATAGCGGTGGGTTGTTTTGTTTAAGTAACTCATGACTGACCATGTGAGACAAGGATTAAATGTGATGAAACTGCAGCTAATGAGCATCTCCTCGTAGCCTGCAGCTACCAGTGTCTCTGAAACCGGTCATTCTGCAAACGTCCAAATTTTAGGTCAGGCAAGTGCAACAAACAAAAAGCCGCCGTTTACAAGGCACTAAAATAATTTGCTCCAAGCCCTATTGGTGTCTCTCCTGATGTTGAGAGCAAACTTATGCCCCTTGACATCTACAGTATGCATGGGAGATGTTAATATTTACCTGCATAAATGGCCAGAACATCAACCCCGTCTGAAAAAAAAGACAAGCATGCAAATCATTTATAGACTTACACAACCTTTGTGACACACAGCTGAAACTTTGTCTTTCAACTTTAGCGTGTGAGATGAATGTGAATGACTACAAGTCAGAGTTAGATGACATCAGGAGAGCTCTCCCAAAACCAAATCATACATGATAAGCAAACTGTTTGCATACACTGTCTTCCAAATACAATGGGCATCAGTTTTGCTTGAATGCGTACTACACAAGTTAACTGTCACAACATGCCACTGCTTGCTCTACTTTTCGGACGCGAGCACTTGAGGACAGCTGCTAGCATGACGAACTTGTTGTGACAGCCTGTCTCTGCTCCTGCTCACCTTATATGTATTCAGGAATTTTTCTCTCCAGTCTTCAAAGACGTCCTCTTTTCCCTCCAAGAAGCTGACACCTGGGTGGGAAAATAAAAAAGACAAATGACAGTTCATTCTCTGACTGTCAGCTGGAAAATGATTTGACTGATGGAACGTTTATAGACTGTAAGTGGACCACAAAAACATAGTGTATATGTCTCATTGGAGAAATAATCACCACAGCACTATGTCACATCATGCTTTCTTAAGCTGTGTGTTTGATATGCTGGCACAAATATTGCAACTCAAAACAATATCAGTACAACAGCAGCATATGATGTTTTGATTAAGCATTAGGATTATAGGATTTGAATTGCCGATTTAATATAGTTTGCCGTTTCCTCTTTAGGCCTTGGATTTATAAGATTTGAGTTACTATAAGGTTTTTTGCGAGGTCATCCATATACTTGTTTGTAAGTGTTCGATATTTGAATTTAAGTCCACACACACAGTAGTATTAACTAGGGCTGTCTGGAATACCACTTTTTGGGCTCCAAAACTTCAATGAGACATATTCAGAGGTATTTGAAGCTTCTTGGAGCAGCACGGCATGGCATGGCACGGCAGGCTGACATGTTCCTCTCTGCACTATTGTACACACACACACCTCTACACACAACAAACAGCAATATCCGTCCAAGAATAACTAATAATAATTAATGTTGAATATGAATAATGAATAACGTGGGGTTATTTCTTATTTTATAGCCCATTTGGGAGTTAGACATTATTATTATAAACTGTACTTATTTATAAAATACATATGTATATATATTTAAAAAACAAAGTATTTGAATAGTGATTTGGAGGTTGAATACCAACGGTCAAAGCTTTGAAGCATCTGGGTCAGCCCTAGACTAACCACTACTTTTTCTCATGTAATACAACAGGACTTTTAAAGGAGCATTCAGCGATATTGCGAGTTCTCGAGGATACTAATCCTGATGTTGGAAGGTGCACATCCCTCAAGTCTGAACTCTGCAGCCCTCATTTAAGACAAATATGAAGTCTAACTTTATGTGCTTGGAGCATATCTCCGTAATGACTTTCATGTGACCTCTGCTAGTCAAGGTATGTTTCACAGGACAATGACCAACTGCTGATCATTACACCACAGAAGAAGAACACTGAGTTGGGGTCAGGTTACAAACTGACAGTTTGAAGCTAACCATTAGCTGGCTCTCAGTGAGTCCTCTGTGGGCTGTCAGCAGCCGTCCTGTCCCCCCTGCCGTCCCGCTAGTCCCCCAATGACCTGTGTAGAAGACACTGGTAGCCAGCGGTGCCGCCATGGTCTGGTCCAGGAGCAGCTTCCTCACCACCATCCGGACGGAATTCCCGGGAAACCTCCGCTCCAGGAACCGCATCCAGAAGAAATTGAAGTTGCCATGGAAACTGAACGCGACCAGGGCCACGTTCCGTGTGTGTCTCCAGTCCATTTCCTCCCTCCGCGAGAACCACTGGTGGACGAAGTCCCCGCCGGCGAACAGGCAGCCGTACAGCGTAACGTTGGTGACCCACGGAAACCGACGGACATGCCGGACAAACGCCTGTCTCATTATATTTTACGGTTACGGTCGCACAGCGGAATGAAATATGATGTTAGCGAAACGTAGGTTACTCAGGTTAATGTTAGCTAAATACCACAAATCACACCATCGTCCCCTCTGTATGAATATCTCACACCGAATATCCGTCCGGATTTCGATGTAAAAGGCTTATATGGACGACAGGATTAGTGTATTTCCTCGTGAAAAAAACTCGCAAATTGATATAATCTCCGACTGGATACTCGCTTGTTATATCCCATCCGACACCCGGTACGGGACCTGCCGGTCTGTCTCCGCCGGCCGGATCGGGTCTGCGTAAAAGGACCACGCCCCCTTTACGTCACAGACCCGCCGTAGGCCGACCGTGAGGGCGGAGCCAGAGTTGTGGTCACAAGTTGTGGTAAATCAATGTGTCAGAGCAACTTATCAGCGCTTAAACGAGGTGATCTGGGTTTGCTGCGGAAAAATACTATCACCAGACTATAGTGTGTATCAGTGGGGGTCAAGCAGGGCCAGCTCTAGCCCCTTTTGGTGGCTCTAGATGGGGTTCAATCCCCAGAGCCCTGACCCAACACATCATCCAGCTGGGGGGATATCCCAGCTGGCATTGGACAAACGTGGGGTACACCCTGGACAGGTCGCCAGTCCACCGCAGGGCACATAGAGACACACAACCATTCACACTCATATGTCTACAGGCATCAATTAACCTAAACTGCATGTCTTTGGTCTGTGGGAGGAAGCTGGAGCACCTGGAGAAAACCCACGATAACATGGGGAGAACATGCAAACTCCACACAGAAGAGTCCCAAGCCGGATTCAAACCTGCGATCCCCTTGCTGTGAGGAGAGAGTGCAGCCACCACCGTGCAGTCCTCAACACGTCAGACAACACACACAAAAAATGAGTTTTATTTTCATAAATAATGTATTTAGGGGCTGCACGGTGGTGCAGTGGTTAGCGCTGTTGCCTCACAGCAAGAGGGTCGCAGGTTCGATTCCGGCCTGGGGCTCTTCTGTGTGGAGTTTGTATGTTCTCCCCGTGCAAGCGTGGGTTTTCTCCAGGTACTCCGGCTTCCTCCCACAGTCCAAAGACATGCTGTTTAGGTTATTTGATGACTCTAAATTGCCCGTAGGTGTGAATGTGAGCGTGAATGGTTGTCTGTCTATATGTTGTCTGTCTCTATGTGCCCTGCGATGGACTGGCGACCTGTCCAGGGTGAACCCCGCCTTCGCCCAATGCCAGCTGGGATCGGCTCCAGCCCCCCCCGCGACCCCTAACGGGAAAAGCGGTTGACGATGGATGGATGGATAATGTATTTATTGGTCCGTGGTATTGTTGGCTTAAAAGTAATTAGTCAGTTTCATTACAATTTACACCTTTATTAACAAATAAGTGAGAATGGGCAGATGAAAGAGAGAGTAAGAGTTACAGGGGATTCTTTGTTCGTTTGTTACCTCAGTGCAGAAAATTAAGGTGCCAACTCAGATTTAAAAAAAAAAGACTGTATGTAATTTTTTGCTCATATAAATGTTTTGAATATTTTTTTTATTGGCAACATGTGAACAGGTTGTAACCATCCATCCATCCATCTGCGACTACTTATCCCGTTAGAGGTTGTGGAGGGGCTGGAGCTGATCCCAGCTGACACTGGGTGAAGGCCGGACACCCTGGACAGGTCGCCAGTTCATCGCAGGGCTGACACATTGAGACAAACAAGCATTCATGCTCACATTCACACTTACGGGCAATTTAGAGTCACCTGCATGGGACTATGGGAGAAAACTGGAGAACCCGGAGAAAACCCATGCTAACACAGGGAGATATGCAAACACCCCACCCTCTTGCTGTGAGGCGACAGTACTAACCACTACACTACCATACTGCCCTACAGGTTGTAGCCTAAACGCAAAAACGAGACCTTCCACGACTTTCTGTGTTTCCTTTATTATCCTGTAGGCTGCTTTTAATATGAAGAAAGTTGGACATTTTTTCTCTGATAAAAGCTGGCAAAATTCTTAAGACAAGTTAAGATAAGATGAACCTTTATTAATCCCCAGAGGGAAATTCGGGAATGAAACCATCTTAACGGATAGGTGAGCTAACATTACTGCCAAACGTGCGACATATACAGTGATATTGTGGTTTTAGCTGTCAATAATGTTCAGTCTTGTGTGCGTAGCCTCACTGTTTTGACTGATGCTCACTTGCGTCTATGAAGTGCGGCAACAGGATGTTGACTGTCATTGACTTAACAGAGACAGGTGTAACTGTTAAGAAGTAATTTGTGATTCTTACATATGACCACTGTCATATATATTTTTATTTGTTTTTATTTTTTTTTAGGAGTGACCAGCACCCCTCAGACGGTGACGCCCTAGGCAACCACCTATAAACACCACATATATGGCCTGTTTCTTCAGCCACCCAGCCCTGGGGTCAAGGGACCTTCAGTGCTTCAGTGAAACATACGTGCACTGGACATACGTGCAATAAGGACTCATGTGCAACTATGTCATCTGCTTGAATTATAGGAACAGGACAATTATTTATTGATAATAAATGGACATACTTCTGGCTTTATTTTTATTTTTATTTTTATTTATTTTTCTTTTCTTTTTCTATTATGTATATACTAAATTATTATTTTTTATTTGTATCAATATTGTTTTTAAATCTATGCATGTCTTCTATTGCACTATCCACTTGCTGCTGTAATGGGTAAATTTCCCCACTGTGGGACTAATAAAGGAATATCTTATCTTATCTTATCTCTTATCTTAAATAAAGCCTTGTTTAAACCCACCATACTCTTTGTAATAGCTCTCAAAATTAGTGAATTTACCTACCTGTCTGCCAAGTAACATGTGAAATCAAAAACGCTAATACCAATATTAATGTTTTAGAATTAAATCAAAAAGATAAGAATATGTTAGCCGAATCATTCCTTTATAGCGGTGCTTCTCAAAGTGGGATCCATGGCACTCTGTCTGGGGGTCCCTGAAATAATCTGCTATAAATGATGAAATTATGCTGTATCATTAAAAAGTGTATATCTACAGATGGGGACCATTTGCATCAATAAAATAAGCATATTGTGTCCATTACTCCCGCCCATGTTAGCTTTGGGCCAGTAGAAACTCTGATATGATTCTGACACACGGTAATAAGTCCATTTATTTAAGTCGAAGTACTGACTGAAAGTCAGCTTTATTGGTAAGTTTCAACATCTGGATTTACTAGGACTAATCCAGTCTTGCTACTATTCATTTACTGAAAGCTTTTAAGATCAATTACTTGAAATGTAGGCTACAAATGCTGTCAAGCTGAGTTCAAATGCAATTTGAATAAAAGCACCTGCTCTTTTAAAAGGTATATAAGTGGTATTAATATCCAATAACACTGCAAATTTCCCCACTGGGGGACTAATAAAGTAGTATCTCTTCTTATCTCAACATGATTCAAATTGAAATATGTTTCCAATTATCACTATGAAACAGGTCTGAAGTATTTAGAGTGAATACAAATAGTTAAGTGTGTAAGAGCACAAATGGTAGTAAACATATGCTTACTCTGTGTTATAATTATGAGTGGGTCCTTGGAAAATTTTCTCCCCCTTAAGGGGCCCCGGCCCCAAAAAGTTTGAGAACCCATAATCATATAACATAAAGAAACTATATACATACATTTATGGCCAGGATATGTTCACTGTTCAATTGTTGTTCATGTGGTTCAATTTCATTAACTCTGAGCACAAAACATACATGTGACAATTTCAAACTAGATTTGACCATTTACATTTATTCAACAACAGGTATAGTATGTTCACGAGTTGCACCGAATGCTTTAAGCACCTTGCAACACACACATAACACAACAGATGAAAAGGCCTTATACAGTACATATGGTGTTGTTTTCATTTTTAACAATTTCAAAAAAAAGGACAAAACTAGAAAATCATATTTTGTTGTGTTTGACAAGAATCCACATCATCCCTCTCAGATGACTATACATTGACACAGGCAGTTTCCTAAAACATACACACCCATGGCCAAGTATACAGCAGTATGTGATGAAATTATTTCATTCTCATCAGAGAGGTGCATTTCTAGAAAAAAAAAATAAACTTTGCTAAACTCTTCCGACAATGCAGTGCTCAGCAATTAGTATTCGCTGTTTTAAACAAGGTGCCAAATGAACATTCTTAATGGTTGTTGCAGCAGGTTCTCCCCAGCTGAAATTATTATTTAACAGCAGGTCAGGCTTTATATCATGTGCATGGTGTCAATTTTTTTAGCCATTATATACATATTGTGCATACATTTCAAAAGTTAAGTTTTACATTGTAATACCTCCCAGAAATGTATTAGTTTTCAGACAAAAAAAACTTGCTTGAGATAGGCATGGTTTAATTTCCAGGCGACACAATAACTGGTTGACAAAAGGCAGTTAAATTACGTTTGAATACTAGAAGCTGATTGACAGTACAACAATGGATTCGTGCAAGATAGGAAATAAATAGCAAAAAAAAAAAAAAAAAAAAAAAAAAATGCTTAGGGAAATGTGCAACCATAGTGTTTGCTCTAAACAAAAAGCAATTGATAAGAAAGTTTTTGGACATAAATCAATATTAATTATTTCCTTTAGTTATTAAAACAGGCAAACATAGCAGGACATTAAAGGGGAACACCACTCAAATTAAGCAGGTCCAATATGTTATTCCCATGGCGGAGGAAAGTTCAGTCAGTCAGTATTAGTGAATGTGAGCTCCTCCCTCTCAAAGCCAGAAACCAGAGAAGGAAGTTTCAAACTTGTGACGTCACAAAGTCTGGAGCTACTCCATAGACGATGAATGCGAGACTCATTTTATGGACCTACAGAACGTTTGTTTTCCTTTTTAATATACAAATGAATTTTATAATATTGTAGTGCTCTCAGTTGTGAAATATAAAATGTTCCCATATACTCAGATCATTCCCCTGGGTGCTCTCTGTGTCATCTGGAACATATCTCCCCAGTCAATGTCTATGGAGCAGCTCCACACCATATACCCTACAATATCACAAGTTTGAGTTTTAGCGCTCTACTAACATTTTTTGCATTGTCTTAGAACATAGGAATAACATGTATGACTTTTGAAAATGGGTGTAGTTCCCCTTTAACTTTAACTTACAGTGAGTTTTTCACCACCTCACAAAAGTGGAAAAATGAACTGTTATAGGCATGAACAGAAACCCTTGTGTATCGTCTACTCTCTCTACTGGACCAGCCAGATGGGACAGGAGAGCCATTCAACATACATACAGTATGTCCAACCACGATAAGACACAATGAACAAAAAACAGATGATCTTGGTGGATGGGTCACAGTGTTTCCATTGAGATGAGAGGCAAAAACAGTCAGGTTCCATGTTAAGGTCCAGTGAGCGATAGGTGTGGTGTAGGGTTCTCTGACTAGACAGTCCTCTCCCAGTCCCCCCTCTCAGTCCTGTGGTAGAGCTGTGGCTGACCCCCAGGGAACAGGCTGTCAGAGTTGGGGTGCTCTAAAAGGAACTGGATGGTGGTCTTCATGTGCTGGACGAAATGTGGCGGCTCAGCCATCGGAGACGTGGATAGGTACTGGGCATGAGAAAGAAACAGCAAAGTCAATGTCTGTATCATGTCACTTTCTGGGCTTTACACTCACTTTAAGAGAGTTTGAGACATAACAGAGGCCTTGAATGGAGCATGAAAAATAGGGAAGTATAACGGCGCGTACACACTGTAAAGGACAGAGGATGTCATATCCTGTACAGATTGTAAACCCCCCTGAGGCAAATACGTGATTTTGGACTATACAAATTAAATTGACTTGACCTTTTAAGGACAAATTACTTCCACATTTCTTTACCTTTAAAATTGTGTCATCATTTTGTGACAACCAGAAGGCGATATCCAGATTTGGAGACCACTTGCAAGGCCCGATTTTAACAAGCCCTCGACTTGAGTCATATATGTCTGCCATCTGCCAGAAAAAAAAAACAAAACATTCATCATATTAACAATCTTTGCATTGAGATTGTTTCCTTTTAGTTTTATAAATAAATATAAATAAAACAACCACATTATTAATTCAGAAGACATCTTTGTTTGGTACAGATCAATCATTTTAATGTTTTTCAATGAATTATCTTTTCCTCTGATATAGCAAATCAATTCACAATTGCAATATCAATCAAAATAATCACAGTTAGATATATTTTTCAAAATTGTGCAGCCCTAATCTGTATTCTTTATTTGTTTATATTTATAATGATCTCTTAAAAAAATAGTTTTGGGTATGATTTTGTGCATGAAAGAGAAACAAAAAATTACAGTATTCACACAAAGAAAACAACATTTTACATCTTACAGTACCTGTCCCCCAGTGAAGGTCCTTGCTGATCGCAGCTCCTCTGCTGGTCCTTTATGAGTGAATGACGAAGGGAACACTTCCCCTGTTTTAACATTTACACCTGTGCACAAACACAAAATATATTAAAGGTCACATGCCATGAAAGCATTGCCCTCACCCTGCAGCATATTCATCACGTACCTATTCCATATACTACAGGCCTATGAGTTCCATCAACAATGATGTCGTTCATTTCTACACAAAAAGAAGAAAGCAGAAGGGTTAACTGAATGAAGGCACGACTGGTAGAATATTTCTAAATAATTGAAAACAAGTATGAAAGTTACCTGTGATGCAACATGTTTCCAGATGAATATCCTCTTTCAGTTTCTGGAAAGCTGCTGTAAAGTAAAAAGAGTCTTTCTAAGTGTTACAAAGCTCAAAATGCCGCCAGCGTAATATTACAATGAGACAGGAGGTCATTTGAAAGACTATACCCAGTATGTTAAGGCTGAGTTTATGGGATGTTTTGGACTCATCGTTAAATCCGCCGGCAAGATGGAGCTCAAGTCTGCATAGAGGAAAGCAAAGCAAAGGAGGAAAAGAACATCTGAATAGGATGTGTACTTTGATTGTGTGCATTTATTTGCGTGTTTCGTACCTGCCCTCCTTACTGACGTTACTCAGTGACATCACAGTTTTCACAAGGAGAGGGATTTCAGACCAAGTGCTGGAACCATCACAATGAGCAAGGCAAACAGCTCCACTTCCTAGGAAATCAAAAATTACCATGGCAGACATTAATAATGTCATTCCTAGCTATATACACAGGCAGAATATGGCACACAGTGTGATGCTATTGAAAGGAACATTACCAGTGTGTCGCACTACAACCAAATGGCAGGTGGTGGCATCACCAGATCCAAGTACTGAAACACAGTCTGTGATAGGTAAGACAAAAAGCACGTATTATCATTATGATCCAGAATAGCTGACCAAGAATACTGTCCGGGAGTTAGATACAGGCTAACAAATGTTGTGATTGTTGGATTTCAGACAGTTTCAAACCAGTCAGTAGTGGATCCAGTGTTCGGATCTCTTCCTTACAGTTGTTCTGATTCACTTTGGCTCAATTTTCAAATGAGAATTATTTTTTTCAAAACAATAAGCTCAACTCTCTGAACAATTAGTTTATTGTTCACAACAGATTAGGTTTTCTCATTCATCGTCCTCTTCACAACTTCTAAACACTCTTTCATTGTTTGAGCCATCACATGCAAAATGATCCATTCAGATACCAAAATCTGTCAGACTAAATGCATATTTCAGAAATAAATATCTATGACATGGTGTCATGAACAATGAGCAGGTACAATTAGTTGTTTTTTACTGAACTACAGCATTTTTTTCATTGTGACAGGGTTTTTAGCATGGATGTCATATTGTGGCAAATTTTCTGTTCATTATTTGACTTTACATGAAAGATCAATGACGAATTTTCTGTTTACAGTACATGCAACTTATTTCTACACAAATATATTTACTGTACACACGTGCAAATCCTGTTTCTGTGTATGCATACATATCTGTGCGTATTGTAGCCTACATTACTGACTTTTCCCAGTAAACTTTAACCTACTGTTGAAATGGGAATCTAAAGAGCTCAGTGTGATACACAACACCATTCAGCTGGACAGAACTGACAGTCTGGTATAGTACAGAAAGTGATCAGTGTCAACACAAAGAAGAACAACAGAGATTTGTAACAGTCCAATCAAGAAAGTGCTTATTCAAATAGTCCTTATTCAAAAACACATGTATTGTGGCTGAATTTACTGCATTAAAGACTACTGAGGCCTCTGTTGGTGGAGACTAAATTTTGTAAGGGATTGTCACCACAACTAAGGGTACATTTATCTAGTTTTATACATTATTCATACATAATAATTCACAATAACCTTTGGGTGAGCTGAGCAAAGACAAGGGTTGATAGTCAGATGATCTGTTCCAGTAAACAGGCTTTACTTACTGTCTGCTGGTGTTGTTGCAGCAAACTCTCTTTGTTGGACATACAAGAAGCACTTTGGGTCGACATCAACAAGTGGCTTGGAGCGAAATGTTCTTGCATTTTCCTGTGACATAAAAGTAAAAGTAAAATGTATTACTTAAAGACAGGGATTTGTGGATTTGTCACGTTGAAACCAAAACACTATCAGGCTGTGATATTCATTGAGTTTACTTCACAGTTCACAGTTATCAATACAAATTGTACTTATTCGAGTTCTTATTCGTCTTATTAGTATTTTTATTTCACAACACAATTTAGTTTGATAGTTGTCATGAAAAAGAAACACGTAAAAGCAAGGACTCCCTGGATTGCTATATGTATAAAAACAGTAGTATTATCCAACCCACTCGGAATGATTTGCATCTACCTCCACATGTCGCACCCATATCCTATTCATAAATATATCTACCGTTTCGCTGTTATAAAACCATTATCTACAGAAAAGTACTGTTAACTGCAGACAGTTTTTCAGTAAGCTAAATTCAGCCACACTTTCTAGAAACAAACCTGTAAATGTGGATATTTGTCGAACAGTTCCGCTGTCGAGCTTATGCGGTCAAGTCCTCTATTTTGAATTAACAACGGCATTTCCTGAAGCGATGTCCACTGTGAAATCAGTAGGTCGTCACACTATTATAAAGACAAGTAGCTTCATATTTTTATGGCTTAATATCTCATATAATTTATAACTTCACATAGCGCAGTAACCGGAAAAGCAGCCCATCGGCTTCGGGTTGGGTTGAACTTCCTGGAAGACTTTCTTCTTCTACTGTTTCCAAAAAGAGGCTCGCAGTTGACACACCGCCACCAACCGTTAAAAAGCGCTGACGTGTACACGAATGGAATTCACCATTCTTGCTTAGCGAGTATTAGTACGTAGTGGCAGTTATATCTGAACGTTGCTACGTAGAAGTACTAGTTGAAGTTACGTCGTCAAAGAGGGCAGGGAGGGAAGGAACGAAACTTGACGTGACGCACACACCAATTGTTTACCAAATTCCGCATTTAAGCGTAAATATCGCCTAATATTCATGCAGTAGCGTCAATTGTGCGTACTTTGTTGTTTTCTAACAGCGCACGGCGTAAACAAACCGGCGTCAAACGTTAAAGTTTACGTGACAGATATTGCGGAGAGGATAGTTAGCTAACGTAGCTAACGTAACGTTACTGTTTTCGCCAACATGAGAGGGGGTTCCTCCTATGGAGACAGGGGCCATGGACGAGACAGGTAAGTTTGTTGTTCATATATAGAAATAACACGCGTAATGTGTAGACTTAACAGGACGTTTGATCCAAATCCATACGTGTTAAGAGACTGTAACACGGAAAGCTCAAACCTCCCGAAGGCCTCTCTGCAGTTTGTAGTTAGTATCAGTATGTAAACATCGCACTGGGTCATGTTATCACCAGAGTATGTAAACACAAAACGTCACTGGTCACAATTATTGATTTGTTTCCTCTACAGGAGTGTGGAAATTTCAGTCATTGTAGTTATATAAATTAAATGACTATATGCACGGTGAACCCTCCAGACTTGCAGACTGAGCTTAGCATGGTATTATTACACTCATCTGAAACACTAGTTTTACATTTTACATTTCCTGTTTGTGTGTCTGACTCTGCATATTAGGACATTATAACGCACGAATGCTGATTAATATGTCTAGGCGTATATTTGCAGTATCTAACTTTATTACATAATTGCACTTATAGATATTAAATGAAAGAACAGTCTTTCATGTCTTCAAGTAAATATAGGACATTTAGGCCATGTAATGACTGGTTGAGCTCTGTAATAAAGTCCTCTAATAAAATCTGCATGGGCCCCTTGTGGACTTGGTGAAATACAGAATTGGCACTCTGGACTTCCTGAGAATAATAATTCAGCATGTATCGTGAAGTCTGGGCATATAGATTCAGCTGTAACTATGTTGGTTACAGACAAACCTAAAAGGCAGATACAAATGATCATCACGTGACCTCTGTGGTGAGGGTAGTAACTGCTGTGTAGACACAGCAGCTGTTGATAGTTGACGGTCATTGACATTATGTAAGCAAACATGGAGAATATACAGTCCATTGCTGCAGGTAATGTTTTGCTGATTCCCTTGTGCACTTCATCTCTCAGGCCACGGTTTGGGGCAATGAGCAGTCGCAGTGGACCCCCACCAATGAAGTTTGGGAATCCAGGGGAGCGTCTCCGCAAGAAGAGGTGGAATCTGGACGAGCTGCCCAAATTTGAGAAGAACTTCTATGCTGAACACCCTGAGGTCCAACGCATGAGTCAGGTAAATCTTAGTACTTCTCTCTCACAATCACAAACAATAAGTGAATCATAATTTGAGTTTGTTTTGATCATATTTACATCAGTGTCCCTCATATGGTGGCCATCATCAATGATGTTGTAGTTGCAGACAGTACTGATACACTGAACAACAAACAATGACAAATTTAAACCCCTTATTGATGAAGTACAGTCATGCTCGTGTCCGATGTAATGTCTCCTCATAATCATATTTCTTTAAGTCTGAGTAATTTCAGCCAAAGGTAATCTAAAAAATATTGATAATGTTTACACTGTATTCCTTTTTTATTTACTCTTTTGTAAATGTGCCTTATACACACAGTATATACTCTGTATCCATCCTTTGTGGGTGGTGGGACCACCCATAAAGGATGGTAAGTATGATCTGGGAATCTGGAGTGAATTTATTTTATTTATTTATGTATATGTATTCATTGTGTATTCATTATTAGCATTATTTATTTATTAATTGTATTCTTACATAAAAATATAATTTTTCTTTCATCTTTTTCTTTATTTATATATTTTATTATTATTAACATGTTTTTCACATTATTATTATTATTATTATTATTATTATTATTATTATTATTATTATACACCGTGTCCAAATTATAATTTTTCTGTTTTTTCCCTCTTTGTTATATCCAGCATGAAATTGAAGAGTTTCGCAGAAAGAAGGAGATCACCGTCAGAGGGTCTAACTGTCCAAAGGCGATCCCCTCTTTTCACCAGGCACAGTTTCCTCGTTAGTAAACCAAACATTATACACACTACAATTTCTAATCTCTGGGAAACATTACCATATACAGTAAATAACTCCATCACTCACTCAAGTATGTAGGGATTTCAAAATATCATTAGACCAACTCTAAATGACCAGTTGCAGTGTTAGTAAAACGAGTCTTACAAGGACTCATGGTATGTTTACAAGGAGAAAATGTCTAAGGTTAATGTCATTAATGCCAAATGAACCCTGACAGAGTGAGCAGCGGGAGAGGTTCATTTTGCAATAAAGACCTGCTCACTGTGCATTACTACTATCTAAACAGATCAATAATTTCACACAAAATATTGATTTATATTTTATCAATTTTAAAATGATTTTATTGCTTTTGCTAAAAAATTGTCCTCTTGCTGTGAGATTAGAACTGTGTCCATAGCATTGGTGTGTTATTCAAAGCAGCGGTGTGCTATAAAGAAATAACACACCATAGAATGCCTTAATTAACCAGTTAGATCTGAGTATTCAGCAAAGCTGATTGTTCTTCTGATGGAAAGACTGAAAGATAGAAACCACACTAACAGACCAGCAGTGTAACTGTCTTGTTGATTGTCTCCTCCCTTCTTCTGGCAGAGTATGTGATGGATGTGCTGATGCAGCAGAACTTCCAGGAGCCAACAGCGATCCAGTCTCAGGGCTTCCCTGTGGCCCTGAGTGGCAGGGACCTGGTGGGGATCGCACAGACCGGCTCCGGAAAGACACTTGCTGTAAGGCTGCCTGGTTATCTTCCTGCATGTTGATGAAACATCAAAGGAACAATATGTAGCACTGACCGCTAGCGTTTAAAATGGGTAAGAGCAGTCCAAATTCGAAACACTGGAGCTGTCGCCTGTCTGCTCCTCCAGTATGATTAATAGGAGCGGATGTTTTCTTAATTTGGGGATTACCTTCTAGAAACAATCGCCGTAGCCTCTGACCAGCACTAGCTGGAATCACATCATCAGCTGTGTGTCTTAAATACTCGCTGTCTTGATAACCCAACTGCACATAAACCACAGAGAGATGTGCTGAGCATTTTCAGGTCGGGCAGAATCCCACATTAACATTATCTCTGTTGATCCAGTTTGTTAGCTTGCTTCCATGGCTGCAGAAGGCTGTATTGAGCGCCAATGTGTTTTATATATGGCAGGGGGTGGTGAAATGGGCCGTGGACGGGATCACACCGATGGTCCGGACTGAAATGGAAATTTCAAAGGAGAACAAATTGGCTGTTATTGTTGTCACAGTGGCCAGTATTTCAGTATAGCATGTTCCCTTAATCTCTGCTGACTTATCATGGTCATTTTATGATTCATTACAGTGGATATATTACATATTGGTCTTTTAAATGCAGTTTAGTTATAAAAAGCTATATACAAAAGCTAAATACAAAGTGCTGACACTGTAACATAAAAGGAAAATTGAAATGTGTAAACCAAGGGTGTTAAAAGGGATTCAAGGGAGAATGGATTGGTTTGCCTGATTACCTTTGGACACAATATTAAGATATGAATATTTAATTGTCTTTTGTGCTGTTTTTATTCCATGCAGTATCTTCTTCCTGCTATTGTACACATCAACCACCAGCCCTATTTGGAGAGGGGAGATGGCCCAATTGTGAGTACAAATGAATGTGTTGTGTTAGATAGCGTTTTGTCAAAATCATACTAGGGTCATTTGTGTTATGCAGCCTCAACATTTCAGCCTCATGAATTTTGGGAAAAAAAAGAAAGAAAAGATGGATTTTAGTCTTTTTTTAATTATTTAACATAGTGACATGTTTAACTTTCAGGAAAACATATTGGCCAATCACAGGCACTCAAATAATAATCCTTATGGTTAGACTGGTTTTTATTGGTCTATAGACAGGGTGGAGAATTTTGAGCTAAGTTAGCCATAGCTCTGTGAGTGATGCACAGCTATCTTTTATAACTATATTAAATATGTTTTAAAAATATTTTGATTGGACCAACATTCTTCATAATTTAGCCAAACAGGGCGGAGTGTAACAAATAGATTAACATCATGAAGCATGGAAAGTTTATGCTCACCCTACTTAACTTGCTTGAGTTCTTTCCAAAAAAAGTTGCTTCCTGAAAATGGGAAAATGGTCTCAATGGAGTGAAATGGTTTCGAGACAAAAATTAAGTTTTTTATTTCATAAATAACTGAATTTCTTAGAATGAAGAAGAAATGAGAAAGAGTAACAGAGGTGAAAAATGTATTTGTTTTTCTTTATTTGTTCATTTGTTACCTCAATGCAGAAAATGAGGAAGGGTGTCTACATATACAGTGTATGTATGTGTATAAACAGTAGAGAGATAGAGAAAATTATTATATATTATATAATTCATGGGGACAGAAATGTTGTTGTATAACAGCAATGACAACCTTAGTGTGGCTAATTAGTCTTTAAAACCTTTATCATTCCTCTTCGTCCTCTCTTCATAGTGTCTGGTGGTTGCTCCGACCAGAGAGCTGGCTCAGCAGGTTCAGCAGGTTGCATATGACTATGGCAAGTCCTCCCGCATCAAAAGCACCTGTGTCTATGGTGGAGCACCCAAAGGACCACAGATTCGAGACCTTGAGAGGGGTAGGCATGGATGTAGATGGCACATGCAATAGATTCTTTAAAATAGTTTGAAATTCAAAACCTTTGTATCAAAAATCCTGTTTAATCTACATGTGTATTTTTGAGTGCTTTCCCAGCTTTGGGGTGTTGAACTAAGTCGACTTTGAAAAAAATCTTGTGATAACACACTGTTGTTAATTCAGTTCAATTCAGTGTCAAATTATTAATGCAATTACTAATACAATTGAACAACATATTTGATTCATGAAAAAACACAGAGCTATATTCTGGTATGTAAAAGAACCACAGACAGACACACTCACACACACACACACACACACACACACACACACACACACACACACACACACACACAAAAAAAAAAAAACTCTTTCATGTGTGACTTCCACAGCTGCTGCCTGGTATTTCAGCCCACACCACATTTCTCTTTGAGGTGTGGACATAGACATTACAGACAGAAATTGTTGAACTGCTCGCACAGAAAGTGTTGAACCATTAGTGAAATATCTGCCTGAGCATCTCATAATGTGTGTATCTTTTTTATTTTCCTGTTGATTTTGTATGACTCTAGGTGTTGAGATCTGTATTGCCACACCTGGTCGCCTCATTGACTTCCTGGAGAGCGGGAAAACTAATCTGCGGCGCTGCACCTACCTAGTGCTGGATGAGGCTGACCGCATGTTGGACATGGGGTTTGAGCCACAGATTCGCAAGATAGTTGAACAAATCAGGGTAGGCTCAGTGAGGCTCAGACTGCTGGTTGTAAAATGATCACCTTGACTTATTAATGTAGAAGTATTTATTAGGGCTGTCAGTCGCTTCGAAATGTTAAGTCGCAATTAGTCCATGATTGTCCATAGTTAATTGCGATTACCCAGTAATCACACATTTTTTTATCTGTTGTACCACAATGTACCTCAAAGGGAGATTTGTCAAGTATTAAATACTCTTATCAGCATGGAAGTTGGCAAATATGCTGCTTTATGTGTATATTTATTATTGGAAATTAACGACACAAAACCCTGACAACTATTGTTCAGAAACCCTCACAGGTACTGCATTTAGTATAAAAAATATGCTCAAACGATAACATGGCAAACTGCAGCCCAACAGGTAACAACAGCTGTCAGTGTGTCAGTGCGCTGACTGGACTATGACTTGCCCCAAACTGCATGTGATTATCATAATGTGGGCATGTCATATCAAGAGGTCAGAGGTCAAGGAACCCCTTTGAAAATTGCTATGCCAGTTTTTCCTTGTCAAAATTTAGCGCACAACAAGCTAGTATGATATGGTTGACACCGCTAGATTCTTTAGGTTTTCTAGTTTCATATGATGCCAGTATCTTCAGTCTAACTTTAAAACTGAGCCAGCTGCAACCTAAAAATCAGAAGTTGTGTTAAAACATTAAAGAGATTAGTGGCATTGTTATCATGTTAACTTTGACAGCCCTAATTTTTTGGTTAAATCGGTTACATGCTTTCTCTCTCTCTGCTTCTTAGCCTGATAGACAGACTCTGATGTGGAGCGCAACCTGGCCGAAGGATGTTCGGCAGCTGGCCGAGGACTTCCTGAGGGACCACGTTCAGATTAATATTGGCGCCCTGGAGCTCAGTGCCAACCACAACATCCTGCAGATTGTCGATGTCTGCATGGAGACTGAAAAGGACCAGAAGTAAGGATAGCCAGTGAGAAAATATCTGACCTTATGTCATGATTATCCCATTAACTGCTGTAGTAGTGTTACAGAACATGAGTTTATCCTTTCACACCGTTGAAATGGAGCTTAGTGCTAGTGATGTGCTCTGATAGTCTCTCCCTGTATACAGACTTTTTCAGCTGATGGAGGAGATAATGGCTGAGAAAGAGAACAAAACCATCATCTTTGTGGAGACTAAGAAGCGTTGCGATGATCTTACCAGGAGGATGAGGCGGGACGGGTGAGAAATGACAATGATAGTAGTTCTACGATAAATAATGTAAATATTTGATAGACAGAAACTGTTCAGAGTCTTCACTAATCTCTCCACTTCATTGTGTTTTTTCTTTCTAGGTGGCCAGCCATGTGCATCCATGGAGACAAGAGCCAACCAGAAAGAGACTGGGTACTTGCAGGTAAGGACACTTGTAATATAGTGATGCCACTTTGCGCCTACCTTTTGTTGGTGATCATTTTCTCATCTAAAGGCCCAGACACACTAAGCCAAAAAAATGAAAAATGAGAAGAGCCTTATGTGCATTTCCTCTTGACTTTACTCCTTTTCTTGCTTTTCTCACTTCTGTTACTCTTCTCGTGCACTGAGTCGTTGAAGATGATTTCTCTTACTGTCGGGCTCTGCGATTCAACATGCTCAATAGGCTGAAAAGCTTCTGACACGGACAGACTAGAGCTGGTGACGTGGGACACACCGCAAAAACTAGGCCGACAGACGCTCGCCAAGGGCCCCAAACTGTCCGATGGCTGAACGTCGGCTTGGTGTGTCAGGGCCTTTTAACTGGTGCTCAGCTGTCATACCTGTGGAGCCACTGGGCAAGACAAATTAGCCAAAACTATTCCTTTCTGCTTATAAGTAGGTGTAGGTACTAGTTTTACTGTTTAATAATCTCCCTGTCTAATTCCTGCTAATATTTTGTTTAATCCTACAGAATTTCGGAGTGGTAAAGCTCCTATATTGATTGCAACTGATGTGGCCTCTCGTGGTCTGGGTATGTCTACTCACACATACAGTTCTCTCTCATAATTATCTCTTCTCTCTCTTTTTCTGCATTTTCCTGTGAATTATATCTTTATTATGTAAATAATATTAATTGTATTACGCACATATGGAGTAACAAAGTCACCACAGTGAATTGATGTTTACAGCAAAAGTGCAACTATTATTTTGACCAATAGGTAAGTATACTACAGATGAGACCAGCAATGAACTGTGGTAAAAAACAAAATGTATATCTAGCACAACATTAAATGTAGAATGATCCGCCTTTGGCTATTGTTAGGTTGATATTGTGACAGATTGTTCCTTTTTTTATAAGAGGTTTCACACCATGACTTTTCCATCATACACAGCTGATAAAGTATGTAGTATTGCTTTCAAATAGAAGTGTGAAAATAAAGAAGATGTAATCCATTTGAATTTGGTGATGTACAATGAAATATATCAGCACATTATATTTAAGAATCTCTCTCAATATATTATAACCTGTCAGTTTAGTATGGAGGCTGCAGGCCTGCTGGGTTTATTGTCTGTTTCTTGTTACCGCAGTAAAAAAAAGCTTCCTTCAACCGGGGCTCTTTGGCATGCTGCCTGAAAGGAGGGCTGCGTGGGGCAGATGCTCCTGTGCACCTTTTCTTATGTCTCCTTTATGGTCTTAGGACAAATTAAGAAGATGCTGCTGCTCATATCACCCGTTCTTCTACATTTAAGATCATAAATTGTGTAGTTGTTCCATTGATATAATCCTTGCCAAATTATATATTGTCATGTTTTGCGGATGCATTTGAGTAGGTCAGCGGCAGCTGAGTTATCCCCAGTTCACCAACAGGAAGGATATGATGGCTTTCTAATTAGCTGGCAGGATAAATGTGAGAAGGGGGGATGAGTGAAGTGTCTTTGACTTGCCAAAATCCCTATGACCATATCCTTGTTCTTTTTTCCCCTCTTCTCCTCTCAGGGTTTGGCAGCACACGGCAGCTATAACAGTCTGCGCTGCTGTCCCTGCCCCCTCTGTCATGTTAAAGTAGAAGCTCGGCTTGTCTCAGAGGGATTAAAGCCCCCTTATTCTTCTTGGGTAACTAAGGTCCCCCTGCCCAGTATTGTCAGTTTAAAATCCAACGAGCCTTCCTTGGGAGAAGCCTGAGGTTCCTGTTTGTCTGCCCATCACTCCGTCCCAAAAAGCAGACAGACAGGGGGGAGAGAGAGTTAGACGGGCTCGTCTGGATCCAGTCCTGGCCAGGGTCTGAGGAGGGTCCTGCCATGCAGCGAGAGAGCAACAGAACCAGCCGTTGTGTGCATGTGTGTGTGTGTTTAACGGTTGTGCTCCCGTCTGGCGTTGCTGGTGTGTGCAGAAGGTGAGGGATGAATCCTGTCTCCCTCCCCCTCAGCCCCTCACTATAAACCAGGACTGATCAGGGGGGACTGACTACCTTTGTAAAAACAACATGACGGGGGTAAGTACCTCTCCGCCCCTTTCTCTTAACTCCTCTATGAGCTCACCACACATTCAGCTACTTCCACCGTGCTCATATTTTAGCCCAAGGAAAAGCACAGTTTTTATCCTGGCACATCGTTATTCAGTCGGTTGGTGAAATGGCTTCCCTCTGTCATGATGGAGGGGAGAAGGTCGACTTGTTGATCAGCAGTGCTGTAAGAGCCCCACGTCTTCTGTAATAAGAAACAGACTCCTTGTCTTCACACGTTTTTGACCAGTAATCACATTGATGTGAAGACTATGAAGCCAAAACAGCTGCTCGATGTCAAAAACCTGAAGTCAAGTTAAGCTATAACTGTACTGGATTTAAATCAGTTATAAAGGTGGTTAACTGAAATGAATGGATGTATGGATTTTTGCACAGTGTCTGACAAAGCAGGTAAGTTACTCTATTTGTTTAGATTGTTATTAACAATATATATGTTATATTTTTGTTAATGTAATGCAAAGCATGTATACCATATATTTTTTTATATATATTATATAAATGATCAATTTATTTTCCCAGAAGCTTTTCCCCCTGTGACATTATCATCTTTGTCCTTTCCTCCATGCTGTAAAACTGATTATCTTTATCCAAAAGATGTGGAAGATGTCAAGTTCGTCATCAACTATGACTATCCCAGCTCCTCTGAGGATTATGTCCACCGTATTGGACGTACAGCCCGCAGTACCAACAAGGGCACGGCCTACACTTTCTTCACCCCAGGGAACCTGCGGCAGGCCCGAGACCTTGTCCGGGTACTGGCGGAGGCCCGGCAGGCCATCAACCCTAAACTGCTTCAGCTCGTGGAGTCAGGACGTGGTGGTGGAGGTGGTAAGAGGGACCAACTAAAGCTGAGTTTCCACCAAAAGTTCCCGGGATTTTTAGTCCCTAGAACTACTTTTAAGGTACTAAAAGTTTCCTTTAGCCCACTGTCTGCATTTCCACCACGGTCTAAAGACCTGCAAAAATCAGGCAAACTAGTCTGCCGAAAAAGAAAAATCAACATGACATGGGATGAAAGCTGCTGGTGGTAACCGCAGTAAACACCCTCTGCAGCCTGCAGTTCAGTGTATCCACCTGTTTCATTTAAAGAACATGCTGAGAAAAAAAAAATTAGGTTTATTCTCACTTGTTTTACACAAATGAAACTAAAAACATCTGTCTCCACAGTAAACCATCTGCTGAGTGTCTGATGGTTATTTATTTGTGCTTCTCAGCTTGCACGATCTCTTTCTTTCTGTTTTATGTTACCGTTAAAGCTGATGAAGCAGCAGTGCTGTGTGTGTTTTCACCAATCAGCGATGTTCCTCCCTGCAAAGTCCACCCTGAAAGTTCCTCTACTTTCACACAGTTCTGCCCCAAGAACAGGGCCATTTTGGGTGGTAAAAAAAGGCTGCGTAAAATGTCCTCTGAACTTAATTTAGACCTTGGTGCTTGCGATGGAAATGCAGTGAGTTCCTCAAGACATTCTTAGTTCTGGGGGAAAGTTCCTGCGGTGGAAACAGGGCTTTAGTAGGCTATATCACAGTCCATTGTATTGTAAAATTGAAAGGATAAGGATATAATAATAGCTACTGACATGACATTTGTTTGTTACAGGTGGCAGGATGCGTTACCGCAGCAGCAACTCCAACAACCCTAACCACATGTACCAGGGGGAATGTGACCGCCGCATGCACGCTGCTGGCGGCGGCAGCAAAGACAGCCGTAGCGGCTTCAGTCGTGACGGCCGCAACAGCCGTGATGGGGACCGCTCCACTTCCTCCCACAGGGACCGAAGCCGGGATCACAGGAACAGCTACAACTCAGGCTCAGATCAGTACCAGAGTTACAACAGCAGCGGGGGCTACAACTCCCGTGGTGGAGGCCAGTCGGGCGGAGTTCAGAATCAGTCTAGCCAGCCGCAGGGTCAGTTTGGCCAGCCTCCTCCTGCTCCTCCTCCATCATCAGGGGGGCCACAGCCCCTGATGGCTCATCAGTTTGCTCCACCACAGCCAGCGATCATGGGCTTCATGGGGCAACCGTCTTACCCTTTTGGTTCTCCACCCCCTCTCCCTCCGGGCCCTCCACCTCCCCGGAAGTAGATTTATGAGCAACAATTTCATTTGCGCTTTGTTTTTACTCTGACTCTTGTCACCTCCAAGAGACAGGGGTTTGAAATGGTATATATCTAAGGAGGTAAGGGCTTATATTTTCTATTTGTGTCCTACTTTTTAATTCACCTTAATAACCTGATTTTTTTTTTTTTCAACCCTTCATGTTTTCAATCTCAGCTGTCACACACAGTCTCAACCACGTACCTCGGAGGAACAAGTTTCTTGTGTACAGCAATGGATTTCACCAGTTCATTGTCCCTCCCTAATTTAAGTCATCCATCAGCTGTCTTTGCATTTGGTTAGAATGAAAACTAGCATTTATTAGTATTTCTGATATGAACCGTCCCATTCCAGCGCCATGTCCTGCTCTAATATCTTTTGACTTATTTTGTTTGAGGCTTTGGTCAGCAGAATATTCAGATTTTTGCATTGATTTTGGGTTTGTGTTATTCTAAACACCGAAGCAATGCATCTGATTTGTGAATCATCTTCCATTGTTTTAATACCATATTAATACCACTATTTTATTTTTTTAGTGTGATGGACTGTCGCTTGGTTTAGATATAGTTTCTCTCTTTTTTCTGTCCTGTAGCAAGTCAAAACCGCTGTTTCTATTTACCTGTAACTCACATATTGCTTTATCAAACACATCAGCTAATGCAGACCTATTTTCCTGAGGAACGATCCAAATTGTAGTTTGTTGCTTGTTTCCTCTTTCATTCATTGCATTCTTTTTTTCTTAATAAATAAAACAATCAAAGCAGTATTTTCTACTTTGCAAATTATTGATCAAATTATTAATATATCTGGTAAATTCCCATACAAATGACTTTATTTGCCTTAAATACACATTTGTAGTACATTATCAATTTGTACCCAGCAGTGTGTACATGTGTGTGCTTTTATTGGTAAATATACATAATGGCATGAAGCTTTTATTTGCATTAGGAGCTCAAAGGGAAAAGACTGTTTCCCTCCCTCACAAATACGTAACTTGTCACAACACTTAGTTTTGCTGTACCTGTATTTTTAGTTGTGTATCAACCTTAGATATCTGGATACAGTTTAGTTGATGGACACTTTGGGTCTTTAGTTAGATATTTTAAGTTGTTTTTCTTCTTGCTAGTCCAAGTTTATGTTGGCAGTTGACTCATTTCAGAGCTGTACAAGGATGGCAGCTTTCCATGCACAGTGCTTGATCATGTTCATGACTTCTTGCAGTGTACTGCAAACTAAAGCACAGAGGTTATTAAAAGACCAAAGGACGGGATTTGTAATAGGTTTTGTAAAGGGGGAGCTTGGCACTAACTGTGTAGTGTACCATAAATGCACCTCAGTGAATAGCCTGTCTCATGTTTCAGGTAGTTTTCCTGGTCGTGGGAACCGTGTAACTGTAATCAATCAGTGCAGACAGGGACGACAAATCACAGGTGACTAGCTGAGTAAAAACCCTAAAACCAAGCCCTCCATCATTATCATCATATTGTGCCACTGTAGATCCTAAAGAGGAGGATACAGTCGAGAAGATGGAGGATGCGATTAACCTGTAGTTCTTGTGGCAATGACGAAAGGCAAATTTGTGTAGAATAGACCAGTCTAGTCTAATCTCTGACGACGTGTGTGCATAGTTCACAATAAATCGTGTTATGTTCAGTATTTACAATGTGCTCGAGTCATGGAGGACTGAAAGGTGGTTACTTTTATGTCAATTATTGCTTTCTTTCTTCCAACCCTAGACAAGTTGGTGGTGTAGCTGTAGATAAATCTAAGCTAATCTCTATGGTAATGAAATATGATTTCTGGTATTGTGAAACAGGATTAATGGCACTGTGTGATGATGTGAGTTGACCTACCAGAAGAAATCAATGAATTAATCAATACTACTTAGTTGGTAATTCTTAAATGAATCCCTCATTATATACTTTACATGAGGGATATAGTTACACTTTTCACATGAATCTTATTTCCCAGGTGGAACCAGTCTACCTCCAATATCATTTTATTCTTTAGTTTTTATGACCCTCGGTGCTCCAATCGACTCAGTGGACTCTGTGATTATTAGGATGATTCTGTAACATCATTTGACGTCATTTGTTTCACAGAGTCGTTTCTGATAAGGATATGGACATATGAAAACAAGCAACGATCGAACTAGTCATTTGTATACATATGTACAAAAGCAAATGAAAATCAATTGGTTCATCTCAGGCACGTGTGGTAGAATCAAACTGGATGTCAGCGATGTCGACACTCCTCATTTGGGTCAATCAACAGCAGAAAGGCAGCAAAATGAGAAAAGACAAAGTATTGTACTATAGAATGGTTTCATGTGCAAAACTAAAAAGTGCATGAAAGTTCATGTTGTGTAAAATAACTCAAAATCCTGAGTGAAAAAAAAAGGTGTCCTAATCTTTCAAAAACAAAGAAAAGTGCTGAAATTAAAACTTAAATTTAAGTATTTTAACAGCGGCAGAGTACCCTTCCGTTGTAGTCCTATTCAACACACAAACGTAGCGCATGCATGACACAAATATTAAAACCCTGCAATGCTTAAAAACTATGCACCAATTCATTATGTATGCTCCCAGGGAACATCGATGTGGTTTCTCCTGATACTTTTCCAGTTATTACTGCATTTCACATCAACTCCTCATACTCCGAACTGTCTTTGTTGGATAAAGGGGAAAACCACTTCTATGATACTGAGTGATAATTTAGTTTTCCCAATGCAGCTCCAGTAGTTTGCTAATTAGCTGAACTTGATACCATCGCTTCCTTGAACACTGAAGTAGTGCTGAAACTAAAATTCTGATAATCAGGTTATTTATCAGGTAAAAATACCAACTATTCCTCCTCATACATTGAACACACTGGGTGTCTTGGCTGTTGGTCAAACTGTAAACATCACTTTAAGTGGCTTTAAGTTGAACTGAAAAGCATCATTAATAGACTGAAAGAAAATTATGATTTGTTGCAACCCTACTCAGAGTAAATATGGACACACAAACTGACAATACTCTGAATGTGGGACATTTTTGTTCACACTGTCCAAACTTAGGAATGCATCAAACACTTTTGAGAAATAATGCGAGACACCAGCTGTTACATGTAATTCACAGGACGTGGGACATATGATTGTGTTAATCAGACAAATGCAGACATTCAGTTTTTAAAAAGGCTCAACTTGTTTCCCCAAAAGTCTCAGCATTGAATCAATGTTTCTGACGGTTTGCGCTGGAATGATTGTTTGAAAAAGAAAAAGCAGCTGAGACAGGAAGGCGGAGATGATCGAATAAGGACAGGAAGGCGATGAAGGAAGGCACAAGGTAGAAGCTGGTTTCCACAACTGGTCTCGTGTCCAAACCAGAGTTTGAAACCAAACTGAAGTGTAAAGAGGCCGTCTCGCCTCCAGCCAGCGATGAGGGACAACTTCAACCTAAATCTAAAGGAAGCAGCAGATGAGATGACAGGAGGTTTAGGTCTTCCTAAAGCTTCCCCCAGGTGTTCGGAGGCGGGAAGTTGTCAACATCGCCGGATTCATCACAAGATTTGTCCCCCAGGTTGAATGTCAGCTTGTACCGCAAACGTACTTTTTCCTGGAACAGAAGAGAAAAAAAAATCGGTTCAATCAATCGCTGCTTGAAGTTGCACTGTGGAGTTTTCTTGTACACAAACAATAGTTTGTTTATATTCAGTGCTGAGGTCCAATAAATGCGTTGAATGCATCCTCTTACTCATAAGAGTAAAGATGAGTTTTTTGGAGGATGTGGATTACGTCGAACCCGTGCACAACACAAACAATTCTGCAGCACTGGAGCACTTTCTTATACAGTTTTTATGTTTTGTGTTTATGTTGTGTTCTTATGGATCGTTTTACGGCTTTGTTGCGAAGCACTTTGGGAGCCTTTTGGTTATTGTAAAGGGCTATACAAATAAACTTTGATTGATTGATTGAAACACCCCACAGGGTACCTAGAGCTGTACGATTATGGTTAAAATGATAATCACAACTTTTTGATTAATATTGTGATCACAATTATTCTTACAATTATTCAGAGATTTTAGGGACGAAATATTTTTATTGCACTTTCACATATATATCAACAGACCACTGCTTTCACTTCCATGTTGTGCTACATTCCTGCTAATTAACAAATCGTTGCATCAAAATAAGACTTAAAATTAGGTTCTTCTTCACCTGGATCCAGTGCATTTTTGTTTTTCCCAACCTGCTCTCTGTTGTATATTACGCTTCTACTCTGGACAGCAGCTGCAACATCCAGGACAGTTTTTCACAGTCTGCCTCTGTAGGGTGCACGCACAGCCCAAACATCTTGATTGCTTAGTAAGTGTTTGATTTGATATGCAGCAGAGTTTTCTATGAGCGTAGCGCACATTATAAACATCAATATCGCAGTCGATCATGTTCATTTAATCATGGGAAGCCAAAATTGTCATTGAGATAAATATTTGATTAATTGTGCAGCGCTAAGGGTACCTTTAATTTATCACTACATGTTAGTAAAATGTAAATGGATATCAATGTCACCGTGCCCATTAAATTTAGATCATAGAGTTATGTTGTCTCTAATGACGTCAGTATAATAATGTAAGTTTTATTTTTCCAGATCAAAGCTGGGGAGTTAGCATCAGCACAAAAAATATCCACGTCAGCAAGAAATCAACATTCATCAAAGCTACGGTTTCAAAAATGACCTGAAAAAATGTAGTCTGACTGTCAGATTTTGTAATCATGCATAACAATCAGTGGTGTAACAATACATCCATGTGACGATATATTGATTCAGTGAGCAACGATCCAATATCATTGATGCAAAGTGAAAACATTGATATACAGTCCCCTCCAAAACTACTGGAACAGCGAGGCCAGTTCCTTTATTTCTGCTGTACACTGAAAACACTTGGGTTTGTCATCAAAAGATGAATATGAGACAAGAGATCAGTATTTCAGCTTCTATTTCCAGGTATTGACATCTAGATCTGTTATACAACTAAACAGAATAATACTTCATATTTAGGTGCAAATCCTTTCTCAATTGAAAAATGGGTGGGTTCAAACAAAAGGTGCTATCTGCTAAGTTTTTTTTTAACAGATCTAGATGTAAAAACCTGGAAATAGAATAGAAAGAATAGAAATACTGATCTCTGATCTCATATTGATCTTTTGATGTCAAACCGAAATGTTTTCAGTGTTCAGCAAACATAAAGGAATTGGCCTCACTCTTCCAATAGTTTTGGGGCTGTATACAGTTCATCGTCAACTTTAAGATGCACCTTTATTTTGAAATTTGCATGGCACATCTGTATCACCATTTCCGTCAAAGCACACCTCCTTCCAACAGTGCTTAAACATGAGAAATGAATCAAATCAAACACGTGTTGTCGCAGAATTTGTGATATCGTCATATTTTGTATCGTCCATATAATCAAAGAAACGTGATCTACAGCCCTAATAACAATCATCCTGAACTGAGGCCGACATTGACAGACAGTATGCGGTATGGGTTAGGTGGAAAAGTACCTTGTGAGGGTTCGCCAACAGCAGGATCTGAGTGATGGCGGCTGGAGGCAGGATGGGATTGTATGCTGGAAGCTCGGTGCTAGAGGGAGGCTGCAGCTTTACTTTCATCACCTACACAACACAAACACTATATTACAAATAATACTTCAGTTGAATTGATGTGGTTTCCACCTGACTGAATGAAGACATTTACATGACGCTCTAATGCAGATTGGGGAGAACCTGCCTTTGGTACAGCTGCCTGAAAGCGGATGTTGGTGACAGGATTGGGGGACGAGGACAGCATGGAGATGACCACCACCAGCACGTCGGGCCGTGATGGAGGACAGTCCCGTGCAAAAGTGAACAAAACCCGGAGACTGAGTTTGTCGAATACCGTCACTGGTAATAAACAGCCTGAAATATATTTGTGTAGAAAAACAAAACAGAATGTGATGCAGAGAAATAGCAGCAGCATCACTGCTGGATCTCATGTTATTGCTCGTGCTTACTAGGTTTGATTGCTTCCAGAGGCACGGTGACGTCAGCTAGAGAGATGTTGTCGTAGGGGTCGGTAGCAGCTAATGAGCCTCTACCTGCGGCTGCGAGACTGAGATTGGAGAGGAGGAGAGTGTCCGGCTGCTCTGGATGGACAGCCAATGTGGGCCCTGGAGCAGGAGTGGGACCAGAGGAGGTGGTGGCGGTTCCATTAGGAGCGGGACTAGCAGTGGCGTTGGACTTGGTCTGCAGATCTCGTAAGGGGACTCTGGATTGAGGTTGGAGCTTATCCCTGCATACAGAAGAATGGGAAACACAAGTTACATGGAAGAAAGAGCGTTAACATAAGTGCCTATAACAAGTGATTTACCACTGCTGTGTTATTCATTACACTTCAGGGCTATGATTGGTTAATGCATCGAAGACATACTTTCTTCCATCAAACAATAAAAACTTTAAAGAGGACATATTATGGTCATTTTCAGGTGCATACTTGTATTTTAGGTTTCAACCTAGAACATGTTTCATGCTTTAATGCTCTGTGACGGCTGTAGTGCAGCACCTCTTTTCACCATCTGTCTGTAGTCCAGCACTAATAGTCCAGTCTGCTCTGATTGGTCAGCTGGCTCGCTCTGTTGTGATTGGTCACCTGAACTCTTTAGACTAATCTCCAGCTCTGTTCTAACTACTTTTGTTTGAGGGTGTCCCAAACTAGCTGCTCGGCAGGTTATTATGCGAATATGTTACCTGATGACATAACCACATTACAGAAGAAAAGGTAGGACTTTAAGTGAGGCATTTCAGGCAGTTTAAGAGCAGTGTTTCTGAGGAGGGGAATACCTCCCTTCAGTCTGGATTTTGGGCTTTCTAACTTTACAGACCTTTTACATGCAGAGAAAATATATAACACACAAAAGAAAATGGAAAAACCACAAAAGCATAATAGGTCCCCTTTAAAGGTTATTAAATCCATATCCTCCATTTGGTTTGACTTACCATTTGACCTGCTGGCTCTCTGGGGGTAGGGACTGCTGTAACAATGTCTTCCCCAACAAGTCCAGCTCTTCCATGGGTTTAGGAGGAGCAGTGGGGCCCCCTGCTGGTGGAGCCTGCGGTGTTTGGACCACAGCTGGCAGCAACACTGCGGCAGGGGCCGATGTAGTAGATGACTCTGTGCCGTCAGAGGACTGAGAGAACAAACAGAGGGTTAAAGTTTGCCTGTCAAAAAGCATATGAGAAGAGATTATGTAAAATGGCATACATTTTTGTTCGTAGAAGAGTCTATTTTGAAAAGTCAGATTTTTTATAGCATATAAATGCTTTAAAGTGAACAGTACAATATTATCTTACAACTTGCACCTGAAAAGTGTTTTGAGAGTCGAAGTTTTCCGTTACGTTCAGTCCTGAGAAATCAGAGACAACAAAAGTTTACTCAGTTTTATTCCAATTTTTGGTGGTTGTATAATATTAAAATGTAATGCCATTCAAAAACTCTTTCAAACAAATCCTGGGCACAATTTAAAATTGAAAAAAGAGTTTGTGACATGTTTGGCTAAATCTAGAAAGGCTGTGAATAATTGTGTGTAGCTTTGCTGTTGGTCCAGCCAGATGTGGTGTGCTTCTGCAGATGCTGTTTCAGCCAGACAGCCAACAGGAGGGCCACATGCTGTGCTCACATAGCTGACTCGTCCTTTTTGGCTTGTTAAAAAGTTAAGCTTACTAATCTGCCTTTGTATTTGCAAGCCAAATGAGTTTTTTTGTGCTTACCTAGTGACATGAGCTCATCATCCAAGAGGCTGATGCCCACGTTCTGAGTCAGGGTCTGGAGGCTGGAGGGCTCTGGGTCAGACGGCGCCGTGTTACCGTTAAGTCCCATCAGGTCTACAAGTGCTGAGCTACTGCTGCCTGATTTGGGCCAAAAAAAGAAATGTTTGGAGAATTTGTTAAACAAATTAAACTTCTGTTTAAACACATGCCACATAAGCGTAACATCCTGGTTCGACTCAAGCCGTGGGATCTTTTTTTCCGACCTTAAAACACTTAAGGATGCTAAATCACTCACATGCACCTACCTGGTTGTGAGGGCATGGTTATGCTATCCTTTGGTACATCCTCTCCCTTTACCAGCTGTCTGTACAGGTTGATGACTTGTGTTAGGCTATCATTGGCCTGTAAGATATCCGCTGGAAACACAAAAAAAGGCTCATTAACAACACCAATGTAGTTTTACACAGGGGAACTGGTCTAGTTCCATAAAACTTTTATGGGGAAATAAAGTGACTTAAAAAATAACTTTGCTATTTCTCAACATGCTTCCAATGTTTTTGTGTCTACGTGACTAATAGGGACGCCATTTTTAAAAGCTAGTCCTGTATTGAGGGAGAACGCTGCAGCCGCCAGCTGCTAAACAAGGTGTAATGTATTCATTTGGGGCAACCAAACACCACCAGTTTACATCTACTAAAAGAGATTGTTTTTGCCACTGACGGGCTCAAACTGTTCTTATAAGTGTCTGATAACATTATGGAAAGGACCCTACAGAGAAATAAAACCTGTCGCTTGATCGGGTCTGTTCACTCAGAGAAGCCTCGTTGTGAAATCAAGCGTCGCCTCCACATTGTTGAAATTATCTAAATATTCAGCCATGACATTGAAAATCTTTTAGATGATACTAGGCTATACCTTCTGTACTCCAACACAACAAACTCAGTGTCCCGTTGCACTCCTCTCTCCACTCACGTTTCCACCGTCAGCTCTTCCGGCAACAAGTCACACGACACAATGAAAAACGGAAAGCGAAAGGTAAGAAAAAGGTTCTATTTCTCTGTAGGGTCCTTTCCATGACGTTGTCAGACATTTATAATAACAATCTGAGCCTGTCAGTTCAAAAAGCAGCACTTTAGTGGACGTTAACTGACAGTGCCAGGTTGCCCCCAAATGATTACATTACAGCTCATTTAGCAACTGGAGGCTGCAGCGCTCCCCCTCAACACTGGACCAGTTTCAAAAAGTGTTGTCCCCATTAATCACTTGGACACAAAAACATGGGAAATAAGGTCCAGGTTGAAAAATCCCAAAGTTATCCTTTAATAAATGCCTATTTCTGCCTCATTAAATATGACACACTGTCAAAGTCACGAGGTCAGCAGCCTTACCTAAGGCATCATCACTATCCTCTGTATCACTTGCTAATCGGAATAGTGTAGGCCTCATCTTTTCGCAGCGCTGGTAAAGATCCTGCCAACACACACGGAAACACTAAAGCCACACAAAATTATGAGACCGTAGCTGCAGCTAGTTTTAATGTGCTGAGCTGAGTTAACCTTAATGAGCTCCTGGTTGCTCTGGGAGCAGCTCTCCTTGCTGTAGCCCTCCAGCAGCTGGCTCAGCAGGCTGACACTCTCCTTCACCTCCTGGATGGCGTTCAATCGCTTCGATACCTTCTCCACACGCTTTTGGTCCTGGAAAAAGAGTGATAGGACCTCTCGGTAATGTATCTTTATCGCAATAAACATTAAACTATGTGAAGTTTAAGTGGGGTTTACATTTTAAAACTTTAGGAGACATGGAAATTATTAAATGAGTTAACATTTTCCTTTACTAATAATCTTCAGTCCCATTCGATTGTTGATGACAAGCAGGACTTTTTTTTTCCCCAAAGAATTTCAAATCATGATCATTAATCGTGATGACTTAGGGAATAACAAGTACTTCGTTTTTTTATTGTTTTTATATAAACTATTTTGGTAGTATTCAACAAACAGTGCTAAACATGAGAGAAACAAGTAGTTTTAAGATCAGGTGTTATTGATAACATTTTTATGTAGATTAACAATTTTTTTAAAAATAATACATCCACAGAGAAAGGTGACTTTGTTTTAGAAAAGTATGGCTTTTCCTGAAAAAAATAATATGACTGTGAATTAATCGTTTATAAAATTTTGGCAGGTCCAAAATGAATGTTGTGTTTATCTGGAAGATATCTGACGTTTGGTTCCCACTTCTAACAAGGCTTGTGAGCCAACAGTAAAACAACATTGGTATCACGTGGTAACTCTGGGTCCTGGTCCCGGATTGACAGTAAGTGTGAATGCAATGGTACAGGGGAGGGAGACTGAGACATCTGCAGCTGAATGTTATTAATGTTATCAATAGCACCTTTAACTAATAATTTCTTACTGAAATTAAAGTCTGATGTTAGCGTATACCTAGATCAAAACCTCTATTATTCATTGACTACTCAGCTTTCCACATCTGTTGTCAGTGTTGAAGAAGATCAAATGCATAACAAACCAAAGTATTCTACACTATGATAATCAAAAAAATGTATATTATCATGCTACGGGTGTATATTTTGTGAAATTGATAGAAAAACACAGACACG
This sequence comes from Pterois miles, assembly GCA_947000775.1. Lineage (NCBI taxonomy): Eukaryota > Metazoa > Chordata > Actinopteri > Perciformes > Scorpaenidae > Pterois > Pterois miles. The sequence goes on from CAMQGK010000253.1 coordinate 658,721, forward strand.
TGTGCATGTAAGACCACATACTGTATGGCAGATTTGGGAAACAAGACCGATGACTCACCTCCTGGACCATTTCCTTAATGAGCTTGTTCGCTGCTCTTAGATCTTCTGGGTGCGTGCTGTTCAATAAGCGAGACAGTGTCTACAAAAACAGGATGGGACAGAAGAGGGAGAGGAAAGAAAGGAGGAAGAGCACTTTGTAAACTGTTGGTTCCTTGATGATTATCCCAGGAGTTTCAGTTCAAAACGGATTTAATGGGTGCTGAGCATTTTTTTTTTTTTTATAAACTGAGTTATTCCTTTTATAACCCTTTTCAAACTGTTTGGTGCCTCTTCGTCACCACTCATACCTTGGATTTCTCCTCATCATCAAAGATTACATTTTTGGCTCTGGGTGGAGGGGGCGGGAGGGGCTTGTCATCAGGAAGGGCAGGATCCAGCTTGACAATGCCTGGAAGAGAACAAGGACAGCTATTAACCTCACATGTCAACAGCTGACACCCCTGACACAGAGTACCTCCCATGACATATGTGATACCAGTGCTATAAAATTATTCTTGACACTTTGTTTAGATAAATGTAAACAAACTATAACAATGTGCTACACATATGGTTCATACACAACCCTACGTAACATTTAGCTCACACTGGAGTCAACTAAGCATGACTGAGGATGTTAGTCTCATGCTTGTGGCTCATCGCGATAAAAAGGAGAACTGCAGCTGCTATGTACAAAACCCTACTTGTAAATACAGGGAAAATATCAGGAACCAAAAAATGCATTATCAGTGACATATGGGAACTAAAAAAACACATTCATAAACTACTGATTGTGTGAAATAACAAAACAGGCATGTAACCATGAGGAAAATGAGAACCCTCAAAGTCATTTTCTCTTCTTGTTCTGGAGCACTCACCCTGTTTTTTCAGCATCTGATAGGCGTCTGCTATCTTGGTCTCATCTGGCAGCCTCACTGTCCAGCTGTACATTATTTCCAACACCTTCTTCTTCACTGGATCTGGAGCCCGGGCACCCAAATACTGCAAAAAAGAGGGGATTAATGCAATGGTTAACATAAGAGAGATAAGATAAGACAACCACTCACGCTCACATTCACACCTACGGGCAATTTAGAGTCAACAATGAACCAGCATGTCGTTGGACTGTGGGAGAACCTGGAGAAAACCCATGCTAACACAGGGAGAACATGCAAACTCCACACAGAAGGCCACTATGCTGGGTTTAAAACAAGAGCTAATAATAATAAAATGTGTTTATGCTTTAACAATAACTAGATAAACACATAGAAAGCTGGCCCACTGATCAGTTGTTTTCTTTAAGGTTCATGGTTCTAATTGCTATTAGTCAATTTCAAACAAAACAGTCACTGACAAGGAAAATATTTGGTCTATATATACACAGTAAAAAGGGAAATCACACATATAAAAGCAAAAGCAAAATGATGTGCAGTTAAAATAAATATAAACATAAGTAAATACAAAATAGTATTGTAAATGTAAATTTGTAATTTAGTTGATGACAGCATTTAACCATTCCTGTAAGGTTTTCTACAGGCACTAGAAAGCAGCTTTCACTGGTTGACAAAGCTCTTCCTGAAGAGTAACAGTTGCAGCCAAACTGGTATAGCAGCATAAAAGACGGATCATAACCTTCGGTGACACCACTTTGATGAGCTCGTTGAGAAAGCGAAACTTCCCCACTTCGCTGTGAAATCGCTTTCCACAGTTCTGCATGCACGTCTCCAGAACCTGGGAATTGTTAAAAGTTTGTCTTTGTTACCTTCATACAGACTAAGCCTTCACTGTAAAAAAAAAAAAAAAAAAAAAAAAGACAAAGACAAGTGGCTTCTAATGAGGCATTCTGCATATCTTTATACTAGTGAGCTTACCGTGAGTGCTTGCATGGCCTCCCACTCCTGAGGAGACTGGATTTTGTGGGCCAGAAGTCTGGTTGCAAGCTGAGGACTGATTGGTAAAAACAAAACGTAACCATCCCCTTGTACAAACATGCACAGATTATTTGGCGACATGTGAAGCAAACCAACCTTGGCATAAAACAAATATTACGTAGCTTACAGGATGTTTTCTACAGAGCTGTAAAAGCTGTGACACTGGAGTAAACCAAGTTGTTAGGATTTATATGCTATATATGTATATGGTGATTAACAGAACTAATCTGAAATGGTGTCATATCTTCATCAACATCATCTCACCCTTCTGGTTCATTGTTGAGCTGATCACAAAAGCCCTTGATACTGTCCCAGTCAGCCTCCTTATTCAGAGGGTTGGTGGCCTTGTCTGCGTAAAAGGAAAACGCATTAGGCTAAACTCTGCTTTTTTACTCTATAGCCAAACTCTAAAACTGTGGCATTATGTCGGATTGTTCAGTATATGAGTGAAGACTGTCATATTTGTCAGAGTAGCACCAACATATCGCATGTAGTGACAGTTCACACTGGGATTTTACAGCTGAGAGGTCAGTCTTACTGAACCTGTGATCCCTGCCAGCAGCTGCAGCCTCTGGTTGTTTGCTGTATGTAAAACTATCACTTCTGGTTTGGATCAGGTGAAGAGAGTTGCTTGTGTTTGCACAAATATGGGTGAATCCTGTGTCTGTGTGTGGTGATAGCAGAAGTGATGTATCGTCATGGTTCCTGGTTTTGGGTTCGTTCAACTGGCTTGACTTGATCCAGTCACCCGCTAACTAGCTAGTTGATTGTTAGCATTCACCAGGACATTAACGTTAGTAGGATTTTTTTTTATTATTACTAAATGTCATGTTTGTGTAGCATTATCAACCTCAAACTGTCAACAGCAAACATCACGTGAGCTCAAAATACGAGCGCATCACAGCAAAGGTGACACATAATTTGACTGAGTTTTCTTATCGACAACTGCACTTTGTGATTTGATGACATTCGCTCTCTTGACTCTAAATAAATCTCTTCCTTCGGGAGAGTACAATGGTCGACAGCGGTACATTTAACCTGACGACATGTCTCCGCATCCCTTAACAGCAGATCGGCTGTTGATTTCCTTTCAAAAGTTAGTCAGATTTTGTACAGTATATTGACTTACTGATACGAGACTGCAGGGTAGCCTCATCCGGAGGCGCAGCCGCCATCTTTCGGGAATTCTAAACAAGTGAGAAATATCGCGTGATTTTGTAACAACGCGAGACTAGCTGTTGGAGCTCTGGCGCTCCCCCGCTTGGGCGCGAAGAGGAAAAACAACGTGACATTGACTAGGGTGGGTGGCAGGCATGAAGCCAAACCTCCAGTCAATTCAGCTACGATGGCTTGACACCGGCGCTGGGCTGCTTTGATCAACTTTAATTGTCCGGGATGTATTTTTTGCAGTTTGCTTTAATGTTATCGACACAAAGAGGACGTCGCGAGTAGCGCGCCACAGACTTTTTTAATCTAGCGCAGCGTTTTAACAAACAGCTGCTGCAGTCACTGCACCAACAAAACAAAAACCGCGTTGTGGGGTCCACCTCAAGGAAGACAGTCACCTCTGCTTCGACTGAAACGGCATCATCGCCCGAAACTGGAAAAGACAATACTCGCAGCGCCCACCAAAAAGAAGCAAACCGGGTGAAACTGTGGAGATGAGCGAGCAGCAAGCTAACGTACCTTAGCTAGTTAGTTAGCTAGCTAGCTGAGTCCGCTACATCAAGAACTTTGTTGGCGAGCAAGCCTTATCAACTCTGGATATCAGCCGTGTTTTTAACTCAGTGATTCGGGTCAAAGTATCACTGTGGATATAGTCATTGCTGTCTGAATAACTCAGTACAAGAGATAAAGTAGGGTCATAATGCATTTTGTACTTGCAAAAGTTAGGTAACATCTCGCTAGCTTGCAAACCATGCTAGTTTTCTCAACGTGACTCACTGGCTGTAGATGAATGTGTCGTATCGCAACATCGGGTGTTGTCTGGCTGTCGCCCCTCCACTGCCGATGATTCGTTTATGACCAGACAAAAGACTTTGTGTTGTCTCCTGTCACGCCTGGGACAAAGAAACCAGATTTTATTTGACAAGAAGACCACTTTGATATCTGTGACAACAGTATGATGGGGTCATTGAAGGCTCTCCAGGAGTGGTGTCGGATACAGTGTGAAAATTACAACGACGTGGAAGTAAAGGACATGTCAACGTCCTTTCGGGACGGTTTGGCTTTCTGTGCCATTATACATCGTTACAGACCAGAATTAATGTAAGTAACTTTAAGTCTAACGACGTAACATCGATACTAACTAGCGTAATTAAGCCAATCAGTAGCTACAAATGACAGAACAGTGGTTAAAGTTAACGGTACTGTACATAGTGGCTCAGGTGAAAGTTGACACGTCCTGCTGAGGAGTGACAGGCTCCATACTGTTGTCTATGAAACTGTTTTTAGGAGCTGTAATAATTAGTATGTTAACCCATTAAGGATACAATGCAGGCAGAACAAGTAGCCGGGTCATGACCTCGTCTGTGCTTTAGATTAATCCGTGAATAATGTTTTTAAGGAGTTATGTTATCCTCCTGTTAACAAAGATTTCTATTTTGAATATATTTAAGTAGAAAGCAGCCTGATTTAACAAGCATTGCATTGGCACAGCTGAAAGTGATTTTATTACTGTAGAGATTAAGTAACTTTTGCTGAAGATTTGTAGAAAACATGTCACATTTGCATCAACACTGTGTCTGTTTTAATGATGTATTTGATTGTTATCATAGCCAAAAACACCCAAAAGCATTTTAATGACCATGATACAGTGAAAGACCAGTGTGCTGTAATTAACTCAGACTGACAAGCCATGCCCTGTCTGTAACAACACACCCCTCCTCTCTGCATTTTACACCTACACACCCTCATTACAGAAGCCACCACAAAACACAACCACAGTATCAGTGTGACTAAAGCGACTTGTTGTAGGGATTAGGAAATTGTTTTGATAGAGACCAAAAACAAAGCTTTTTACTCACGTATTAATTTACAGTTGATAACCAGCCATTGCTTGAATGCACCAAAAGGCCAAAGTATGCGTTATTTGGTTAGGATCAGCCTTTTAAGTACTTCCATTTCACAAATAAGAGGTCCATCATGTGTTTGTTACCGATACGATTCTAGAGCTTGTGCATCAAGGCAGTCAAATCATTTGATTTGAAGTGCTTTCATTATTTCAGTGTGTACAGTAACTATAAACAGAAACTGCCCTTCACATGACTCACATTAGACATGCATCTCTGCGGTAGAGCCCTAGTCCTGTGTAGCATAATGTGGCTCTGTGTAGCACAGTGGGAAGTGTACACTGCTGACAGCATCAGATTAGTGGTTTGACTCCATCTGAGAGAATATAACTATCTTGTTGTAGGAGGATTGTGTAAAAGCAGCCAGTGTGTTGCACAAGTTATGTCCCTCCTTTGTCTCCGAGGGGAAAATGTGGTGTGATGGAATGATTTCAGACTGTGAGCGTCTTGCTCATGCTGCTATCCTCGAGGGTGGTTCAGGCTTTTGGGTGCAAATTGGGCTATGCTTGGATGGTAGACGAGCAAGCAGTCACTGGACCAGTCACTGAAGAACAAGCCAGTGAAGTGGAATAAAGCACATCTACTGTAAAGCTGAAAGTAAGAGAGTGGACAAATCCTAAACACCAAGCTTTTCAAGCTCTGCCTCTTCAATTTGTGTCCCAGCATGTCTCCCGGTTCAGTCTTCTGTGTAGCGGTAGTGGCCCAACGAACTCTCTCTGATCCAGACAGACAGTCCATCAGTCTAATCTGCAGCTGAGACCTCCGCCTGTCAAACTGGATTTAGCTCTAATGCTGGGCCAGGCCATTGTAGGGCTGCCCTGCCTGCACTGTGCAGCCAATGTGTTCTCATCATCACACTGATGCAGAGGAGGGACATTACTTAGTAGAGCAAATGGCCTCATCACAGTTTCAGCTGTGATTAACTGTCACTCAACCCACTAGAGAGGGAGTAGACGTGGCTCCAAGAAATCATCCACAGCCTAGTTAACCAAAGTGCATGAGACAGTTAGTGAGGTTAAAATTGCATTTAAATTCAGTTATAGTCATATATGCAGCAGTGCAAAATCTCATGTCATCAACGTAGTGTAACTTTTTATTCGGGCTGTCAGTCCAATAAAATATTGAATCACAGTTAGGTTCAGACTGCTGATTGTAAAATGATCTTCGTGACTTGTGGTTGTCAGTCAGTTCATAATGTTAAGTTGTAATAATCCATGGTTGTCCATAGTTAATCGCGATTAATCACACATTTTTTTTATCTGTTCAAAATGTACCTTAAAGGGAGATTTGTCAAGTATTTAATACTCTTATCAACATAGGAGTAGACAAATATGCTGCTATATGCAAATATGTGTATATGTTTATCATTGGAAATCAATTATCAACACAAATCTGTGACAGATATTTTCCAGAAAGCCTCACAGGTACTGTATTTAGCATAAAAAATACAGTCAAATCATAACATGGCAAACTGCAGCCCAACAGGCAACAACAGCTGTCAGTGTGCTGACTTGACTATGACTTGATCCAAACTGCATGTGATTATCATAAAGTGGGCATGTCTGTAAAGGGGAGACTCATGGGTACCCATAGCACCTATACATTTGCATATCTTGAGGTCAGAGGTCAAAGGACCCCTTTGAAAATGGCCAGGCCACTTTGCAGTAAGTTTGGAGTGTTATTTAGCCTCCTTTGCGACAAGCTATTGTGAATGGTTGGTACCAGTTTATTAAGTTTTGTAGTGTCAGATGGTGCCAGCATCTTCACTCTTGTTTTAAAAGTGAGCCCGCTACAACATAAAAATTGTTAGTTGGGTTAATGCGTTAAAGAAATTAGTGGTGTTAAAATGATTTTGCATTAACATGTTATTATTTTGTGAACTTTGACAGCCCTACTTTTTTGTTTTTTCTATGTCCTCTGTGTTGGCACTTTGTTGTCTCACCTTCTCCTCTACTAAAACTTCTGATTATTACATACTAATAAGCTTCATTTTTACTGTCACAACAACATCACCAAATCCCAATCCTGTAGGCTCCTCCAGCACAGGTGTACTGACTGAATCAGATTTAGCAGAAATATTTGTTCACCCAGGTTTTAATCATGTGGATTTTAAATGCTTGAAACACACACATACACACACCCCTTCCTCAGCAGTCCTCTTTCCCAAAATAAACCTTGGCGTGAGACTCTGAGTCACACCGGATTAGGTTCGTAATTCTGCCCGTCATCATTCATGTCAGTGTCGGCCGCCACTGTCTGTTCTGCAGGTGTCAAAAAATTTGGGAAATGTCATTTGAGTTGCTGCAGCAGCTTCTTTTGGTTATGTTGGTAGATCTGACATAGTGGATTTGTTTCAACATGGTCTTGATATTAGAGCCGCTGCTCAGTGTGTTTGTGACCATGGGAACAAGATTAAAGAGAACACAGGTCACTTTGTCCGGCTCCAACACGGAGCTCATTCACAGGCTTTTTCCTACTTGAGAGTCCCACATGGTCTCCACAAGCTCTCACCAGGGTCATGATGTTTTTTTCCACCACACTGTTGTCCTACTGATATACACCTACCAGTACATTTACTTATACACACAACCACGCTTTCATCCCACAAACACCTCCGACATTTTCCAGTTTTACTGCAGGATGTTTAATGGTGGTCGTTCCTCGCCGCTGGCGTTTAAAAGCCGAGCCTTGTAATTATCAGCCCGTCACTCCTGTTTGGTGCAGGAGTTCTTTCCTTTTGCATTGCCGCTTTTTCACATCAGGCATCATTTATGTGTGGTTTGTGATCAATTGTCAGCTTTTGTTGTCAGGAAGCTTAACCACTCTCACCATACCCACATGTCATTCTATCAAGCCAATAATAGCTTGTTGATGGTTTACAACATAAGTGGAAATAGGTCAGCAAGCTCACCACAGTACTGTCCTCTATCAGCATGGCTGTAGACTTTTTTTATGGCTTTCTACAAGATTCCTGATATGAAAGGAGGTACCATGATTTGCAGTTGTTGCAGACTACATAACTGTACACTGACTACCTGCATATTCAGCCCTATTTCAAATGTTTTGAGTTTTCTAATGAAAAAATCTGTCTTGTCGTTCCAGAGACTTTGACTCGCTGTCCAAAGAGAATGTGTACGAAAACAACCGACTGGTGAGTCAATTTTACAGGTTTTGAGGTTTAAACACTCCTAAGATCTCGTGTTGCACAATACTTTAATTTTGTGAGACAGTTTGAAGGGATGATAAAATCACCTACAATGTGTGGTTTCAGGCATTGGATCAGTCTCTGCGTGTGCCTCATTCAGCCATAAAATTACTGAGCCTTATGATTGCATGCAGTCATGTTGGGTGTGACTTCAGTATGTTTGACTCTGTGTGAAGAGCCGTGTTACTTAAACCTGATGGAGCCTGTTGACGGAAGCCTGAGCATTTAATGTCATAAAAAATCTTGACATAAGCCTGTGGAGAGACCATGTAAAAAGGATTTTAAGTGCAAAAGTGCTGAATTTGCAGCTCATAAGTCAGTGGATAGAAACCAACAAACAACTTTTTTTTTAAATCACATTTGCCTTGTTGGGTTTTTCCACATCATCTGTCAGCCAACAGAACACTGAGAGATGAAATGGAAGTCTCCTCATTTCTAGTCTGAGCTAAACTTTGGCAGCTATTTGCTGCTGTTTACATACTTTTCTATACAGCAACTGTCAGGGAAAGTGAGGCAGTTGGTGGTAGCACCAGGAACAAACTTGTGTGCTGACGGTTATTATACATAAATCAAGTTATCGACTGTATCCATGGGGCCTAAATCTGAGTGACTAATCTATGACTGTAAATGTGAAAAGCACTCATAGCACCCACGTCAAATTTTACTATTACGGAGCTAAATGTGAGCTCCTTAAATTTGTTCATGATTGTCTGTCTCTTAGTATTACTTTTGAGGTGCATACAGGACAGGGCCCATATTTGACCCTGTTCATATAGGGCTGCCATTAAGGGGGGTTTCCCTTGGTGTCAATGTTCAGAGACTCCAGTGTGCAACTGTAGTTCTACATACATTACCGCTTACTGTAGAATCACACTGAATTACATTATGTAGGTAATAAATAGGGTTATTGTAAGCAGGGATGTCATGATTTTCATGATTCGAATGGTTGTTGGTTACAACATATCTAACAGTTAATAATAATAATGATAATAATAATAATAATAATAAGCAGAGTTTCTGCAGGTAGATCAGCTGTTGGAGCAGTGGAACACATCATCATTCAAACCTGACAGAAACAAAATAAAACTCACCAAAACCATCATGGTTTGTCCTTCCACCAGCCTCTTCCACTGTTTGCGGGTCATGCAGCAATTTTCGAATAATAATTGAATAATCCCCAGTGATTTTCAAATAGTATTTTTGCTTATATAGAATGCACATCCCTAACTGTAAGTTAGAGACTCACTCACATTAAAATATGATTGTGTGATATATTTAATTAATTAGAAGTTTTGTTTTTGTACGGTGCATGAAATGTCTACATTGAGTTTTTGCAACATGCATGTTAAGATTACATTCATTCAAATGTAACAGTTCAGAGACTCCCTTATTGTCAATCTAGCTAGGAAAGCCACCCATCCCCTGAATGCTCTAGGTCTCTAGTTTTACGAGGCTGTGATTATCCTAGAGGTCACCACAGGTCATTTAATACAGTGAAGTCAAGTTAAGAAAATGGTCTCACTACAATGAAATGGCTACTATGAAGACTAACATCATCACACATGAATACAGTTTGCCACATTGGATCCACAAGAGTCTCAGCCTTACAGTGATACCCAATTTATGTTATTCCAAGACTGTTTTCATATGATCTATTTAAACCTTATAGCTTTAAAACTGAACCTGCTATAGCCTCTGAAAGATAGTAAGATAGTACATGTCCATCTATACTTAGTTGAAGCCTCTGGTGCTGATAGCTGATAGCTGTAGGGATAACCTTTACTTTTTAAATATTTATTATAAGGACAGCCTTGCAAGTGGTGCAAGTCTTTTATTAATCCTGCTTAATGGTCTCTGATTAAATCGATTAAGATGGTGAATTGTACATTAAACAGAGTGTCATCTTCATATCAGCATATTCACTTCAGCATATTTACCAAAGGATCAGACCTGTATTAATTTCAGGTCTGGAGGAGGTTCATGAAGGCAGGTCAGGTGACCCAGACATGCGTTGCTGGTCTGACCTGCTTCACTGTGTCCTGGAGGGAGTATGGCTCAGAGGCAAATCCTGATTTGGAATTGCAAAGAGCCAGTTATTTCAGTTTACATTCACATCTTATGAATGTTTTAGCTAACAGCACTTATCTGGACTGTTAATGAAAAGATCTGCGTTCACTTGAAATAGGTTTGTCATACAAAATGGACCTATTGGCATTTTCAGCAAGGATAGCAGCAGCATGGCTAGTTCTGTGTAGTGAATCAGAAACATCTTAGCTTCTGGAGCATTCAGTCATTTCCAATAAACTGCAGGAAAGTAGGCAGTTTGTACAAAGGACAATTTTCACTGTAAACCAGGTATTATTTGTACAGTGCAAGGCAATACATTTTGATTAGCCGGATTGTGGCATTTGTTGGCTGGATTATTTCACTGTTGTGTGACTGCAACGATTGTATCCCTGTTGTTATGTAACGTTACCCCCTGTCTCATTTCTTCGGTGGAATTTTTCATTAGACTGATGGTTATCCTCGAAGGACAAAACAGTGCATTATCAGCAAATGACTGCTGTTTTGGCAGCAGAGTTAGATTATTCAGGGCATCAAGTATGTGTTGGTTGGTTGGTGGTTGATGACAAGCATCTCTTTTTTTGCACACATGCAACAAAGACCTTATTTTGTCCTCAGTTTCTGAGCGTTAAATGGAGACACATACAGTAACTGGTCTTTCTGGGAATACCCAGATTAAGTGTTTACTGTGAGTAAAACATTTTCACTGTACTCGACTTCCTGAACAAAACTTACTTTCTCACTCACCCTCAGTGGTGTTGAGCTATACAGATAGATTCAGTTTTATTTGCAGAGGTTCGAGATATCAGTCTCTGAGATTTCTCCTGTCTCCCCAGTACAATGAAGGTAAATGGAAATTTGTTTACGCTGCTCAAAGCATTGAAAATATGAAACTCTACAGCATTGTGTCTTTACATAAACATCGTGCTCTCACTGTGAACATTTTCAATAGCAGCTACATTATTCCATAGAAATATTCCCAAAACGGTTAGGGAAATCAGACCAAAATGTCACAATGAGTTGAAATACTAATAAGTAATTGAGTTGAGTTGTCCTTAGTCTGATTTTGACCCTAAAACAAGACAATTCATATGGTTAAAGTGAATATATGACAGTTGGAATAATCAGATCACTGTATTTGGTTATATAATTGACATTAGTTATTATTATTTATTATAATTATTAGGGATGGGGGTGGAAAATATGATTAATGTAAGAACTGTGATTCTTATCGTCTAAGATCTTGAATCGATTTGCAACTTCAAAAAATAGATTCCAACAGCTGTACTTTTTATACCCGTCGGGGGTATATAGTGCTCCGTGTGTCCGTCCATCCTTTCGTTTTTGGGGTTAGAAGTACAGGTTGCCCAAAATTTTTAATCCGTGTCCACTGCAGCGCTTTCAAATTGAGCAACACAAATAAATAGAAACAGGTCATCTGACAAAAGTTCAGCTCGAAACGACGTGCTGCACAGCGCTGTGTCACCCGCAGCCAGTTCAGGAACGTGTCATGGAAAATCAACAACTTAAACCTGTTATTCTTGAAGTCACAGAGAACTGAGAAATACTAAAGACATTTTAGTAAAAAGTGTTTATTTGTGCAAGTTTAGCATGAATAAATGTTACCTTTTCTTTGGTGTGTTTACATTATTGCAATCAGTTGATAAAACATTTGCAAATATTGTTTCACACACTTTGTGAAAGCATTTAGGGTCTCTACCGTTGTTGTTGGAGGTGCAAACACTGGAGGCAGAGGTGCAAATATGCATTGTAGCAGACGGTGGCCTGGGTAGAGTGTGATGTCAATAAAAAAAAAAAAAATCTGTAACTTTTACTCTGCTTCATGCTGCACTTTGCCACGCCACCTCTAGTAGTGCACAGTGGAAATTAGCACCCTTTTGCACTGAATATAAACTCAGAAAAAAAGTTTGTAAATTTGTGTTTGGTGGTTTATGTCTCTGTTGTTATAATCCTAATTGACATTGTATTTTACATGGTTTGAAAGCCTGTTTATTTACCTTCACAATGATGTCCATCTTGTAAGGATCATGCATTTGTGGGATAAGCAGCACAGCTGATTATATGGGTAGTGCCCACAACACTGCTTAACTGTTTCTCAGCTTCTTGCTAATCTACCTCCGTCTTTTTCTCTGTCTTTGCTTCATCATAGGCGTTTGAAGTGGCAGAGACACAGCTGGGGATCCCAGCCCTGTTGGACCCAGAAGACATGGTGTCCATGAAAGTGCCTGACCGTCTCAGCATAATCACATACGTCTCCCAGTACTACAACTTCTTTAACAATAAGTCTCAAGGTGGGTACAGCCAATTCAGCTGGATTTCACTTCAAGGGGTGTGAACATAAACTACCGGGGCTGTCCATCAATTAAAATATCTTACTGCAATTAATCACATAATTCTCCATAGTTTTGTCATGATTAATCACAAATTAATTGCATATTTTTTATCTGTTCAAAATGTACCTTAAAGTGAGATTTGTCAAATATTTAATACTCTTATTATCATGAGAGTGGGCAAATATGCTAACTTTATGCAAATGTATGTATATATTTATTATTGGAAATCAAGTAACAACACAAAACAATGACAAATATTGCCCAGAAACCCTCACAGGTACTGCATTTAACATAAAAATACGTTTGGAGTGTTTTTTTAGGTTTAGGTATGTTTGGTACAAATGGATTCCTTAGGTTTTCTAGTTTCATGTGATCCAGGTATCTTCACTCTAGCTATAAAACTGAGCCCGCTACAATAACAAATTGCAAGTTGCATTAATGTGTTTAAGAAATTTGTGGTGAGTGACTTTGCATTAACGTGTTATTAAAGTACATATAATGCCTCGAGGTTAATGATGTTTTTACAATTTTGACCATATATTTCACAGGCGATATTCATCAGAAAATCTGCACTTTGTGTGTTTCTCATCCAATCCTAATTTTCACCCTCTGCAAATCTTGAGATGGGACAACTTGTATAACTTGTGGGTGTGACAACAATGTCTATAATTTGTTTATATCATTAACCAATGACTTCCTTTTCCGCAGCAAACCCCCCTTGCATGAAAAGGCTGAGTTCTGTCGGTCTTATTGAGCCAGCCCAGAAAAGGCCCCCGACCCCTTTGGAAGACAAAGTGGTTGAGTCTGAGGTAAGAACAAGACTTGGCACCAGGAGAAACAGGAATTACCCTGTGCATGTGTTTAACTGTAGGCCACATAAAATACCCTTTAAAAAGTGCATTGCTGATTATTTCTGCATGATACTCTATTGCTGCATGTCAACAAGCTGTATTCTTTCAGTAATATGTTGTTTGTAGTGTCATTTTAAGGCCTGGATAACCACTCTGAAACCACACATTTTGGTAGTATATTGGTGTGAATCTGAAGCCTTGGATTATCTTAGTAATTCTGCATGTGCTATTTGGGGGTATTAAGTCATCGGATCTGTACAATACAAATCCCATCCTGCCATTGCAGTACAACAATCTCCATTTAAGTGTTTTATAATTACTACTTCCTTGTGTGGGCTTTGTGTTGCACAGCAGGGGAAAAACTAAGCAACAGAGGTAGAGTAAGTCTATAAAGATAGCCTCTGTATCCTGTCTCTCTTTTCTTTCTCATGCCTTCATCTTCTTTCCTCCAACGCCATACTTCCATATATTGGCAACCTCCCTCTCAACCTCCACCCCAACCCCCCTTCAGATGGAAATCCATTCCACTCCCTCCTCTTCCTGCTCTTCTTCCTCCTCACATCTGATCCCCCCTCCACTCTCTGGTCCTGAGCCTAGGCAGTAGGATGGGGGTGGGGTGGGGGTGGGTAAGGAGGTGAAAGCAAAACAGTTAGGTCAGTTTTTTTTAACCAGCTCTTGTACAAAAAAACACTAACAGTAGTAAGATCCTAATACTGTGTGCCAAGTTTTGAAATGCGCTGCTGCTAACCCCCTTTTTTACTTAACATAAAAATGCTGATTAAAAAAATGCTTAAAACAATATAGCAATCCTAAATATCAATCACATCCAAAATATGCGGCTCCCAGAGCCACTAACCCAAGCTGTTTGGATTTTGTTACTAATAAAACTTTTTATTTTTATCATGACATACATATGTGTATTAATCAAATGATGTTTTTAGATGAAAAAGAAATGCAGTAATGAACCACATGAATCAATGAGGAGTAGATGTCACAGTAACCGAGTAGATGTAGCTAGCTAAACAAAATGAACAATCCACATCCTCAAATCCTGACTCAGTGTTTGATCTCCCCCTCCCCCATTACTCTCCATCTTCCCTCTTTCCCCTGACCCCCCCCCCTGCAAACAATGTCCTTGCACTAGCCGAGTCAGCCCACGCAAACAGGTGGAGAAGCGGTTGCAGCAGCCAAACGCAACACGCTCAGCAGCACCTGCGCCGCCTGTCAGAAACATGTCCACCTGGTGCAGAGGTTTCTGGTGGATGGCAAGCTCTACCATCGCAACTGCTTCAGGTGAACACTTCCTCTACAGCTACTGTCTTACTGTGTTATCCAGACTCTATTTAGGCACAAATGAGTGATGCTTTGAAGCCATAACATATTTGTAACAATGCAATGAAAAAGATGCTCTTTTGAGCTTCATAAAATGCTAATTCCTAAGATTTTAGTGCTGGTTTATTTGGCAACACCTGTGGTCACATAAGAGCAACTGGCAATAATAAGTCAGACAATAATTGACCTTTTTCCTTTATGTCATGAGCAACACTGCCCAAGTTTCACTAGTTGAATGATTTTAATGTGAGCCAGCAGCAGTGGGAAGTGTTAGGCTTTTATTATCAGCACATGCATGCCTCAGTGTGAATTTAAAGGTAAGCAATTGGAGTTGCCTGTGGAAATGGCAGACCCCGCCACTAACAACGAAAATTACTATATAGCGAAGAAATTAGAGAATGTAAATTTATAGTTTGGCCACTGCTGAAGAAATGTCAGCCATAAATAGGGTCAAACAATGACTTGCTTTTATAAAAATCTCAAGGATTATGAATTTAAGAGCAGAAATAAATTAGTTAACAGTTCGACTTTGTATATATCAAAGAATTCCAGATTATTTTTCAGAGGCTACATCCACTCTAATACATTTTTGTTTTAAAATGCTTAACTTCTGCTAGGTTTATGCCCAGACATTTGCTGTCCCCATTTTGATTTAGAGACCTGCAGACACCTATAGTCGCTTCTTGATTGGGTCTTACCACGCCCCATCACGTGAACCTTTTCCAGGAGAAAACAAACAACATCAGCCTCAACCTTGTTGTCTCTGCTAGCAGCTGTCTGTAGTTTGATTCAGCATTTTATAATGCTACTACTACCTACATGCGCAGAAAGTAAGCTATTATTCGAGCGCTTTGCATCAATTCCAGTGTCCAGCGCTGCTTCCTGTTTACATCGGCATGTGCATGCCCAGTGTAGTATGCCATGGCAGTAAGGATAGATAGATTCTGAAACGGTCCTAAAAACGCTCGTCTGGACGGAGATTGTTTTCATTCTTTTTTGTTTTAAACACTGTTTTAGTATATTAGTGTGGACGTAGCCTCATACTCATGTTATTAATCTTTTGTAGCTTTATATTACAACAATATATATGTCTTACTGTCGTCCTGTGTCATTGTTTTAGGTGCACAGAGTGTCACAGCACTTTGCTTCCTGGATCCTACAAATTACTAGGAAGCGACTCTGGTGCCTTGGTCTGCACACATCACCTTGCAAGGCATGCTTTAGCCAATCAGAACGGCCGGCCGGATCTTAGTAAGAGACCAGTGGTAGGTCAGTCCGCCAGGATTGGTCGCAGCACAATTCCTCACACCTCTCCCTCTGAGAGGGACCAGGCAAAGACTCCTTCTCCAGTAAGACAAACAAATGATACTGACATGCCTAGCAATGACTCCACAGTCGCTGTCGATACAACAAATACACCAGACTCTTTGGAAAAAGCAAATGAGATGGATGGCAGTGGAGAGACAGAAGGGATACCTCGTTCTTCTTCTCCTCCCAACCCTTTTGATGAGAGCGATGAAGAAGAGGAAGAGGTGGAGAAAGAGGAAGATACTAAAGCACCAGCCAAATTAACAACCAATGGGGACCTCCCTTCTACACCTGTCAGTCATCATGAAGGTGCCAGTCGGCCGGTACCGGCACCACGCCGGGTCACCGAGCCCACTCCTCCTCCTCGCCCGGCTCCTCGGATTCGGTTACCCCGTACGGCAGATGCCCCTACAGTCGGTGCGTGCTCAATGCAGAATATAAATGATTATAGATGATAAATAAATAGATAGATAGATAAAAGTGGCAGTAGGCAGAATGTTTTGGGCACCATTCGATAATAATAACGTTTCAGCATATTGTAATTCAAGTGTTCTGAGAGAAAACTAGACTTCTGCACCTCCTCATGGCTCTGTTTTCAGGCTTTAACAAATCTATCCCATGACGGGAGACTTTGGCCAATCACAGGTTATTTCTGAGAGAGAGCGTTCCTATTGGCTGTTCATTCAACAGAGGCAGCTGTCAATCACTCACAAACTCTGATCAAACTGTCAAACTAGGCAGTGCTGATCAAATATGACTCAATATTCTGTTACTGTAATGCCTATTTCTCTCCTCAAATGTTTTCAGAAACATTTTGTAGTTACTGTTTAGCTGTAAATCAGAGTTTGCAAGTGATTGACAGCTGCTCAGAGACGCAAGACTCCAGTTCAGCTCTCATTGCTTGTTTTAGGAGTCATTAGGAGCACTTGAGGACACAGAAGTGCATGATTTTTTTCAGATTACCCCTCTCATGAACTACCATCAGGACATAGTGACCATTTTATAGAAATAACTTTTTAAAATCATATTTGCTCCAATTCTACCTACTGCTGCTTCAAAGTCAGTCTGTCTATCTATGAAAATAGGATCTGTTGATATTCATCCTCATATTTTTCTTGAAATCACAGGTGAATACCTGAAGCCTCCGATTCCTCCCAAACCTCGAGAAAGGTCGCAGTCTCCTGGAAGGTAGCTCAGCTTCTCTTAAATGCTTCCTTTTCTTTCCATAACCACCACTTCATCAGCCTAAATCATATCATCATAGTCTTTCTCTGTCTCCGTACTGAATTACATCCTGTTACAGCATGTAGTTGTTTGCCCCCCAGGCCTCCATTTGGTTGTATTTTGTCTTCCCCTCTGTGACTCCCCCATCCCTATTTGTGTATTTCACTGTCCAGCCTGTCCAGTGGCACCCATAAACCCAAAGACCCACCCTGGCTCGCCCTGGTCCAATCGGAACCCAAGAAGAAGAAAGCCCCTGCCCCTCCCCCTGCCGCACTGGCAACCTCTCCCAATACAGGCTCTCTGTCCTCTCTCAAAGGGGAAGGCTCCAGACCCAGCACGCCCCCTCCGCCCTCTAACCCATTCGAGGACGATGATGATGAGGATGAAAATGCTGAGGTAGAGGAAGAAGAGGGGAGCAAAGGAAGTTCGATTCCACCCGCGGTTGTGGCGAGTCACCCATGGTACAGCATCACTCAGGCAGCTGACGAAACAGGTGCAGAAACTCCCCCTAGTGGAGGAAGCTCATCCCGCTCTGCCAGCCCCGGGAGCGCCAAGAGCAAGAAACGGCCGGCACCTCGCGCTCCACAAGCACCGGCAGGTCAGCAAGGTCAGTTTGATCAGCAGCTGTGCTACCTTCAGGGTTGGGAGGGTTACTGTGTCGCTCTGTGAGAGAGATTTGGGGAAGAGAAGGTTGACCTTGCACATAATTATTCTGGAAGTTGTTATTATTAATAATAATAATAAGTTTTGAACTATTTGGTACAGCCCTACATAGTTCCCGGTTTGTCCTGTATTATGTTTGCTTGACCAGAAATATGAAGTGGTTCGCACATTTCCTACAAGCTGTCTTTTCTTGCTGGGATGCCTCTCGGCAAAAAGAATAATCTTGAGGAACTGGAAAGTGTGCAAACAAGCCATCCTGCTTTGTGATAACTTGTGGCGTATTATGTTGTTGTTTCCCTTTTCTGCTTTAAATCCAAAATAATGGTGAAGTATCTAGTGAAAGCACTGTCTTCACTAACAGGAGCCACACTGCCTGTTTCTACCTGACAGCTGCAGCTCTCACACAGACATTACTACTGCTTCGGTTTTAGACTCATGTCCTGAAGTGTTTTTGATGTCATACTAGCTTGTACTAGAATTTGTGCATTTATTGGATAATAAATAATTTTAAGCAGTATTTCAGTTTCATGTCAGGGTAACCTATCATGCACCAAAGCTGGATTCTTGCATTGTCACAAGATCACGTGAGAGTCATAGGATCACATATCACTCAGTAACGTGTTTGTGACCTGCAAGCCAGATCGCATTTGTGTAACTGCGGTAACGTGAGCCGCAGAGTGTAAAACCATGCTACTACCAGCCACCGTCTGACTGCCATTGCTCCTAAAGTAGTGTTATTATGGTAAGGATGGCCTCTGAGTGAGGCAAATGTTACCACAGTTTTGCACTCCATGGGTCATGTTAGCGAAGTATTGAAAAGGAATAGTGAGCTGAGGCGAAGTTGGTTGCCGTTCACAACCACACCACTAGATACCGCCCATTAGTACACACTGTACCTTTGAGGTAAATATCAATAAAGTTTTATTTAATATTTAGTTAAGTGACCTAGGACTGCAGCACTTTTATTTGACTGAGGTGGTCATAGCCAGTGAAGAACACTAAAGTTTCTGGCTTAAAGAAATGCTTTGACTATATGTTTAGGATTATTATCCTGCTGCATGACCACAAATCTTCCTAATTTGTGGTGCAAGGTTATTTCTACCTCCATCTCTCATCCACCACACCAGTCCTCTGTGGTCTACCGGGTCCCTCACATCTGTGGAGTTCATCATTATGTTCTTGCTGTTGATTTTGAATGCATTACTTTTGTTGTATCAGATTCTTCATCCAGTAGTCTACTTCACAGACGTCTTCCTCACTGACATGTCGTGTTGTTGAGAGACAGTAATAGTCACACCTACAGTACATTCAGATTCATACCCTAGACTTTCTTTTTAATATGTCTAGTTATTATGAGACAAAACACACCTTTCAACATTGATGTACAGTTTAGAAATATAAAAGGCTCTAAATCCTCAGTGGATTCAAAACACCCTCAAGAAGAAGAAGAAGAAGATATTCCTTTATTCGTCCCACAATGGGGAAATTCAATTTTTACACTCTGTTGTTTTTACTTATACACGGTACATGCAGACCCGAGACACACACATGCACAAACAGGACCCATATACATGCAACAATGGAGAGATGTCAGAGTGAGGGGGCTGCTCCTGACAAGCGCCCCGAGCAGTTGGGGGTTTGGTGCCTTGCTCAGGGGCACCTCGGCAGTGCCCAAGAGGTAAACTGGCACCTCTCCAGCTACCAGTTCACACTCAGTTCTTGGCCCATGTCGGGACTTGAACCGGTGACCCTCCGGTTCCCAAGCCAACTCCCTACAGACTGAGCTACTGCCGCCCCTCAAATTTACACTTATTAAAATGTAAGCTGGCACATTTGAATGGGGGGGATGTTGTCTATGGATGTTCATTGTTTTTTGTTCTTTCCCCCCATCCCTTCTCCATTTCATGTCTCAACTACTTTTATTTCCATTTCTGCTCCTTTTGCTCTCTGTTTTTACTAACCCCCGTTCCTTCCTCTTCAGTTTTCCCTCACTCTCAGCCCTCCTCTTGCTCCCCCTCTCCAGCCCTCAGCATAGAGAGTCTGTCCTCTGGTTCGGACCACAGCTCATCCCATCCCCCTTTGGGTGGCAGTGCCAGCAGCGACCAGGAGCACGCTTTCACCAAAAGTGTCTCAGAGCCTTCCATCTGTTCACCGTGCGACTCTGTGGCATCTCCTTCCTCTTCCTCCTCGACCGAGCGTCTTCCTCACTCTTCCTTAAGCCCCTATCCTTCTCCCATGCCTTCAAATGCCAGTTCGGCTCCAGCCACCCCACAGACCAGTCGTAGCTGTGGGACCAAAGGGACCGGAGCCCTTCCAGCACGACCCCCTACAGCCCCCAGCCCATTGGCCTCAGGAGCCATCCAGTCACACAATAAGGTACCAGGTCCATCTCCAAATGAAGCATTAGAAAGCAATACAAGTTGCACATTATATTCCAGCTATACTGTATCTTTCTTCTCATTTTAGCGGATCTGTAAGGAGAACCCGTTTAACAGGAAAGCTTCTCCCTCCCCTGCTAAATCCAAAACCAAATCACAGAAAGGTCCTCGTCCAGCCAGACCCCCGGCCCCCGGCCATGGCTTCCCTCTCATCAAACGCAAGGTAGAAATGGCGTATGATTGTCCATAGTTAATTACAAATTAATCAGACATTTTGTATCTGTAAATGTACCATAAAGGGAAATATGTCAAGTATATAATACTATTATCAATATTGAGTGGGCAAATATGCTGCTTTATGCAAATGTATGTATATATTTATTATTGTTAATCAATTAACAACACAAAACAATGACAGCTTTGTCCAGAAACCCTCACAGATACATGACAAACATATAACATGGCAAACTGCAGCCCAACAGGCAACAACAGCTGTCAGTGTGCTGACTTGACTATGACTTGCCCCAAACTGCATGTGATTGTCATAAAGTGGGCATGTCTGTAAAGAGGAGACTCGTGGGTACCCATAGGACCATTTTCATTCACATATCTTGAGGTCAGTGGTCAAGGGACCCCTTTAAAATTGTCCATGCCAGTTTTTCCACACCAAAATTTTGGAGCGATAGTTAACCTCCTTGACAACAAGATAGTATGTCATTAAAAACTGAGCCTGCTACAACCTAAAAATCACAAGTTGTCTTAAGGTGTTAAAGAAGTTAGTGGTGTTAAGATTAATTTTTGTTATAAGCATGTTAACTTTGACAGCCCAATTTATTATTATTTTATTTTTTTAAGAATCAATAAAGTAAAATGATCCGTCTCGCCCAAACATCCATCCAGGTGCAGTCAGACCAGTACATCCCAGTAGAGGACATCCACGGGGAGATGGCTCAGCTGGAGAAGCAGCTGGATGAACTGGAGCAGAGAGGAGTGGAGCTGGAGAAGAAGCTGAGAGACAACCCTAACGGTAACATGTCACACTTTTTTATATCAGTTTAAGGCCAGTTAAATATTGCAGAAAGAAATGAAAATGTCCCCACAAGCAGTAGACAAAAACATTGTGTTCACTATATTAAAAATTGAAAATGTTACTAAAAATGGCTGCTGTAGCATAAAATAGCCCACAAAAGTATTATAAAGGATTATATAAAGACAAATGATCACATAGAGAAAATGGGGAGAAAGGGTGGGATCCATAGATTTGACCTGACAGAACAATACTTAATAATAGAAGCATAACATGTACTGTATATCTTTATGTTCTTGTTTTGTCTTATCAGATGAGGATGAGGAGCGCCTGTTGGTGGACTGGTTTACTCTCATCCATGAGAAACACCTTTTAGTACGACGAGAAGCTGAGCTGGTCTACACGTAAGTATGAGACTGCAGCAAGGGGCAAATGTTAGATCAGGCCCAAACTGCATGTGATTATTAAGTGGGAATGTGTACAGGGGAGACTCGTGGGTACCCATAGAAACCATTTACTCCTTTACCAAAATTCAACACAAGTTTGGAGTGTTATTTAGCCTCCTTGGTGACGAGCTAGTATGATGTAGTTGGATTCTTTATGTTATCTAGTTTCATATGATGTCAGTATCTTTACTCTAGCTTTAAAATTGAGTGTGCTACAACCTAAAAATTACAATTTGGGTTAAAAAAAGACGGTGGCGTTAAAAGGAATTTGCGTTAACGTGTTAACTTTGACAGCCCTGTGTTCTTAACAACTCTAATGTGTGGACCTTTATAAAAAAAACTGAATAGTTTATGTGACTGTTGTGTTAAAAATGTTCACCTGTTTTTACTGTGACAGACACCGCTCGGCAGTAACATTACTACCAGTAAAACATGCTCAGTTTAGCTGGTAGGTCAGCTGTTTGATTGGCTGTTTTATCGGCGCAACCTGTAAAACACACTTTATTCAAATCCGACGGAAACAACATAAATCTCACCAAAACCGTCTTGGTTGGTCTCTTCCACAAACATGTTACATGTAAAGTACTCTGTAAATGTTGCTCTCTGCAGAGCGAAGCAGCAGAACCTGGAAGAGAGGCAAGCTGACGTGGAGTATGAGCTGAGGTGTCTTCTCAACAAACCAGGTGTGTTTGGCTTTATCGTGTTAAGAGAACTTGTAGTCACATCCATTGCCTGTATGTGTTAGTGTGTAATGCTTGACTCGTGTTACAAAGCAAATTACTGCCACCCACAGCTTCACCTGTACATCTACACCATACACTGTATGAAAAGACGGACGACATGACAGCTCCCCAACAGTGAAGCCAAAACATCTCAATTGCTCCCTGGTGGCTGACTGCAGTATAGGTCATAAATCCCACGTCCTCCATGTTACCGGATGGGACATGAGCCAAACTATAAAGCCAAAGAACACGTAAACGTTTTTGAAGATGATTTCTGTCATTTTAGGGTGTTTTTTATCACCCTGATGTATGTTTTAAATGTTAATTTTTCTGAAAAGTTTGGTTTTAATTAGTTATTTGATGCTATAAAAAAGGAGCGAAACATCATGATTGACAGCTGTGATTGACAGCTTCTCTAAGTGAAGTAATCACAGCCGGAAGCTCAGGAATTGTACGAGAGAGATGAAACTTCAACCTTTCATAACTGTCATTGTCACACAATAGAACGTGTGTCAGTTTGATCATAAATGTGTTTAGAGCGATATTACAGTTAGTTGTTGTGTCTTTCTAGTCAGCAGTCAGCACAGTCAGCAGTCGTGGTGCTAACATAGCAGCTAGGTGGGTCACACTAAAATGCTGCAGCTGTGCTCGGCTCGTGATTGGCTCAGACCGGTGTGTGGGCGAGACCTTGATACCACGGCTCTAGTCCCGTGATCATTAATGCACAGACCAAATGATTTCAAAATCTAAAGATGGCGGCTCCTGTATTACGGATATTTTGGCTTCATTTTTGTACAGTGGGAGGGAGTGGAGACGCATCGTCCATCTAGATAAACAGTATATTTTGCTATGATCTAAACACAGATTATATTAAAGAAGAATCCCTATACCTTTTTTTATCTGTACCAGAAAAATGACAATATCCTGGTTTAGTTAAACCAATTCAGCTACACACACTGCATGCACACTCTGCTCAGGCATGCAGCACACTGATCAGCCGAGGACTCTGAAAGTGAGCTGATTCATTATCATCTTTTCTTTTCCCCAGAGAAAGACTGGACAGAGGAGGACAAGAGTCGGGAACAGGAGCTAATGGCTGAGCTGGTTACCATCATTGAACAGCGCAACCAAATTGTCAACAACATGGACCAGGACAGGCAGAGGTAATACAGAAGCTAAGTCACGTTCCTTCCAGTGGACCATGGCGGGACATTATTTCAGAGAAATATGACATGACTTTTTATTCTGTTTGAATTGTGCCATGAATCTCACATATGATGTTTGTCAATTTAAAAGACAATTTTCCAAGTCAAGAAAGTCTCAGTTTGTTGTAAAACTGTTGTATCAGACTGAAAAAACTTAATTAGAAAGACGACACACCCAAAAGTCACGTAAGTAACGTCTCTCTCTCTCTCTCTGAAGATATGAAATCTGTGTGTCCTACTTATTCTTCTTCTTCCTGTCTGATAAAAAAAGACCAGGAGTCGCTGGATAAAACACAAGTTAGCTAGCTAGCTAGTGTTGGTGACACATTGACAAGAGATGTAGCTCACTGAGCGGTTTCACATAAAGTTAAATGATACTACGATAAATTGCGACTTTCTTGACTTTGACAGATTTAGATTGATTCACTGCTGAATTTTATCGTAAAAAAAATATATTAATATATGTCTCTCGCTGTATATATTTTTTGAAATAATTTCCCATGAGGTCCACCAGAAGGACAGGCTCACTATGAATAAATGACATTTTACTGTGTATCTCTGCGGTGCATTGATCAGTGATACTTTTTGCAACTACCAGCAATCTAACAGTCATTCTGTCACAGGGAAGAAGAGGAGGATAAACTCATGGAGGCCATGCTGAAGAAAAAAGGTAGGATGAAGAGTAAGCTCCATTCGTAGTGGGTTAAAATACTTTAGACAAGCGCAGTCATTAAACATAGCCTGTAAATGTGGCATCACTCTTTCTTCTCTTTCTCACTTTCTTATGCTTTTCTGATTTTAGAAGCTATGTGAAGTAACGTAATGTTCTTTCTTACTTTCATCAGACTTTCATAAGGATCCAGATGTTGACCAGCAGAAGAAAAAAGGGGCAAAGTTCAAACCCATTAAGGTGCTCAAGCGACTGAGCCATAAAGGAGAACCGGGCAAAAGCCCTCGCAAGGAGAAAAGCCCATAGAAAGGACGCACTCTCCTCCAAGAGGATACAAGACTGTTTTAACAAGACTAAGGTAAACTGCACCAGGTGAAGAAGATAAGGTGAGGACTCCTTTAATGGTCATTCATGACTTAGAAGTGCAACCCACACCACATCTTACTTGATGTTTCTCCTTTTCAGTGATTATTTTCAGTTGCCTTTGTGTGTTTTAAAGAGACAGTTTAACAACTCAACTGCTTTAAGAGCTGACATGTTTTTAAGCTCTCTGGCCTTTCAAGTGAGCGAAATGTACAGCAGGTTCCTGCATCCCTGCACTGATTTGTCGTACGTTGCTTCGCTATCCTCTCGTCCCACGCCACTGTCTGCCCTGTGGGCTTTTATCAAGGTTCAGCTGAGGTGTGGCCTCACATTTCACTTTGAATAAAGTCAGTTGGATGTAAGTTGATCCCTGAAATCTTAGTCCTGTTCACACCTGGCATTATTATGCGTCCTGGGTGGTCTGATCACAAGTGGACAGCTGTAATCCGTCTCTTCACACCTGGTATTACAACGCCTCTCCACATGCGTGTCGAGTGACCACTTTTGATCAGATCTCACTTCACCGCTCTGTATGCAAATAAACACGTAGTAAACACATGGCTAATACAGCAGATGTAATGTAATATTACAGGAATGTCAGTAGTAATATCCTACATGTTTGTGAATTTGGGTACATTTTATTTATATAAAAATATGAGGTGATTGTCTACCAGCGGCCCCCAGGAAACTCTTTGCTGCCTCTACCAGACAACAGCTGCGTAGAGAGCTTCAGAGCTGGGGATGAGAGCGAGCAAGTGGAACAAAAACACGAAACATCACAGTATAATAATGCACTTCCTATGCCTAGTCTGAGAGTCTGTAGATTACATAGCCTATAGATAACATATACTGTAATGAAATACAGTTATACTGACAGACTACAGTAGAGTACAGAAGCTTCCATGATGTTTCTTTCTGCCTGTCTATTCACCTGAGGAGAGCTGAGACCTGTGGATCCCAGCGGGGACGGTGGGTCGGTAGAGTAGGCGGTCCTTAACGTGGCCCCGGACACATTCACATACACAATGCTAAAAGACCCTATGTGAGTGATCGGCTCTTAATGCGTTTTTAGTGCATTCACACCTGTACTTGGAGCTGTCCACTTGTGATCGGACCCAGGAAAGGTCTGAACAGAGCCTGTGAATTTTTAATGTTTTTAATCTGTTCCCGACTCACTCATGAACACCCGTCTCTCCTGCTCCTCGATTCCAAAGGTCAGTCGCTGGATATCTGAGAATGCTTTATGTCATATCTGGTTTGAGCCTGTGGTACAAGTGAAAATTTAAGACAAGCTCTGCTTTAACTCTTTCAACATCTCGACCGACAATAGATCCCTACGCTCTTCTAGCTGCTACGTTCTGGTCGTCTGTGGTTTCCTTGTTTTTAAATATCTTCTGTGATAGTTATGTGATGGTGCCATTTGTATCAATGCATATCATCAAAGACGTGGATGAGCATAGATGCAGTATTAATGTCTGTAATATGCGTGTGTGTGACTGGAAAGTGGGAGACTCAAAATCAGATTGATTTATAAAATAAGAGGTCTGGAGTTGAGCATTATAGAAAGCATTCAACTGCAGAAGGTTTATTAATATGAAAGGTCACACGTGTAATAATGAATATTTGAAAGATATACAGTATTTTAACAACTGTAGTGAAGCACCAGCTTGTAACAGTTTTAACTATTGGGGTAAACCTGAATATGCAATTATTAATTTATATTTTACTATGCCTTTCTGTATGTTTTCATGTTTTGCCTTAAAAGTGGGAAAAAAATGTGTTAGTATTGTTTGTATGAGTGACATTTATTTAATTGCATATGTGGACAAATGCCATTTATTCGAGCTAACGTAAATGTCGGTATGTTTACTCCTTCTGTTCCTGTCATGTCAGTTAGATTGTCTATTCGTCCTCCATTTTAAATGGTAATGTGTGTGTTTCTGCTCTGTGCCTGTCTTCCTGTCCAGCTGAACACCAAGGGCTTCTGTAGCGCCACATTTCTCTCGGTTACACGTTGTCCTAAAACAGCAGCAGGATTATAGAAAATACTGACACTGGAAGGCAGAGGAATAAAATAACTTAATGCAAGTAGATCTTTGTAAGTGTGATGCTTTCTCGGCCTGATATCACAGTTTCTTCACTGCTGTCACACAAACTGCTTATAGTACAGCTGAAGCACAGTGTAGCCGCTCAGCTGAAGCCTCATTGCAGACACCACTACCACACTCATTCTATCATACTTGACCCATTCATGATCTGAATTTGAAGTTATCTTGCTTGTGCCTGATGTCTAAGTAATTTCCGAATGCTCAGTCAGTGGCAGTGAGTCTTCTCTTCCGTCTCTGTCAGCTCCATCTTTTCTGTTATCTGCTCTGCAGCTTTCCTCTCAGACGTCAGTGAATCCTTCTGGGGACTGCGGGCTTTGTCCAACACCTGCAGGTCTCGAATCCTCTGTTATTGGAGACGTGACACAGCACAGGTTTAAGTGCAACTGCAGTTTCAAAGAGAACAAATACTCTTTCTTTCTGTCTGACATCTGAAGGCACTGATGCCATTTTTAAGGCTCTGTTTACATTGGTATCGATCTGTGTCAGTGTCTAATGGTATTATTTAAAAGAACGTCACACTAAATGACAATAAATCAATGACGTTTTATCATCTATGCTACCAAAAGATTTTTCTAAACCCAGGATGGCATAGTACAGACTTAATTTGAGCCAATATGCAAACCTTTGCTTGTTTACCTGGGATATCTCGGTGTTGATGATGTTGACGTACTGCTTGTCCTGACCCAGAGAGGACATGTCTGCCAGAAACTGTCTTCTCTCCTCTATCTCATCCAGAACTACAAAAGAGATGAGTTAATATTAGACTTATTCAAGGGGCGCTGGATATATTTAGTCTAGCAGAGTAGCACAGAGCGGATTTTAATTTAGGCTGATATTAATAGAAGCAGACTATCAATATGACTGTCACAATTTAATTCAAATGTGGTGTTGTTTCTGTACAGGTTGTAAGGGAACTTGCCGACCTTGAGACCTCAAAATAGGGAGGACTTTGAAACCGAAGCAGGGAGATGTGCTGTTCCTCCCTCAGAAAAATGTTTCAGAGACTTTGTTTCCTGCATTCCAGTGACTTTTAAGTAGTAGAAACAGCAGTTTTATATTAAATACTTTTAGTCTCAGACTAATACAGAGTAGCTGGCTTCTGGTGTGAACGTTATCAGTTTTCATTCATTCATTTTCTGCCCCTGCTTGAGTAGGCCAGTTTCTTTTGTGCAGGGCTTTTACTCTGTGTACGGTTCCAGACACAGGTTGAGATAACAAAAATGAAAATAACGTTTCGGCATTTGTCATAATTTGGGAGAAATACAGGAGAATTGTGACCCTGGGAGAAAAACTTGGAGAGGACAGTGAAAAAGAGGAGTCTCCTGGAAAAATCGGGATGGCTGGCAAGTATGTTGTAATGGGAGGTGTAACTTATGTACATCATCTGTTTCTGTGCAGTCAGCCTCACCCTCCTGAAACCGGTCTTTCTGCTCCGCCACTTCTGGGCTCTGACATACATTGTGGGAAGATGAAGCTGTGGGCTCTTCTCCTGTTGCCATTATACTCTGAAGCCTCTTCTTCTCTTTCTCTAAGTCTCCTAGGAAAGTGAAACAGAGGGCAAAAGAGGTGACAATGAGCAATAGTTTGCAATATATGCGCTTGTCAATACACACAAATGAAGGATTAATACCAGTGTGAGCTTCAAGAACTTACTCATGGGACCAGGACAGAATTTTTCTCTGATGTAGCTGTTCCCAGAGCGACAAGATTCAGCGCTGCGTCTCTGGGGCTTGCCTGGCAGACCTTTCTGGACAGATTTACTAGTTTTAACCTGAGGGGGGGATGCTGATAATCTGGGGTTAGAGGTCAGCGGTAAAGCTGCTCCATCTGTGGGGGAAAGTTAAAAAAAAAACAACTTTTAATGTG
Organism: Pterois miles; assembly: GCA_947000775.1. NCBI lineage: Eukaryota > Metazoa > Chordata > Actinopteri > Perciformes > Scorpaenidae > Pterois > Pterois miles. The sequence goes on from CAMQGK010000253.1 coordinate 687,545, forward strand.
TTATTTCAAAAACATCTGTCAAAATATGATATAATCTGGAGTTAAGTGAACACCTTATCGCATGAAAATATTTTGAACAATATGTAAAATATGTGTACTTTGTCTGTGTATAATACAGTACTATTGCACAATTTATTGGGGGCGGAGTAGCTCAGTCTGGAGTGCTAGTCTGTAGGGAGTTGGCTTGGGAACCGGAGGGTCACCGGTTCAAGTCCCGACATGGACCAAGAACTGAGTGTGAACTGGTAGCTGGAGAGGTGCCAGTTTACCTCTTGGGCACTGCCGAGGTGCCCCTGAGCAAGGCACCAAACCCCCAACTGCTCGGAGCGCTTGTCAGGAGCAGCCCCCTCACTCTGACATCTCTCCATTAATGCATGTATGTGTGTTTCAGGTCTGCATGTACCATGTATGAGTTAAAAAAACCAACAGAGTGTAAACTGAATTTCCCCACTGTGGGACTAATAAAGGTTGATCTTCTTCTTCTTCTTTATCACTATATTACATCCCTCAACCTCATGCAAAGGTCTCAAACCTACTTTTGAGGCATTCGTTGATCTGTTTTCTCTGGAGGTTGGTGAATCTTGATTCCTGCATCATTACTGAGCACCAGGAGAGAGAGAGAGAGAGAGAGAGTGATTCAAATTTAAAACTGCACACACACACTTGTATTTCCCATTTCCCATCTGCACCAGAATATCAACAAGTATCTCACATCTCAGCATATCCTGGGTCTCCTTGCTGTACTGGGTGGCTCTGGGCTTGTTCCACAGTCCTCTACCACTGCTACTCTGCCAGGAGGCCTCCATCTGCAACCTCAAAGACACACAAAAACACTCAGGGGCTTAATTTAGCTTTATCTCTGTTATTCAGTTCAAACTTTATTTCAGACTCACAAGTGAACCTGGAGTAGGACTGAGAGCAGCTCTTCTAAGGCTGGCTAAAGCCTCTATGATGCTGTTGTCTGACTCATCCAGCAGCACATAACATTGTACATCTGTCTTGTGCCAAGTATTTTATACATTATACTATGTTGAAGCTCCAGCTCAGATTTAATTTGTTAACCTGAACAAATCCGTAAACAGGGAGACAGACAGACAAGCTGTCATTTAAAGACAAATCCTGGAGCTGCTCCATAGACACCGAATGACACCGACAGCAGCTATACTGATTTAAATGGGAAATGGGGCATTTTCTAACATACAAATAAAACGTAGGCCTACTGGGTGTAACATTATGTCAAAATAAACGAATTCCAAAATGTACAAAAAATCAATTAATTTGTTACTGACTGTCGATGAAAAACACTGAAATAGCAAAATAGCTTTTGTGTTTACCTTAACTAGCGTTAGCGCTTCCTGCTAACAGTTATGTCTGAAGGGTAAGAAGTTCACTCTACATGGAAAAAAAACACATGAAAATAAAGGATATACTATTTGAGTAAAGCAGCCACGACACTTCTATACCCACTTAACTTGATAAAGACTACAAATAACGTACTCAAACTCGTCTTCTCTTATCACACCTAGCGTTAGCTGTTTGCTAACTTCGGTTGTTTGAGCTCCAGGTTAGACAGTGGCGTCTGTCTGTTGCTATAGCAACCTAGTAGCTTCAAGCACTTCCGTGTTAGAGCTGGAGCACGATTGTTTTGAGTCTTTGCTCCTGAGATGTTATAATTATTTTTTATTGTTACACCAACATATTCTAAACACTGAATATTTGCCAATAATGTTGTTCTTCTTATTATTTTTACTTACCATTTGTAATTTTTCTAAAGAATAGTCACATTGACAACATATGGCCACTAGATGGAGACAAAGTCAGTAATAATGCTCATCAGCTGCTATTGAAAATCAGGGTCACGACTTCTCCAGAAAGTGATGTTTCCAAACATTAGTAGGTATGTTTGGACTGAATTTCAAAGATTTTTTTGTCCACAGTTAAGTTTAATAAAGACACACAGATGCTATCCAGGCAGTGAATTAATCATAACTTTAGACTAGATGTTTCCCCTTTATGTTCCTTCTGCAAAACAGGACGTTGAGTCCTTTTCTCATTCATTTTTGCTTCTAGTAAACTTTGGAAAAGAAAGTCCCACAATGCCTTGGTCCCTATTATGTTATTATTTCTGAATGCAGCGTCTAACAACAGCAAAGTTGATAACTTGATAAAATTGTTGTGTTATAGGCAACATCATATTCATGAAGACACTTCTTCAGTTTCTTCCTCACAAAAACTTATTTTATGTTTAAAACAAGAGAACATTAAAGATATCTAACCTTGTGGGAGACATTGAGGACAACATTGCTGGAAGATGTGTTTTGCATTTCGGTTGTTATTTTTCTATTTGTACGTGTGTACCTTTGCTCTTTTCAACCCATAGATGAGATGTTGCTGTTCATAAACTACCTTGGATCGGGGTCAAAGCAGAGGGGTCTTGCGGACCGGTATGGAATCCACCAGTCTGCAGTCAGCTGGATAATAATCTCATGGAGGGACTTTCTCTGTGCTGTCGTGGGCTCAGTGAGGATCTGGATGCCTGAAGAAAAAAAATCAGGTAACATTTGCCAACAAAGGAGCATGCAGACATGACAGTCATCCTTGACTGCACAGCGCTGAGGTGCCAAAGCCCATCCTGTGAAGTGAAGTATTCTCCTCATATAGGTCACACTGTACTCTGAAAGGTTGATTGGGATTGCTCCACACGGTGCTGCCACCTTTGTCTCTTCACTGTATGCTGGTTCAATCAGTGACAAAAAGATCCTGTAGGAGTCTGGGTTTGTGTCACTGTTGAAACCAGAGATGGTAGTCATGGCTGGTAGAGGCTTTCTTGTGGATGACACCGTACCATTCAAGATGTACAGGCCTGCATTTCTCTCAGGTAAAGCCCAGATGCCTGCAACTGAAGTCAGAGAGACCCAGGCCATTAGAGTACATTAGAGTACACGTGGAACGTGGAACGCAGTGATACCACTGAAGATGTGATGGCAAAATTACACTGTCGCATGCCTCTTTACAAACTATACATACTACACAGTACATACAGTACATACCCCTGAACTAGAGACTATTTTTTTGAGGTGCACAAAATTTGTAAATGTGTGAAATATATATACAGTATAGTATTTTAAAATATCTTTAAAAATAGTATGATAATATGTTTAAAAAACATATAAAAATGCTATGTTATAGTATAATCTGTCATAAAATGATATAGTATGTGATGAAACGTCATAAACAATGTCACATTATTGTATGCCAGTATGTCATAAAAAATGTCATAGTATAGTATTTCATAAAAAATATTCTAGTAGTATGTAAAAATATCATAAGATAATAATAAATAAAATATATTTAAAAACAGTATGATATGCCATGAAGTAAAAAATAATATAGTATGTCATATAATGCCATAGTATTGTCATAAAATGCCATGTGATGGTATGCCATAGTATTTCATAAAACTAGCTAGCTACTATATAGCTTGTCATAAAAATAATATAGTATGTCATAAATAATGTCATGTATAGTATTTCATGAAAGAAATATATAAAAATGTCCGTATAGTATGTCATAAAAAATTATAATATAGTTTCATAAAAAATCATAGAATAGTGTGCCATAAAAATGTCAAAACGCAGTATGTCAAAAAATATAGTGTCATAATAAATGTGATAAAATGTCATAGTATAGTATGTCATAAAATATTTAATATTTTACTATAATATGTCATAAAAATGTCATCAAAAGTTATACTAAAGTGTGGCATGACACATTTATAAGAGTATCTCATAAAAATGTGAGCATAGTAGGTTATAAAAATTCATAAAACTCATAAAAACAGTGTAAAACAGTAATATAGTATATCATATACAAATATCTTTAAAAAAAAAAAAGTCAGTATGCCATGAACAACAAAACATAGCATTTCATAAATAATGGCATAGTATGTCATGTACCATATGATGACATTAGTTATGAAATAGTATTGAATGACATGGACAGCACAGGGATGCAGTGGTTAGGACCCAGGTTCAGATCCAGTTTGGGGTCCTTCTGTGTGGAGTGTGCATGTTCTCCATGCTAGCGTGGGTTTCTCCGGGTTCTGCGGTTTCCAAAGACATGCAGGTTTACTGATGACTCTAAATTGCCCATAAGTGTGAATGTGAGTGTGAAGGGTTGTCTGTCTCTCTTTTATATACTATACTGTGGCTTTTTTTTTTAAAAAACATACTATGATTTATTTGAATTACTGTACTATGACTTTTTAACAGTTTCTTTTACATAATGAGTTTTTTTCTGAGATACTGTGACCATCCATCCATCCACCTTCAACCGCTTATCCCATTAGGGGTCCCGGGGGGCTGGAGCCGATCCCAGCTGGCGTTGGGCGAAGCCGGGGTTCACCCTGGACAGGTCATCAGTCCATCACAGGGCACATAGAGACAGACAATATATAGACACAAAACCATTCACCCTCACATTCACACCTATGGGCAATTTAGAGTCATCAGTTAACCTGCATGTCTTTGGACTGTGGGAGGAAGCCGGAGAACCTGGAGAAAACCCACGCTAACGCGGGGAGAACATGCAAATACTATAATTTTTTTAACTTTTTCAACATATTATGATTTTTTTAATTAAAATAACTTTTCGACAGACTCTACTGGACTTTTTTCAACGTACTATACTATGAGGTATTATTGGCATACTATAATATGGCTTTTAGTTTATACTATACAATTATTTTTTCTTTTTTCCAACATACTATACTATGACATTTTATTTTTTGATATACTATACTATGACTTTTATTTTGTCGACATATTATACTATGACTTTTTATTTTTTTTTTAACATACCATGAGTACTTTTTTTCATTCTTTTGACATATTATATTATGACTTTTTTTAAACATTTTTTCAACATAATATACATGACTTTTTTTTCCCCCAACATACTATACTATGACATTTTATTTTTTAAACATACTATAATATGACCTTTTAATTTTTTTCAAAATATACAATGACTTTATATTTTTATACATATATATACTATGACATCTATATTTTTATATTATATATAAGTATATAATGACTTTTACTTTGGCTATATCTATATATATATATATATATATATTTTTAGACATATATATACTATGACCTTTTTATTTTGTTGACATACTATACTATAACTTTTTATTTTGTTGACATACTATACTATGGCTTTTTTATCTTTTTCAACATACTATACAAGAATTTTTTTTTTTTCTTAACATACTATACTGTGACTTTTTTTTGAACATACTATACTATGACTTTTATTAAAAAAATTTCAACATACTATACAAGGACTTTTTAAAATTTTTTTCAACACGATACTATGACTTTTTTACTGACATACTATGCTATGACATTTTTATTTTCTCAACATACCATACTATTACTTTTATTTTGTTGACATATTATACAATGATTTTTTTACATTTTTTCGCCATACTATAATATGCCCTTTTTATTGGTTCAGCATACTACACTATGACATTTTTATTTTTTAAATATAACATACTATGACTTTTAATTTTTTCGACATACTATACTATAACCATTTTTTAACAGACATATTATACTATGGGGGGCGGCAGTAGCTCAGTCTGTAGGGACGTTGGCTTGGGTTTCTGAGGGTCACCGGTTCAAGTCCCGACATGACCTTTTTTAAGAACTGGGTGTGAACTGGTAGCTGGACAGGTGCCAGTTTACCTCTTGGGCACTGCTGAGGTGTCCCTGAGCAAGGCACCAAACCCCCAACTGCTCGGGCTCTTGTCAGGAGCAGCCCCCTCACTCTGACATCTCTCTATTTGATGCATGTATATGGGTCCTGTTTGTGCATGTGTGTGTCCCGGGTCTGCATGTACCGTGTATAAGTAAAAAACAACAGAGTGTAAAAATTGAATTTCCCCTAGTGGGACGAATAAAGGACTATCTTCTTCTTCTTCTTCTATCTTATAACTTTTTATTTTTCCAACATACTTTACTATGACTTTTTATCTTTTGACATACTATACTATAACATTTTTATTTTTTTAACATACTATACTATGACTTTTTATTTTTTGACATACTATACTATAACTTTTTTTTTTTTTTAACATACTATACTATGACTTTTTATTTTTTGACATACTATACTATAACTTTTATTTGTTAACATACTATACTATGACTATTTTATTTTTAATTTTATATTTGTTTTTAATTTTATTATATTTATATTTATTTTTTATTTTTAGTTTTATTTTTTCTATTTTTTTCAACATACTTTACTGACTTTTATATATTATGACTCTTCGTCATCCTACTATACTAGAACTTTTTTTTTTAACATCTCTTGTTTCATCATAGTATGACTTTTCACCAGACTATACCATGACTTTTTCTAAATATACTTTCTTGGGGTTTTCATGAGACCTGACCTGGACTCATCTCACAGGCACCATCACCAGACAGACAATGGCTCCTCTTCCTCGCAGCATGAGAGGGATCAACATGGACTCCAGGACACTTCTGAAGGTGAACCATTGATCGCGTCCTGACCGGCTGCATCACCCGAACGGAGCTGTGGTCCATCGAGGACCTCTACAGCCGGCAGTGTAAGAGGAAGGATCGCAATCACCCCAGCTTAGAACAATAATAAATAAATAAATATGATTCTTTATGTTATATTTTATCACTATATTTTACTGTGCTAGTGCTTGGACTCCCATTTCTTTTACTTGCAAGATTTGCTTTTTAAATATATTTAATGAGCATTGTTTCAGGGAGCCTGAGAACTGAGATTTTCATTGCCAGTGACTGCTTCTCTGTAATCACTGTGCATATGACAATAAACAACTTGAAGCTATCACCTTGAACTGTTCATTATGACTTTTACATACATACTGTACATTTTTGTTGTTTCAAAAAACTATACTATGACTTTTATTTTTCAACATACTGTACTATGACTTTTTTATATTTTCATCATCCTATACTATGACTTTTTTATATTTTCATCATCCTATACTATGACTTTTTTATATTTTCATCATCCTATACTATGACTTTTTATATTTTCAACATCCTATACTATGACTTTTTTATTCTATATACTAGACTATGAATTTTATATTTTTTCAACATCCTATACTATGACGTTTTTATTTTTCAACATACTATATGACTCTTTTTATCTACTGAAATACTATACAATGCCTTTTTTTATTTTATCAACATACTATACTATGACTTTTTTATTTTATCAACATACTATACTATGACTTTTTTATTTACTGACAAACTATACTATGACTTTTTTATTTTACTGACATACTATGACTTTTTTTTTAAAATTTTATCAACATACTACACTATGACATTTTTACTGTACTCCGGCTTCCTCCCACAGTCCAAAGACATGCTGTTTAGGTTAATTGATGACTCTAAATTGCCCGTAGGTGTGAATGTGAGTGTGAATGGTTGTCTGTCTATATGTTGTCTGTCTCTATGTGCCCTGCGATGGACTGGCGACCTGTCCAGGGTGAACCCCGCCTTCGCCCAATGCCAGCTGGGATCGGCTCCAGGCCCCCCCGCGACCCCTAACGGGATAAGCGGTTGACGAAGAATGAATGAATGAATGAATGTTTTGACATACTATACTATGACTTTTTTTATTTTGTTGACATACTGTAGTATGACTTTTTATTTTTTTCAACATACTATACTAAACTTTTTATTTTGTTGACATACTATACAATGACATTTTTTTTATTTTTCAGCATATTATGATTTTTTTTGATATACTATACTATGACTTTTTTTTTTTATTTTGTTGACATACTATACTATGACTTTTTTGTTTTTGATATGCTATACTTTGATGTTTTAATTTCAATATACTACACTATGACATCTTTCTTTTTTCAACATATTATATGATGACTTTTATTTTTTCAACATACTATACTATGACATTTTCAGTTTTTCTACATACTATACTTTGACTTTTTAAAATTTTTTTGACATATTATACTACGACTTTTTTTATTTTTTGCCATAATATACCATGACTTTTTTATCTTTTCAACATATTGTGACTTTTTTTTGACATACAATACCATGACTATATTTTTTGATACAGTATACTATGACTTTTCAATTTTTTTTAACATACTATACAAACTTTTTCAACATACTATAACATGACTTTTTTTTGACATACTATACTACGACTCGTATTTTATCGACACACTATACTATAACATTCCTGTCAGCAAGTCGTGATGCCCCCAAAAGAAAATATTGGTTCGTAGTGGCAAAGAGATGTGAAGTAAGATTTCTTATTTCACTGATTCATCAGATTTTGTAATTTAAATTTCAAGTAATGATACATGGGTGATGGGTGAAATCGATAGAGCCTGTGGGGAGAGTCGAAGAGGACGATCTGATTAGAAGGCATTAACATCCTTTTTTATATTGATTTCTGCACATCAATAAATCCCAAATGGTCGATTTGATCTCAGAACTGGTCTTGCAAGAGTAGGGCAGATTTAAAACAGTAGATGGCATGCTGAGCCATCTTCAGTCATAAAAAGATTTTTATAAATTTGAAAAAAGGTCAATAATAACACCATCATTGATGCATTTCATCACATTTCCGTCATATAAATGAGTTTGTAGCTTAAAAACATGTTTAACTGTAAAGTTACACTTTAAATGCACTAAATTATTTTTTTAGTCCAGTGATTTCAAAAATATTAATAATAAAATCTCATTTTAAATTTGGTTGTTATTTGAGTTTCAAGTTCTTTATGATCATGTGTACAACAATTACAGTGACGCAGTCATTGGAAATGAAAATCTTTTGGATCTCATACTCCCTCCAACAGTGCTCATCAATTGTATTATATCAAAGGGCTAAAATATAAACATAAAAAAGTCTTTTCAAATTTTTATTTCATATGTCAAATTATTTTAAATAAATTAATTTTAAAAAAAATCCCATACATAATATCAGTAAAATTGGGACAAAAAGTATCGGTATTGTATCAAATTGCAAAACAGTCTGGTATTGCCCATCCGTCACCAGATGAACCAGATGAAGATGAAGCCCAAAAGAAGTATAAAAGGAAAGATTCATACAATCTAAAGCTGATCATATTAAAACAGAATAGACATTCAATACACAGAAAAGCAGTCCCTCATGTTAATGTAGGTGGCTCTGGATGCAAATCCTAGAGATCTCCTTTCTTTTCATGTTTTATTTCACGTTTTCCAAATAATTTTAAAAGCATTTTTATGGTGTATGTATGTTTGATATTTATAAATTCCTACATGATATAGGATAGGCCTACATAACGCACACATAATCGTTTCTTCTTTTAGTGTCTTTCTGTCTTATATATTATATAATATAATATATAATATATTATATTATATATAATAACATCATACTCAAATTCATATGTTAGTTAGTCTAAAGCTCTGGAGGTGAGCTCTCCTCCAAACAATCACATGAAACTATAGATGAACTTGTGTAATATTGTGTTTCAGGCCATAAAGAGGCTGCCACCAGAGTTTTCAGCCTGCACAGTGGATGTCTAGTGTCTTCGTCACTCTGAGGGAAAGACAGAGTCTTTATCAGTGGTGGACTAGTCATCAGGGATCAGCAGCAGTCAGCAGACCATTATCTGAGAAGACAGCAGCCTGCCTCTGCCCCATGTCAACAGATAAACAGCAGCGAGAGTATAATCACCTTTCACACACAGGTCTTCTCAGAAGTCAGAGCCGCATGTCCTCACTGGGAAGACTGATCTGTATATATAGAAATATATATATATATATGTGTGTGTGCATGTTAAAACTATTAGCTCAGCGACGGGGACGAGGTTTTAATTGCGACTTAAACTGAATGATGGGCTGTGTTGCTTATGGGTGTGTATGTTTATGAGCTATACCAACCTTACTATTATTCACTGATATTTGTTTGTATCATGTATTCATGCTGACATATGTAAGTATCGCTGTAATAAAAGATCATGGACGATTCTACTGAGATCTCTTTGTGATGGAACGGTCTATCTATTCAAACATGTTATTATAAACACTCACACATCATATTAACATGTGCATACACTTCAGTGCACATGCACCAACACACTCTTCACTGTGTGCCAAAGCATGCTTTTTACTAGATAGTGGCCAGACATCTGATAGCCAAGTTTACTTGTGAATGAAAAATAACACAGAGCCCTGCACTGCTCTGCAGTGTTAGGGGGTAACTAATCTTCTAGTACATTTTCTGCCCCCCTTTTTTATTATTATTATTATTATTATTATTATTATTATTGTTATTGGTATTAATTTATCATTTAATCATCAAGGAATGACAAGTTAAATGTCACCCTTTTTGGTTTATTTTACTTTATATACAATTCAATTTAACATTTAAACCCTGTTTTGTCTCAGAGGAGCCCTCATTGGTTTACTTTAGGTCCAAGTATCTGAGTGAAAATGTGGCAGAGATCTACTGTGTGTCATATACATAATAAAGTCGCATTTGTATTTGGGGGAACTCTAACTGCACTATACCTGTGCAGTTGTTTTTTTTATACTACACATTATATTTTTTATTTTGTCTTATCTTGTTCATCTCATTTCATCCTATTAGAAATATGTTTTAATACACATCTGTTCTCTTCACTTTAAATTGCCCCGTATGAAAGGTGCCATGTAAATAAACTTAAATAACTTAATAAAGTTACTTTAATATCTTCCAGTGACAGATGGGATGATTGTTTTGTGTTTATTTCTAGACTGTAGATATACAGTACAGTAGCTATTAAAGTGAGGACATTCAAAAGCAACCATTATTAGCAGTTTATTTAAAATAACACATGATTATTGTTTGAATCCTCACTGTTATGTGATTTTCTATCACATTACAGCTATTGGTGTGGATATACGAATGATGCATCTCTTGGTGAAATGGCAGCTCGGTGCTTTTTGGGAGTTGACTTTTTGCTTTGAATCCGACAGAACGGGGAGACAGTGAGTTAGACTTTCTTAGTCATTGTAAATGAACATCCTTAAGGGATTAAAAAAAAAGGGGGGGGGGGGGGCAGCAAAGAAACTCAGACTCACGCTCCACCTCCTAACGGTCTAAACCTACATGAAAAAGAGAGATTTGAAGTTAAACTTGCAGCTGACAGAGATAGACAAGAGAGAGGAGGGAGAGATAGCAGGGGGATGAGGAAAAGGAGGCAGCTTTAAGAACCTGTTTCTGGGGACCTTTAGCACTGAGTGGACTGTAACTGGGATCATAGGCCTGGTAAGCTGGGCTCTGACTTTCTGATAGCTGTATTTAAGATGGTCATGTAAAGACTAAAAAGCTAAAAAAAAAAAAAGGAGAAACTACACTTTGAAACTACACTGACAGTCGGCATCATATCAAAGTGCTTGATGGCTGTTACACAGGCTGTGCTCCCTTCCTTCAGCTCCTTCTCCAACTTCGCTCAGTCCAGTGACAATATGAAAGTAAGTATCGGGTTGACTTCAGATGTTTGATTATTACAGCAGGACAAGTCTAGTGCAACCTGTTATATGGTTTATGTCATTGTGCTGACTATTTCTATATTCTATGGACAAATCATTCATTATTTCACTTAATATTGTATTGACAGCATTACAATGCTGAGCTTGGCTGTATTCAAAATCACCTACTACCTGTTATTGATGAGCGCAGTATACTGAATACAGTATACAGTTCATACTACGTTCTTCAGTAATGTGCTGTATTTCTCAGTATGCTAGGCCAGGCTTCAGCCTTTAAAACAGCTCTTAAAGCATTTGAGGAAAAAAAACTCACACCACTGTTGCAATATTATCTAAAAATAGTAAATAAGTTATTGAGCTTTGAATTTTTTTGTTTATGACCAATAATTGTTTACTTTATAAGATGGTTTAGCTCAACCATCCCTTAACAGCTCATGGTGAAATAAGACAAATGGTCATAAATAAGATGTATTTATAAGTAATAAGTTATTATCGCTCCACAAAATTTTGTGGAAAACTGTTTTTTCCGTTACTTCAACAAAACTGTGGAACAATAACCCTACAGATATTATAGTAATGTTAAAAACGGGTTGTGTTGTCTTAGTAGGTATCTCTCAGAGGCGGCTCTTTCCCTCGCCTCTTACCTCGCCACTGCCTGCTATTCTGTAGCTAGTCTGAGCGTGTCCGGCTGGCTGGCGAATGAGCTTCGCTCGTAGGCGATCGTGGAACATTTGAACTCAAAATATGCTCCCGTTACTTCCATAATGGACATTTGTGTTGTGATATTGAAACAAACCATCTGTCAAAAGGGAAATAAAATCCTCTTGACAACGAGACCGGACTCTTGACAGAGCTCCAGCCAGCTCATAGCGGGGTCAGTGAGAGCGACCGCCAAGCTGGCGAGGTGGTGACCCCAGCATGCGCTAGCTGGCTTTCACGGCAGTTTGCGGAGCTTCTGAACTCCAAAAATGTTGAAGCAACTTTGTGATTTGTCATCAATTTTTATTTTGAATTTGAAATTACAACTACACTTATCAGCTACACAGTTGATTTCTCGCCTCAAATATGCTTTAAAAAATTTGTGATGAAATAGCTATGAAAAATGTATAAAAACCTTTGTGACCAGGGACTATACCGTTCCAACGCTTTGCATTGTGGGATACAACAGGCAAGGCTGACTGGTCTAATGCATACTGGAGATTTTTTCCAAATCAGTACGACATCCGGGTATTTAGGCAAACGGTAGACTTTGCTTTTGTTTACAGACTGTACGTTATTTTAAAGGCAACTGCTAATGTCATGTAAAAACATGATGCAACTAATAATCTGAAGGTCTGCTGGAATGAAATGTTGTTTAATGTACGTATTTTTCCAAGTATATCTGACATGTCTGTATGTACGTTGAAAGATTTATTGGTGACTGTGCTGTCCATACAGGCCGCAAAGATTTCCCTTCTGAAAATCTGATGGTGGACAACTTCCATAATCCTCATTATGTGTGAAACTGGATCTAATATGAGTCTCAGTCAGACAAATCAAGTTGGTTTCTTTTGAAGTTTGTACTACAAAAGAAAATTCAGAAGGTAAACCCTTGAGGACTGAGTGATTAAGACAGACTGCTGAAGCCGTATATTAGCTTCAGCTGCCCTCTCAATAGCTAGTCCAGACCAGGAAGAGCGCTGGGCGTTGATGCAAATTTTCGTAGTGGCCAAACGGTGGAATTACAGCTTCCATGTCTGTCACATGATGCCATTGAGACCAAAAAGACTTTTCCCATAGATTTACAACACAATACTAACAATATTTTTTAGGTAAATCAGCTTTACACTTTAATGGCCCTTATTTAAATCACTAGGTCCTAGAAGCTGTGAAATTCACTAATAGCTGAATCCAGACTGCTTTCCCTTCCTCCGTTCATGTGAATGAGATCAGATCGAGGCTGGACTGAGAGCTGGAAGTCAGAGTTAAAGAAAATGCTACTGCGTCTGCTCTATGGGACCAATGTATACGGAGGATCACTGGCAGATCCGGGTACTTTAGCTCTCGGCAGTCGAGCCATTTTGACTTCATGCGCCGCTGAGCAGCTCTCATAGTAATGAGCCCGCAATGCTGTATCCAGATCTCATTATACAGTACATTCATGATATGGACGGAAGGAACAATTACAGCAGCCAATAATGCTTTCAGTGTTCAAATGGACATGTGAGTATTGTTTATTGTTAAAAATTGTGAACCTATGAGTTGAATGCAAAAGCAATTTGCAGGAATCACTTCTCCCTGCTCTCCAACACCATCTAGGTGTGGAAGTCGGAGGGTGACTCCCCCCTCTGGATTCTCTCAGCAACAAACTGTCATCAAGCAGCTCTGAGCAGCTGCAGGTCTCTCAACAGATGACAGAGGAGCTGCTGGATGATGACAGCCGGGCATCCTGGGACATTGAGTTCCTGCTGTCTGATTGGAGAAGTCCATCGCCTGACCTCAACCCCTCTCTGGACAACAATGATCAGCAGCAGTTAGACCCAAGCACAGCGTATCAAGAGGCGGCCATGTTTAAGGACCAACCCGGACAGGAGCATCTGCAGATGAACACTGGCTGCCTCATGGCAGAGCTCCTGACCCCTGCTGAAACCACAACGCAAGTCCAGCCAGACCTGTACCACCATTGTTATAATGACGACCAAACAGGTAGGACTTCTTTTCCCAGTCTACCTAATGTAGACCAGTTTGGCTTCCCTCAAGGAAGCAGTGCGGAGAGGCACAACAGAGGAAACCTCACTAAAGTCTCATCGTGGGACTTTAACCCTTACTATCCCCAGCAACACCCCTCCATGGTGACCTTTCCTGAGAGCAGGTTCATACCACCTCAAGCTGTGACCCTTGACCCTCGACACTACAGCTACATGCCGCGCATTAACCACAACACCAACCTTTTCTGCGAATACACCCACAGCCAGACCACTAGCCATCTGCCTCTTCACCAGCAGGCCCTGCTGGTTGTACCACAGATGGCCCCTGGTGGGCTGGAGGGGAAGCGTGGTCGAAAGGCGACAGGGAAAAAGAGGCCCGCCATCCACAGCTGTGAATACCCTGGCTGCAGCAAGACCTACACCAAGAGCTCCCACCTCAAGGCTCACCTCCGCACTCACACAGGTACACCCCAATGATTCAACCACATAAACAACTTGAAAAACTGTCTCAATATATGATTTAATGTTATTGTTTGGTAATTATCATCTGTTTCATTGTTTATTCTTCAGGGGAAAAGCCTTACCACTGTTCATGGGAGGGCTGCAGCTGGAAATTTGCCCGCTCAGATGAGCTGACGCGTCACTACCGTAAGCACACCGGCCAAAAACCCTACGAGTGTCTGCTGTGTCAGAGGGCCTTCTCCCGCTCCGACCACCTGGCCCTTCACATGAAAAGACACACCTGATGCTCACATGTATATCATACACACAAATCACTGCCATTTAAACAAAGAAAATAAAATGTAGAAGACTTGATTTAGATATTCTCTGATGTCTGAATTCAAGACCCAAATAAGTACACTAAACAACTGAAATTTTAAATTACATGAACTCAAACTGATTATGTGACCGTCATGAAGACATAACGATGGTGATTCAGACTTCCACAGTGAGGTGTTAGGACTTGACTAAGATGTTAGAGTGGGTTAATCTGTTGTTGTCCAACCCTAACCACACACACACACACACACACACACACACACACACACACACACACACACACACACACACACACACACACACACACACACACACACAGTCCTGTTTCATGACTTTTGAGGACATTACATTGACTTACATTCATTTCCTGGAGACTTACCCTAACCCTAACTTTAACTGCTACTTGCCTAATCCTAACCCTTGACCTAACCTTACCTTAAACTTAATATTAACCTAACCCTTAATCAAGAGTCCTCCCTAAAATATAATGTTTTACGTTATGAGGATGTGCATTTTGTACTCAAGAGGAAGGCAAATCCCCACAATGTGACTATGCAAACACATTCATGTCCCCACAACATATAGTATTACATGCACATGCACACACACACACACACACACGCACACACACACATACACAATGTTGGCATGTAGACAGCAAACATTAACACTACCAAAAGACCTACCAAAATGTGTGTAGTGCAGGTTATAATAAAATACATAGTAGTACATCCTGTAGGATCTCATGGAGCACTGAACGAAGTCATACCTGCGTAGTGGGAACGCTTAGCTTTATCAGTGCAGAGATGATCTGATATCTGTTTGATTTCCTTCTTCACCTTTAGTTGATTGTAATACAAACACACAAACCATATAGCATATGTTAAACCATGTGATTATACAGTAAATGCAGGGTTATGTGTTTTGTCCTTTTTTTCCCTTTTATTGTCCTGCATTTTTGTCACCTAACTATGTGTTTGTCTGTTTGGGGGGTTTTAATTTAATGAAAACATTTATGCTTTTGTCCCTTGCATCAGGCAGAATTTAAAACTGTAAATAATCACCATCCTTCTCAGTTGTTTATTATCATCTTAAATGTGAGCAACATATTTATTTACATAATTTTAATTTTATGAACAGAAGATAGGCTACTATATCATTGTACAGTGATTTTTATATTCTCAGAGTGCTTTAAAAGTCTTAATTATTGTTTTCATTGTTATAATTCAATAAAGACCTATAATGCTGTAAAACTGTTTTAAGTGTGATATTATTTATTAAGGCAGCTGATGTTGGCAGCTGACATTTTAAGTGCTTTAATAAAGATAAATCTGTCCTGCATAAAGCCCAATAAAATACCACAGAATAAATCTGGGACATGACTAGAGCTTGGACCAGACGTGGGCCTCCCCACGGGGGCTCCAAAGAGTTTCAGGGGAGTGAAAAACTATTATTAACTATCACTATTATGTTATTGAAAGCAGATCACATAAAGTAGCCTAAATGTTGATGATTTTACTGTTTTTCCCACTTTCCCAGAGTCAGAAACAGGGATGCACCGATACGGGATTGGATATTGATCCGTTACTGACTTGGATAGCTGGATTGTGTATCGTGAAAATGGAAACAATCTCTTAAATTAAATTCTGTTTATTATACATTATTTACTGGAATTTGAATTCTTGCTTAGGTTTTGACCAATTTGTTGCTGTATTAAAAAGGTTTACACCTGCATTATAATTCCTGTTCATTTTGAAGATTTTTTTGCCAAGTTGCTGGTGCACGATTTATTATTTTAATAGCAAATAACAATTCAGACGGGGCGTCTTTATCCAGGCTATGTCAGAGAGGAGGACCACAGTCTTTGAAAACTCCTGGCTTAAACCTTTTCATCAGTCATTCTCACAGGTAATGTCGGCCTTTGGCCTTTGGGTGGCAGTCTTCGGTTATTATATCAGCCTTCAAGCCTGCAGGCTGGTACAAGCACAATGTCGGCTGTTGTGTCAGCTGTGTTTCTAATCTGGGTGAGGTTAGCATGAAATGTGTTTATGTAACTCAGCACTCACTGATTCATCCTGATTATGTCAGATGATGGAGGTCATCATCATATTATGGGCCGCCCTCCGCCTCTCTCTTGTATACACTTGCACAGACATGTATACCCTCAGGAAAGACAGACAGAGAAGCAAACACAATTACACACTCATTTACCAACATTTGAACAGAAATGAATTGGCATGTGCTTGTAAATGTAATATCTCCATCAACAGAGGCATTTCACCTGCACAAATCATCTCAAGTTTAACATTATAATGTGTCAGATGTTTTGGTAAGGCGCCAATGACATACAATAAAATCACAGCATATAATACCTACAAAAGGAAACTGCTAATTGAGGTAAGAGTTACCTTTTGTGTACCAGATATACTTTGGAGATCACACATTCATTTTAATCCCAAAGACTAATTTTATCCTGGGTCTTTACTACCAGGTAAACAAGATAGAGGCCAGTTTGTAGTTTTGTTTTGGCTTTAACCCTTAACCCTCCTACGGCCCCACCCAACAGGACCGGCCACTGTTGTGTCTTTCAGAGGTTAGTGGGCTCAGTCAGGCTAACGTGAAGGTACAGAATCATATATGATAGAGTGAATCATATGTAACTAGAAGACTTAAGGAATCCATTTTTACCAACCATGTCATGGAAGAATGCTAAATAACGCTGCAAAGTTATGCTAAATTTTGTCGAAAAACAACTGGCATGGCGAAGGGGACCTCTGACCTCTGACCTCAAGATATGTGAATGAATATGGGTTCTATGGGTATCCATGAGTCTTACCTTTACAGACATGCCCACTTCATGATAATCACATGTAGTTTGGGGCAAAAAACATGCAGTTTTTTTGCATGCAGTATAAATGTGTTGCTTTCACCTATTCTAAAATGGTGTATTTGAATATTTCTGCATAATGGGGTCCTAAACATTCTTGGAGTTACATTAATTGGGTATCACTGTAAAGCTGAGACTTCCTGTGGATCAAATGAGCCAAACTGTATTCATATGTGATGACATTAGTCCCCATAGTAGCCATTTCATTACAGTGAGACCATTTCTTTAAACTTGACCTCACTGTATAGAATGACCTGTGGTGACCTCTAGGATCATCACAGCCTCATGAAACTTTACAGCCACAAAGTAGAGACCAAGAGCATTCAGAGGATGGATGGTTTTACTAGCTAGAGTGACAATAATGGAGTTTCTGAGCAGTTTCCAAAACAGAAGTACTCGCCGTCCAGTCAAATAATTCAATGTTTTTGAATTTCAAATCACAGCATGGCTTTTTCTATGGTGTTCCTTGAGGTCTTGCTGTCTTAATGTGGGATTCTGGATTGAATATTGATCATTTTTATCAACACTCAATTGGTAAAAAATGGTTAAATTTAGCACCAAATCTGTTGAACAAATGGTATCAAACCCAAAAATTGACATGATAGAGCTTGGGAATGGCCATCACAGACTTCTATCATAATTTGCTAAGCTCTTACACACTTTTACACAATTTATTTTAATCAATCAATTTGTTTTTCTTATTTATGACCAGAACAACGTGACACACGGTGATGAGCTTCATCTCAAATTAATCTTCAGTTTCCTATCTTTCAGATGTATGTACACCACTTCTATGTGACATCTACTGTTGACTTTTACCCCTGAACATGCCTTGTCCCCCACCTCTACCCCTCTAAAAAAAAGAGAGGATGAAATGGTATGGGGTTAAGAAGAAGAAGATATTCCTTTATTAATCCCGCTAGGGCAAATTCCCCCCTAGGGAAAAAGAGGCACTGATTTTATACATTAAGTCCAATTTACTCATCATAAGTAAATGTATTGTATAATGTCTTCTCTGAGTCTGGAGGGAGCTTTCCAAAGTTTGCTGTCTGCTGCTATACTCCTTTAAGAATCAGGTTTTACAGCAACAGATTTTTAAACAGTTGTCGGAGGCTAACTGGTTTAATAAGATAAGATAAGATAAGATAAGATGAACCTTTATTAATCCCCGGAGGGGAATTCGGGTGTAGCAGCAGCAACAACAGTACAGATGAAACAACAGTACAGATGAATTACAATATAAGTAAAAGAGAAGGTGCAATGAAGGAAAATGAAGGAAAAATATGATTTATTCCTACTTGGCCCAAAGGACAAACACAGTGGTTTGGAGATACAGCGATTGATCATTATTTGGAACAGCAATGAGCTCCAGTCCAAGTTTCCTCTTTGTTCCTCAATAACACACTTAAAAAAACAAGGAAACTGTTTCATACTTTTTGGACTTCTTTTGTTTTCCAGTAGTTATGGTTTATGAAAATGCTGTCCCTTGGAACAGAGCAAGCCACTGGAACGAAGAGATCCGTGACAGGATTTGGGCTGCAGCTAGCTAGTAGCAGCTCGTAGTTTCCACAGTGAGGATCAAAACACCAGTAAGGCCTCTTAGACTATTCCCATCCGTGCTATACAGTATACGTGGTCAACAAAAGTCTAGTATTGTATTTATGGGATTAGCTACGCTAACGTTATTTTATCTAACTCGTGAGCCTGTTGCTAACATGGTCACTAGCTGCAGGATGGCCATCACGATATGCACTGAAATCCTGTCCTGGATCTCTCCGTTCCAGTGTACCTCACTAACATAAACTATAACTACCGGAAAACAAAAGAAGTCCAAAAGTGATGACGCAGTTTCCCTGTCTTATAGGTGTTTATTGTTAACAGATCGAGAAAGTGACAGCATGTTAATTGATATTGAAAATGTTGAAATTCTCTACTCGATTTAAATTGCCACGAGTTCACGATTTGCAGTATTTCTTTTTATCATGTGATATAACCTCCAGAATAATATTGATGTTTTAAAAATTGTCATCATTACTCCCCTTTAAAAATGCTCAACCAAGATGGCATGACAGCAGACAAGCACACACACATCACCAGCACATTAGTGCCCTTCTCCTAATCCTGATAATTATGGTGCTGCAGACACACTCATTGGCCATTAATTATCTGTTATCCACTGAAACATATCAGCAGATAAATCCACAACACTTCACTGACAGGTTGGAGATGGTTATGAGGCTCCATCAGTGTGAGTTTACATTAGTGCAGTGTTTAAGGGTAAGTGATTCGGGATTTAGAGTTGACACAAGGACAGCGGCTCAGTTCTGACCTGATATGCCCCAAAAAGAACAAACAAATCCTCTACTTCCACTCTGTAGTTCCTCCTTCCCTGTTTACATCAGGTTATACTTGTAGAGGGAGTGTTACGCAGGCATTATGTATTGATGGCAATATTCAAGCACTGAAGCATAAACAAGACATGACATAAGCTATGACATGTCAATCTAATCAAGTAAACTGTAAAACATGTCGTTATAATAATCTTAGTGACCAGGCCAAGGCTTAAAGCCTGAATATTATGACGTGCTATAAACGGTTTCAACAACGCACTGTGCTTTCCTGCACAGTTTCTTTCAGCAGACAACTGCTCTGTAGATTCATAAGTTTCATTTTCTGTAAATCCTAACTGCACAATGGAAAATTATGGATGAAAAAAGCTCATTGAAACCACTTAATTTGATAGTTTTATATGAGAGAAAGCATCATATCCTTTGTTCCCTGTCGCCCACATATCGAGTGGGAAACAGGTTTCATCGACTGAAAGACTACTGGGGACAGAGGTGTAATTAAATACCTTCTCTCTTTCCTGTTTCCTCTGTGGAGAAATGCAGATCTTTATGGAGAGGATCTGTGCACATTGCATAAAAAATACATTCAACTCTCATAAACATGTTTGTATTATTGCATATAAACCATAAGACATCAAGTATCTAAACCGTAAGCTTTCATGGAATTTAACATCTTCAGCAACACTGCCGTTCAGCTTCCTCCAAACACTGTACTGTTTCCTTTTCCTGCAGAAACACAGACACACTGTAACATCCAGTGTGTGGTAACATCATGTGAACAACAGTGTTATTGAGAAGAAGCGGGAACATCTCTGACGCAAAAACGCAACTTCAGTTCAGCAAACAAACTTCTGCACACCCACAGTCACACAGAAACCCACACAGAAACCCCGTTCACTTTACGATATACTGTAGCCATAAGCATCTGTAAATGGATTTAACTCTGCTCCTTCAGGACAGCAGTGATACCAGCCATCCAACTGAGATATGCATCATCTGCATTTGTATTTTACAGGGGTTACACATTTATGGACAGAGCCAACCAGACAACCTTTTCTAAAAGGGATTTCTAAATGCAGATAAACTTATCCAGCAGAATAAGTATCCGTTCTGACTCCCAGGAAAGTAAGCTGATTCAGTGTGTAAGTAACTTCGTATGAGTGTGTGGAATTATTGACTCCACTGTTTGTTTGCGATTACGCAACCTCACAAAATGGGAATCTTGGCCTGATGTCCAAAAGCAGGATGAGGATTAGAGTGTTGAAAGCTGCTGCAGTGCTGAGACTGTTGAGAGAGACTGTGAGTCCAAGTTGAACGAGGGAGGGGGGGGCGGGGGGTGAGCTGATTCCCCTGATTTGAACTTGAGCGTACACACACAAAGTCATACAAGGCCAGTGTCCGCTCTACGCTCAGACTCATGTACTTTGTATAATTTGTTGACAACAAAGTGACGTAACAACAGTCAGTGGAAACCAAAATCATCAACCCATTGAGGGCTGGATTCAAAATCACACTGAAAGTCAGAGTAAAATGTTTAAGTCACAGGCTGATCCAACTTGTGTACGGCCCCCATGTGCCTGTACGTCCCATAGGTGCTCGGTTGGATTTAGGTCAGGGGAACGTGAAGGCCAATCGATGCCTTCATCTTCCAGTAACTGCCTACACACGCTGGCCACATGAGGCCATGTATTGTCCTGCACCAGGAGGAACCCAGGGCCCACTGCACCGGCATAAGGTCTGACAATCACTCCGTTGGTAATGACATGGAGGTCTGTGTGACCCTCCAAGGATGTGCCTCCCCACACCATCACTGACCCACCACCAAACCGGTCATGCTGGATGATGTTACAGGCAGCATAACGTTCACCACAGCGTCTCCAGACTCTTTCACGCCTGTCACATGTGCTCAGTGTGAACCTGCTCTCATCTGAGAACAGGGTGTCAATGGCGGACCTGCCAATTCTGTTGTTCTCTGGCAAATGCTGGTCGAGCTGCATGGTGCTGGGCTGTGAGCACAGGTCCCACTAGAGGACGTCAGGCCCTCATGCCACATTCATGGAGTCTGTTTCTGACAGTTTGGTCAGAAACATGCACACCAGCCTGCTGGAGGTCTTTTTGTAGGGCTCTGGCAGTGCTTCTCCTGTTCCTCCTCACACAAAGGAGCAGATACTGGTCCTGCTGTTGGGCTGATGCCCTTCTAAGACCCTGTCCAGCCCTCCAGGAGTAACAACCGGTCTCCTGGTATCTCCTCCATGCTCTTGAGATTGGGGTGGGACACACAACAAACCTTCTTTTGACCACACATATGGATGTGTCATCCTGGAGGAGCTGGACTACCTGGGAACCTGACTGAGCTGCAGGTACCGCCTTATGCTACAAGTAGTGACAAGGATACTAGCAGACCACAAAACTAGAGAAGAATCAGTGAGGAAGGATAAAGAGACGGCAACTGTCTGTGGCCACCACATGTAAAACCATTTCCTTTTTGGGGGTTGTCCTGCTGTTGCCTCTCTTTTACACCTGTTGTCACTTTTATTCGTAACAAAGCATTTGAAATGGACAGATTGATTGATCCCTGAAGATTAACTGACTTCGTGTCATACTCTGATGATTTAGTTAATTTTTTGAGCGGTGTATTTTCTGTATTAGTTTTCAAATGGAGCTTCACATCCACATGAATGCACACATTTGTACCTCTGTACTTGTGAGTACCCTTGTTGACACTTGGAAGACTTACTAAAGATCGTTTAAAATCTTGTGCATAAAAATATCTGGAAAAATACAGACAAATATACAGGAATATAAATATAAACAGAAATATAAACAGATCCATGCAGCCAGTTTATAATGGGTGCATGGATATAATGGCCTTTGAAATATCTAGTCTATATGTATGGTCTCATATCCAATTTGAAATTTTTAAAGTCATGTCACCTGTCACAAATACCTCACACACATCATAAACAATAAACTCAGTTTTGATCAACGCATCACTGACATCCATAAAAGATCCCAGCAAATACTTCATATCATCTGTAAACTCAGAGCACTGTCTGTCGCCCCCCATCTCCTGTTGTTGCTTTACAAAAGCATAGTTCAACCCATCCTGCTGTACTGTACCCATCTCTAACAAGAACAAAGTTGCCAGCATCACGTGCTCTGCCTCCAAAATCGTCTGCTTTCCCACACCCAGTCTATCAGATATGAACCTCAGAGCCATTACATGCCTAGCACTCATAATATGAACTAACACTGATCACTCCCAAAACCATCACTTAACATTACTCCCATCTGGTCAGAGATAGACAAGACTGAGCTCATTTCAGGAGGAGCTTTGTTCCTGCTGTAATAGCAGCCCTGCACAATCGTCCTCGTTGGCACTGTTGTGAGCTGGAAGATTTTGTGAACTAATTGTGTGTTATTTAATCTGTATATACAGCATGTCTGTTGCTATGCGTTGCTGTGTGTACCAGTGTGTTTCTGTGTACTGGCTGTTGAAATATACAGTACATCCCTCTGGGACAACTAACTCTAAATGAAATAAAATAAATAAACAGCCTTGCCACTTGTAGTGTCAGCATAGCATCAATCTTGTTCAGGAACCTCTGAGAAATGATTCCTGGAAAAATGTTTCGCAAGTAGTATCAGTTCATTTATCACGAAGATGACACTTCATTGTGGGAAATTTACAAGTTGATTTGAACAAATGAAATAATCTCAGCCATGAAGTGATTTTCTTTGTTAGTTTGTTTAACAGAGATAAGATTAGAGTGAAAAATGGCTCTCTAAGATGGACATGTTTTTGCCAGTGTAACTGCAGGCAGCTGCAAGCATTTCTGGGAAATACTTTCCAAAAAGAAGTAACCCTGAAAACAGGAGGCAGGAACGGAAACCAAAAACTTTCATTTGATCTGCATTTGTTGGCAGATCATTCAGCTGAACGTCGGGACAGCAAGTACAGTTTTCTTTCCACAGACTTTCACCCCAACTTCCTCTGAGTCTGTGCACACCACCGCATGTCACAGTCATGCACCAACATGCTCAAACTGATCTGTCAAGGTCTTAGATCAATAGTGACATTGATGTTAATGCTGTAATTTATGCAGATCCAGAGAGGATTTGCATTAAGTGACAGGATAAATTAGAGAGTGGAAAGTTAACTGTTGCCTTATTTTGTTGAAACTAGTGAGACTGACCCAGAGGCAGAGTCCTGTGTGAAGCATTAGGAAGTATCTCTGTCCAGCAGATCGCTCAGTGAACAATGTTCCTTTTTTCAGTGCAGCCTCACCCCAGCTGAACTTCCAGCAGTCCTCACATGCTCTCGCTCGCTCGCTGTATTACATAACAGCTCTCTTTTCCATGCACACTATCAAAAGGCATTCAAATGACTCACTCTCTCTCTTTTTGCATTCTTCATCCACAAAACATGGCTATAAAATGTATTGATTAACTCACAGGTGCAGTAACACAGCAATGTACTTCTTTTGGCCTGACAAAAGGAAAAAATACCGATTAACATTACGCGTCCTCACGTTAGTTCTTTGACAGTGCAAGTAATGCATCAGATAAACTAATGTTGTGATGTAAATAACGTATAATTGTATGTTCGTGAAGTGTCTGTAGAGAAACAAGCAGCGCTAGCAAAACACATTTTTCCATGTAGCTGAGTTACCTTGAACTCCTCATTGTGGGTGATCACCTGCAAAGAGCAAATGAGGACACGATGACTGCTGTCCATTTTAAACTGGGTGACCTAATTTAACACAGTGATGTAAAAACAGAAGGAGAAAACAGAGACCTGTTAGTACATGGATGAGAAAATTATCTTGACCGTGTTAATATTGAAAGATTTTTTTCTGCTTGTAATTCACCCTCAGTAAAAAAAAGTCTATGAAAACCTCTCTCTCCTAGTGAATAGTGGAAAGACTTTGATTTCTGAATATCTGCAAAACTAATCACAGTCCAACCAGCCTCAAATGAACTTTGTGTTTAGTGCCAATTACCAAATGTTGGCAGGCTAACAGGCTTTCCATTTTAGTCATTTAACTACATTTAAATCGGGCTAAAAGGCTTTCCATTTTAGTCATTTAACTACATTTAAAACGGGCTAACAGGCTTTCCATTTTAGTCATTTAACTACATTTAAATGGGCTAAAAGGCTTTCCATTTTAGTCATTTAACTACATTTAAACGGGCTAACAGGCTTTCCATTTTAGTCATTTAACTACATTTAAATCGGGCTAACAGGTTTTCCATTTTAGTCATTTAACTACATTTAAAATGGGCTAATACACTTGTCATGTTAGTCTGTTTAACTACATTTAAAATGGGCTGATACACTTGTCATTTTAGTCATTTTAATTACATTTAAATCAGGCTAACACACTTGTCATGTTAGTCATTTAACTACATTTAAAACAGGTTAACAGGCTTTCCATTTTAGTCATTTTAACTACATTTAAAACAGGCTATCAGGCTTTCCATTTTAGTCATTTAACTACATTTAAAACGGGTTAACAGGCTTTCCATTTTAGTCATTTTAACTACATTTAAAACAGGCTATCAGGCTTTCCATTTTAGTCATTTAACTACATTTAAAACGGGTTAACAGGCTTTCCATTTTAGTCATTTAACTACATTTAAAACAGGCTATCAGGCTTTCCATTTTAGTCATTTAACTACATTTAAAACGGGTTAACAGGCTTTCCATTTTAGTCATTTTAACTACATTTAAAACGGGCTAATACACTTGTCATTTTAGTAATTTTAAATACATTTAAATCAGGCAAACACACTTGTCATGTTAGTCATTTTAACTACATTTAAAACAGGCTAACACGTTTGTCATTTTAGTCATTTTAACTACATTTAAATCAGGCTAACACGTTTGTCATTTTAGTCATTTTAACTACATTTAAAACAGGCTAACACGTTTGTCATTTCAGTCATCTAACTTTCATTTCTGTCAGACAGTTTTGTTGTGATATGTTCAGTTACTTGCTGAAATTTAGCCTACATGCTTTTGCTTTGGCTCTAAACCTTCGACAAAGCCTTGATTGTATTGAAGGTCAAAAATACTTTTCAAACAACATGTCAGGATTTGTTGTTGTTTGTTCTGCCGCGTGTCACCGCAGGTTTGACTCAGCTGGCTTCCAGTTGGGAAGAAGGAGGAGGAGGAGGAAGAGGAGGAGGAGGAGGAAGAGGAGGAGGAGGAGGAGGAGGAGGAGGAGGAGGAGGAAGAGGAGGAGGAGGAAGAGGAGGAGGAGGAGGAGGAGGAGGAGGAAGAGGAGGAAGAGGAGGAGGAGGAGGAGGAGGAAGAGGAGGAGGAGGAGGAAGAGGAGGAGGAGGAGGAGGAGGAGGAGGAGGAGGAGGTGCGGTCAGCAGGGGTGAGGATCCGACCCCAGCTGAACCATGGATGTAGCTGAACCGATGAGCGGGGAGAGAAACATCCAGACGACCTGTGAAGCTCCTCATGTCTCCTCCTCTCTCTGACTGACGAGATTTATTCACAGCAGATTTCAGCAGCTCCTCGACTTGTGAGTAAGATCTCCTTTATGTTTACCAAGGTTTTTATCATGCGGTACTGGAGTTAAATGGATTTTCAGGACGTTTTCAGGAATTTACTACTTATCATCATCTCATATCGGATAAAACGAGAATTTCATATGAGCTGTAGACTATTTTAATAAAAACAATAATTTAGGGCTCATCAGTCATCTATTCAGTATTAATTACACTAATTTACGCTAATTGTAAATACCTGGTTCTGGTCACTGGGGATCAAATAATTCAGAATATTAATGAATAACCCTCCTAATCAGATCTAAAATAAATAAATAAATTAAGAATTAAATTAAATTTTCTTCTCTTTTTATCTTTGTAGAAACTGTTTGTATGGTCATTTGATTGCTAAATAAGATCATTTAACTTTCACTGTTTAAATGTGCATAAAATGACAAAAAATAAGTGTACTATTATTCGTAATCTACAGTATATTGATGTATTTTCTTTTTATTTTGTATCATTATTATCATTATTATTGTTATTATTATTATTATTATTATTATTATTATTATTATTATTTTATCTTTTCCTACAGTTTAAAAAAAATACAACATTGAACTGGCACCAGCATAATGTTGATTTACTGTTTTGCAACCTTGTGAACAAATGCTCACCTCACCCACTAGGTGGTGCCCATACAGCACGCTTCACCCCGAACCACCCACCCTTAGTGAGTTGCTCACAGCTCCCTCAAGTGTCAAATCAGTGTTTGAACATGCCGGGTCAGGCTGTGGGAGGCGACATTCAGGACCTGTCAGTGCCCCCATTGCTAGCTGTGGAGGGACCGGAGTCCAGGCCTCTGGGAGGAGTTGTGTCCTTCACCGATGAGGCTGATTCCATCCTGACCTCCACATGCCAGCTAACCCAAGCTCTCCTGAGTCACACCTTCGCCCTTAAACACAAAGAGCACCTTGCCAACGCTGAGGCGAAGGCTGGCAGCAGCTGCGATGAAGACAATGGCCACAATGCTCGCCGCAAACGAGAGTTCATCCCCGATGAGAAGAAAGACGATGGCTACTGGGACAAGAGAAAGAAAAATAACGAGGCAGCCAAGCGGTCCAGAGAGAAGCGGCGAGCCAATGACATTGTGCTAGAGAGGCGAGTGCTGGGCCTGCTGGAGGAGAACGCTCGCCTGAGGGCCGAGCTTTTGGCCCTGAAGTTTCGCTTCGGGCTGGTCAAGGACCCATCTGATGTTTCCATCCTGTCACTGTCTGCACCTGTCTGTGCTCAACCAGCACCCAGGACAACACATTCCTACCAGCCTCACACTGATGGAATCTCATATCCAAACACACCGCCCACCACCCACCACATCTACCCTCACCCTCCACAACAGGGTGCCATCTTAGGACCAAGGGGAGCCGGGCCTCTGGCAAGTCATAGTGCATCCGAAGAGTCCGGTGTCTCCACCTCATCTAGCTCAAATATGGATAGCCCAGTGTTTTTTGATGACACACAGAGTGAGCATGGCAGGCCTTCTCCGAGGGAGCTGGTGGAGGAGCAGCAGGGCTACGACTCCCATGTCTGTCCCCTGGAGGCCAATGAGAACCAGTATGTGAACAGACAAGACTCACCTGAGGGTTTGAGGAGCCTCCCACACAAACTCCGCTTCAAAGGGCCCGCTGGTTGCAGCGATGGAGGGACGTCTCCACCCTCTGATACCAGACACAGCGGACCACCTGTAGCCACAGTGTGGCCAAACATCCAGGTGAGGAACCACCAGCAGGCGGGATGGGACAGTCGGACAGAGAGCCAGGCTGCTTGGTCCAGGGAGGAGGCCTGTGGTGGACTTGGGCACCAGTATCAGGGTCCGTCATCTGGACATTATAACTCCTCCTCTATGCAGAACTCCAGGGACACAATATGTTCGATGGAGGACGTCAGTCTCAGGTCTCAGATCAGCTGTTTGTCTCAGGAAGTGGCTCAGCTCAAGAGGCTCTTCTCTCAGCAGCTGCTTAAAGCCTGAGCACAAAGTTAATAGACATATTTCACACTACATATCTCTGCAAACCATTGATCTTACAGATTGCTGACTCCCACACAGCATGGCCCCAGTGTTAACAGCTACCTCTGAAGTGACAACCCTTATTTATAACACCTGTTTCACAGTAAAAGCTTAGTTTGGGAGCCTCCTTGCTCTGTGGTCGGCACACCGCTATCAGAAAACACCAGCATATTTCACTTTTAGAATAATGTTTAATGAATGCAAAGCTAAATGTGGTTTCTTTGTGAGTCATCACATGTCCTTTGATCGTGTTGATCTGATGGACAATTGACTGAACAGGTCTGTCAGAAACACTGGACATGATCATGTTAGATACAACACATAGCACACGGTTATAATTTGTGATACTCCAATCTCACCATGTTCACTTTACTCAGATGTGGAAATGCCTCATCCTTTCTGGGACGACGTACAGTTTGTAGGATTATCAGCTAGATATCAATGCTATGTACTGTCCCAAACAGAAGAAGAAAAAATACTTTGAAGTGTACTTGTTTTTGTGATCTTTATATTGTTCGCTGTATCTGATTTATCTAATGAGGTACATACAACTGTACAGTATATTTCATTGTTGTTCAGAATTATAATTGAAGTGAACTGTACATAAATAAATATATATTTTACACAAACAACTGATGAATCTCCTATGACAGATTTTTTCAATATACTTTCACTGTAATAGCAGAGCACGCAGTATACACTGTCTTTGAGATTATATGACTGTAATATATAATATCTAATAATGATGGTTGATGGTCCACAAATAAGTCTGAGTTAAAGGAGAGAGAGGAAGGAGGGGGTAGAGAGAGATACACGTTACTGAGAGGCAATGACTTAAAGTTAATATTATCATCGGCTTAAATTATACATCGAGGCTGGGACTGACCCACCAGCCAAATAATAAAAGAATAACTAATTGAAAGTCAAGGCAAAGATGGGTTTTGAATTTGGATTGAAAGGCCTCCTTCCACAGAATCAGACTGTCTGATGTCCATAGGGAGGTTATTCCAGAGGAAGGGGAAATAAGAAAAGGCCCTTTGGCCTACCGGCTTCTTTTTCACTCTGGGGACAGACAGGAATCCTGTATACTGAGAGCAGCGACTCCTGATTGGAGTATAATATTTAAGGAGATCAGACAAGTCGGAAGGAGCGTGTCCACTTACAATTTTACAGGTCATCAGAAGCACCTTAAACCTGCAGTAGGCAGAATAGTTTTGGCATCATCACTTCTGCACCTCCTCATGACTCTGTCATCAGGCTTTAAAAAATCTAGCCCGTAACGGGAGACCTCGGCCAATCTCAGGTCATTTCAGAGGGAGAGAGCGTTTCACAATCACTTGCAAACTCTGATCAAACCGTCAAACTAGGCAGCGCTGCTCAAATATGAATGTTTTCAGAAACATCTTGTACCTTGCATCTTGTTTATGATATTTGCACCAATTCTGCCCCCTACAGCTTTAATCTGATCTGACATGGATCAGGAAAAGTTTGACTCAGTGTTACCATTTGAAGACTTATTGTATTTCTAGAATGGGGCCTGATAGCAACACAAAACAATACTCCAGTCTGGATGATACAAAAGGTGTGAACTAAAAGAAACTGAAAGAAGGCAATCTTGGTGATATCGTCATAGTAGAAATGAAACGTTCAACCAAGTTAAGCTGGTTTTCTGAATGAATTTTCATTCAAATTAACTATTATATAACAAGCATGACAAGTGTCAGCATGAAAAAGAAAAAAGAAGATCCGTTTCATCTTTCATACAGTTTTCGTGGCAAGATTGCCGCCATGTTGCAGTCCTCTGGCCTGTTACGTCATGAGGTTGTAAGCGGTAGGGACCGTGAAAGACGAATAAGAAGAAGAATACAAAAGAGGGGACACTACTGTATTGCTCCTGGATAGAAAGATGACAATGTTAACACTAAGGACAAAATAGTCCATTTCATAAACTGCCAGTGAAACAGAGATCAGTAACATTACTGCAGTGCTGGCTAGTGGCTAGCTAGCTAGCAGAAGCTTCTGGAAGATAATGTAAACAAACACTGTAACGGGGCCTTCAGAATAAAATAGCGCTTTCAGCATTTATTTTCTTAGCAACACTGTCTTTGAACGGTCTGAATGAGACAGCAGAGAAGGAGAGACAGGTGATCAGAGAGGGGAGAGGACGGGGGATGGCGAGACAGCCAGATGCAGCTGGACTGACTGCCTGTTGGAGGGCTCTTTCAGTGTCGCTATAGCCAGCACTGCTGCAATAACATTACTGATCTCTGTTTCAGCGGGAGTTTATGAAATGGACTGTTTTGTCTTTAGGTTTAACACTGTGAGACTCATCTTTACAAGAATAATACAATAGTGTCCTCCCTTTAGTTTTCTTCTGTCCTGTGTCTCCTCAGTCTTTCACGGTCTCTACAGTTGTATCTGTAATTCAGCCGGGTCAACAAACCTTGTGACATCACAGGCTAGAGTACTGAAACGTGGCAGCGCTCTTGCCGCAAAAGATGAAACGGATCTTGTTTCCTCTTTTAAATGCTTTTGTTTATTATATAGTTGTTCATTAGAGTGGAAATCCATTCAGTAAACCAGCTTAACTTGGTTGAACGTTTCATTTCCATGAACGTAGCATCTGATGCAAAAACCATCAGTGTGACAGTTAAACTAAGAACATTCTTGTTCATATCTAAGGCACATTCATGTTTTGTACTAGTTCTAAAGGCCACACATATAAGAGATACAGCCATAAATATGTGTTATGCTAGATCAATGTTTTTGAACAGCACTTTGCATTACATCACAGCCCAGGAAATGTTGGGGTAAAAAACAAAAAACAAAAAGCTAACCCATCTGGGGCAGAGAGGGCTGTGGTAGGTGTGGCACTGGAGTAGAGAGGTGCACTGCGCAAGAGTGTGATTATGTCACAAATTTGTTTTTCAGCTGAGCTTATATAAATTTAATTTCATGTATGGCCGTTACTTACTTTAATGAATGCTTTTAAACTGAAAAATAAACACCCTGGTGTCAGTCCACCCTCACTGAACTAAGGCCGATGATGTGAAGCTGGGGGGCAGGCAGTGGGGTGTTGGACAGTGCCAAGGAGAGTGGAGTGGTGTACAGATGCAGAGAGGAGTGAGACTCTGCATGAGTCATCTGTCACGTCAGCAGCATGTAAGCTATTTTTAGCATTGAAGCAGCTGCGGTGGAGACTGATTGGCCCATATTGAAGTGAAGGATACACGTTCAGAGAACATTAACACCTGGAAAGAGTACAAACCTGCAAATATACATCAGAAGGGCTGCTGTGATATACATCCTGATAGCTGCCGAGGGCCAGAAAGCTGCAATGCATTCACTGAATTATTAATTTTGGTCTGAAAATGTGTTTAAGTTGAAAGCTATTGTTCTTTATAACAGTAACGCCTTCTTGAGTATTTCCATTTTCAGCATTAGTCATTTTTTAACAACACCAGGTGGCGCCAGGTGTCTTCATCAGCATGGATCACTGACTGTTATTCATTCATTCAGTGTTACTAGAGGTCGTCTCCTGCATTGTGCTTGCTGTAGTACCACATGCCGCACACACAGAAAAAGCATGGATGTCATTTTGTGTTGGAAGTACAACACTCCCACCTACAAAATGACCCATGTTTATTCAAAATGCACAATGCAAGAATGAAGCTGGAGCTTGAAAATGACATTTACATGACCCATCTGTACAGATTCATTTGAATGCTGACATGTGAGGTTTAACAGGTAACACAGCTACAGAGTCTCTTCCTTTAGGTTTTGGCCTGGACCACAACAGCATGAGCTACAAAGGAGATCTTTTGTCTGCAATCAATCTTCATCCAGTCCAGTCTGCAAACCCCCATGCCACGAGCCATATAGGAAGGAGCGAGAGCCTTCTGGTTGCTAGGCAGGCACCACCACACCACAGTTGCCAAGGGAATGCCTGCATGCAGAGGCAGCTGAAGAGATGGAGGAGTATGTTGGGGGTTGGTGGTTATAGCAGAGGACTGGTGGGGGGAGGAGCAAGACAAGTTCAAGGCCACCGTTTCCCCAACATGGTCGAATGCTGGTGGTGGTGGTGGTGGTGGTGTGTGTGTGTGTGTGTGAATGAGTGTATGTGTGTGTTTGAGACAACGCAGGGGGAAGGGACATGAGTGATAAAGTGGGTTGGAAGTGGATGTGTGTCTGATACCAAACAGGGCTGACGTAACTGCTCATAAAATATAGCGGTGATGAGGACAACAGGCTTCATGGGAGAACAGAAAAGCTCACCAACAGATAATACATGTCCGTTTCCAATAAAGATAAACAAAATGACAAACGATAGAAGGATGGAAAGCTAAAAAACAATTATAGTATAATGATTCATGTTTTATTATAATGGAGAGGGTAGTTTTTTCCTGGTTTTTACCTCAATTTTATCAGCCATCGAGAGTGATTTCAGTGTCAAAATTTTAGATCTAAAGTGTGTTTTTACTGTTTTTATGAATTAAAACAACTTGGTCACATGAGCAAGATGAGCGATAGAATAAATATGCTAAAATCTTAAAATTTATGTTATTAATACCAAAAAAATAGCAGGTCACGGCCACTGCTCTCAGAATAATATCAAAGTTAACGTGGTAACACGTTAATGCGAACGCCATTAATTTCTTTAAGGCCTTAATGTAACTTGTGACTTTTTGGTTGTAGCGCGCTCAGTTTTAAAGAGAGTGAGGAGACTGGTATCATATGAAACTAAAAGACCTCATGAATCTATTGGCACCAACCACGTCACACTTGCCACGAAGGAGGTTAAATTACGCTCCAAACTTACGCTAAATATTGGCGAGGAAAAATTGGCATGGCCATTTTCTCAAAGGGGTCCCTTGACCTCTAACCTCAAGATACATGGATGAAAATGGGTCCTATGGGTACCCACCAGTCTCCCCTTTGGGGCAACGGTACAGCTGTCGGGGCACGTTATGATTTGAGCATATTCTTTATACTACAGTACCTGTGAGGGTTGCTGGACAATATTTGTCATTGTTTTGTGTTGTTAATTGTTAATTTATTCGTTTGCAGAAAGCAGCATAGTTGCCTCCTCCCATGGTGATAAGAGTATTAAATGCTTGCCAAATCTCCCTTTAAGATACATTTTGAACAATGTGCAATTAATTGCAATTAAATATATAATAGCCGTTGTAATAACACAATAAAGACTTTAATGAGTAAACAAAGGGTTTAAACTCTGCTGTCTGCCGCTGCAAACACAACTGGGTAAATATGTTATAATAAACAAAAAAGGAAAAGGACAGTGTCAAAAAAAAATCCTAACAATGTGACTAATATTCAGCATGCTTTATAATGTATGTCACAGTGTGTGAGGTGGGCGGTGAGGACATTTGTTTTAACTGTTACCACATCCAGGCTTCCCATGACCTACATCCTGTCCTTCTGCAGGGTATGAGGACAGCGGGTTGACACATATTCCTACATTTGTCCCCACTTATGAGGATCTAATGAGAAACACACATAGACTGCAGTCATAACAGTTACACAAGTGTTGTGCAAATTAGCCTGGAGTCCAGAGCCATGCTGTTAATGACCTTCATGCAGCAAAAAGTTGATTTCAGTTTAACAGCAGCAGCTTCAAATCTGTGCTGTCCTGCAGCTCCACAGCGGCACCACCAAAACATCAAAAAATACAGAGCAATAGTAATATTTTGTGCATAATACAGGCTAGTACGGTGTTTTGAACACTTCCTTCAACATCCTTCAACTGTTCACAGTGAGTTCAAGTCCAAAGTTGTGCTGTTTTTTTTTTTCAAATATATGCTTTTTTAAGGTTTATGACTCCTAATTATCACCAGAAGATATCATAAAGACGAAAGAGAGAAAATGTGAGAGTGACTGTACCCTTGCACAGTTAAAGGACATGCTGTTACATGCTATTATTGGACCTCTCAGTAACATGGTGTCTAAAACGCGTCCATGCCCATGTTATAAACCGAACCACTCCCGTGAAAGACACGGTGGAGGAGAGATGGAGGTGTAAGAGATGAAGGGTGGAGGTGAGGGGGGAAAGAGAGGGACTGATAATCCAGAGAGAGAGAGAGAGAGAGAGAGAGAGAGAGAGAGAGAGACTCGCGGGGAGAGATAGAGGACAAAAACGTGACGAGGCAGCCTAAGAGCTGTTATGCAACCGCTGACCTACTAACACATATTTCTAGAAAGGGAGCCGGAGAAACTGGAGCAAAGTGTCCGGCAGCACACCACACACAGGCAGCCTGAGCCAGCAGACACAAACAGCATCCACCCGACCCACGGACTCAACCACAGCTGAGCCGGGCACCGACGGGAGAAGGAGACGAAAACTTTTTTTGGGGAGGTTTCTTCTCAAAGGCGCACGGGAAGGAGGAAACCGGAGCGAGGCAGCTTTTGTTTCGGGGGACGCCTGGATCCTTTATTCCCCTCCTCCAGGACATGGGAAGGTATGTTATGATTGAGCGGGGGGGCTTTTAGTCTGTTTTAATCCGCGTATGTGTTATTTCTTCGGCGTGGTTTAACATCCAGGTGGTGTGTTGGGGTGAGGACATGATGCTTGTAGCCGGTTATTGTTCACATGGCGACTCTCGGCTCCACCGGCGCGTCCGTGACTTTCAGGCGTCTGCGGCTGCTTTTGTCTCATTTAACGCGGAACCCGAGAGGCTAATACGCCGCTTTGCTGCCAGGTTTGTTGCGTTTTTCCCCCAGCTTTGTTTTTAACACGAAAGCTACAGAAGGACAGGGAAAAAGTGGTTGTCTATATCCCACGTTATGTGCTCAATGTCAAGGCGAGGTTATTCCCCGCATGGTGGTGTTTTCCAGGGATGGGGGCAGCTGCTGTGCTCGGTCTGTGCTGTCTGGTCAATGCAGACATACATAACAGGCTACTATGCTATATTAGCTCCTGCACGTGGCATGCTGCTGTTTGTATGGAGACATATGTAGGTCACCGGATCACTTTAGTTGCTTGTATTAATTCAGCTGTTGGGCTGTTCAGCTGATGCAAACAATAGTCTGGATTAAAGCACAGCTTTTTTTAAAGGATGCTAATCATATTTTCCTCAATGGCACATTTTCCATAGTTGAAACTCATGTCAGAGTAGATTTTATAGAGTTTATAAATAGAGACTGTATTAAAATAAATGTCTAACATTTGGGATAGATAGCCTGTGTTAATATTATATAAAATAGATAGGGGATCATTACAGATATATTATAGGGGGAAATATGTTATGCAGCAGTATAAACTAACAAAATGCTCCTGTCTCCAAATGTGCTGAGCATTAGTCTCTGTTACATTACTAACACATTTATGGGCTATTGTGTTCAAGTTGAAAGAGAAACAAAATGTCTTCTTTTCATTCAAAGTGAGTCACTGGGTGATTTTTTTTGTGCTCATGAGGTGTGTTAAGTAAAGCACAGAGCTTTGCTTTGAGGGAGTTGGAGGCTATGACATAACCAGCACACAGCAGGGAGAAGCAATAAACAGCAGCTCTCTCCCAGGACAGACGCCTGTAATTGATTCCCATTCACACCCTGCTCCCTCTTCCCATCATTCATACCCAGATTAACACCAAATCCTCATTTCTAGAGCGGATAGATATTATGGAAATGTTTCCGTCAGTGACGTAACACAGCTGCTCAGTGTCTCTGAGTTATTTTTAACTTTTTCAGTATTTCTCCTCTAAGAGAAATCATGGGGCATAAAAAGCAAACATAAGGTCTGAACCAGATAATGTTTTTTTTGTTTGTTTGATAAAGAAAACCCACCTCAAGATCCTGGTGCGTGATTTTGTTGTGAAATTAGAATAACAAGTGAACAACCAGGATGTGATGCAATGCATGGAAACCCCTGTCTGGCGAAGGCAGGCAGAGTTCTGGTGAGCTCGTAGTCCGCCTGCCGGCCGGCCGGCCCGCCTGCCAGCTGGTCTAGTTCCAGAGCCGTCTGCGTTGCTCTGTCCCAGCCAGCTCTCAGAATATGGGTCAGACCTTTATCTGGGTGAGGACACATGAGGTATACAGGACAAGCTGTGGACAAACAGGCTTTAGCAACAACAGCTACTTGCCTCAGTTTCCTACTTCGGTTTGTAGTCATCAATATGTTTGTTCTTTTAAAAAATGAAAAATTTAAAAAGATATAGGTCACATGGACCAAGTAAGGTTCAAAACACCAAACAGAACGTTATGCAAATGTGTAGCACATACAGAATTGTAAATTGCATAATTAGGTCATGCATGTTCATTTGGAAACAAATACTAGATTCACTCTTTACCAAAGTGTGCGTTTATCTATAAGATAATCAGTAGTAGGTCTAGGCCTACAGGGGGAGTAGGTGTTTTTAGTTGTTTTACTAAGAGGAAGTGTTAAATGGCATTCAGTAATAAGGTGTCACTTGTTGACCTGGAATGTCTGGATTCCTGTCTCCTAGTTTTGTTTTTTTTGACACAAAGCCGTGCGGCAAAATGGAGGCTCCTAGCTGGGGCCCCTCCACGTGTGTGGTGGATCACTGAAAAGATGGAGGAGGGGAAGAGGATGCCATGCGTTTTACTCACACTTGCCTCGGAGGAGGTCAGAGGTGAAGCATTCCTACCCGAGCGGCAAGTGCCTGGGAACTACTTCAGACCTGTGTTTTCTGTAGCCAGAAGCACTGAAAACAAACTGCCTACAGTCACCGCGGTGAACCATTCTCTTTGTTTTAAAGTGGGAGTTTAGCCTCCGCACAAAGAGCCAATTACACAATGTCCAGTATCCGTTTCATTTCTAGCTCAAGTCTTGGCTTTTATTCAGAGCACAACATGCACAGCGAAAGGGGAGATCGCAGAGCATTCGCAGCCAGTAACCTGTAGCTTCTGCTGCGATTGTAATATGCATGTGTTACACAAGCTTTTGCTCTGCAACAAGAGAAATTCAGAGCACGTACGTTACGAGCAACAACAGCAGCCCCTCCCCATGCGGTCCTGAGAGAGAGCCTGTTATGTGTGAATTTGGCTGCAGCGATGGGTGTGTGCTCTGACGTCAATACCATCTCCCTATCTCTCACTATTGTTTTTTTTATTATTTTTCTGTGCGGCACAAGGCGTTGTAGGATTTTCTGCAGCGAACAGGGATTAATGTTGCATGAAGATCACTGGAGCTTTCACAATCAGATCTTTAGGTAGATGACGTATTCAAGTTTGTCTCTCTTATTCTCCCTGCTGCAGATTCTGTAAAATTCCTCTCATTTCCACCAACTGAGATCCCCTGTCACCCCATCCCTCCTCCTCATCTACGTCCTCCCTCCCTTACCTCTTTCTGCCACTCTATTTTTAGAGTGCACTCTAATACTCTCTTTCCCTCTCCTGGCCTCCCTCCCTTGCAGTCCTACTGACCTATTTTGTGGCGCACCGTCAAAGACAGGGGGAGTGTTTACTGCTTAGCGTCGTTTCTAGGTCAGTGGGACAGCGCAGACGTATGCATGCTTCCTTCCCGCATGCCTTTGTTTCGTGCCCACCCCTCCCCTGCCGAGTCTTTATGAAAATTATTCAGGGTTGTGGAGAGAGGGAGGAGCTGACCTTACATTTTTCCACATCTGTTAGTGGTTGAGTCCAAATCCCTGTTCAGCGTAGCATTACTCCAGTTCTTTGAGAGTAGGAGACAAACAAGAGATTGTAAAATGCTTGTTGTGGCGCTGAAGGGAAAAATTCAATTTGAAGAGTAACCTGCAGCACACCTAGGCTCAGCCCCCCGTTACAACATAACAGACGTGGGTAAATAAATGGTTAATTATTCAGAGCATTAGTCAAGGTCTCAGTGTGTTTTTTTTGTTTGTTTCTTTTTGATTGTGAGGTTAGGTAACAGGGTCACTGACTCTGGGGGAAGCAGAGAAATGCTGTAACCAGTCTGGAGAAGACACACGTCTGATTAAATAGTAATATGGCGTTGACTCAGGGGTGAGAAGTAAGTGGTTTGTGATTTGAGAACGCTAAATGGCAGCATAAGTTTGTTTAATTTACCTGGAGCACTTCTGTTCAGCTCTCCCTATGATGTGAGCGTGTTTTTTTTGTTGTTGCCATCTTACCATCACAGTTTGAATATAGGAGTGAGGAAAAAATGTATTCACCTATGTGTTTTACGATTTCAAAATACATTTTTTTAATGTCAGAATCAATATATTTGCTTCATTTGGGTGTATGCGGTGGTAGAAGGAAGTTACTGGTTGTAGTCTGAGTAACATGACGTGTCCGTCAAAAACTAAAACAAACCGCAGGGAACCGAAACGAGCTAGTAGAAAACAACGGAGGGTCCATGTAGATACAACACGCACCCTCACATTTAAATCTACGGTTGTAAACATTACACACTCAGTAAATGCAATTGCAATACTCCATTTACTAAAAATCACAATACACATTGAACCGGCATCCAAGTATCGTGATAGTGGCGACTCAGGATAGCCCTGTTAAATAATGGGAATAATGGTGGAGTTTTTGTTCAGGTCTGCATTTGCTGTGCTTGTGTCACTTCTGGTTTCACACATCACTATACTGAGAGAACATAAGAGAAACAAAGGAGCATAAATAGGAAATGAAATAAAAAATGAAACAAGTAGCAGAGGCAGCAATAGCAGCCGTAACCCTGCCTGTTATAAAACACTTAAACTGATGCATATTGTATTAATACCAACATTTTTACCTCAGTGGGGAAATGTTCTGCAGAAAATCTGCTTCAATAGCTTTTTGCAAATACGTAATATTACTCCTGTACCCAATGTGTTATTTGCATATTTGTGCTTCTTCTTTGATTTCAATATTCAAAATGTAAAAGCTGCTTGTCAGTTATAAAAAAATGACAGATAAACTGGACTGTGATGAGACCGGTGCAAACAGGAGAAAGATCAGGCTAATAATAGCAAGCAAGTGATGATAAAAGGTCATATTTGTGCTACGTTTAATTATTCCAGCGCTCGACACCAGAGGAGTGATTGTTACCTACAGGCACAGTGACCTAGATTATTGCATTCCCTGTGTGTGTCATAAAAAGATGTTTTCATGTTTGTAAAGGACTCAGGGGCTCAGTGTATTGCGTTATTAATTAGTGCATATCTACTGTGTAAGGCCGTGCAGTGAGAGAACCAGAGGAATCCAGCCTAAAAACAAGTGCAAATCTAGTTATTACGTAACTCCCGTCTGCCGTCAAACATCCGTCCTCGCCGCGCTCAGCATTGCAGTTAATGCAACACACGTTGGGTGGGGAAGGCTTCCTGTTGAGCTATGATGTTGACACTGCATAAGGACGTTCGGCAGCTTGCGGTGTTGTGTAATTTCAGACAGTGTGACGGACGGCTGCTAGAGAAACTGACACATTGCTGCTGTGATGGTGATCTCCTTCTTCCCTATAGATGCACACAAAGCCCACATAGATGTATGTCCATAAACCCACTCAGCTACTCCTCTATGAGTTTGATGCACTACTTTAAATCTGGTGACGCATTTTAGAAAATAAAATGTAAAAGCAGATATTCTAATTTCACATAATGTATATACCATAATATAATTAAAGTATCAGAGTGTGATGATACATCATATCCCCGTCCACTCCTCCCCACCCCCCTCAGTCCTTTATCTGTCAGTCTCTGCAGAGCTGGCACCAGGTCAGCCTGCCTTAGTCCTGTTATGTGACTATGACAGCACCCTGTCTTACACAAGAGCTCTGCAGTAGCAGCAGCAGCAGCAGCACACAGGGTGTTTAATCCCAGCCACAGCCACTCAAACTCTTGTGTGTGCTGCTACTCAGACTCTGCAGACTCTCCAACCTCCTTTTCTCCGCGAAGTCAAGGAAACAAAGACAAGAAAGACAAACATTGCGAAATTTCGGGGGATTATGTCATAGATTTTTGGGGCAGGTTGTGATAAACAGAGTGTGTATTTATCTCAAGTCTTAGAGGTTACACTCAAGGGACTCTCTTGGACTTCTCATACGATTTTGTCGACTAACCGATTAGTTGATTTATTCTACAGATCTGGAAATTTGAGTTTCTCCACAAAGAATCTCAAAAGAATTGTGTTTACCAGAGATGTGGTCACAAGTTAAATCCAGCGTGAAAAAGAAACAAAAATTAAAAAAAACATAAATCAACTGAACAAATCTTAGGTTACTAAGATTAAAACAATCGATTAGTTGACTAATTGACTGTTAACATGTTTTATTTAAATCTAATTTTACAATGTGCATATATGTTGAAATGAACTGCAGTGGTTTTACAGCTACTTGAACCTCTCTCTCTCTCTCTCTCTCTCTCTCTCCCTTGTTCCATAACCCAGTTAATGGTCAGCAAACAGCAGCACTGAAGCTGGATCCTCAGGGAGCCCCAAAGTACGCGGACTGACCTACATCCGCTGTAAGACACAGAGAAGCAGGGCAGCAGCCTGACAGGCATCACAGCTCCACTGAAGATCGAGGAAGACGCCGATAAACTCAAAATCACCCCCAACAAGACCCCAGAGACCGCTCTGATCTGTTTGCCAAGACAGCTGGAAGACTCTTTGCTCAAAAATACAAACCTGTTTCTTTTTTTAGGTTCCTCGTTCATAACACTAGTTCAATGTCTGAGGTTTTTGTGGACTTCCACCTCTTTTTGATCTTCTTGGCTAATATGGACACTTGAACGTTTTGATCTTGAAAATTAATTAACAGAAATCAATGAGGCGATCCCTTCAAGGAACACAAATACCTCACCAAGAAGTTTTTGCTGATCCTGCGACTTAGGTTAAACTCCTCAGCAGAAGGCTCATATAGTTTTACATTTTTTCCCTCTCCCCCTTTGCCCTTTGCTAGAGTTACACTCTGGCCCCCAGCTGGGAAAAAATGGAAAGCCTGAGTCTACACATCCCATCCACCAGCA
Source organism: Pterois miles (assembly GCA_947000775.1). Classification (NCBI taxonomy): domain Eukaryota; kingdom Metazoa; phylum Chordata; class Actinopteri; order Perciformes; family Scorpaenidae; genus Pterois; species Pterois miles. The sequence goes on from CAMQGK010000253.1 coordinate 729,315, forward strand.
ACAAAAATGCCATGGAGGTTGAAACTTTTTCCTCTTACAGTGGCAGCCTCCCATCCCCTACTCCTGAAGGTGGCGCACGCATCGGCCGCCAGTCTAAAGGTTCCAAGGCTAGTGCGAGCTGTCGTCGCAAGCGAGAGTTCATTTCTGATGAGAAGAAAGATGCTTCCTATTGGGAAAAACGAAGGAAGAACAATGAAGCAGCCAAGCGCTCAAGGGAAAAGCGTCGCCTCAATGACATGGTGCTTGAGAACCGGGTCATGGCGCTGAATGAGGAGAACGTCCGTATAAAAACGGAGCTCCTTCAGCTCAAGTTGCGCTTCGGCCTCATCAGCACAGCCTCCTACATGGAGAAAAGTCAGCAGATTTCCAACAGCGCTGCCGGCGGCAACAGTAGTAGCGGGAGCAGCAATGGCACCCCAAATAGTAACGCCTACCTCTCAAGTAGCGGCTACTCCAGTGCATCCCAGGTGATGCTGAATTCTGACTCATCTGAAACTGAGCAGTCGAGCCGTGGCGAGCGCCACAGCGCGCTCCACCAGTACTCCCCCCGGGGCTCCGTCTCTGACATGTCTGATGGCTCCTCCAGAGACAGCCCAGAGCCCACAGGCTACAACATAAAGACAGAGCCCTCAAGTATGGAGATGGCCAGAGTGGAAGGCAATGGTATGCCAAGTGGGGCCTACCATGGCAACCGCACTGCACTGGTTTCTCCTCACCAGCAGAATGCCCCAGTAACTGAAAGTGCCATGGACTACCAGCACCACCAGCAGCAGCAGTGCCACATGGAGGCCTCCAGTCCTGCTCCTCAGACCACCTCTGCACAGAGGAGTGTCATCTTGTACCGCTCCAGCAGCGGCTGTTACCCCATGGAGACCCAGAGGCCGGAGGACCAGCAGACCAACAGAGCGCTGCAGCACGGCCAGCACTCCTCCACCCTCAAGTTCTCTGACTGCTCGGTGACCATAACAGAGGTCGCTGAGAAGCTAGAGAAGACAAAGACCATGGACTCACCTCAGTATGAATACACCAATGGCCATGCTGAGTTGACAGAGGAGCTACAGCAAAGGTACAATCCCAACGCCCAGCAGCAGTGCGAGAACCATCACGGGCACTACAGCTACCAAGGTCAGGAGGGTAGTCTTCAGCACGCAGTAAGCCACCAGAACCCTTTTGCCCCTGATCTGGTCTGCAACACTGAGGAGGGCAAGACCTCCTTCCCACAGCACAACGGCTACCTCAACACACTGGACGAAGAGCCCCCGGTGCTCACCTACGAGGGAGGCCCCCGAGCCGGTGGTTTCTACCAGGAGAACTCCTTCGTTAAAGACACCTCATCTAGTGACGGGGACCCTCGTAGCTCTGACAAGGAGGGCTCCACAGACGACGAGTCCCCCTCCTCGTCCTCCTCAGACAGCAGCAGCTACCACCAGAAGGCGGCGGGAGCTGCCAGCTCGCACGGCGAGTTCCAAGCCGAGGTCAAAGCCACTGCCCTGCCCCACAAGCTCCGCCTCAAGTACAGAGCTCTGTCCACTGGGTCCGCAGGACTGCAGATGGAGGCAACGGTCAGCACCTCCATGTCCCCTTCTCCCACTTTGCCTCAGCACCCTTACTTAGCTCTCCCCAGCAACCCTCACAGCACCCAGGCCAACGAGGAGAGCAAAGAGGTGGAGAATGAGACCGAGTATACTGAAGAGGTCAATCCTCTGAATGAGAGGGCGGAGGCTAGAAAGGAGGGAGGGAAAAAGGGATCCAGCAGCAGAGGTGGGCGCAATAAGAGGCGAGAATGAGGACAAATAGGAACATTTTCCTGTCACCTCTTTGTCGTCTTCAGCAGACAGACAAATACAACTATGACTCACGTCGCCACCTTAGAAGACAGAGTAAAAGCCGGTGATCTGTGTGAGGTGCTGTTTCAAGTTTCACTGTGTCAGCTCTTCCTCCTCGCCCTCTCCTTCCTACCTCCCACCTATCCCTCCAATTAAAATGATAGATCACTTAACGAGGGAGGGGACAGAATGAAACTCTCCAGAGCTGGAGTCTGGGATATTTCCCTTGCGGAAAATTCAAACATTATTCAATTATTCATTATTGTAAACTGCCTTGGTGGCCAGCCAGCGTTTATTGTGGCATTATGGGAACATTCCTTTGACCAAAGAATACACATCCTTCCTTTAGTGTCTCCCTTTTTGGCAAAGAGTTACATTCGTCCTCCCTCTGAACGCACCTGTACCATTTGATCCTCCACCCTCTTAGCATCTGCACACACGAGTCCCCTTCACTTCTGAAGCACTTAGATTGTATATTACTGTGACATATAAATTTGCATATATGGAATATATATTTTAAGAAGAAAAATGTGGCAAAAATAACAAAAAACAAAGCAGTGGGATGCAGAAGTCATAGACTTTAAAGTGATTGGTTTGTTCTTGTTGAGACACCTTGTACAGCCGCTCTGTCTAGAAAATGCCTCAAAGATTTTGTTTTAACTAAGTATGAGCCACAACTTGTAAAAAAAAAAAAGAAAAGGAAAAAAGAAAAGTACACTTTTTAGATGTATGGATCAGATCAGTGGCCTCATTCAGGAGCTCTTTGACACTCAAAGCTGTCAAAACAGTCAAGGCCAGTTATCTGCATATCAGTCAAGGCTATGCAGTCACACGTTGCTGTTTGCAAAACCTGACAAGCACAAGGCAAGCCTCGCCTGCCAGCCAGCCGCTCAGCGAAGATCAATACATCTTCATTTCCAGACAAATGTTGTCTGTCTAATGAATTAAATGGCTCTCCAGTCGCAAACCAGCAAAGCTGCTCTATCTTCATAAGGTGCCTCTTTATTGTGTTGTCCCTCGTCCCCACTTTGACCAATGTCTTAACGATCCCACTCACCTCCGCACTGACTTGTTTTAGCTACAGTAGCTGCAGTAGATCATACAGTCTGTACAAGATTAACTGTTTCACTTCCTGGTGCCTGCCTCTGGCCACTATGTATAAATGTAAAGTTGTCTCTCTATCTCTTGTATACTGCTGTCATTATTTTATTATTATTTTATTGATATTTTCTATTATATTCGGTTATTATTTGGACTATTATTATGTGTATTTTTCTGTCATCCTGTTGTGTCATTTTGCTCTATGCTCTTCCTGGTTGTGCTGTGTATTTACCCATGATGCCCTTTGCCCCAGTTACCATTTGTACTCTGTGTTACCGTATAACCTTTGTTGTTTGCCGAATGGCTTTCTGAAAATGGAAAAAAAAAAATTGAGAAAAAGGCTTGTCCAGAAGTGATTATGTATTGCTATACTTCATGTGGATATGCAAAATGGTTACAAAAACACTAATTTTTGATTGTGAAAGGTTCAAAATGGAGAACAAAATAAAAGGTTGTTGAATTTATGTACGTCTCTTTTGATCTTTTTGAGTCGATTTCATGAAATGCCTGGTGAAAGTGAGACGCACACACACACACACACACACACACACACACACAGCAGCCTTTTTCCTGCAGAAGACCAACAAGCTGATTCACAGCTCACAGACAGCAACATCCCAGTCTGCCAGTACAGCTCAGTGAGCTGACACAGCCAGAAAAACTTCACTGGTTCACTGTGTCATCACATAAAACGCCTACTGGCAGAGACTCGCTGAACAAATCGGAACAACACTCAGACTGTGTGGTACAGCAGCACATGAGATAACCTGTTGGCTAAACTTAACATCACAAAATACACGACTGCAATAAAAACCACAAAGTACACTTCATATTTTGCAAACTGTTTGCTCACGGGTATATTCAGTGGATAAAATATTAAATACATTTAATGAAAATGTGGAGCAGTTAACTCTGAATGAATAAAAGCTGACAAATAGTTCAAACTGACGAGAGCACAAGGCTCAATTTAAAGAGCTTTACACAAGGTTAATAAGTGTATTACAAGAACATTATTACAATACTTTAATACTGAGAATTAGGGCTGTAAATTGATTCAAATACTTTATCAAAATTAATTGCATGATTGTCCATAGTTTATCGTGATTAACCGAAAATTAATCGAAATGTATCTTAAAGCGAGATTTGTCAAGTATAGGAATAGATAAATATAGTTCCTTCATACAAACTCAAGCATATACACAAACATCCAGAAACCCTCACAGGTATTACATTTAGCATAAAAAAATATGCTCAAATCATAACATGGCAAACTGCAGCTCAACAGGCAACAACAGCTGTCAGTGTGTCAGAGTGCTGACTTGACTATGACTTGTCCCAAACTGCGTGTGATTATTATAAAGTGGGCATGACTGTAAAGGGGAGACTGGTGGGAAAGTTTGGAGCATTATTTAGCCTCTTGTCAACAACCTAGTATGACATAGTTGACACAAATGTAAGCATGGATCCCTTAGCTTTTCTAGTTTCATTTGATACCTTTTCTATAGCTTTAAAACTGAGCCCGCTACAATCTAAATATAGCAAGTTGCATGAATGCCTTAAAATGAGTGGCGTTTTGCATTAACACATTATTATTGCGTTGAGAGCCCTACTAAGAATGGATTGCTATGAAGTGTAATGTCAAAGGAGTCGGCTGTAGAGATGAACCCACAGAGTTGCCACTGAATCGGCAATTTCCCTCAGCTCTACTGAGCATTTTTAGCATCTTTCAGCTCATTGTTTTGGTGCTACAGCCTGCAACTTTTTTTTGCCTCACTCTCACGGCTCTCATCCACCTGAATGTACTGACTGTAGTCGACCTGCCCAACACCAAACAGACAAAGGTGGTCACTGCATCTGAGGTTCTTGTTTTTGTATTGTGTAATCTCACCAAACCAAATTTTTATCAACTAGCCTTTATGTTGAAATATAGTATTGACTCTTGAAAGAGTGATAAAAGGAGGGTGAATATTTGACCTAAATCTGTCAAGAAGCCAGAAGCACAACTTCAATTGACTGCTACATTGCTGCCGAATGTGTGAATAAGCAGATGTTTGCTAACACCTATGTAACAGTGTCAGAAAATGCAAATTTGTCAATATTGCATTTGGTCCACGGCCCTGAAGCGAAAATACAAGCCACTCCCCCCCAAACAAATAAAACTGGTTTAATTAATAAAAGACACAAGAAAGCAGTAACAGTAATTTACATCTGAAAGTGTTGCGGTTGGGGGGTGTATTTAAGATAATCAGGAAGTTGACTAAACCAGTCTCAGATGAAAGCCAGAACAAACTGTCAGTCAGTCAGTTACTGAGAGAAAAGTTCATGCCTTTAAATGGGACATATCATGCTCGTTTTAAGGTTCATACTTATATTTTGGGTTTCTTCTATAACATGCTTTAATGTTGAAAAAACACATTATTTATCTCATTCTGTCTGTCTGAATATACCTGTATTCTCCCTCTGTCCAAAACACTCAGTATTAGTGTCTCTTTAAAGAGGCTATATGTAGGAAACAAAAATTGTGCTAATAGTGACACCTGTGGCCGTTAAGTCTGACAGTTAGTATCCTGTAACGCTCGGGCGTGTGCTCGCACTACGTAGGTGTGAGCAAGCATCGGTCAAAACAGCAAGGTGTTCATCCTAATTTTCCCACTGATGTCGGTCACATTCCTGTTTTGCAAGACGGGCATCACTGGATATAAATTAATTTTTTTGTGCTTCTGTGGAGTTTGTGTTGGAGTCTGAGTTGTCAGCTTAATGTTTGTCGGCATTAGACTCCATTTCTAACTGAACGCTAGCTATGGTTGCACACCGTTCGCCCTGTAGCGGAGCCGAAAAGAGTAAAAGCACTTGAGAGCGCGTGACGTTACATCTATTGGATTTTCCCAGAAAAAATGACCCACATTCTTCACATTAAAAGCAGTTTACTGGCTGATAGAAAACCAGAAAGTCATGGAAAGTCTCATTTTTTAGGTTAGGTTACAACCTGTTCACATATTGGCAATTAAAATTGAGTTAAAAACATTTATATATGCACAGAAACGTACATAGAGCCCCTTTCAGCCCCAGTCCCGGCAGTATATTCTAATGAGCCTGGATGTGACATGGGAAGAGGCGACAAATCTTGATGGCTTGTTAAATCACATGTTTTCTGATCTATGCAGCCCACAAAAAATATCTTAATTCACAGTTTGTGGGTTGGTAAGCACTCCAGATACCCAAATGAATGTGCACAAGCACCGAAAAAGGGAGTTTTTTTTATGCTGTGTCCCTTTAAAAACCACATACTAAGCAGTGTTACATTAAGTAGTACTTCCGCATAAGTAAAGTTACGTAATAGCTTGCTGTCTCTGATGTAGTCCAGAAATGAGCTAATACTTCAACAGATGTGCTTTAGTTGGACAAAAGAAGAGAGAAGTATGTATCAGAGGGCAACAAGCATAAACAAGTTACATAACAGTCTTTGGAGGAAACTGCATCAGACTGTGTGGCAACCTCCACCTGACCCTGCTGTTAATGGAGCAATAGCCGGTGGGAAGAACAAGTTGGCATGGGCAGAGCATGCCACTGACCAGGCTTACACAACAGCCATTACAGGAATGAGAGCCTAGCGCATACAGGGGTGTCGCAATTTCAAGGAAACACCCAAATTTCTTGATCTCAGACAGCAGCTCTGGTTAAAATGTCAGCAGTGACAAAAAAAAAAAAAGTTTTAATTGTTACATTTTGTGACGCAAATTAAACGCATCCACAGCACTTCTTGTGTAACAGGGACTTGTTCCTACATCTCAGTTTCAGATAGGACGTACGAGTGGAAGCAGCTGACCGCAGATAGACCTAAACTCTAATGCCGCTTCACGTCTTCCCTCCATGCCACCCACCAGCCAGCTATATTAAGGTGACATTCCTGAGAAAACCGCAGTGCTCTCTCCTTTCCTCGTTCTCTCTCCTACACCTCCCACCCCACTCCTTCCCTCCTCTCGGTGTTTCTTGTTCTTTCTCTCCCTCTCTCTCACTCATCCCCCTTTTTTTCCAACCCATCTTTGAGCTGTAAAAACGGCTTTGTATTGTGCGGAGGCTCGGGAAAACGGGCCAGGAGAGTGAAAGTAGGTCAGTGAGGAGGGATAGGAGAGGATGGAGGAGAGGGAGAGGAAAGAGGGGTTATTCAGAGTGGAGGGAGGGAGGGTTACGTCACATGCCTCTGCTGTGTAAACTTGAACAAACTACTCATAAAAAGGGTTACACCTTACACACACAGACTGATTATTATTGCCTCCAAGCTATCTATTAGAAAGCCCCATGACATGTCCATATGATTGTAGATTGTATCTCTGTTGTTATCATTATTGCTATTTTCAGGGGTTCTAGTGACATCTGATGACAGCTTATTTTTCATTTTAGTTCATTTATTTTCAGGACTTTAGGCAGCGAATTTTGTAGCTTTGAGTAAAATTGTAAACATCTGCTCTGGTAAATGTCACTCATACTCAGACAGCGAGTCACGGCGCTAACAGCTGACAGCTTTCCTTTACATACAAAATTTTAGTTTGACCTAATTTGGATTTTTGTCTCAATGTTTGCCCACCTCAGTTGGACAAGTCTCTCTGTGTATAGCCCTGGATTTTTAACTTTCTGCAGTGCAAGGAAGTCAGTGAAAGCCAGTAGTGAGGAGTGTGTGTGTGTTTGACAGTGTGTGTTTCAGAGAGAGGGGGGTGTTGGCCCTGCGCTGCCTGCGGTGATCAACAGCCCTGGCTGGTTATGTAACATGGATGCTGCAGTATGTAGGTCAGCAGCACAGGGAGAAGCAGGGATGGGGTAAGGAGGATGAACCTGAGGAGTGTGTTAGACTGTGTGCTGGCATGCATGAGCGCATGTTAACACTTCTATATGTCAGGTTTCAGTCATTTCAGCTGGTTGTCTACACACAGGATGTACAGTTTATCGTGGCGAGCAGACGTCGCACACCATCACTCGCTGCAGGAATCTGTGCTGAAGGAAACTCAAATTCACAGGCCGAGAGAGAGAAATCCTCATTGTGCAACAGAGCTTAACTGACCCAGCTTTAAACATTAACTTAGTGTGTATATAGCAGATGTTTGCTTTCCACAATCCAATCCTCAGAAAGTTTAAATTGCAAGGTCTCATGTCCTCTGATGCAAATGAACATGTGAAAGGAAAAGATTTTATCTCATAAAATAATTTAAAAAAAGGAAAGGTTAATTGCGATAAATCAAACGGCTTTTTATCTGTTCAAAATGTATCTTAAAGAGAGATTTGTCAAGTATTTAATTCTCCTTTCACCACGGAAGTGGGCAAATTTGCTGCTCCATGCAAATGTATGTACATAATTATTATTGGAAATCAATCAACACAAAACAATGACAAATATTGTCCAGAAAGCCTCACAGTTACTGCATTTAGCATAAAAAATATGCTCAAATCATAACATGACAAACTGCAGCCCAACAGACAACAACAGCTGTCAGTGTGTCAGTGTGCTGACTTGACTATGACTTGATCCAAACTGCATGTGATTATCATAAAGTGGTCTGTAAAGAGGAGACTGGTGGGTACTCATAGAGTCCATTTACATTCACATATCTTGAGGTCAGAGGTCAAGGGACCCATTTGAAAATTGTCATGCCAGTTTTCCTCACTAAAGTTTCATGCGTTGATGCGTTATTTAGCCTTCTTCCTGCTAGTATGACATGGTTGGTGATAATGGATTCCTTAAGTTTTCTAGTTTTATATGATACCAGTATCTACACTGCTAGCTTTAAAACTGAGCCAACTACAACCTAAAAAAGCAAGTTGTGTTAATGCATTAAAGAAATTAGTGGAAAAATTAGTTAGCCCTAATAAAAAACATGAATTTGATTAGGATCACTCGGGTTTGAGACTTGCTGTACTATGTTTGTTGGAACAATCCAAAGTGAACCCATTTTCACTCACATATATTGAGGTCAGAGGTCAAGGGACTCATTTTTAAACACAATAATGGTCACTGTGAAGTTCCCAGTTAAAGAATAAATAACTCTGGAATGGAGTTAATCAATTATGAAACGCTTTGCAGCTTGACTGGTCATGGCGCTAATCGAGAGTCTCAGTGAGGTTTATTGGAGCTATTAGTAAAACTTAGGTGCATCTTTCTAATTTCATCCTTCATTTCCTGTGATGATTATTGCCGTGCTGCAATTCTTTTACATTTGTGGTGTTGACACCTTGGGTGTTTTTGCAGCACACATTTAGTTTCAGTGTGTATATACTGTATATTTCAAATTGTTTTGTAACACTTGGCCAAATGACAATTTCCAAATCTCAATACATATTTTATTTCCACCACCATGAATGGGGCTCAGATTCGGTACACGCCTGCAGGAAGCCTGAAAGAGAAAACAGCGCGAGGGAGAAAAACGACTCCTCTGTTGAACATGCTTGGTTGGCTGCAGTTCAGGAGAGAGTTATGTTGCCTGCCATGACCCATTCATTCCCCGCTGCCTCTGTCCTACACAGCACTGTAAAATAGGTCAGTGTATGCTTATGTGTAAGCTACAGATGTGTGTATAACAATGATTTGCAGGCTGCCAACTTTAGTAACTTCACAATGACACACACACAGAGACACACACTATACTGATGCATTTATATCACATCGGAAAAATAGGCCACAAGAAAGTTGTGCACTTTTGAAATGAAAGTAGGCCACTAGGAATAACTGCCTGTATGCGCGTGAGTGTGCGAGAGAGATGAATCAGCTCTATGTTATGCAATGCTAAGCCACCCTTGGGTCTCATTATCATATCTTGTGCCCTTGTGCTATAGGAAGAAGCATGTTGCCACAGGTGTGAGTGTGTGTTTGTCCAAATGGAGGGTACGGATAGTGATACCCTTTTGGCATCTGACTTTAAAGGGGATGGTTGGTTCGCTAGTCACTGTTTGGGTTGTGTATGTATCGCTTGGTTTATTTGAAATAGGTTATGAGGCTGATTATGTATTTCCTGACAAACATTTGTTGACTTATGTTGCCATATAAATGAAAAGCATATTCAAATTGAAATTGGCCTCCTTGCTGTATCATAAATGTACCGAACCAAACCGAAAAACTGAACTCAAACCGTGATATGAACCGAACCGTCAATTTTCTGTACCATCCCAGCCGTAGGACATATGCTTATTTCCAGATTCATACTTGGAAATGAGCACGTATGCAGCATATATGCTGTTTATATCGTTGAGCTGTGTCTGTGACTACAAACGGAGTCCACTCTGTCACAGAGTGGGAGTGGAGGGACGGGACTAGAATTGGGCCATATTCTAATGAGCCTGCATGTGACATAGGAAGGAGAGCCAAATCTGAATGGCTTGTTGAATCACATGTTTTGTGGGTTTTTAACAACCCACAAAAAACTGGCTGGCTTGCCTTATTTCATAGTTTGTGGGTTGGTAGACACTCCAGATATGATGTATGTGCACAAGTAACGAAAAAGTGAGTTTTTCATAATATATCTCCTTTAACAGTTCACCATCAGACTTGGATTTGTCAGCCTGCTGAGCTTTCACTTGTTTTCAAAATGTTTCTGCATGGCAGTTGTGTAAAAAAAGGAAATGCTTTGGTTTTATAATCACAGTACCTTAACAAAATCTCACTCACCAGAAAGGTTTTCCAAAAACATCTCAGTCCAACTTTTGGTCAAAATCAACACTCATAGCACTCATGACTATATCAACTTTTTTAAAGGAATTTATTTATTTTATACAAATGAAAAGTTACATTTTCACAATTTAAAATAAACTTTTTATATATATTTTAGTAAGCAACCTCATCCTTTATGAGCAGTAAATAATTGTATTTTTTCTAACACAGTTCTGTACCATCTAAGTTATAAGTGATACAAAATTTATTTCAATTTTAATGCAAAGGCACTTTTTTTTGTCCAGAATAGATCATCTTTATTATATTGAGCACAGCATATTTTATACATATAATCCTGAATTCTCTCAAAATCTCTAAGTATAGATATTTTGGGAAATATGTCTATTAGCTTTCTAGCCGAGAGTTAGATGAGAGGATTAACAGGCTAGTTCACTGTCTTAATATGCTACACATGAAGCTATAGCCAGCAGCTAGTTAGCTTAGCTTAGCTTAGCTTAGCACAAAGACTGGCTCTGTTGCTGGACACTCCAGGTAGATACTAATCTGACCTGTCAGATGGTTTGTTACACAGAACTATCTGAGATGCAGTCGCTGGAAATTGTTCAGAAAAGGGTGGGCACTGGCAGGCAGGTGATTGGATGAACCATCTGTCAATCAAACCTTTGCAGAAGCCAGTCGGGAGAAGAGCGAAAACATGTTTTCCACTGAGAAAAGCCTTCAGTGGCGTTCTTTACTCTTCTTTCAATGAGGAAATATAGGATGCTGATTGGTCGGTGTTCTGGCTTGCTGGACACAAACCTATATATGAAGTCTGACAAGATGGATTTCATGTGATATATGATCCTGTGATTATCACACATACTTGTGATATCGCCAGAGTCCAGCTGCTTTGCAAGATAAGCACCAACGGTGCTGAAAATATGACCAATAAAAGAAGTTTGTTTATTTGAAATTGTTATAATTTAACTTTTCATTTGTGTAAAATAAATAAATTCCTAAAAAAAGTTGATATAATCATGAATGTTATATGTGTTGATTTTGACCAAAAGTGGACTGAGATGATTTTGGAAAATCTTTCTGGTGAGTGAGATTTGTCAATGTACCATGATTATAAAAACAAAGAGCATTTCCATTTTTTACACAGCTGCCATGCAGAAACAGTTTGGTAATGGTAACTGAATATTAGTATATTAGTAAATACTACTAAATATTTAGACTACAGACGTAACAGTGGCATCAATAGTCTCATCTCACTCCCGGTAAAAAAAGCAAATACACGTATTTCCCAAATGTTGAACTATTCTTAAAATCTAACCTAATCTGTCTAATATATATTTTTTTAAATCAAAATCTATGCAATGTATGAAATTGTTAAGAAAAATCAGTCATTTCATCAGTAAGCCTTATAAAAACAGTAGGTGTGCTAGGTTTTTGTACAGTGAGTGTCTTATACCTATTTTATTAAACCAAAGAAGAGCTTCATGCTATGTGATCATGAATACTGATTGAGTCCAGATAGTCCATATGTAGCTGCTGGGGAACTCAGACTCAGGTGTTATAAATGTCTCTCCACTACTTCCACTAAAAGCGATTCACATTTGTGAGCTGTCTGTGTACAAAACAAACATTTTACTGAGGAACACTAATAGCCCTTGAACACATTAACTCAAGTGTACAAGTGTTAAGCTGCCACGTTGTTCCATAATATTTTAAAAGGACCATCACTGGAGATCAATAAAGTTAATTAAACAACGAGAGGAGGTAGAATACCTGCCTTTATAGGAAACTCTGGTAACACTTTACAGGAAGGCAATAAGGGTTTATATGTTGTTTCTAATAAAATTTGTTCATTATTAACATCATTTCTTAATGGTTCACTGACCAGCAATAGGCCACTGAAATTCATAAACAACGAGAATCACCACCTCGTGGTTGTATTTTATGCCTCCGACAATCAGTCAAGTTGCAGTTTATGTCCATGTCTGTCCAAAAAAACGTCATCCTGTTAGACGTTTGTGTAAAACTGTCATAATTAGCATACATATTCTTATTGAGTTATGGCCAAAAACGTGGTCACAGTGACCTTGACCTTTGACAACCAAAATCGAATCATGTCAAGTGGATGTTTGTACCAAGTTTGAAGAAATTCTCTCTAGGTGTTCCTGAGAGACTGGAGGGACATACGGACGGACGGACGTGACGGACATCCCGGAAATGTGTGGGGGCATAAAAATAATCTTGCAGCTGCAGGTTGTTTACATATATAGGTATATGTGTAGGATTTAGAGGCATCTAGCGTTGAGGTTGCAGATTGCAACCAACTGAAAAACCCTCTGCTCATGGCCGTGTTTAGAAGGAAGCCCCCAAACTGCGAATCTGATCTGAGATCTGCAAAAACTTGCAAAAACTCTCTTGAGACTCGCTTCCCAACAACTTATCATAACCTTAACCATTCAAGGTCAATACCTAACCTTAACTATCTCACAGAAGTCTTGCCGCCTCTTCTCCACCCACCCTTTCCTAGACACAGAGTGCAAAAGCTTGGCATCGGTGTGGTATCATTGAGGACCTCCACCTTTACTTATTTTAGGAGCAATGCAAGTCAGGCACCGGGTGGCGATACCATGGTTTTGCAGCTCACGTTACCGCAGTTTCACATACTGAAGGACTATGGTGGTCTTCAGGTGATGTAAAAACATGAAAGGCTCTCTCTAGGGCCAATGTTTGGTTTGTCCACTCTGGTTGTTTTCCTCTGGTCTGTGAAATCTTGGAGATGTCATTCAGGACACTAGAGGACACAGAGGAACATGATGTTTTTCAGATTACCTGTCTCATGTACTACTGTCAAGATATAGTGAACGTTTCATAAAAAACGTTTTCAATTATATTTGCTCCAATTCTAGCTACTGTAGCTTTAATTGGTGACATTTTGCACTTTAGCCATTAAGTTAAAAGGGTTGTAAGTTTTTCAGTTTGACATAAGTGTTAAAGCCTGCATCTCGCTGCATGTTAAATAGTTAACACATCCCTAAGTACCCTGAATGTGATGTTGACCTCTGACCTACCCGGATGTGCCAAATAATAACAAAAACAAAAAAGACTAAAGTATGCTATAATTATTTTGGGCTGTGAGCGGCTGAAGAAAACATTAATTTAGCATGTGTGTCTTAAAGGATAGCCTCTGATTTCATAAAGTCTTTGTACAATCTTCACATGCCTGTATGTGCATTTTGGCACAATCATTGCCTGTGTGGAGATCCCTTGTGAGCCAACTCTAATGTAAAAGATGGGGGACAAAATCCAGAGTCCTCATTCTGGGTAAGCTAATGTGGGGCTTTAACAGCCTGGGTTTGCCAAATCAAGTCCTCCAACGTTATCTTCCACTTAACACAGTTAAACTAGTTCTAACACACCTGTATATTTAAGACACCTCTCTTCATGGTCAGTATGGAGAGGACAAGTTATTTCCGAGGTGTACATGTGAGCATAAAACAGACGTATCTATCCTTTAACCCACATATTTATGTTACGTTGATGCTTCAGAAACTGTACACACAGGTGGTACTGTGCTGTTTCATCAGGATTAATGCACAGTCTGCATTTTCCACATAAGCCAACATTATTGGAGCCCCAGCAGCAGCCTGACAGACAGACAACATGTTGAAGCTGTGGTGAGTGAGGTAGCCTGCAGTCCTTCGTGGTGGTTATTAAGTGGATTAACCCCTTTAGATTAGTCTCAGCCATTTCTCCCATCTGTCTACTGTTACACCACAGATCTGCTACTGTCACACACACACACACACACACACACACACACACACACACACACACACACACAACAAAAGATGCATTAAAAATATGTTTACAAGAGCATGTCAGCAAATCTTCTCCCACTGACCTAATGTACTGTATAACACACACCCACACCCACACCCACTTACATTTCACTGTACGCTGACATGCTCACACAGTGGCCTTTGCCTCACATGCAAGAAAACATGCACACTAATCTGTGATTAGTCGTTGGTTATTATTCTCAGTTGAGTGAACAGCAGACATGCAACTCATGTTGCACATCATGCATGTCGCTCTGTACAGACAGATTTAGGCTAAATGTATGCGTGCCTCCTTGTAGTTGGTTGTTGTGCGTCTCATTTTAGTTACGTCTCTGTGGTCATTTTTTTTCTGTAATCGTTTTGTGTCTCTTTGTAGTGTCCATTTGTAAACATTTTGCATCTTTTTGCAGTTTATGCATCTATTTTCAATCATTATGTGTCTCTCTAATCGTTTTGCATCTTTTTGTAGTTATGTATCTATTTGTAAACATTTTGCATCTCCGTAGTTATGTCTCTGTAATCATTTTGCGTTTCTTAAATGTTTGTATCTCTGTAAATGTTTTGTGTCTCTTTATAGTTATGCATCTCTTTTTAATTGTTATGCATCTCTGCAATCGGTTTGCGTCTATTTGTAGTTATTATGCGTCTTTCTGTAGTTGTTATGCGTCTATTTTTAATTGTTTTGCGTCTCTTTGTAGTTGTGTGTCTGTAATCATTTTGTGTCAAATTGTAATTGTTTTGCATCTATTTGTAAACCTTTTGGGTCTGTTTGTAAACTTTATGTGTCTATTTGTAATTGTTTTGTATCTCTTGGTAATCGTTTCACATCGCTTTGTAATCGTTTTGTGTCTCTTTGTAATTGTTTTGCGTCTATCTGTTAAAGTTTTGTGTCTGTTTGTAGTAATTTTGTGTCTCTTTGTAGCTGTTATGTGATTCTACGTAAAGGTTTTGATTGACTTTCCAACAAGGAATAGTAACGTTTTTTTATTGCCATTTTTTTCAATTTATTTATTTATTTATTCTGTTGAAGACCTAAAGAAAAGTTATTAAGAGCTCAGTTTTTCTCTAGAAGGCCACAGAGGATCGTATTTGTCGTGATTTGTTATCTCCTGATAGCAGCAAAATAAACTAAATTAAAATAGAGAAATAATTATCTCATCATCACATGAAAACTTACATCCTAACCTCAAAATATCCCTGCATGTTTCTGTCTCTCATGCAAAAATTGTTATTTATTTAATATCTGTTTGAAATAGGGGAGAAAAGTACAAATTAGGGCTGTAAATTGATTCAAATATTTAATTACAATTAACTGCATGATTGTAGTTAATCGTTATTTATCGCAAATCGCACATTTTTTTCTGATCATTATTATCTGTGATGGGCAAATACACTTGCTTTATGAAAATGTATGTATATATTTATTATTGGAAATCAATTAACAACACAAAAAAATACAAATATTGTCCAGCAAACCTTAGCATAAAAATATGCTCAAATCATAACGTGACAAACTGCAGCCCAACAGACAACAACAGCTGTCAGTGTGCTGACTTGACTATGACATAGAACCCATTTACATTCACATATCTTGAGGTCAGAGGTCAAGGGACCTCTTTGAAAATGGCCATGCCAGTTTTTAATCTCCAAAATATAGCGTTATTTGGCCTCCTTCACTCTAGCTTTAAAACTGAGCCCAGTACAACCAAAAAAATGTGTTAATGCGTTAAAGAAATTAGTGGTGTTAAAAAAAATTCTGTTAACCATTATTATCACATTAAATTTAAAAGACCTGGTACGACTGGTTGGGGGTATATTTTATTAGAAATGGTTTCCATATTCTTATATGTGAGGCCTATTTGATATTAGCCACCAAAACTCATCGATTAGCATGTGGCGAGTGCATGGATTTGGTACAATTTATCCTTCGTCAAAGCCAGGCAGATAGATAATAAGCCTGATTATCTAATAGCGATGACTGTTTTGATACAGAGCAACACCCTGGTATTCATGAAAATACTCTTTTCATTTCCTCATTTTCTGTAGTTAATATAACAAATTTAGAGGATTAGGCAGCCACGATTCAGGTCCAGGTTGCTGCTTATCCAGACAAAGTGTTGATCTTAACGAGGTTACTCACCAAAGAGAAGCTACCTGCCTGTGGAGGAGCGACCATGAGGCCAAGCTGAGCTCAAATATGTAAACCAACTACGACGCATGCGAGAGGCCAGGAAATGTCACTCTTTTTTTAATGATTTCCCTTGGTCGTGTCTAGAAGGGACAGTGCGACAAGTGCGAGTTCCCCCAATTTACTGACTTTTGATGAGTGGCCATTTCTTTATTTCTAGTTAATTATAGTGTTTAAGTTTTAACTGTGTTATAAGTTTAAATGCACTGACGTCCTGACGACCAGCAGGACTCACACCAGCAGACTGAGAAACAGTTTTCAATCAATGCAATCATGTGCAATACCAAAATGTCTGTTTTTATAGTATGTAACCTCACTGCTCCCCTGTACAGTATATAACTGCTTCTATATTTATCTCACTGTCTCATCACGTACTATGTAAAGATGCTTTTGTTTTAATTATTTCCTGTCATTATTGACATTTACTTTTTTTTTTTTTAGCATTTTACTGTCATTTTTTGTTATTGTTGTGTCATTTATCATTATTATTATATTATTTATTTATTTTGCTACCTTACTTACTGTTTTTAATGGAGCTTGCCAGCAAAAATGATTTCACATTTGTACTTATACAACCGGTGTGACAACAAACATCTTGAATCTTTAATCTTTTTAATCATTAAGTTTATTGTTAAACTGCAAAATGTCCGTCCACCAGAATCAGATTTATTTTGCCAAGTACATACAAAGCCTACGTGTAATCTGACTCCAGTTTTATGCAGCTGTCTCAATGCACTTACCGTATTTTTTGCACTATAAGGCGCACTTACAATCGCCCAACTGTTTAACTCAGACACTGATGATGAAGGATTTGATGGATTTGTGGAAGAGGAATGAACTGAAAAGTGAGTGTATTGTTTTGTATTTCATGAGTTACAACAGAAAAATGTTGAGAGTTATTGAAGTTATTGAGTTATTACATGAATTGAATAAAGTTTGACTTATCTGACTGTTTTGTTTTGCTTAGTGCGCCTTATAATCCGGTGAGCCTTATTGTGCGAAAAATACGGTACACAGAATAGAAATAACAGCTAGGAACAATAATAACAAACAACAGAATAAGAATATAATAACAGAAAAAAAAACGTCTATGTACAAGCCAAGTGTCCTGGAAGTCGTAAACAATACAAACAGTTGCAAAGAAATTAGACTAGATGATTGTGTGTAGTATGTACATGTGAAGATGTCTGTATACTGTATGTACAGTGGGTAGGATTTACACTATATTGGCAGTGACAGATGATATTAAAACAGCAATGGGTAGAAATGAAATGAAATATGAAGCAAATATGATTAAAAAGTCATATTCCTCTGTGTCCTCCAGTGCTCTCAATGGCATCTGCAAGATTTCACAAACTGGAGGAAAATTAACCAATCAGAGCCGAGTTGGAGCCTGCCGTCTCTGAGCAGCTGTCAATCACTCACGAACTCTGATCAGACGGTCAAACTAGGCAGCGCTATTTCTCACCTCAAATGTTTTCAGAAACATCATGTAGTTATTGTTTAGCTGTAAAATGAGAAAGGTTGTGACTCGGCAGCCATGTTGAGGAAATACCAAGCACCGCTCACTGCCTACTGCGACTTTAAGGGTGAACCATTACATATTATGACAGACTTTGTCATGAGTGTTTGATAACCACATTTGAGAGTTCATTGCAAAAATGTGTTTATGTATTGGACGATATATCGATGTTGGAACTTGTTCAGAACCCTAATATCGGCCCCAGAAATCCAGTATCAGCTGGCTCTATAACACAGACCCATAGCCTTTATTGTACGTGGACCGATCATGCTCACTGTCGCGTGTCGTCACCCTCCACGGTGCCCCACTCACCAAATATTTCTAACTTTATATGAAACATCTCAAAAAGTTTTGGCCCCAAACAAACTATTATTTGCATCCCAGTATGATCCTCTGCTGAACCAAACTACTGATGATTTGATTTTTCCTAATTTCTGCCATGAAAAGAACAAACCCTCCATGAAACACAAATCATGGAACTACTAATACATGTAAAACTAATTTCATTACATTTGGCTTTCACATGATACCAGTTGAGCAGTTATCGATTGATTCAACAGTTTGGAAAGTCCTACCAGGAAAGTGGCCTGATTCGGCCCCCGCGCACACTGGAAGTCATTACGACTCAACTAGCCACGAGGCCCCGGGGCAGAGGAGGACAACAAGAAACCACAAGTGAGGAAAAACACAGACTCTCTCAGGAAAAAAACAAAAAACAAAACACAGATGCCTTGATGTTATGAGGTGAGCATGTGACTTAAGAGGCGCAGTGACATCCTGCACAAAACTAATACAGGTAATCACACACATATGAACAATGGGTCTGTTTACAAACCATTACTCAACACTATATACAGGTCAACACAGTTTAGAGCATGTTTAAAAAGGGATAAACAGAGAGGAAATAAAAGAGAAAGTATATTTTTACCTATACACACACACACACACACACAAAACCCCTCTCCTAATGACAGTTAAGGTGTTAATGAGTGTTTAAATATGGAAATTAGAGCCCTGACAACATGCAGCAGAGCTGGCCAGACAGGTCACGACCTCCCACTACCACACACACATCTGCCACTCTGACCTCTGACCTCCCACATTGTTCGGGTGCAGAGGCAGGAGAACAACCCCAGTGACCCGAATCTCCTCTCCTCACTCGCTTTTAGCTCAGTTTCTGCAGATCTTTCGTCACAGTGACTTGAGTTTGCTCTTTTGCTTCTCATCTCACTGTGATGCGTCTAACTGCTGAGGCGACACTCTTTCCCCACAGACATTTTATCTGAACTTGCGCTACGTTGCTCAAAATGTAGGTCACTCCAGAAAAGACTGGATGTGTGACTGAAGGATAAACCAGTTTGTTTGTCTTTGAGCGGTAAGCGGCGGGGTGAGCACAGTGAGACAAAACATGCAAAACATTGATGTGTAGTTCCACCTGGTGGTCGGCTACAGCCATTATGTTCACCAGGTTTCAGCTGCAGACCTGCAAAGCCATTTAACAAATAATAATTTGAAAACACAACTGTGGACCATATGTTGATATCAACAGCACAAATATCAGCCTTTCCTCTTTTTCTAATCATAAGAAAATAATAAATAATAACTAGAAATAGTGCCTCGTGGTTGTACGCCTATACCATGCAGTCAGGCTCTGTCCTGGCTCATATAATGTATGTAGTAAAGACTTTGAAGGAATTTAATAAAAAGGTATTAACCCCTTAACATTCCACTCGTTAATTCTGTCTTTCAGGGGTTGTTGCAGGCTGAGTTTTCAAGCTACAGTGAAGGTACTGGTGTCATATCAAACTAGAAAACCCATGAAATCCATTTATACCGAGCTTGTCGGGCAGAACGTTAAATGACGCTACAAATTCACACTAAATGTCGGTGAGGAAAAACTGGCAAGGCCATTTTCAAAGGGCCCCCTTGACCTCGGACCTCAAGATATATGAATGAAAATGGGTTCTCTGGGTACGCACGAGTCTCCCCTTTACAGACATGCCCACTTTATAATAATCACATGCAGTTTTTTAAAAATGTAGAAGAAGAAGAAGAAGAAGAAGATCAACCTTTATTAGTCCCACTTGGGGAAATTCAATTTTTACACTCTGTTGTAATGTATACACAGTACATGGAGACCCGAAACACATATACATGCATCAATGGAGAGATGTCAGAGTGAGGGGGCTGCTCCTGACAAGCGCCCCGAGCAGTTGGGGGTTTGGTGCCTTGCTCAGGGGCACCTCGGCAGTGCCCAAGAGGTAAACTGGCACCTCTCCAGCTACCAGTTCACACTCAGTTCTTGGTCCATGTCGGGACGTGAACCGGTGACCCTCCCAAGCCAACTCCCTACAGACTGAGCTACTGCCGCCCCCTACAGTACAAATGCGTTTTTGCCCATTCTAAAATGATGTGTTTGAATATTTCTGCATACTGGGATCCATAAACAGGATGCAATGAGCCCAACTGCATTCATGTGGGATGATGTTAGTCCTCCGACCTCTAGGAGAATCACAGCATCGTGGAAATTTACAGCCACAAACTAGAGACCTCAAGCATTCAGAGGATGGATGGCTTTCCTAGCTAGATAAACAATAAGGGGGTTTCTGACTAGTTTCCGTATCAGAGTTGCTCATCATCCAGTTGCTGAAAAATGTAATTCTTGCAGAAATCGCCAGATGTCAAAAGTTCTTGATACCAAATCATAGCATGGCTTTTTCAGTGGTGTCTCTCAAGGTCTTGGTGTATTAATGTGGCAGGAAGGATACTGATATTGTCAGGAAAGGATATTCTCATTGACCCCAGTAGGGTCACGTCAAGTATGTTACTCATGCGTTGGCCCTATGCTAGGAATCTTAGATGACAGGTAACATAGTGCACAATTTTCCTGTTTTTGCTCATAATCTCAATGGTAGGCCTACCATGTCAAACATCATTTTCTTTAGCAGTTTAACCTTAAATTTCAACATTTTTTTCAACATATTTGAATTAAAATCATAAAAGAATTGTATAAAATGCAACAATGAACCCAACATAATTGAGAGTCAGTAAATATAGTCCTTGGCAATGTCCTATTACAGATAAAATATATAAAAAAATAAATATTACATCCTGTGAAGGTGGTCACAACACAGTTTTAGTTGCAGAGGGATGCTCTGTTAGTAACATATCTGAGAAAAACTTTACAGACATTAGTAAAGTGAGATATTCATATCATTTTAATCTGAAATTCAATTTATTGTATTGACAATTTTAGTAGGTAATGCTAACTTAAGTGGTTTTAAATCATTATTCTGAGGCTAAGACCCACACAATTGAAAAACTGACATTGCAAAAATTGTCAATTTGGGAACATCATGACGATTTCAAGCTAAATGAAAATGTGTCTGATTTTATACAATACTCTTTCTCTTAATCTGTAAAATCTGATATTTTTGGAGAAAATAGTGAGAAAAAATATAATTATTGTCAATGGAAGATAAGGACAGATGGAGATGTACCCCCAACTAGAGAAAGACTGTAGAGAGTGACTGATGAGACTGCAGACAATGCTTCAAATGCTTCACACACATCTTCAACCTGGCAGCACAGAAGATCCAGACAGTCACCACAGTTTCAAGGTGGGCACCCAAGATTAATATAATCAATTCAGTATCTGACCAAATATGAAATATGGCCACGATCTCCCCAGTTATGTCACTGAATAACGACCAGAAAAGAACATTATGTCACACTGAAGTTGACCTTTGACCTTTTGGATACATCAAACCGGCAATATGTCAGAGTAGGCTCGCATGACCACGCCCCCTTTTGGGGGAAAACAATCTTGTGTCCGTCATAGACGGAGAAACCAGAGGTTGAAACATGTCTCCAAACTTCTACTGTAAACAAACTGATCATAGTAATAACGCTATGCTGAAGAGTTGCTGTGTAGTTGGTTACACCAACAATAAATCCAAAAGTGCTGATCTCAGATTTGTTCCCCTGCTGTGTCCTAAAAAAAAAAAAAAAAAAATAATAATAATAACGTGGCTTTATGGCTCCAAGATATAGACCAGACCAGCATGGCGTCTGCATCGTCGAGGCTGCGCTTCCTTTTAAGGAGAAGAAAGTCGCTGTCACAGGAGAGAAAATGGAAAATGACAAAAAGCTGTTGTGTAGCAAGTTAACTGAGGTTTTCACATTAAGATACGTTACTATTCACTGTCAGTGTGGTAAATCACTACAGGATGCTGGTGATAGTGACTAGTTAATTGTTATCTAATGTTTAGTGTGAGGCTGCTGCAGACATTAACATTACAGCAGCATCAGAGTGTCATCTTCAACTAAATCTCAGCCTATAGATAAAATAGTTGGCTGTTAATACGGTTATTTACAGACTTAGCCCGGACTTTACACTTAGCCTAACATAATTCAGTTAAATATGTATAGAAGTCTGGATAAGTAATATCCTGTCACTGTGTTGGATGGGGAAGACTGAAGGGACATGACAGCGATCACATGAACGTTTAGGTTCAGGCAAGGTCGCAAAAATATTTAGACATTTATAAAAGAAAAATTTGTATAAGATGTTTAAGTTTTGTAAGATGAATGCATATAAATTTGTCAAAATTACAGTCCAAACAAACACCAAATTGCATTGAGGTCTATGGGATCTGTCGTTTTCTTTCCCCCCAAAAGGGGGCGGGACCTTGACCCTTTCCAAGGTACCCGTATGTGCCAGTCTGATTTATTTAAGAGGTCATCAAAATTGTGTGAAATTTTGTCATAAAATTCCCTCATGGCGATCCTGAGATATGGCATTCACGAGAATGAGACGGACATCTTGAAAACATAAAGCCTCTACGACAGCTGCGATGTTTTCTGGGTGGTCGTCCCATTCTCATGATAAAAACAATGTTGGTACTATGATTAATTATAAATTGTCTTTATTAGTGTCCATCAAATACTATAAACAGCTTGTGCTTAGATTAAACTTTAAAAATAAAGAATCCATTGAAATAAAACATTAGAACAAAGACATATTACAGTAACATTGACAACTTACATTTCAAACATAATGAAGGAGAGAACGAACACAGAAGCGTACAAATAACAGACAGACAGACAGACAGACAGACAGACACTCTGCGGACTCCTTCATATGCCATATTTATTGCAGCCACCAGACCTTTGTCAACAACTTTCCACCTGACTTATAACAAACCACAGCAACATTAAAGCTGCAGCCAGAGATGCAAAATCCCACCGAAAACAGGAGAAACTTCACCAGTGTGTTTAAATTTGACTTTTTTTCTTCACCCTCAAACCAGTTTTGACTTTTAATACTTGCAGAAAGCTGCCTTAAGAGTTTCGGGGGAGGATTTCACATCATTGAGATGGTCTTAAATGTCAAATTCACATACAGGGACAATTCATTTTCACATACATGAACCATTCTTTAGATTGATCTCATTCACAGCCTCACACAGGTGACGTAAACTTCACAGCACTCACAGTAAAAGGCCCGTCATGCTTGTATCGCCCTGGATTACAGACTGTAGTGATGTCAGCCACGAAACTCCTCTTCAAACCCTCGGACATGAATGCCACAGTCGCGGCAAGCCGGCCAAGTATACTTACATTCAGTGTCCCCTTCGTTTAATTACAGTACAAAGTCGGCTTCCTTCATTCCAAACAATGCAAAACTGAGTTGAGCTTATGAGAGACCAAAGCAACTGAAGTACACATATCTGAAAGCAGTTTAGCATTGAAGACTGAGGAGAGAATCCAAAACTAACACATTTTCCTCAATGCCACTTTTGCTCTAAAAGCTGAATACTGAAACACATTTAATAATTTAATAAAATTACTTTAAGTTACATTAAAACATTTAAATCCTCGACTAGAAGATGATTTAATACTTATTACTGCCTCTCTGGACAAATGAGAACTCAGTGTCATGAAACAGTGTTTCAAACACCATTTAACGGGGAGTCTTCTTCAATGCGCTCGGCACGACTGAAATGCTGACTCACCAGTGAGCGTCCCTACTTAGTCACTCTGCTTCGCGTGGTTAAAAAGAGTCAGTTACTCATTCAGCCACATGGGCTGAAGGAACGGTCCCACGTCTGCTGTACCAATCCCAGATAAGAATCTGCCAGCCTGATTCTGCTGCCACATTTTCTCCTGCAGAATAACGACACATGACCAGCTGATCCTCACCCTGTTCGTTTTTGGCGGCAGTGAAAAGTGAAGCGCTGTTCGCTTTATGATGCACAATAATCCACCATGTAATGTCCACATCAATACAAGCGTGTACATCTTAGGAAACAAAAGAGGTCCTGGGTGAATTGCGGTTCATTTATCCAAAGATGTTGAAGATGATGGAGAACAATGAGGAAAAAAAAAAATCCAGTTTTCTGTTTCCGTGTACATTTCTCTCTTCCTGCATCACTAGTAATTCTTGGTTTAACACATTTCAGTGTTGCTCCATCTTCATGACAACTCCTCAAAGGTTATTTTTCAGTCGATGCTTGGTTGCTCAAGCGTGGCTCATACCTGCTGCACAGTGACGACCTCATGACGGTGAGTAGATACAGTCGGTCACAGATGCGTTGTTGGGCTGCAGTTGTTTGCAGATGAGCAGCTCCTCCATCTTCCAGATGTACTCTAACAGTCAGCCAGGACAGATGCTGTTCACTTGGCGAAACGGCTCTTGGACTGAGCTCCAGGACTGGAGGAGGAGCACAGATGTCTCCCGTGGCTCGTCCAGCGCCGACGCAGCACAAAGTCATAGTTGGCGGAGGTGCACATGGCATAAAATACATTGGCTTTGTCGGGAATCTGGAGATCTGGGGCAGAAGGAGGAACGTTGTATGTGTTGCAGTTTATTTTCCCATCAGCCCACTTCATCTGCTCCTATTTCAGTTAGTCATAACGTATTCCTCAGAGTGATTTCAGAAATGCCGGCATTTTAAATCTATTTATTACACGGCTTTGTTGAATATTTGATTGTAGTTGGTGCTCTACAGTCTGTTATTTTTTTTTATAGCTGACCGCTGTATCACAGACCAGCGCTATGGACACAGTTCTGCTGTGAGCCTCTGGCAGACCATTTTTGTGTGTAGCTGTATAATAAGCAGGATAATGTACAGGTAGCTGGCCATTGTTGTGAAATAAACCCCTGGAGGGCCATTCAAGACCCCTTCTGGAGTTCAGTTTTAAGATCACCTTTAGGTTGAATTGTATTAATTTTAATGTTTTTTTGTGTTTTGTCTTGTTGCTGCACAAACACCAAAAGCAGTTTCCCCAAATTTAGTTTTTGCACACAAGACTTCCAATCCCTTTAACAAGTTGAATAAAGACTATTAAGATAAGATATTCCTTTATTGGTCCCACAGTGGGGAAATTCACAATTGGACCAATTTAATGAGGACATGACGCATGGCAGCAAGTTGCCTTTATAAATAAATAGAAACCAATGCCTACCATGTGAGATGTGAGATGTCCACCCAAGCATCATTGAAGGCAAGGTAAATATATTTGAAGTGTTTTCCAGCTGAAAAAAACTTCCTATTACTACGCATTCATCTCTTTAAAGACTACACGTCACTGGTAGTCTTGCTTGTGTTTTTGATCACAAGTAACTGACAAAAGGAGAGACTCGGTGTACAAAAAGACAGAAAAGGAGATCTTGAGTGTTCTGAGCATGGTATACATGCAAATATTAGACTGTTACAGGAAAAGGCTGAGGAGAAGATACTGACCTTTTCCATTGTTGAGCACCTGACAGAGGTTGAAATTATGGCAGCCGATATCCTCCATGTTGTGTTTTTCGAGAGCCCTGTCAATCACCTCACGTGTGTGGTCCTGACTGGTCAGCTAGGGACGAAACACACAGCAGATGTCAAAATACAACGCCGACTTTTGCTCAGAACACCTATACATCTATACATCTATTACCTACATTTGAAGGCCTGTCATTTTTATTTAGAACAGAGAGAGGGCTTTCAAAAAGTGATTAAATTTTCAGATATACCAGCGACTCTTTCAAATGAGATAAAGTAAAACAGTTTTTGATAATCAACTAATTGTATAAATCATTTATCAAGCAGAAATTATATTAACTGTGAATTCATTTGGTTACTTGCATTGAATTCATTGTATAATTATTGATTTCATTTATATAAAAAAAAAAAGTAAACTAACAACATTTTAAATGTGAATAACTGAGTTGCTGTCATAGACTCTATATAAGAAGTGGACATAGTGACATAGTCACATGACGGGTTGCACGGTGGTGCAGTGGTTAGCGCTGTCTCCTCACAGCAAGAGGGTCCAGGTCTGAATCTGGCTTGGGGCCCTTCTGTGTGGAGTTTGCATGTTAGCGGTTCTTCGGCTTCCTCCCACAGTCCAAAGACATGCAGGTTAACTGATGACTTTACATTGCCCGTTGGTGTGAATGTGAGTGTGAATGGAGGTCTGTCTCTCTGTGTCAGCCCCGTGATGGACTGGCCACCGGTCGAGGGTGTACCCCACCTGCCAGCTAGGATTGGCTCCAGACTCCCACGACCCCTAACGCGATAAGCAGTTGCAGATGGATGTTGCATGACGTCACCCATCGGTTTGTGGACTGCCGTTTTGAAGCCTATTATTATGGCCGTCGCCATCTAGGTTTTTTGCAACCATAAGTGCACAAGAGGGTGGAGCGAAGTACAACACTGAATAAGACATTTTTAGGTGACCAAAATGTTACTGTAAACACTGTTATAGGGTTAAAGTTGTTAGAAACTCTCAGACTGGACAACATCAATCAGAAGGTGGCTACACCCTAAAGTACAACTTATTTTATGGTCTATTTGACTCTAAATGGGACCATAATTTACTAAATGAACATTATGCTGTATTGAAGAAGACTTGAAACTAGCAACAGACCATAAACTCGTGTTTACAATATTTACTGAGGTAATTAATCAAGTGAGAAGTAGGATCATTTTCTCATAGACCTCTATATATACACTCCTGATCAAAATCTTAAGACCAGTTAAAAAATTGCAAGAATTTACGTTTTGCACTGTTGTATCTTAAGAAGGTTCTAAGTAGAGTTTCAAAATGCAAAAAGAAGAAATGAGAGCAAGAGACTAAATGTTTTGAGCAGGCAATTTATTGAAAAGAACAATTTAACTAAAATAGGCTGTTCATCAGCTGATCAAAAGTTTAAGACCATAGCTCAAAAAAAAAAAACCCTAAAACAGAAATTAAAGTCTCAAAAACAGACTCAGTAATGAGTAGCTCCACCATTATTGTTGATCACTTCAAAAATTCGTGTTGGCATGCTTGATGCGAGTGTTTCCAAAAGGCTTGTAGGAATGTTGCTCCAAGTGGTGAAGATGGCTTCACGAAGGGCATCCACTGTCTGGAACTGATGTCCATTTTTGTAAACTTCCCTTGCCATCCATCCCCAAATGTTCTCAATTGGATTTAGATCAGGGGAACATGCAGGATGATCCAAAAGAGTGATGTTATTCTCCTGAAAAAAATCCTTTGTCAGACGGGCATTGTGAATTGCAGCATTGTCCTGCTGAAAAACCCAGTCATCACCACACAGACGAGGGCCCTCAGTCATGAGGGATGCCCGCTGCAACATCTCCACGTAGCCAGCTGCTGTTTGACGCCCTGCACAACCTGGAGCTCCATTGTTCCATTGAAGGAAAAAGCAGCCCAGATCATGATGGCGCCCCCTCCGCTGTGCCGTGTTGAAAAAATCTCAGGTGGCATCTCCTTGTCATGCCAGTAGCGTTGGAAGCCATCAGGACCATCAAGGTTAAATTTTTTCTCATCAGAGAATAAAACTTTCTTCCAACTTTGAACGTCCCATGTTTGGTGCTCCCTTGCAAAGGCCAAACGGGCAATTTTGTGGCGTTGAAGGAGACGTGGCCTTTGAAGACGTATTTTGTTTTTGAAGCCGTTCCTTTGCAGATGCCGTCTGATGGTTATTGGGCTGCAGTCAGCACCAGTAATGGCCTTAATTTGGGATGAGGATCGTCCCGTGTCTTGACGGACAGCCGTTCGGATCCTCCGGTTCAGTGCCGGTGAGATTTTTTTGGGTCTACCACTTGATTTTTTTGTTCCATAAACCTCAGGATCTTTTAAGAAATGCAAAATGACTGTCTTACTGCGTCCAACCTAGCAGCGATGGCACGCTGTGAGAGGCCTTGTCTATGCAGCTCAACAATCCTGCCACGTTCGAAGGCAGTGAGTTTTTTGCTTTTCCCATCAAGAGGTCTTGACAGTGTGATTACTTGACAGAAAATGACATGGAATAAATTTTTGCACAGATTTGGGCTTTTAAAGGATGTGGTCTTAAATTTTGATAGCTGATGAACAGCCTATTTCAGTTAAATTGTTCTTTTCAATAAATTGCCTGCTAAAACATTTGGTCTCTTGTTCCCATTTCTTCTTTTTGCATTTTGAAACTCTACTTAGAACCTTTTAAGATACAACAGTGCAAAATGCAAATTTTGCAATTTTTAACTGGTCTTAAGATTTTGATCAGGAGTGTATATATTCACACTTTGATTTCCAAACAGAGGAGTCGCCCCCTGCTGGATATTAGAAAGAATACAAGTTTAAGACACTTCAGCATTGGCTTCACTTCTCAGAGCCCGGAGATGGCCCACTGGTTGCAGTCTAAATTGGTAAAGCGATCTGCTGATACCAACATAACAGCTCATTACCTCCGCCAAGGCGGTTATGTTTTTGCTGGCGTTTATCTGTCTGTTTGTTTGTTTGTTTGTCTGTGTTCAAGATAGCTCAAAAACTTATGGAAGGATTTTGATGAAATTTTCAGGGTGTGTCGAAAATGTGAAAAGGAAGAACTGATTTAATTTTGGGGGTGATCTGGAAGAAATCCTGGATTCTGGATCACTTTGAAATTTTCGTTAACATTGGGGTAAATGGGACCCAAAAAATTGTTTCTCAATATCTCTGGTAATTGTTGCCCAAAGCTTATGAAATTTGACTCAGGGATTTACAATGTGTACTTCTATCAAATCCCAAAGGCTGATCCAGATCTGATCCACATGGTGGATTTTATAGCAATTTATATAAAAAATGGGGGTACATTTTGGCCTACTGTGCATTTAATATTAGAGGTAGAGATTTCTAACAAGCGGCATCGTGTACTTGGCCACAGAAAAATGTCTAAACCTTTAGATTTCAGATCATGCTCAAATCTTTTGTTATTTTTAAATACTTTAAAATGAAACATGTCAGTTTCCTTTCCACAAAAGAAATCCTTCCTCTGCTACATTCTGTTTATTTTTTTCCTTCTCCTTTCCTTTTAAAGAAGTGCGAAGACTCATCAACCAAAAACAAGCTGGCTGACCTCAGAATCACAAGACTACAAAACTGTTGTTCTCACCAGGATGCTCTTGTAGACGTTTCCATTGCTGACGGACTCCACGCTGACCCTGATGATACAGGAGTCGGCGACCTGTTTGTTGTAGACGGGCAGCGAGGCCCGAGAGGAGCAGCTGGACAATGATGACTCTGGGCTCATAACCAGAGAAGAAGAGCTGAGGTCTGGGTGTGAGGAACTGCAAGAGGAGCTGGAAAGACTGTGAGAGGAGGAGGACATGGAGCTGGAGGAGAAATCCTCTGCAACATTGTGGAGAGAACCTGAGAGAGACTGAGGGAGGGGAGGAGAGGGAAGGAAAATATGAATTATAGTCTGGGTCAACTTGATCTCTATAAGAAATGCTTTTCAAATTAGTTGACTGAACTGTGTATAATTCAAATATAAAACAATACAGTACAGCAGTAGTGTATTGTTTTGGTTTTAGAGCTAGAGTGATGGTACCACATGAAACCAAAAATCTGAGTGACATGACAGAAAACCTGAGGAATGCATTCGTCCCAACCTTGCCACGTTGGCATGTCGGGAAGGAGGCTAAATAATGCTAAGCTACGCTAAACTGTGGCAAGGAAAAACTATATCCATTTTCAAAGGGGTCCCTTGACCTCTGACCTCAAGATATGTGAATGAAAATGGGTTCTATGGGTACCCACAAGTCTCCCCTTTACAGACACGCCCACTTTATGATAATCACATGTAATTTGGATAATCACAGCCTCATGAAACCATACAACCACAAACTAGAGACCTTGGTAGGTAGATGGCTTTCGTAGGTAGATTGACAATAAAGGGTTTTTCTGGGCAGTGTCCGCCATCCAATTTCCAAAAAATGCAAGTCTTGCATAAATCTAAATAATAAAGTTTTTGACCCCAAATCACAGCATGGCTTTTTCTATGGTGTTCCTTAAGGTCTTGGTGTCTTAATGTGGTATTTTGGAGAGATTACTGATCATTTTTATCAAGTCTCAAGTGGTAAAAACTCTTAAATGTAGCACCAAATCTGCGTAACAAATGGTATCAACTAAGAAATTATTTCAACAACTTATGAGACGTAATTGAGCAGGGGGATGACCATCATACTGTATACTTGCATCATGTTTTACGCCCTTATACATTTTCACAATTTATTTTAATTAATTATCCAATTCATTTTTATTTCTGATTCATTACTAGAACAACTTGTCACATTGTGCTGAGCTGCATCTCATTATCAATCATCATCAATTAATCTCCAGGTTCCCAGCTTTCAGATGATGTACAGCACTTCTATGTGACATCTACTGCTAACCTGCTATCTCCCTCTAAACCTGTACCCTCACTAAAAAGACAAAAGTGGGTCTATGGTAAAAGGTTAAACCAGCTAAGTGGAAAAGCTCTGTTTTTATCCTGACTTCCATACACTGCTCTACACTCTGACTATAGAAACAGGAGGCTGTCGGTGCTCACCTTGAGTTTGAGTCTGAGGGGGAGGGCTGAGGGGCAGAGAGGTCCTCCATGTCTGAACTGCTGGAGCCAGAAGACGACACACTGATCTGGTCAGCGTGAGTCTTCCTGAGGGAGCTGTCGCTGGATGTTCGCAACCTGCACAAGCAAAAACAGTTTAATTGTGTACCTTTTCCCGAAATCCATTTTTAAAAGTCAGGCAAAGACCCAGGAATCTTTTAAAGGATGTTTGTTATTTCATCACCAACTGCTGCATTTGCAGCTCATAACTGTATGTGTGTATTTGGATGCAGATTGATTTTTTTTCTTTCTTCTCAGGATTTATATCACAACAGCCAATGTCACAACCGGGCAGCTGTGGTTATATGTTAGAGGTGGTTTTCCAGACTCACGTGGCAAGTTTCTTAGTGAGCAGACGACTGCTCCATGAGGTGGGAGAGCTGGGACAGGGGTCAACTGGAGGCTCCAGGTCACGAGATAGTTCATAGCTTCAGGAGACAAAGAAAGATTAAAAAGTTAAAAAATTAAAAAATGATGCAAGAGGGCTTTGCAAAAGTCTTCCAATCCACCTGATTGTCTTTGTATTGTATTGCAGTGGTGTTAGTGTGTGTGTCTCACCTCTCCTGGTCTGTGAGCAGTGTATGTGCCTGCAGCCAGTGGGAGATATGAGGGTTTACTGGTAGGCTGTAGCGGGAGCAGGAGGCCTGAAGCTGCCGAATCTGAGAGAGGATCTCAAACTCCTACAAGAGAAAGAAATAAAACAGAAAAAAAAATATAAAAACTAGGGCTGCCACAGTTAATGTGATAATAACATGTTAACATGTTAAAATAAAAATTTATTTTGATGTCACTAATTTCTTAAACGCATTAACGCAACATACTGGTTTCATATGAAACTAGAAAACCTAAATAATCCAACCATGTCATACTAGCTTGTCGCAAAAGAGGCTAAATGCTCTGGACTTACACTTAAGTTTGGCAAGAACAATAAAAAATGTGTACATATTTTTGCATAAAGCAGCATATTTGTCCACTCCCATGTAGATAAGCATATTAAATACTTGACAAATCTCCTTTTACGGTATATTTTGAACAGTAAATAAAGTGTGATTAATAGCAATTAACTTTGGATAATCATGAAAATAATCATAATTACATATTTCAATCAATTGACAGCCCTAATGAAAACATAACATTTATGCTGTCTTGACCAAGAGTCCCCTGTAAAAGTTATTCTGAATCTCAATGGAAATATTACTGGTAAAATGCAAACAAGAGTAAATCATAGAACAGAATATGGCAGTGAATAAAAATATTGTATATGTCAGCACTGGCAATTAAAATTGAGACCAATCATTCACTTATGCAAGACACCACTAGGAGGCGCCACCTACCCGTCTGCGCTTCTCAAAGTTGATGAGTCCACCCTGTGAGGAAAACACATGCAGTGTTACAGATCACAATAAAATACCATAAACCAGAACAAACTAAAACAACAGGTGGGTTTGTGGGTGTGATGTGAACTCACCTCCACAGTGTCAGCTAGTGCTGTATCCAGCATGGTGAGCACAGTCAGGTAAGTGCCGAGGTACGGCACAACACCGCTGCTGAAGCTCTGACGACACAAATCAAGAGGAATTTTTACATTTTGGTAATCACTATGGCTGCAAACCTGACAAAAATTATCTAAATTTCTAATTTCTTAAGCTGAAAATATTTCATTACCTACCCCATAATTTATCACTCATGTAAAATACTGACTTCCCTGTTTAATAATTAGTGCAAAAAAATTAACTAGGCAATATACTGACATCAATATGGCATTTATACTGTGCATTTCAAGGTATGTGAATGTTCTCATTCATCCAGGTCATATTCATTCTGACAAACAATTGAATCGAAGGCAACTGGACTTAAATTTGTCTCTGAAGACGTTTCGCCCCCAAGTGGCTTCATCGGTTCGAACGCTACAGTCTGACTAGTCCCCATCAGACTAGTGGGGTAGTAGTCCAGTTGCCTTCGATTCAGTTGTTTGTCAGAATGTGCATTTCAAGAAATATTCTCATTTAATTCATATTTCGACTATAATTTAACACACTTAACAGATCTCACTTCTCAGTATTTTGTGTTGACTTATTTTCACTGTGGTACGGTATGTCTTCAGTGCACTTATTTGTACATATTTCTTATATTATCATTTCTTATTCACTTATGTCTCCACATATACTGTAGTGTTATGTACAAAATGTAAATGCTACTTACCCCTTCATTTCTATTTTCTTACAGTTTTTAATGTAAAATAAGAGCAACTGTTACATACAAGTATTTCTGATTCTGATGATAAATAAATTTTGCTCTAATATAAAATTAGCTTGAAGTAAGAAACTTGAACATGAGGACAAATTGTTGACTTCACTCACTATATGGCATGTCAGTAAAAAATAAAAGCACCTACTGTAACTGAAGCAGACAACTGAAAACACACGACTATCACTATTTAAACAGAGTGAATATGGGGATATAAACCATTTTACACACAGCCCCACCCAAACTAAGCAAACTGTCAGACTGTGAGAAACAGTGCACACACGTCAGCTTTTATACCCTTAACCTACGTGTGACTATGTAAAACTAACAGTCCTGTGAGTTTTAAGTGTAATAACAGGAGTCAACTGGAAATCTGGTGTCTGTTTAGTAAATAATATCTGCTTGAAAACATGTGATATACAGGGAAGTAAAATTGATGATCCAGGCAGAGAAAAACAGCCTTTCATTTTTAAGAGGCTGGTATAGCTGACACATTGACTTTATTTTGGTGGTCAAACCTGAAATTGAGGAAGCACAAGGTTATTTTAAAACAAAATGATGACTGTTTTCTTACAAGTTTGGAGACGGAGCTCGGGGTGGCACTGCCATCTGCATGAGTCCCATCCTGCAGAAAACAGACACAGAAAATAGACACGTCCTGTGCTGTCAACGTCGAAAAAACACAATCACTGTAATTAAGGTGGTTAATGCGACAGTATCGGGTTTGACACAGTAACAGAGAACATTGTGTTATACAACTGTTCCCTTCAGGGTGGAGCTGACAGAGTGTTCTTGGGTGTGGGAGGGTGTCTCTGCATTAACTACTAGTTAGTTCCAACTAGTCACTTCTATTTGTAGTTTTATTTGTGTTGGCTGCCAGCAATGACCTTTTCATTATTCTACAGAAACTGAACTGCTGATAATATCTTTAAATACACATTCATATCAAATGTTTTTCAAGGGGAACAAAGGACACAGAGTGGCAGGTGAACCGGAGACTGAAACATTCAGTTTTGTGATATGAAAAAGACACGATTAGACCATTAAGAGGATAACTAATCAATCAGCGATTAGAGACCATTTGTAGACAAGACGTCCAGTCACTAGATTTACAGTTTGACATGTGTGTTTAACACTTGTCATAATACACTAGGGCTGAAACTAATTCATATTTTCCATACTGATTATTCTGTACATTATTTTTCGACTCATTTGATGAATTTTAACACAATAAAATGTCAGAAAATAGTGAAAAATGTCCAAGGTGACATCTTCAAAGATCTTGTTTTGTCTTATCAACACTCCAAAACCCAATTTACAATGACATAAAACTGAGAAAACAAGCAAATACTCATATTAGAGAAGCTGTAAACAGAGAATGGTTGAAGTTTTTCATTGATTAAATAACCAAAGTGATCAATTGCACAGTAATCAACTGTTTCAGGCTAATGGGAATTTTTAACCAGGCAGAGCCCTAAGAGCCCTGTAAAACAGGAAAACAGGCTGTACATATTATTTTCTAATTGCAGTGCATTCAACAGTTTGTTCAGTGATTCCTTTTGCGCTGGAAAACAGGTCAGTGCAATTTAACCCAATTGAATTAACAAAACACCGCTATGTTCATAGTTGTGCAAAAAGCTGTCACACTTAATAACTACACAGATCTTTTATCAGGCAGAGACATCAGTCCCCATCCTGCCATGTGTGTTTATTACCTCCACCAGGATCTCTCTGCTGGTTAGCACACAGTTCTCATCAGGGAACGTCTCACACAAGTGGTCAAATGTGTTCATGCTTTCCCTGAAACAAGACAAAAATATCAGTTAAGACAGTGTTCATTCTGAGTCAATATTCACGTTGAACCAAGCTGCATGCATGGAAAAGACAAATGATTCAGGAAAACCCACGATGAAACTGATTTTTTTTTAATCTTTACTATATCTTTACTCACCTACTGTTTTTCATTCCATGTCCTAAAAAAGTCAATTCAGTTTTATAAGTTACGAGTAAAAGGACAGTGTGGTGTCTTGTAATAGCTTGCTGACCTGCTGACAGCAGCCCAGGTCTTCTTGAGGCGATACACAGCGTTGGACTGCAGGGCTGAAAGGATCGCCCTCAAAGAGGAGAAATTCTTCAGCTGTCTGCACTCCTGTGGAGGGAAAATACATAAAAATGCTGTTTTGTTATGATGTTTTGACAAAAGTCATGTTCATTTTAGGGCTGTCAATCAATTAAAATACTTAATCATGATTAATTGCAAATTTACCATACATTTTATTTTTTCAAGAATTTAACACTCTTAACAGTGGGCAAATATGCTGCTTTATGCAAAAGTATGTATAAATGTATTACTGGAAATCAATTAACAACACAAAACAATGACTAACATTGCCTAGAAACCCTCACAGGTTCTGCATTTAGCATAAAAAATATGCTCAAATCATAACATGACAAAATGCAGCCCAACAGGCAACAACAGCTGTCAGTGTGTCAGAGTGCTGACTTGACTATGACTTGTCCCAAACTCCTTGTGATTATCATAAAGTGGGCATGTCTGTAAGGGGGAGACTTGTGGGTAATAATGGCCATGACAGTATTTCCTCACCAAAATTTAGCATAAGTTTGGAGTGTTATTTAACTTGTATGACATACCGTAATTAGATTCTTAGGGTTTTCTGGATTCATATGATAACCAGCATCTTCATTCTAGCTTTAAAACTGAGCCTGCTATAACCTAAAAATTGCAAGTTGCATTAATGTGCTCAAGAAATTAATGGCGTTAAAACAAATTTGCATTAACGCGTTATTGTCGCATTAACTTTGACAGCCCTAGTTCATTTATGTCACTCAACGATGAAATTTAAATGTTTTTGGACCCTGACCTGAGCAATGGCGATCCAGCCCTCGATGATGCGTGCCCTGTGAGTGGGACTGGTGTGAAAGAAGCAAGGTGAGTTAGGGGTGGTGGAGGGATACAGGAAGGTAGAGGAGGAGCTGGGTGATGAGATGGGAGAGGAAGTGATTGGGCTGGGAGAGGACGGGCAGAGGAGCGAGGTGATGACACGGTTGGTGACGGCATTGAACTGGGAGATGGTGGCGCGAACGGTGGGCGCCAAGTTTCGGTTTTCCTTCTTGTCGCGCTGGGACCAGATGCAGCCCAGGCAGTGGAAGGGCACCACTCTGACAAACAGCTCCTGAGGAACAGGCGGTGGAAACACAATATGAATGAGTGACCCACACTGACACAGAAATGACCTTTGAGATATTTGTTAATAAAACCTACAGCGTCCATTCGGGTCAGCTGCTCTGCCACGTCTCTCACAGGGAAGTCCATGAAGTTGTATTTGTCTTCCTCCTTAGTGGACGTCTCTTTCCCGTCCTCCTGATCTCTGTGCTCCTGCTGTGATGATTCACTGTTGTGCTGTGACGCAGACTGACTGCAATCTGTCAACACACCAAATCATAAATGACAAAGGCTTTAATATCATGTACAGTTCTACAGTCCTTCATAATCACATCTCCTATTCCCCTGTACCTTGTTCCTGGAACCTCTTGAGGAGGGTCTCGGAAGTCTGAGCCAGGCGCCTGAAGCAGAGGCGATGCCGCAAGTGGACACACAACAGCCGGAGGGAGTGGTACTGAGGGGGCTCGTGGAAGTCTTCGCTGTACTCCTCCAGCCACTGCCGGATCACCGGGGTTAAGGTACTGAGGGGTTGATCAGGGACATTATTAGGTGTTAATTATACTGTCAGTGTACAGGTTCATTCTTGACTGAGATTAAAGAAGCAACAGTGGCATAATCTGTGGCAGACAAATAAACAATAAAAATAATAATTGAGGGACAATATGATTTTACTCCATTTACACCAAATTATCAAAACTCAACTTGGGATGATGGCAAATCCAAACTAATCCTTGCTAATCATGCACTCACCTTTGTGGGCAGACAGTGTTATCTAGGTTGGCGATTGAGTCGTCTCTGTGGAAAAATGATAAACACAATTACCTGTCAGCTGAGAACTACATTTCAATGACAATCATCACATAAACATGGTGACAGGAAACATCCTGTAAACAACAAATGTCCCAGGGCTGATCCTCTGTAACGGGTCATCCTGTGGAAATGTCCTGCAACACTCTGCGTCCCTGCAGAGACACTGTGGCCTTGAGCTAACAACGGCTTCCCTAAAGCTAAGATTGCCTTGTCTCTAGTTTTAGCATATAAATCACTCCAGAACCACTCTTAACTCTCAAAAGAACCATGCATGGGTTGAACATTAAATAGGACTCCTTAGCAACACTATAACCTTGTTATATGTTTATAAAGCAGATGAATACATACAAGTTGAAGTGCCTTGTAAAGCGTACAACTGAAAATGAATAAATAATTAAAATATTGGTGACAAAAAAACAGAGACACAATCAAAGCTGAATTGTTTCACCAATTAATGTCGGATGCAACCATATAACTGCACTACAAGATCTTTCACTGGGAGGAATCCCAGATGAGGTCTCCGAAGCTGCAGAGCCGCTGGGCAGGACGCCTTGAGGCCGACCCCACCTGTCAGTCTGGCGAGATTTCGTGTGAGGATAAAAGCTGTTTATACGTTTCCAAGCAAGAAAGTCACTGTTTAGATTCCCAAAATTTGGTCAGTTTCTCTAAATAATTGACTAATAAGTTTTCAGAGATGTGACGATGCTGCTGGCAGGGTGCCTTGACACTGGCCCAACCGTCGCTTGAGCATACTTCAGTGTGAACAGTCTGCTGATAAAACTATGCGAGTCGTTCTTTTAATAGGCAGTATGCAGTACATACTGAGTGAGTATGCAGCATGCAGTTAAGTTCCTGTTGCTACAGGTCACCAGTAGTGGCTAGAAAGGAACCAGCAAACTGAGGAAAATCTTGCGAGATTACGGTTAGGCATTGACCTTGAATAGTTAAAGTTAGGACAGACAGTAATGCGGCCAGTCTCGCAAGAGTTTTTGCAAATTTCAGGTCAGACTTTGCAATTTACAGGCTCCCTTCTAGACATGCCCCAGGCGACCCCTCTGCCATTTCCCCTCAACCCGTGTCTTGCGCTCTCATTGGCCGTAGCTCCCTAACAGACAGAGAATGTGTTTGTGATGCATCAGCAAGCCGAGAGACACGGCGCTCGAGCACCAGTTTGTGAGAGCCGAGCCAACGTGGATTTGGCTCTGATCTGGGGCTTTTGTAGGGGAGCTTCAACAACTGTCAGTGAGTGGAAAATTATGGCTAAAGTAATGTAGTGTGAATTACAGACTAACTGGTGTTAACAAGGAAATGCTCCCCACTTAAATAAGTTGCATCATAAAAATATACTATATGCAGTATAACTGAAGCATACTGCCATGCTGTTGTATCTGTTGAAGCATGGCCACAGTTTTATAACTGTCTAATTCTCTTTCCTGCATCGAAATGTGACACAAAAGAGCAAATAAAAGATTGTGAAAGTTGTGTTTGATCAAACAAAAAAAGATGATAAGTAAATTGTAATTTATAGAGCACCTATCAAGTTTAAGAGCAGATGGTTTACAGGTTAGTGATGGCAACAAAATGTTACATCCTGTGTTAAATCCTTGAAGGCACAGGAGGGAAAAACACACTTCCCAGGTTGTCCGGCTGACCTCACATAAAGCTCACAGGAAAGCTGTTGCCACCAGCACCACAGATATGAGGGTGACTGTTTGACGAATAATATATCAACTGAACAGCACTAATGGCCAGTTTCTCACAGGCAGCTGTTTACAGTACATTCAACAAACGGCGAGCTCTAAAGACCCCACAGAGACAAAAGACCAGGCTAGCTCTATGGACTGGATCTGTATTGTATATCTGCATTCCTCAGTCTGTCAAATTAAATCTCTCGAGCACCTCTGCTGGGTGTGGAAGGTGTGGTCATGACCACGCTGGAATGGGACAAAGCTTTGCTTCGTTCATGACAACAAGACCTGTCATAGAAACTTGTCAAGCGTCAGTAGAGGTTTGCCTTATGAATAGAGGCGACGTAAAGAGAGTGTTACACAGCTGTCAGCTTTGGAAATTTTATGAGGTGTGCAACTGGTATGTTGTAAAACCTGGTGATAACTAAAAATATCACACGCTGGATTAACAAATCAACATCAATAAGTTACGAAGAAAGGCCCTCATATCTGTATCTGACTTCTGATAGGGACGCGTGCCACTGAGGCTGAGAACTTTTAACTAAATTTTCAAAAGGTGAAATTGAGTAAGTTTAACTCACAACTCTAAACTAGGGGCCGTATGACGATGGGATCACACCAGCAGCAACACCAAATCGGGCCTAAGGAGGGCTATGGCCCTTTCCCACTTCCTACCATCCTATTTCCAGTACCCTTGCTCGGACCTCACCCATCTTTGTACTCAGCCTTCATTTTGATCTCATCTACACACTTGCAAAGTTTATCACTCGGGCCTAAGGAGGGCTATGGCCCTTTCCCACTTCCTACCATCCTATTTCCAGTACCCTTGCTCGGACCTCACCCATCTTCGTACTCAGCCTTCATTTTGATCTCATCTACACACTTGCAAAGTTTATTTAAGTTTATTTTTTTGAAATTATTGTTTTATTTGATGGCCCTGCTGCCCTAACATTTGGCCCTTGTGCCCTCAAAAAAATGACACCATCAACGGCCAAGTAGCCTTGCCCCTAAATTATGAAATTCCATGTCTGATCACAACCACGTGTGAAAACAATACCAGTATCGCTGTTATGGCAGATAATTAGAGACATTATGCAACCATGCAAGATGCAGTCATTAAACTTAAAGGTGTGTAGTTTAGATCTAAATGAAGCCTAGATAGTTGTGGTCCAAGCAAGGCTGCCAGAAGTTGCGTCGTGACCCAATTTGTCTTGCAGCTGGTGTGATCCTATCACTCGGGCCTAAGGAGGGCTATGGCCCTTTCCCACTTCCTACCATCCTATTTCCAGTACCCTTGCTCGGACCTCACCCATCTTCGTACTCAGCCTTCATTTTGATCTCATCTACACACTTGCAAAGTTTAATTACTGCATCTTGCATGGTTGCATAATTTTATAATTACCTGCTGCAACACCGACGCCGGTATTGTTTTCACCTAATAAGTTAAGATAAAATGTGGTCCTGAAGAGACCTACTGAAGCAGGAACTATCACAGAGTCGGTTTTGAGTACTTTGAAGTGATTTCTATGGGCAGATTTTGGCACTATGATAGTGTCGAAACCAGGACAGGAATTTCACCGCCGGCCACAGCAGCCCATCAGTCTGGCCTTCTGAAAATCGTATGACCTGCGGCCACAATGGCCTCCATGCCCCGTTTTCTCCTATGCCTTTTCTTGTCAATAAGGTTTATAGACACCACTGTGTTTTGTGGAGATTCTGAATTTTTACTGGGCAACATTATGTGAAATGCTGCCCCTATAACTAGCGGTGGGTTTGATTTAGAGCCTGGTATGAAACCTGGTGTAAAACCTGGCTATTTATGACGATAGTGTACCACAGAGTGCAGCTGTGGCTTTCCATGTTTCAGCTGCGATGATAATTTGTAAATAAAAACACATTATTTTGTAAAATATACAGTTTAATTTAAATTCATTATTTCCATGGACTTGAAATTATTGTTTTATTTGATGGCCCTGCTGCCCTAACATTTGGCCCTTGTGCCCTCAAAAAAATGACACCATCAACGGCCAAGTAGCCTTGCCCCTAAATTATGAAATTCCATGTCTGATCACAACCACGTGTGAAAACAATACCAGTATCGCTGTTATGGCAGATAATTAGAGACATTATGCAACCATGCAAGATGCAGTCATTAAACTTAAAGGTGTGTAGTTTAGATCTAAATGAAGCCTAGATAGTTGTGGTCCAAGCAAGGCTGCCAGAAGTTGCGTCGTGACCCAATTTGTCTTGCAGCTGGTGTGATCCTATCACTAGTTTTGAAATAATTTGTACTACTAAATAATAAACCCATATGATGTAGCCTTTGGAATATATTTTCCCAAGCACATAGGCAGTTTTAAAGTCAACTAGGGCTGAACAATTACTCAAAATTTGATTGAAATTGCAATATGCTCTACTGCAGTTTTCAAACCACAGGATGAGGAGAAAATCGCAATAATTGTTTGTTAAAGGTGAAAATACCATTTTTAATTGAATAAGATTGTGCTGCAGAGATGATGCCAGAGAGATGCCAGCAAAAATCAAATGAATCATTTTTTTCAATGAAAACGTGAATACTGATGTAAAAATGATCATAACCTCTAATATAATAAATCAGGTCACAAGTGTAGTGTCAGTAACAATAGTTGTATTTTCAATATTTTTTTAAAATCGTGCAGTTTGACATTTGGGGGCTTTTTTGTTAAATAGTTAGCTGATGCAACTGATACCACAACTCACATTTCTACCACTAACAGACAGTTAGCTTAGCACAAAGACTGGAAACGGATGGCAACAGCTAGCCTGGCTCTGGCAAAAGGTAATCCCCCTACCAGCACCTCTAAATGCTGAACACGTTACTGTATATCACCTATGCTGTACCCCAGCATATAACCCCAGTAAGGCAAAAAGATATGACATGTTACTTATAGTGCTTTAGAGGTGCTAGTAGGCAGATGTTGTTACATTTGGACAGAGCCAGGCTAGCTGTTTTCCCATGTTTCCTGTCTTTATGCTAAGCTATTGCCTGCTGGCTCCAGCTGATCATATATGGATATGCATATTGAATGGACGGGCATTTCCAAAAATGTTAAATTTCTTTTTTTTTTTTTTTTTCAAAAATTGTGCCTCCATGAGGATAAATCTTTAGAGTCAAACTGATTAGATCCCTCTATGAGTTTAACAGCAACAAAAACCCCACATGTGGGCTTGCAGACCAGCTGACTAAGCCCTCATGGTTTTTGTTAACATATGTCTCAGTTCAACAAAAGTCGAGACAGACTCTCACCTCTGAAACAGCAGCTCGATGAGGGTGCTGGTGGAGGTGAAGGACCTGTAGGTGGAGAGGAAGACAGGGATGAAGTCGGGCTCCTGGTGCTTGGGGTCCAGCAGGTGGGTGACCAGGCGCTCCAGCGTGCCGGCCTTCAGCCTGCGCGCCTTCACTGTGTGGTACTGGACAAAGCTGAAGGCTGTAGGGAGCTCCGCCGTGTTTGAGCTCGGCAGGACAGGCTCCCTGCGTAGCGTGACGCCAAACACAGCCCCGTCCTCCTCCTCCTCCCCCCACTCCTGCACTGGATCCTGCAGGAGAAAGAGCAAGGTCATCAAGATCTGGCAAATATTCATTCAAATACACGATACAGCCTTCTACACGGCTCCTTTATTCTGATAGCAGATAACACCGTCTTTTATGTGCCTCGTGTGTCCATGTGTCACATACAACATAACAGAAACATACAATAATTTATTAAACTGGGGCTGTCAAAGTGATAATGCCACATGCCCACTTTATGATAATAACATGCAGTTTGGGGCAAGTCATAGTCAAGTCAGCACACTGACAGCTGTTGTTGCCTGTTGGGCTACAGTTTGCCATGTTATGATTTGAGCACATTTTTTATGCTAAATGCAGTACCTGTGAGGGTTTCTGGACAATATTTGTCAATGTTTATGCTGTTAATTGATTTCCAGTTCTTAATATATGGATACATTTGCATAAAGCAGCATATTTGCCCAATTCCATGCTGATAAGAGTATTAAATACTTGACAAATCTCCTTTTTAAAAAGGTACATTTTGAACAGATATAAATCATGATTAACAATGGATAATCATGCGATTAATCGCAATTAAATATTTAAATCGATTGACAGCCCTAATAGAAACATATCACAACAAGAAACTTGTACAATGTTAATCCCCAACAGGAACTTTTTCAGCACCAGCTGTTTAACTGAATTACTGTGACAATCTTCCATAACTAAAACTCATGATAAGCATTCAGACCGAGTCATTTCGTTAAAAAGGCAGAGGCAACGTCAAGTTAACCTCATTGTTGAGATTCTGACTGTGGCCCAGCCTTGACCTCTGACGCAGACAGACACCTGGTGACCAGAGCGATCACTGGGTAAAGAAGCATTCACTGACATATTTGTTTATGTCCACAAACACAGGGACAATGTATTGAACCGCGACACCATTTTTTCCTAATGCAATTATAACTTTGTAGCTGTTTAGAACAGCAGCAGCGATATGTTTGCCCTCACGCTACACTGCCTGTTACATAACAGTAGAGAAACAATGAGATTTCTTTGACCTGGATAGGTTGTTTCACTGACTCTTTAATGTGCGAGTGAACATGTCAACAATATCACAGTAATTATCACAGCATCAGATATATGTCAGAATGTTTAATTTCATAAAGCGTATCTCCTTAAGTTATATTGATTTGCGCTGTGTATTTACTCAAATAAAATGGCAAAAATATGATGTGAAGTATTGAATATCTTAGATTGTGACAGACATTGATGAATTTGACTTACTATTTTACATACGTGAGCAGAGAAAACAAAATTTTGTCATATTTGAAGTGATGATAAATAGGGTTGAGCGAATAGGACGATACGTACCATCAAAATGCTATAAAAATGTCTATTGTTTATATTTTTCTATATTATTTCTATCGTGATTAAAGCCTAGGCCTATATTTATTTATTTTCCTCAATTATTTCACTTAATTCTGCTTTGCTCATTTTGCACTCAAGTTCTTAAAATGAGAAATACACAAGAGCTTACAAAAATAGCCTTTACCATGTGGTTATTTCATATAGCCTATTACTACTATTATTATTGAATTACCAGAAAACATTCTATATAATGATATATACTGTTATCAAGATATGAAATGACATATATTGTGATAGAAGATTTTAGCCGTAATGATAAACAATAAAATCAAACTATGCACTCAGAAGTGCTTTTTTAATAGTGTGACAGTGAAAATCATTTTCTCAGTGGCAACTTAGTGGGAGAAAGTAACATGTCACAGCAAGATGTGTGGCAAGAAAATCCTCCATGATACATCATGACATCTATGTGTCATTAAGATGAAGCTATTTGATCTAAATTGTCCCATCATCTGTCTCCTAAATTACAGGATTTACAAATATAACAGGCAGGACTCTATAACAATGTATGTACACTGTGAGTGGACGTATATAAGGACCCAGACAGGGATATACAGTAGGGGTTGTTGTGAAAATGAACCATGATGCCGACCATAATATCTGGGTGTGATCTTCATCAACTACCTTAAAATGAGACAACATGGTGGCAGTTTGTCCATACAGGTATACATGCATGTATGTCTGTATGCAGCCTCATCTTCATGGTGTCTGGCACATTAACAACAGTCGGTTGTTAACACCTGATATCACATGAGGGAAACTCACAAAAACCAGCGTGCTGCCAGATACAATGAGACACTGGTGGAGTGAATGAAACCATTATATCACCATGTTTGTCCCACTGACAGAGACAACGAGGGGATAATGTTAGCTAGCTAGCGGGCTACACACGTAGATCAATAAATAAAAACTTTGACAAAGTGACATTGTACAGACAACCTCGTGTGTTCACTTACTCCAACTCGTTTTAGCTTTCACACACAAAGACGAACATATTTAAC
Organism: Pterois miles; assembly: GCA_947000775.1. Taxonomy (NCBI): domain Eukaryota; kingdom Metazoa; phylum Chordata; class Actinopteri; order Perciformes; family Scorpaenidae; genus Pterois; species Pterois miles. The sequence goes on from CAMQGK010000253.1 coordinate 774,233, forward strand.
CTACCATGGATAGGTGCCATTTCCCCATGTTTATCTGGCTCCCGGAGGGAAGAAATCCCCAAACCTTGTGTCTGTAAACTCCTGTTGTTCTGGCGCAGGTGATAAACCCGCAGCCCGGGAAGAGTTAAGGAGTCAGCGCCAGTTCACTTCCGTCTGAATTACAGCTTTCATTTTTGAGAGTTAATGGAAGAAAGTACAGTAAAGTAAAGCGGTAGATAGTCTCCAGACGTCGTGGTCCCAGAGGCAGAGTGACAGTCGATGGACCAGTCTGAGGGCGGGAGGAGGACCAGAGGAGGACAGGCAGGGGGACCGTACGTCACTGGGCGGGGCTAATGACACAGGTATGGGCGGGGCTAACGGTACTGTCCAATGAGGATAAGGGACTAATTTGGAAAGGCTTTTTATTTTATTAATATTAAATACATTACTAAGCCTATGAAATGGATAAATGAAGCTATGAATATATAATGGAACGGCAGTAGCTCAGTCCGTAAGGACTTGGGTTAGGACGCGGAGGTCACCGGTTCAAGTCCCCCATGGACCAAGACCAACTGGTTGCTGGAGAGGTGCCAGTTTACCTCTTGGGCACTGCCGAGGTGCCCCTGAGCAAGGCACCAAACCTCCAACTGCTCTGGGCGCTTGTCAGGAGCAGCCCCCTCACTCTGACATCTCTCCATTGACATGTATATGTACTGTGTGAACAACAGAGTGTAAAACTGAATTTCCCCACTGTGGGACTAATAAAGGAATATCTTTCTTTCTTTCTAAAGTAATGTAAGAGGGTCGCAGGTTCGAATCCAGCTTGTGTGGAGTCTGCATGCCCGTGTTAGCGTGGGTTTTCTCCGGGTTCTCTGGCTTCCTGCCACAGTCCAAAGACATGCAATTTAGGTTAATTGAAGACTCTAAACTGAGCGTGAGCGTGAATGGTTGTCTGTCTCTATGTTGTCTGTCTCTATGTGCCCTGCGATGGACTGTCGACCTGTCCAGGGTGAACCCCGCCTTCGCCCAATGCCAGCTGGGATCGGCTCCAGCCCCCCTGCGACCCCTAACAGGAAAAGTGGTTGAAGATGGATGGATAAATATGCAGTGGGAAACTGGTCTGAAGAAATAGATCAAGATCAGAGATACACAAAGAGAGCAGAAATTGAGAGAGTGCAACAACCCCCCCCCGAACCGTAAGTGCAGTTTGATCTGTCGGAGCTGCAGATGAAGGAAGTCAGAGAGGTCGCCTGCAAAGCAAGGGCAAGGTGCAAGAACTGTCCCAAACTCCTGCTGCATCTGTGGGAAATCCTGCAAGTCTTCAGGAGAAGAGGGAAAATCCCAGAACAGTGGAGAGTGGCTGAAGGGGTGAGGATCCCAAAGGAGGAAAACTCCACCCAATTGCATCATCAGTTTTACATCATCTCCCTGCTGTGTGCCAAGGCAAAGGACTGTCTGTCTGTGGAGACACAGCTCATCAGGGAGACCAGAGACAACAAGGGCAACTTGTCCGTGTTGTGGCTCGACCTGGTGAATGTACACTGCTCAAAAGAATTAAGGGGACACTTAATCAGTCACAATCACCGTATAACACCAGACTAGTAACACCAAGTCAGTTAAACTTCAGGGATATCAATCTGTCCATTTAGGAAGCACAAGTGATTGTGAATCACCTGCTTTGGTGCAAATGAAAGTGACAACAGGTGCAGTGGAGAGGCAACAGCCGGACAACCCCCAAAAACGAAATAGTTTTACATGCGGTGGCCACAGACAGTTGCTCTCTCTTTATCCTTCCTCACTGATTCTTCTCTAGTTTTGTGGTCTGCTAGTGTCCTTGTCACTACTGGTAGCATGAAGCTGTACCTGCAGCCCAATCAGGTTACCCAGGTAGTCCAGCTCCTAAAGGTTGACCCATCCATATGGAGGAGATACCAGGAGACTGGTTGTTACACCAGGAGGGCTGAACAGGGTCGTAGAAGGACATCAAGCCAGCAGCAGGACCAGTATCTTCTCCTTTGGGTGAGGAGGAACAGGAGAAGCACTGCCAGAGCCCTACAAAATGACCTCCAGCAGGCTACTGGTGTGTATGTTTCTGACCAAACTGTCAGACGGAGACTCCATGAGGGTGGCATGAGAGCCTCATGTGCTCTTGTGGGACCTGTGCTCACAGCCCAGCACCATGCAGCTCGACTGACATTTGCCAGAGAGCACTAGAATTGGCAAGTCCGCCATTGACACCCTGTTCTCTTCACAGATGAAAGCAGGTTCTCACTGAGCACATGTGACAGGAGAACGCCGTGGTGAATGTTATGCTGCCTGTAACATCATCCAGCATGACCGATTTGGCGGTGGGTCAGTGATGTTTTGGAGAGACATATCCTTGGAGGGTCATGTCACAGCCAACAGTACCCTGACTGCTGTTAGGTAAGATAAGATATTCCTTTATTGGTCCCACAGTGGAGAAATTCACAAGTTTATAGTCAGACTAGTGGGGTCAGACTAGTCAGACTGTAGCGTTCAAACTGATGAAGCCACTTGGATAAGGGGCGAAACGTCTTCAGAGAGAAATCTAAGTCCAGTTGCCTTCGATTCAATTTTTGCCAGTATGGGACTTATATTTCATAATTTCACATTTACGGTGTAGTCAGGTAAAATGGGCCACTTTTTAGTAAATTATTAAAGAAATAAGCTATGCATGAGATCTAATGAGATTATTTTAGAAATTGGCATGAGTCTCGAATATTTATTTGTTTAAAACATTTGAAAAAGCATAGATTGTGCATGGATACATATTTAGACCTATGAACCTATGTAAAAATGTATGTGTATATGGCCCAGTTTTTTTATTTCATTTTTTTTTTATTTGAAAGAGTATGTCAAAACAAAACATTGCTCAAACATTTTGCTTTATTTGTAAGCATACTTAGAATTGCTTTATCATTCTTATAAGTGATGAGTGACATTTGCTATGTCATGCTCACTTACCATACAATTTATCTGACATGCCTCATGTGACACTATGCCCTGTTCATACAAGCAGCCTCAGCCCAATCAAAACTATTGTTAGGTGTTAACTAGTGTAGCAACATTGCAAGATCAGTTATTGTGATTTGCTGTAAAACTGTAAACGGCTATGATGCTCCAACCTTACCTGGACCATTTTACATGGTGATCCATTTTACATGACTGCACCCTATTTATTTCAAGGGACTTTTATTTCTTAATGCCACTTATTGCCTGCTCTTTTTGTTATATTCAAACGACTGGGGTGTGGTTATCTCACAGATTCAACCAACACAACAGCAGATGAATTAGCGGTCCTTCAGTTAGTGGTCCCTCTGTGATATTATTTTTACAGCTGTTTACTACTGACCATGTATGGATGAGGCATGATTACCATCTTTGTTGTTCGGCCTGGCACAGGTTAAACCCTTTGGAAAACATGCACAAATAACAACAAAGAGTTTATTTCCTGTTACATAAGTTGAATTTTTTTCTGGGTTAATAAATTATGGTATTGAATCGCTGAATAGATTGTCTTACTCACCAATGTCGATCCTGAATTTTGGGCAGTATCAGACCTATACCAGTATCTGAACAAGTCCAGCTTTGATGTCCATGTGTGATAGATAACTATGTATGCACATTTTTTGTGTTTCCAAAAGTACTGAATTCAAGTCATCAACTGTGGCTGTATTCCAGCTTTATGTCCACCTAATGACCTCAATTTTATTATTGTTAACATGCTGTTTTAACTTCTTTACAGAAATGAATGTCAGAGACAATATAGTGAAATCTGGTGGCCAAAGGAACAGTACTTTTCAGTGTCACTGCTTCCAAAGAATCCAGTCGGGACAGTTTTCTCGACGATCATACTGTGTGTTCCTGCCCATGGTGTCAGGGGCGTGGTGAGGACATACCAAACGAAACTGGTCTGTTCTCCTCCTAACTAGTAGCTTCAACTTCAGTGCTGAAAACACGTCGTTTTCATTCCATCCACAGACAAATTGACTACACACTGTGGCAACACCAACAAGCAGAGCAGATGGGACGTCTTACTAGGCTGCCCACTTCTCTTTCAGCTCAGCGAAAATAATGAGCCTTTTGTTTCTCTAATGAGTTTCCCTCTGAACTAAAAATCTACCATCATTCGTCCATGTTTCCCCATGCCACCCAGTCTCTTCACAGAAGCTGAACAAAAGAGCACAGAAAGTACCAGGAGACATCGCAATTAGCGCTCATTAGACACATGACTGGGTGATGAGGTGACAGGAGAGTGACAAGCAGAAGTATGCATGCAAGACGATGTATTGTGGTTGTGTCATCAAAGCCTCATGATTAACCCTCTGAAACCTGCAGGATCACCAGTGATCCTGACTGACTTTAGGCTCAGTTTTAGAGCTATAGTGAAGGTTAAGAAATAGGCTAAACAAAGCTATGAAGTTGGGCTAAATTTTGGCGAGGAAAAAACTTGAAAGGCCATTTTCAAAGGGGTCCCTTGACCTCTGACTTTTAGATATGTGAATGAAAATGGGTTCTATGGGTTTCCACAAGCCTACCCCCTACAGACATGCCCACTTTATGATAATCACATACACTTTGGGGCAAAAACTATGCAATTTTCTGCATGCAATGTGTTGTTTTCTAAAATGGTGTGTTTCAATATTTCCGTATACTGGGGTCCCTAAACAGTCTTTGAATTGCATAAATTGAGTATCACTGCAAAGCTGAGACTCTTGTGGATCCAATGAGTCCAACTGTATTCATGTGCTATGATGTTAGTCCATATAGTAGCCTTTTCACTGTAGTAAGACCATTTTTTAAAGCGTATAAAATGACCTGTGGTGACCTCTAGGTTAATCTCAGCCTCATGAAACTTTACAACCACAAACTAGAGGCCTAGAGGAGACAGTGGATGGATGGATTTCCTAGGTATGTTGAAAATAAGATGATTTCTGAGCGGTTTCCAGACAGAAGTGCTCGCCATCTAATCACTGAAAAAGAAATCCCCAAATGACAAAAGTTTTTGATACTAAATCACAACATGACTTTTTCGATGGTGTTCCTCAAGGTCTTGGTGTCTTAATGTGGTATTTGAGAGGGATTACTGATCATTTTGACCAATTTTCAAATTTATCACCAAATCTGAGTAGCGAATGGTATCAACCCCAAAAATCAACCCAAAAATCCCGGACATAAATGAGCATGGGGGTGAGCATCATATACTTTCATTATAATGTTCTACAGGTGCTGGCCAGTAAATTAGAATATCATCAAAAAGTTGAATTATTTCATAATTCCATTCAAAAAGTGAAACTTGTATACTGTATACTTTCCTTCCACACATAGTGATATATTTCAAGTGTTTATTCATTTTCATTATTACAACTGACAGCTAATGAAAACACCAAATTCAGTATCTCAGAAAATTAGAATATTCTGAAAAGGCTCAATATAGAAGACACCTGGTGCCACACTAATCAGCTGATTAACTCAAAACACCTGCAAAGACCTTTAAAAGGTCCCTCAGTCGTGTTCTGAAGGCTCCACAATCATGGGGAAGACTTCTGACTTAACAGTTGTCCAAAAGACGACCATTGACACCTTGTACAAGGAGGGCAAGACACAAAAGGTGATTGCTAAAGAAGCTGGCTGTTCGCAGAGCTCTGTGTCCAAGCACATTAACAGACAGGCAAAGGGACGGAAAAAATGTGGTAGAAAAAAGTGTACAAGCTCTAGGGATAACCGCACCCTGCAGAGAATTATGACGACAAACCCATTCAAAAATGTGGGGGAGATCCACAAAGAGTGGACTGCAGCTGGAGTCAGCGCTTCAAGAACCACCACGAAGAGACGCATGAAAGACATGGGATTCAGCTGTCGCATGCCGTGTGTCAAGCCACTCTTGAACAAGAAACAGCGTAAGAAGCGTCTCGCCTGGGCCAAGGACAAAAAAGACTGGACTGCTGCTGAGTGGTCCAAAGTTATGTTTTCTGATGAAAGCAAATTTTGCATTTCCTTTGGAAATCAAGGACCCAGAGTCTGGAGGAAGAGCGGAGAAGCACAGAATCCACGTTGCATGAGGTCCAGTGTAAAGTTTCCACCGTCAGTGATGGTGTTGGGTGCCATGTCATCTGCCAGTGTTGGCCCACTCTGTTTCCTGAGGTCCAAGGTCAATGCAGCCGTCTACCAGGAAGTGTTAGAGCACTTCATGCTTCCTGCTGCTGACCAACTTTATGGAGATGCAGATTTCACTTTTCAACAGGACTTGGCTCCTGCACACAGTGCCAAAACCACCAGTACCTGGTTCAAGGACCATGGTATCCCTGTCCTTGATTGGCCAGCAAACTCGCCTGACCTTAACCCCATAGAAAATCTATGGGGTATTGTGAAAGCGGAAGATGCAATACGCTAGACCCAACAATGCAGAGGAGCTGAAGACGACTATCAGAGCAACCTGGGCTCTCATAACACCTGAGCAGTGCCACAGACTGATCGAGTCCATGCCACGCCGCATTAATGCAGTGATTGAGGCAAAAGGAGCCCCGACTAAGTATTGAGTGCTATACATGTGCATGCTTTTCATGTTCATTCTTTTCAGTTGGCCAACATTTCTAAAAAAAACATTTTTTTTTTTCATTGGCCTTTTCAATATTCTAATTTTTTGAGATACCAAATTTGGAGTTTCCATTAGTTGTCACTTATAAATATCAAAATTTAAAGAAATAAACATTGGAAATACATCGGTCTGTGTGCATTGCATGAATATATATGTACAAGTTTCACTTTTTGAATGGAATTACTGAAATAATTCAACTTTTTGATGATATTCTAATTTACTGGCCAGCACCTGTAAACCCTTATATACTTTCACAGTTCAAGATTATTATGACTAGAACAATTTATCACACTGCTGAGCTGCATCCCAAATTAATCTTCAAGTTGCCAGCTTTCAGATGATGTACACCTCTTCCATGTGACATCTAGTGTTGACCTGCTATCTCCCCCTGAAGACCCCCTGTACCCCCCTAAAAAATACAAAAATGGGTCTATGTGGAGGTTTAAAAGGCTTATTTTAGCCACGGGATCCTGATATACTTCCTGGAGACTCTATTCATCGTTTCAAATGCCAGTAATTGTCTGCTGGTGTTGATGACATCCTGAGTGAAAAAAATGTTGAGTCACAAGGAAACAGCAGTAAAAAATTCCCAGAGAGAAACCAATGACAGACTGTTCCACCGCAGTGTATGATTCCCCAGTCGACCAAACACACCTAATTTACTGAGTAATGACAGAGAACACTAAGTACAGCAATAAATCTACTCTATTAAATCTACTCTACTGATGTCAATCATTTTAATTAGCGCCATCATTATACTATAAAGGTTTATGGCAGACTGAACGGTTGCATAATTCAAAGAACGCACTCAGCCTCGTTATAGACACCTTACTTATGTTAGCTTTGGAGCTATTTGAAATTAACTCGATTACGTAGCAGACCAGAAAATTAATCAAATACTATTTTGATAATTGATAAATCGTTTAAGACTTTTTCAAGCAAAAAAGCCAAATATTTCTTTAGAGCTGAAACGACTGGGCGACTGAGTGATTAGTTGATTGACTGAACATTAATGGACAACCGTTTTGATGATCGATTAATCCTAATTCTTAAAAATAATAATTTTTAAGCTGAAATGGTAAACATCACTGATTCTTTATTCTGAAACATTTTTCTTATTTTCTAGAACAAACTGTTACTATACTATTGAGAAAATAATCCCTAATGAAAATAATTATTCGTCTCAATCTTCATTTACTGGTTCTAGCTTTGCAAAAGTAAAGATTGGGTTCTTTACATTTGTTTTATATCACTGTACATCTAATATCTAAATCAACAAGGAAACGCTGATCTGATGGCCATGCAGATGGCCATCAGATCAGAATGGGCTTTTCACTACACTATACCAGCCAAATAAACTCAGCCTTTTGAATTTAGGGCTGAGTGATATGGCCAAACTCCTCTGTTCTGATATAGGCTGTTTTATATCATGAAACTAGAAAACCTAAGAAATCTAATGTCATACTAGATAGTCATGAAGGAAGGAGGTCATAAATAAAGCTCAAAACTTGTGTTTGATTTTGGTGAGGAAAAAATGCCATGGCCATTTTCAAAGGGGTCCCTTGACCTCTGACCTCAAGATACATGAATGTAAATGGGTTCTCTGGGTACCCACCAGTCTCCCCTTTACAGACATGCCCACTTTATGATAATCACATGCAGTTTGGATCAAGTCATAGTCAAATCAGCACACTGACAGCTGTTGTTTCCTGTTGGGTTTCAGTTTGCCATGTTATGATTTGAGCATATTTTTTATGCTAAATACAGTACCTGTGAGGGTTCCTGGATATTTGTCCTTGCTTTGTGTTGATAATTGATTTCCAATAATAAATATATAGATGCGTTTGCATAAAGTAGCATATTTGCCCACTCCCATGTTGATAGGAGCATTAAATACTTGACTAATCTCCCTTTAAAGGTACATTTTGAACAGATAAAAAAAAATGCATGATGCATTTGCAATTAATTGTGATTAACTATGGACAATCATTCATCACGATTAAACATTTTAACTGACACACACACTGACAACAGCAAAAAAAGAATGACAATAAATATCATATTAAATTACCACCCAGTTCTATTTGAATCTGTCGCCTCTCATGCAGCCATAAAGCATTATAATAGCCAAATTCCTAGGCAACGTTTAAGGTCATATCACAATATGAACATTATATGAGTGACTCCTCGCTCTAGGTGGAAAACATCACCGTGTATCAGTGATGAATCCTCCTACATGTCAGAGACCCTCCTACCTTTGTTGTGTGTTTGGCATCCATCATACTGTTTGACCAAAAGCTTGGACAATAAACCAGCCGTTCACAGAGGTGATACGTGTATTGATGCTTTGACTTATTTTGTATTATTTCCATCCATACAAACAGACATTTAGCAGGACTAAAATCTCTCTCACCTCGTACTGTCCATCAGTGTCCAACGCCTGGAAGCTAGTCAACCACACGCCAGAATCCATGTCCATGTGGATGTCCACGCAGGGACTCGGCCTGAGCCACAGGAGCTTCTTCATCCTGCCCACCCTGCTGCGGAGGCCACGGGACTCCTTTCCATTACCACCCCCATACGCTGGAATAATAGTCCTCATCTTCCACTCTGTGTCACGTTTTTGAGCCCACTCACACCTCGTCAGATCGCTCCCACACCTACTGCCTCATCTGTGCCACGGAGGAGAGGAGTGGGAAAACATTAGGCATAGTATCATTTTCCATTAATAACCATTAAAGCCACCACAACCATTAAAAAGAAGTGTCCAGGTCAGCAGGTTACACCAAAAAGTTAAGTTGAGCATAAAAATGATTAGATTCACCATGCTGGGACAGAAGTGAGGTTTAGGTTTCAGCCCAACTCAACTCATTAGGAGCAGCAAAGCACAATAAATGATCTCAGTTCAATGACTTCTCTTCAGAATAAAAAGGGCTCTAAAAAGAAAACCTCTAATCTGACCCATAAAAAGCAATTTTGTCTAAACTGAGAAATCCTCTTTACAACTTTATAGCTGAAAGCAATCTATGGAAAAAAAAAAACAATAAAAATGACTGTCACTCTGTCAGTATTGGTTTTACTGAAATGATAATACTGGCAAAGTGATCACGCTCTGCATAGTCTATATTATATTTATTTGTATGATCTGTCTCAAATGGCTTCAAAATGGCCCCATCATGAGAACAATCAATGGAAATATGAAGACTGCAATGAATATAACTATCATTAGTCAATGCTCAACATGATCATGAAATATTTTTTATTAAAAAAAAAAAAAAAGGTACAAAATCCAAATAATTCATTTCATGCAAAAACTAACAAAACTGTGGATATTGTTTGTCTATTTTGCACAAATTAATACTAAAACAAAAATTAATAATACACAGTGCAGGAAGAGGCAAAACAAACCCGCTGGGCTTATTTAAAACTTCCAGCAGAATAGTGTTAAAACTCCACAATGTTATAGAGAACACAAGGTTAATATACAGAAATAATATGACTACATAATAGTGATAAACAATTAGAGCAAGATATATAATATCAATAAAAATAAATATGAATCAAAAGACCCTTTGAATGCAATTAAAACCCCCATAATCCTACAAAATAAATACTTACTTAACTGTAAACGTGCATCTCCTGAATCCTGATGAAATCCACATTAACAGAGCGGCGTTACTCCGGTCACAATACTCATGCAGAGGCAGTGTGAAACTTGGATTGGAGAGACTCTGGTATTTATCACTGAGGACTGATTGTTCTTTGTGTTTGTGGGCGGATGATGCTCTGCGCGCATGTTTTAAGCGTGCGTGTGCGTGTGTGTTGGATTGGCCTCCTTCCCAGGTTGGCTGTACACACTGTGATACATATTTATGTCCCATTTGGATCTCACATCTCATCACTCCAGTTCACCAGCCTCCTCATTAGAATAAAGTACAAACTCTTTACCCTCATTTTGACCATCAACATAGACAGATATGTGGTAGACCTACAGGGTCTGGCATTTTGGTGAGGACCAGGTCACAGGAACTATTTAAAACTGTAAACACTGAGTCAATGGTGCAAGACAGAAGAAATACATGGAATATGTCATGTAACCATAACCCTTGACTATTTATAAAATTAACATTTCTTAATATAAGGAAAACCTCTCTGCTAGCAGCCAACATTTACTATATATTTAGCAGGTGCTAATTTCACTCCCCAACACTGAAAAACACACATGGATGATTCTGCTTAGAGAAAGTAGATATACTGGTTAGCTACCATGAGCTCGACTTGCTGGTGACATAACAGAGTTAGCTGACAAGCTGTGAAGGGTTTAAATGTTTCTTACCTGAGGTTGGGTGACAGTGCGCTCTTCAGACTGGGTGCACCTATAAAAACGTGACAAATTCACCAATTAAAGCCCCTACACACTGCTGGTCCGTGGCGAAGCGGAGGCCCGGTGACCCTCACTCACGCTGCTGGCGGCCATTCAAAATATGCGGCAGCCAGGACGTTTAGCCCCGCCCCCTCTCACTGATTGGTCGAGCAGCTATAAAATACAACAACGCACCAATAGAATCACTAGCTACAGATAAACACGGATGTATGATCCTGGTAGCTGCTGGCCTGTATATTAGCCACACATCTGTGATATTAGCTAATCAGTGTCCAACATGGAGGTTTCTTCCAGGCTGTGGAACTTTCAATCAAACTTTATGTTAGTGTGAATACATTTAATATTGTAATATTTGTGTGATGAGAAACAGCTATAGTAATTAAGTCTGTAATGTAGCATAGGCACAAGTCTTTGTCACAATATTGGGCAGGTTTATTTTATTTTACATTTTTGCCCCCTTCTTTTCTTTTTGAGTATTTGTGAGCATTAAGTCAAGTCAATTTCACTCTTTTAAACTCTTTGTATCAGTTTTGCCTGTGTGTTACTTTAGATCAATGGTTCCCAACCTAGTTTCCTTGAAGCCCCCCTTACTTGTGTCTAACAAAAACTGAACCCCCCCAACATCATCACCTTGAAAAAAAATTACGTCCTTGAACTGCATCCTCAATTTGGATAAAGTGATTCACTGTGTTAAATGATTTAGTCTTTTTTTTTTAAATTAATTCAGCTTTCTTTAATGAATAGAAGTCATCAGTCTCATCAGCATAAATAAATGATGATGTCTTGACAGATTTGCCTATATAGTGTTGGAGCCGAAATAGTACAGGTACAGGTGTGTGCCTCCATTTTTGTACATAAAGTGGGAGAGCAAACAGGTTTTTGACTTCAGTGATAATGTTGTTTTTGACAGGCTAAATGCCAACAAATATGACTTGAAACTGAATATTTTTCATATACAGACTTTCATATAAATTACCCACGTTAAGTATGTTATTAAATTTTTAGCTATACATGAGCAAATCTAATTTTGACAACCTCAGAGCAAATCCTGATACACCCCCTGTGATCTTTGGTGCCCCCCTAAGGGGGGCCCAGAGTCCAGGTTGGGAACGATTTGAACCATTGATTTTATGGAGGCTTGCTGTGAATCCATTCTTCGCTATAAGGCCTAAGGTGAGGGGCATATCTAAGGGCAGATTCTCATTTTCATGAAATAAATATAATATTTTGATTGGGTCCTTTCCATAGATCTGAGAATTATTACTTTTCAAACAGGTGATATCTGCATAATGGTCTAATTAATAATTATCAGCATCATTATTTCTCTAATTTTTGCTTTTCCTGTGAAATAAAGACAAGTCTTTTGTCTGACAATGAAAAAATCCCTCTGTGGTTGAAAGGATCACGTCAGCCCACAAGTAAGGTATTACTTCATCAGAATAATGATGGTTGGGACCTACTGATCCAAATACTGTCTCACAGAGAAACACCTAATTCTCACGATTCAATGAATTGGCCAAAGACCTTTTGTTTGGTTACATTCAATCACAGATGTCAGCTAGACAATTAAAGACAGAGAACATCATTCAGGTTACGCTGTTCTGCCAATAACTCAGGTACAGAACATGACAATCCACGTAACAACCAAGAGTTGGCTCCATCCACCTCAAAGCATTTGAGTAAAGACGCACAACCCTTTCTGAGATGCCGAACATAGCAGAGATAATTCATGTGCCTAGGCACTGCATGTACACAAGCAGGGAAGGATTCTTGTGCAGCTCACAGGTTTTACTGGGACAAAGCATGTATGTCTCTAGTGTTGATATGATTTAACATTAAATAAAGGCTGAATTTGTCACAGGTGTTGGCTTTCAGTGACCTGCATCATGTCTGTATGACAAAACCTGTTACGTTCACAATGTCTGGAAGTGTTTCGACCAGCAGGACAAAAAAAAGATAAAAGTTCCCTGTGTTGCCCACAAACAGGGTAAAAGAATTAAACTAAGAATATCAATTAAAACAATTACTTATTAGTTGCAAATTAATCACACATTTTCTATCTCTTCAAAACAAACCTTTAAAGGCAGATTTAAAAAGTATTTAATGCTCTTATCAACATGGGAATGGACAGTTGTGCTGCTTTATGTATAGATTTATTATTGAAAATCAATAAACAACAAAAACCAATGACAAAAATATTGTCCAGAAACCCTCACAGGTTCTGCATTTAGCATAAAAAATATGCTCAAATCATAACATGACAAACTGCAGTCCAACAGGCAACAACAGCTGTCAGTGTGTCAGTGTGCTAATTAGACTACGACTTGCCCCAAACTGTATGTGATTATCATAAGGTGGGCATGTCTGTAAAGGGGAGACTCGTGGGTACCCAGAGAACCCATTTACATTCACATATTTTGAGGTTAGAGGTCAAGGGACCCCCTTGAATATGGCCATTGCCAGTTTTTCCTCAACAAAATTTTGAATTTGTTCATATGGTTATTAAGCCTCCTTCCTGACATGGCCTAAAATTAAATATATGATAAAACGTTAAAGTAATGTTTTGATTGTTTTTATTGGCTTCTCATGAGGCAATGGGCAAAATTCTGAACTGTAAAAAAGAGGCAGAGAAATGAGTGTTGGCGCAACACTGACACCTGACAGAGAACATTACTGTTGTCAAAACACACCCACTTATGCAAGTAAAGTAAGCAGAAGCATAACGTATCTGTCAATAAGAATAAACAGCTGCTAAATTGTGCTATTATATATATATATATATATATATATATATATATATATATATATATATATATATATATATATATATATATATATATATATATATATATATATATATATATATATATATATATTCATTTGCATCTTCAGCTAACAATTTAATTAAAAGCTAGAACAATAACTGTAGAGGTAAAACATGAAATGGCTAAATCAGCAGCGTAAAATCAGTGGTGTTGGTTCAGAACTTGCCCTTCTTCTTCCAGGGCTTCTTCTTGGACTTTGAGTCAATGATCAGCTGAGACTGACGCTTCAGTGCCTCACGCGAGATGATGTTGGCCTCGTCCTCCTCGCTGTTGTCCTCTGAGACACAAACAGTGACAGTTTAGAAGATGTGCTGGTATTAGTGTGTGTGTGTGTGTGTGTGTGTGTGTGTGTGTGTGTGTGTGTGTGTGTGGCTGAACACACCTTCATCAAAGAGGTCCAATCTTTGGTCCTCAAGCAGCTTGACACGTGTGTTGCAAGTTGGCCGTTTCCCTTCAAACCTGACATTGAACTGCTCAGAGCAACAAAAAGAAAACATTCAGTGACTCCCACCTGTCTATTTTTGCCGATGAAGATTTTCTACATTCAACATTAACCCTCAAAATCCCCCATGGAATCTGGCTTCATGTTGGTCTTTTCATGCACACAACAGAATGAAATGGGAAATCTTACAAAACTGATAAATGATTCTTTGGCAACGTTAAAGGAACAATATATAGCACCGACAGCTAGTGTTTTAAAATGGGTACTGTGATTGAAAGCAGTTAGCATGTGTTAGCATCAAGCGTTAGCCTCTGGCCAGCAGCAGCGGCAGTAGTCAGAATCACTTCACCAGCTGTGTGTCTCAAATACTCACTGCCTTGATAACTTAGCAATATACACACACATCATGGTCAGTTTATGATTTATCATAGTCAATATACAGTATTACATATTGGTTCTTTAAATTCATTTTTCATGTGTATGCTATTGATTTTTGCAAGACTTATAAACAGAATTTCACATTTATCTAAAATGTCCTATTCATGAGGAAATTAGTCCACTTTAGAAACTTTGAAAGAGCTAGTTTGAAGTTATAGGAGGGATTTTTTAAATGTATCTATAGAATCTATAATACCAACCAATAATCCTTGTTTTATCATTTTGATATTATTATACATGGTCATTTACATAGACCTAGTGGTGATCACCTATCATGGTGTATGATAAGTGTTAAAGGGGACCTATTATGCTTTTGTGCTTTTTCCCTTTCTTTTAACTGCCTAAAACTCCTCGCTTGAAGCTCGCCTTTTCTTCCATAACATCATGATGTCATCAAGTAACTTTGCCTAGCGATTACATTGACACAACCTCAAACAAAGGTAGTTAGAGCGAAGCTGGAGCAGAGTCCAAAGAGTTTGGTTCAGTTGACCAATCACAACAGTTAGCCAACTGACCAATCAGAGTAGACTGGACTTTTCAGGCAGGCTTATATGAGTAAAGTGTTTTATGAACATTAAAATAAAATATAAACATACGCAGAAAATAAGCGCAATAGGTCCCCTTCAACACTGAGTACTAGAGTTATGTTCTCATCATGAGTGGTATGATGATCAGCTGGTCGATCTTTCCCAGAGTGGTAGAAGTGCAGGTTGTTTGACCAGGACAGCAAAGCAGTTTTTAACAGTGCCAGTCAAGCAAACATGGCTGCTCTGATTTGGAAATTATCAGCTCAGATTTGCGTCAACTGCAAAGATTATGCCTTCTAAAAATGGATCGGAGAGTAAAATGGTCAATGTCATTAGCAAACGGCCTACAGACTGTTACGTGTTTCCTATAGTACACTCTGATATCCTATGTTCCCAAACAGAGAAGGTGCTACCGAGCGTTAGTAATCAAGAACAAACACTTCATGGGGCTCTAATGGCTGCCTTTCCATTCAGATAGACTATGCAAGCACATCAGCATGCACGCATACATGCTCAGTCTGCCATGCTGTGTTCATTCGTCGCACTGTGCAACAAGAGCCCCAACCTGCCCTTTGCCAATACTGCATTTATCACTGAAAGTTCAAGCTGATGCACAGCCCCTACAAAGGGGAATGTTAATCAATTTTCAAACCAGGAGTCTTTTTAAAATTTGAATTTACACAAACTTGATCTAATACATAAGTGAAAGGATTTAGGTTATGTTCCCAAACCCTTTCCTCCTGGTCACATGACCTTCATAAGGCATCTCAGACAGCTGTTCTTGTGTACATGAGTAATGCAGGTTACTGTAAGTGCCACAGTCTCTGTTCATGAGGACAGAACAGAATGAACTTTGTGGTTGATCTAATTACCTTGTGCATTTCCCACACACCTGTCATTACCACTGTCATTACAGAGACACTGGCATTGTTGACACATTGTGTGTGTGTGTGTCATCATGGCAAAGTGTTGGGAACTACCACAGAGGTGGATCTGATTACTTTGCAGGGTGTTTATATGTCTATAGACAAGGGATGCCAGTTTCAGTTCATTTTGTTTTCGATAGCCTAACACCCATTCATTAACGTCAATGTAACGTAATTGTTACGAGACAAAAATGCAAAATTACGTAAAAGCACTTGTGTTGTAAATGTCTTGCCTTTTATTTTTGGTTGGTACTGCTGAAATTTATTTCTGCATTTTAATCAGGTCATTTAAGGGTGCTCTGATCGGTGGCCTTTATAAAGGCTTATCAGAAGAGAGAAGAGAAATTTCAGGACTAATTTGCCTGCTTTCTTGCCTGCTCTTTAATTCACTCTGAGAAAGCTACAGCTGGACACGCACTCCGTGACGCTATGGTTCATGTGTGTGAGCGTGTCAAGCTGTTTTGTACACACATCAGGCCTGGTGCTGCAGAGCTCACTATGTTGCATCCTGTCTGAAGAGCTCATATTAAATGAACATATGGATCGTAAATTAACCAATGGGCCAACATGTGTAACCACTCAAAAATGTTCTCTGTGGTTGACTGTTGACATCCCACTGTGGTCAAATTTTGTGACAGCAAAAGAGTTGCAACCATGCAAGATACTGTCACGAAACTTTACAGATGTGTAGTTGAGACTAAAATAAAGGCAGTGTTTGATGGTGGGCATGGTCCAATGGGGCTGGGCAATTTGGCGTTGTGACTAGTGTGAACCCATCGCAAGTTGGCTTCTAGTTAAATCTGTACACATACATTTACGAGGGCTACCTCTGCAAATGCAAAACACTTTTCACTTGAAACCATCTTGCGATGGGATCACACCAGTGGCAACGCCAAATTGGGTCAACAATGCAAAGTGTGGGGCCAATGGCCCCTTTCTGAAGTTCTACATACCTGTACAGTTTCATGACTGCACCTTGCATGGCTGTGATGCTATTGCCTTGACCAAATCTGTTCACATTCATTTGCCATGACACAAACACACAGAATCACAAGGTAAAAACAATAACAGTCACATACTGCTGCAGTTGATAAATGTCCAGAAACAGAACCTGTATTTAAAACCACTATGCTGTCGTTTAAGTGCCAACAGTCTCTGTTCATGAGGAGAGAACACAATGTTCTCCGACGCTGAGCTAATTATCTTGTGCCTTTTGCACACAAACGCGCCTGTCATTCAAACTATGCACACAAACCTTCAACGTACTATTACGAGGACTACATCTCTGCAAATGCAAAATGTTTTTCAACTTCCTATCCAGAGACAGAACTTAACTTAAAACCACAGAGGAGCTGGATGAGTGTTGCTGAGTGGAGGGTAGGCTCACCTCCTGCTCCTCAATCTCCTTCATGATAGCAGCCACATCCTCTCCCCGAAGCTCCTCGTGCAGCAGCTGCAACTTCAGCTCACACTGAGTCAACAGCTCCATCACAAACTCATCTGAGTCTGGGGACACTTCAGCCACAGTGTCCTCACTCTGGAGAGAAATGGATTAATAGTGAACACACATACAAGTTGATTGTCACCAGAAATTTGAAGAGATAAGATAAGATGAACCTTTATTAATTCGCGGAGGGAAATACGGGTGTCATAGCAGCAGCAACAACAGTACAGATGAATACAGTATAGTAAAAAGTAAAAGAGAAGGTGCAATGAAGGAAAGAAGGTGCAATGAAGAAAATTGACAATAAAATAAATAAGTAACAGTAATAAGTAAAGTGCAGCAGGTGGTGGGTATTGTATATGCTTAGCATATATATGTAATTATATAATTATATGTAATTATATACATTTGGTCCGGTAATAAATACGGATGATCAGAGTCACATGGGGGTCAGACCTTGGTTATGGAGCCTGATGGCCACCAAAAGAAAGGACTGACCCAGACGGTTTGTAGTGTGCCGAGGGGGGATCAGTCTCTGGCTGAATGTACTCCTCATCTGGACCAGCTGGTCATAGAGGGGGTGGGAGGGGTTCTTCAGAATAGACTCCAGCTTCCTCCTGGTCCTCCCCTCTGCCACCACCTCCAGACTGTCCAGCTCACATCCAACCACAGACCCAGCCCTCCTCACCAGTTTGTTAAGTTTGGTGGCATCCCTGGTGCTGATGCCACCCCCCCAACATACCACAGCAAAGAACAGGAAGCTGGCTACTACAGACTGGTAAAACATCTGAAGTAGCCTGTTGGAGGAAATGAATTCAAACCAAAGATGAGTGTGTTGGTAGGGTAAAGTAAAGTGATACTTATTAGGAATAGGTCCTGCCATAAGTTTAACCTGTAGGTACATGATGGTTGAAGTGATATTTACCAGTCTGATGTGTTGAAGTTTGCCTGCGAGGAGCTCCACCCCGGCTCTGATGGTGCTGAGAGCTTTAATAAAACACTCCAGGCGCTCTTTACCTGCATCACACCTCTGCTGTTGAGCCTGCAGTTGCTGCTCACACTCCTCCAGCATCTGTTGGTCACTAATATATCCACAGAGAAAGAGTACAGGCTTGAGAATAAACATTTCTCAATTGCATCCACCATTACTTTTCTCCACTACAGTACTACCAGCTCACCTGGAGAGTTTAGCCTCTCCAGAATATTTCATATCCTGAAGCTGTTGGTTCAGGAGCTTCTTCTGCTCCTTCAGCTGCTGCAGCAAATTCTTGTTCTCTTCCTTCAGCTTCTCCAGGTGTTGGTGTGTCTGATTCTGTGACATAAAGCGCTCTGCTATCTCCTACACACACATGTAAAAAAATAACCATTTATGTAAACACATCACATACATACATCCATGTAGAGCGTGTGTGCATGAAAATACAATTGGTACAGCTCTTTCAACATCCATGCCTGTATGTCTGTGATCCCTGTAGCCTCCTCGATGCATCGGAAGGCCTCCTCAATGGTAAAGATGACCTTCTCCTCTTCACCTGCCACCCTGGGGCTGCTGCGCTGGGCCTCGCTGCTCAGCTCATCCGGCTGCATAGTTGTTCTCTGAGCCTAAAAGTGGCAGAGGTTGATTGCTTTAACTTTGGAGGAGTACAGGTAAACCCAGAATGACTCAGTGGCTTAAGGAATTAGGTCTTGTTCTTCCTCTAGAAAGGATTATATATATCCTCAAGAATAAACAAGAGGTGTTTCAGAAAGTATGGGGACGATTTATACATTATGTTGAGAATAACGATCTATCACACCCAACGGAAGATCGTAGAACAGAATAATGCCACCAACTGGACAAAATCACTGACCACCTTGTTTATTTTTATATTTATGTTTACGTTTTTGTTTATGTTTATGTGTTTATACCGCAAAAAAATGTATGACCATTGTGTGAAAGCAATCCTTTTGTAATGCTGAAAAATCAATAAAGATATTGGTAACAAAAAAAAAAGTGTACATACAAAAAATATAAACACATTACCATGTGTCTCACCCTTCTATCGACTTTTTCAGCCAGGGCCTTGCGCTCCTCAACGTTCTTCCTATTACCTGCAACAATCCCCTCTCTCTCCTTGCGCTCCTTGAAGAGAAATTCCTCCTGCTGCTGTAAGTCAACCTGGCAGGAAGACAGGAAGATGAAAGGGAAGAAGAGAGAGCAACATCGTTTCAGGGAAAAATTGCAGTTTGCACAATGTATTAGTGATGAGGCAGGCTAATGTATCTGTACTTGCAAGTTGTATTCTGTATACGCATTAAAATGACAAGGACACAAGTGAACAAACAAACCATTGTGACTCATATAACCTTTATTATTTGTGATAGTAACGGTGAGTGAATCATCCTTGCATGTTGCTAACTCATAGCTGAGGAGGCTCGCACGTCACCTTAGTAGCTTCTTTAGAGAGCTGGGCGTTGCTGTTCATGAACTGCATGCTGCAAAGCTCCTCTCTGTGCTTCAGGATTTCTGCCTCCAGACTGTCCAACTGGTCCTGGAAGTACAGACTCTCCTCCTGAAGTGGTGGCAGTGGAAAAGTGAGGGATACAAACAGAAAGGACAGGAAAGAGTGAAAGTGCCACAGAGTGTTTCTAGAATATGTAAGGATAAAATCACAAGAGGACTGTTGCAACACTGACAACTGGACTGGCTAAACATCAGGACGTGATCTAGAAATGAAAGCCTGAAAGCTTTAAGTGTTAAAGGACCAATATGTAATACATTTACTGTAATAAATTATATGACCATGATGTGCCATCAAAGAAGGAAGTGCGTCAGGAAGTGCTAAGTTGAAATACTGGCTTGTCCAACAACAGTGGTACAACCAGTATGTTCTCCTTTGAAATTCCCATCCTGGTCTGGAACCTCTGTTTTTATTGGTGTGATCCCGTCCATGGCCCATTTTGACTCCCCGTTGCCACATATGATACAAATTGGCATACAAGCACAGCCTTCTGCAGCCATGGAAGCAAGCTAATGAACTGGATCAACAGAGATAATGTTAATAAGAGATTCTACCAACCTGAAAAGCCTCGGCACATCTCTCTGTGGCCCATGTGCAGAGTATTTGAGACGCACAGCCATTGAAGTGATTCAGACAACTGCTGCTGGCCAGAGGCTAACTGCTATCAGTTAAAACACTAGCTTTCAGTGCTACATACTGCTCCTTTAATGCACTTGAGTTGCACTTCATCACCAAATATAAAATGTACCGTAACTGTAAAGATTTAAGTGCATTGTCTATATCTGTATCCATATATCCATTTCTTGAGTACTAAAAAGGAGGTCACGTTTAGTGCAAACAAAGATAAAGTGAGCCAGGAAGTACTGTACCATTGTGGAAGTCTCACTCAACGTTTACATATCACAAACACAGAATCAAAGGTTCAACAAAGTGTCATAGCACGGACCATTACCCTGCAGAGCACTGCAGAGCAACAGCGTGCATCCATTTTCTCTGCACACGATACCTGGATGAAAATTATTATCAGACTGTATACACAACACAAAACACTAATGATGTATGTACACATACTTTCACTCTCATAAGGGTGTCTCCTGATGGAAAATGCAAAGTTACCATATTTACACTTGCACAAGTTGCAAAGTAATGTCTACAAGGGACAGCTTAGCACACACAAATCATTACGGGAGGCGGTGGCAACAAGACCTCTGCCCTATGTCCATCAAATGAAGTATAAATAAGTTTGAGTATTAAACCTTATTTTGTGGCTCAATCCAAATGTTCCCACCTAAGCCCTGAACCCTCAGGGACTTGACTGATGTCACCTGGTAAACAGATGAGTGTGAGAGGCTGCAAGGGCCTGAAATGGTATAAACATCGGAACGGCACTTTGCGGTGACATACTGTATCACACTGCCTTGACAATGAAAATTGTGGGGTTTTATTACATTTTTACTACCTATGTGAACGTCTTCCAGGCTCTTGCCTTACTCACGGTAACTGTCAAAAAAATCAGTTGATTTGTTTCATTGAGCAAAATCAAAAGCTCATCTGTAAATTTAAATATGTCTGGCATAATATGTGCTGTCCTCCTTGTTTAACTGTTTTTGCACCTCCAGGGTTTATCACCACAACTCAATGAATTATGGGTAATTCCCTCAGGCAAAGAAAGAAGTGAAAGTGTTCATAAAGGGCTCAAAATGTCTGTGAGAGAACAAGAACTTGACGATTCGACAGTGGGACAGTCAAAGTCTGTGAGTCTGTGAGTGTGGACACTGGGATTGGGCCTTTGTGTGTTGGACTAACCTGCAGGTGACTTTTGAGTTTCTCATAGTTAGTTGTGATGTTCTCAGCCTCTTTGCACTTAAAGTGGGTCTTCTCCAGACTATTCTCCAATGCCCGCAGTTTCTGAAGACATACACACAACATTGTTTACAGAGCATGTAATATTCAGTCATGTATTTCATTAAGAGAGAAGATTAGGGGAAAAATATTTTTTTCCTAAATGTTCTACACAGTTCTACATGAGTTTGAGAGGTAAGCACCATGTCACCTTCCTCCGTCAGAGGAAGAGTCAGAGTGTGAGCATCTGCAGACTGTGCCCCACCGCTGCCCTCTGATTTCTGGTACTCCATCTTCAGCCCTTCAAGGTGGCACTGGAGGGTCTGGTTGGAGTGTTTAAGGGCATTGACATGCTTCATCTTGGACATCATCTTCTGATCAAGGGCTGTCAGGGCAGCCTAAGAAAAGAGTGATGACAGGAGAGTGTGAGAGTTATAGAGAGTGAGGGGGAAACAGAGAGTTGTGTACTTGTAGGCAATATCAAAACATTACTGATTATTTTTTTTTAATTCACAAGATAAATTTACAAATAATAAGGCAATCAATAAAATTACAAAGTAATCATCCTGAACACTGAGCAGATATCTAATAAGATAAGATAAGATAAGATAAGATATTCCTTTTGGGCCTAAAACAATTATATACATACATAAAAAAAAATTTAAGAAAATATAAGCAGAATTAATAATTAACAAAGCATGAAATAAAACAAAGTTTTAAATTTGAAATTAGATCATACTATATTATTATCTATATAACTCAGAAGTTCAACTTTGTCCATTTCAAAATGTGTTGTTACATAGCTATCAACAATAGCTGAGGGGTTGAGCGTGGGAAAACCTATGGTGAACCTATGATTTTGTAGTCCACTACATGAACCAATATATAAATGGTCGTATAATAAAAAAAATGCCATACAGTATCTATGCTCCTTCCCCTCACCTTCCCTGACACGTCGTGGTAGGCATCCTTCTCCATCTCTTTATGAAAGCCATCTTTGATGCTTTCATCAACCTGGGACGCAAGACACCAGCCAGCTAACCCAGCCAGCCTCTCGTTCTCCTGCTTGAGCTGGCGGATGTACTCTGTGTTCTGCTCGATGGTGGACTGAGAGCCTTCGTAGTATGCAGCTCTGTCGCTCTCTGGTGGACACATTTAATCGTTACACTAATAATACACACGTAAAGACGTGTGTCTTCACATTCACTAGCAAATACAACACAACCGACCGATGTTTCTGTTGGATTTAGTCACTGGTTAACAGCGGCTAGTGGCACGCTAACCTAAAAATGGTAGCTAGCTGGCTAACTGTAGCAAAGCACACGTCCTTTAGCATGAACTGATATCAGGTGAACAAACTTACCCACGAGTTGTATTTTACACTGCATCTCCGCTATTTGGTCATGCGGCGGTGGTTTTAATGCGTCGGCACTGAAGGCCATTTTTTGTGCTCTGTTGTTGTTGTACATTAGCAAAGAAAAGTGTGCCCCAGTCGGTGTTAGCCTGTTAGCTTGACCTGAACGGAGACCTCTGGCAGGCTCCTGTGTTGCCTAGCAACCTGTACACTGACACCAAGTGAGGCTGAAAAATTGAAAAACCATAATTTATGGTTTTATAGTTTATTTCTTTTAGAAATAGCATTTAACGTTAAACTTCTATGGAGGACGACACCTGCCAAATAAAAATAAAAATAAATGAATACATAGATAAATAAATGTCATTAAATGTAGCAAAAATATTACAAATAAATTGTCATTAATAATTGATAAAATAAGACACACATTTGTTTTAATTTGCTTCTTTATCTATTCATCTTTGTAAGAATTTATTTATTTATTCCACCATTTTATTTATTAACATATTTATTTTTATTATTAAAAAAATGTATTTATATATTTTTGCATTATTTTTATTTATTCTTTATTTTAGCATTTTTCTTTTTTTGACACGTTGAGTGACAGCCCCCCCTCATTTGCATAATGAGGCAGAAATGCATAGAGAAATGTAAAAAGAATAGAGAAGTTTGGGGAAATTATTGAGGTGAAATGCAAATGGAAAATCGTGGATAAATAAATAAATACATTTAAGAATAAATATAAAATAATAAATAACATAAAATAATTAATAAAAAAAAGCATAAATGCAAAAATAAGCAAAGTCATTTAAAAATTAACACAAAGATAAATAAAGAAGCAATTTGTACTAGGCCTATATTGCTCGATTATGACCGCTTCACAGATTTCATACCTGAAACTATATTTCTTATATGACTGTACAGAATACATTTATGTCTTAAAGTGTATAAACTGAAGATTTTTAAAATATTTTTAATGAGTAGATCGAAACTGTTTAGTCTAGTGTGCTTATATTTCAAACGGCTTTTTCTTAAAATGCCTTACTTTGAAAATTAAAACTGTTATTTGTCTGCATTATGAAACTGAAATGGACAACATTGATAAAAACAATACAACAATAATCCCAAATTGTTATTGTACCCAAATATACCTGAGAAGCAGTGGCCCTTTTATTGCCCTTTGAACACTGATTTGGCAACACAAACTTTTATTAGTTTATCACACAATGAAATGTAACGGAAATTTTTTTCCAAACTCAACATTTGCACATTAATCTCTGATACGTTTTATATTCAGTACAGTATGAACAAAAAAAGAACATGTTATTCAAAAATTATGACAGCAAGTCCAAGTTAAATCACTTGGGTCATCTGTAATCTCTTACGGCTTTGATTATCATACTAAGCTTTTAATCGCCTGCAGATTAGCAACGTTTGGTTAGCTGATGTCAAACAGTGCAATATGCTTAGTTAAACTGATAAAGCACAGCTTTACTCGTCTATCAACAGGCTACATCTGCCATAAACTACAGATGTCATTGAAAGATACTGGACCCTTCAAAGCTTCCACATAAACTGCATGACAGAATACACACAAAGTGACAAAAACACCAACATGTACAATGAAATAAGAAAACTATTGCTTAAATTAACTGCAGTTATCATCTGTAAATTCAGCTCCCATAGTCCTGATATAAAATGATCCTTGCTGGGCAAATACAGGGAGCCACTGGGTTTAAGGCTGTGTAACAAAAGAATCAGTAATACCATACAGACCACCTAACTCTCCTTTGGCAGCAAAACACTAACATACTGTACATACATAATGTAGCACAGGAAATGGCACTGTAACACCTCCTTTTGTTCTGTTTACACTCAAAAACACCACATGCACACTCACACGAACACACACACAAACAAGATGTGACTTAATCCACAGATTTGGCGTTTTCATTGGACTTCTTTAGGAGGCTGAGCAGGCTCTGCGACATGAAATACGGCCTCTCTGCTGATCCATCGTTGCGCTCCAGATCCTCCACTGTGACATGGACAGAAGCAGTTGAGGAATATCATTTTCCCAACAGCATGCCAACACTGAAGACATAACTGTTGTTGTATTCATGCGTTGTCTATCTCTAATCTGTTTTGCCTTTCACCTGATTATGAATTAATGGAGTACTCCAGCAATTTAATATTTCACTTCAATAAAGTAAGGAAACCTGCAAGAGACAGTTAAAGTAGTAGCAAGAGTAACTTAAAAGGCAGGTCCATTGTTATTATTATTACTATTATTTTATAGGTTTTTATATCATTCTGTAGCTTCACAGTGGTGTAAAGTATATATTGTATGTTTTAGTGTCAAAATGCTATTTCCCCACGCCCTTCTAAAAACATTTTCCCATGTTACCTGACGTAGGTTTCTGCATGTTGAGGCTGCTACATGTACAGTATAAATACAGCATTTTAGTCAGTATATTAATGTTACATATAGTAATGTAAGTAGTGGTCGGCATGCTCCCAGTTTGGAGAAGCAGACAGGAGTACCGGCATGGAAGCTAAGTACTTTACTGCTGTGTGGCCGCCACGTTAATTTGGATCTGAAAGTCACACAATAACAGAAACAAACTAATCAATCAATGCGGCGGTTGTCCCTTAGGGTTGACTTTTTTGTGAATGGAGTCTGGTCTGGTAGCTTTGAAGGCCGTGATATTATAGCTTTAATCCCCCATCAGAAAAGGCTGTCTGATGGCGAGGTAAAGTGTCGAAAATATTCAAAATATAGCATAAACTTAAACTGATCCTCTTTAGGACGATAAAATATGTTTTTCACAGCCGCTTTACCTCACCGTCAAACAGCCCCCATTAAAGGGGAACTGGTCATTATATAGCTCTCTAGAAAGCCACCAGACCCCATTCACAAAAATAATATTTT
Source organism: Pterois miles (assembly GCA_947000775.1). Lineage (NCBI taxonomy): Eukaryota > Metazoa > Chordata > Actinopteri > Perciformes > Scorpaenidae > Pterois > Pterois miles. The sequence goes on from CAMQGK010000253.1 coordinate 800,446, forward strand.
TACCTAAAAAACACGGGAGTATACATACAATCCCATCTCAAAAAATCCAAACTAACCCTTTGAACCACCTTAAAACTCGTGTTCACTCCATAACAAAACTACTATGATTAAATACAATCACCTTTAATCAAGATTTACATCCAATAAATATGGAATGTCATCAGTAGTTTCATTGAGAAATCAACTTACATCTTTCACAAGGTGACGAACAAGAAAAACAGGTACAAAAGCATCCAGAGTATTAAGATGTTAGTTGTGAGCATTCAGAAGGCCATGTCAACACCATGCAGCACTTAGACAGAGAGAGAGAGACAAAGAGAGGATAGGGACACAGCAAGGCAGGTGGGATCAGTAAACAACTGGGTGGAGGAGGGGGGTCCGCAGAGAGGTCACGACGGCTGCGTCATGGCAACACAATCACAGCACTTACGCCAGTCCAAAATACCAAGGCAAGTAGGTGGCAATACGATACATGGGATCCCATCTTGCATCTCTACAAGACTGAAGCCAAAAAAAATAAAAATACATAATAGACGTACACTACTGTTTATATACAAGTTCCATAGGAAAAAAAAAGATCCAATATTCATATAATATATCAAATATGTCTAACATTTTGGCGTCAGCTGGTATTATTGTAAACAGTGAAAAGAGATTCACCATCGATTGAGATGTGTGTTCTGACTGTAAACGCGGTACTTGGTGGTTCTGTAGTGCATTCGTTAACAGGATTAAGACAACAAATATTAGTGACAGCAATCAGGCACAGGTTCAGCACTCACAATGTTCTACAGATCTTCACGATATAAAAACCAACACTGTTCTAAAACCAACACAAGAGAGCATTTTTTTCAAGCTACAGAGATGCACTGGGCTTTTGACCTGCTTTGACCTTCACACGTGGCCCACGACCTTCTCCAGCTGGACGTCACGCCGGTCGCGTAGTGGGGCCGTCTGAAACTTTTGCTGTATGCTGTAAATCTAACTGGCCCATATCACAAAGTTGTAGATGCAGTTCTTTCATTCTTTACGCCTCATTTGTTTGCCCTTGCATTGCTGTTGACATCTACTCCTGTGGTGCAGTGGGAGGATTTTCTTCCTCTTTCTTTTCATCAGTTTCCTCTTTCTCAGCCTTCGCAACGGGAGGCAACGCCTCCGCGGTCTTTTCCTCCTGTTTTAGCTCCTGCTTTTCCGCCTCTTCTTTCACCTCGGCTTCTTCTTTCTTTTCAGCCTCCTCATCCTGACTGACTTTTTGTTCTTCATTGTTCTCCTCTTTTGGCTCTTCAGTCTCCGTCGTGGCCTGCAGAGGCTGCTCCTCCTCGTTGTCCTGCTTGAGCACCGTCTGCTGTTTCAGCTGGATCTCTCCGTCCTTTTGCTGCTGAAGAGGAGTCTCCTCCTCCAGCTTCAGCTCGTCTGCTTGCTTGGCAGAAGCCGAGGAATCCCCCTGCTCGACGCCATCGTGGTCGTCCTCCAGCCTCTTGGTTTTGGAGAGGATCTCGTGCAACTCGGGGGACATGAAGTACGGCCTATCGGACGAGCCATCGTTTCTCTCCAAGTCCTCACCTTTTTTTGCGTGTGTGGGGATTGTGTTTTTGATTGGGTTAATGGAAAATTAGGGTAAAGTGGAAACATGAAATAAAGGGAATGTGTGAAAATAAAGTAAAGCAAAATGAACAGGGGAGATGAGACAAAGAGAAGAGGCGTCAGAAACATGGCAGGAAGAGGAAACCAGCATTTCAGCTTGAGGCAGTTAAACCAAGAAGAAGAGAGGCGATCTGGCTGAATGCAAAGTTACTCACAGAAGCAGAGGAACAGTGTGTCCACACACATGGCGTACACGCTGAAGAAGCCGTGGGCGATGAGGTAGGATCCCACTACCACCGTCTAGGTGAAGAAAATCACACACATCAAGACCTCTGCTGTGGCATCAAAGCCCACAGGCAAGCTCAAAGGATCAATATAACTGCCTCTCACCAGTATCGGCACCCAGTAGTAATTCAGAGATGGAGCAGCCTCCTCTATCGCTTTGATTCTTCCGGAGAAGAAGAAGAAAGAGAAGATGCCTGTACAGAAAAAAAAGTGAATTCACCTAGAAATCCAGACAGATCTCTCTCCAATGTAGAAAATAGACACTTTTGGTCTAAAAATAAAAGCTCTCCTACCAACGATTCCAACAATGAGGAGCTTCCCAAGAAACAGCAGGAAGTCAGTCACTTTATCTAAAACAGCCACCCTGTGCAGAAGAATATGAGAGTACGTCACAATTAAACTGGGCTCAAAATCATTAATCAAATATTACAGTCTGATGCTTATAGAAATAAACATTATGGATATTAGGGCTGTCAAAGTTAATGTGATAATAATGCGTTAATGCAAATTTGTTTAAACGGCACTAATTTCTTTGACACATTAACGCAACCCTGCAATTTTTAGGTTGTAGCGGGCTCAGACTGAAGATACTGTTATAAGATAAGATAAGATAAGATATTCCTTTATTAGTCCCACAGTGGGGAAATTTACACGTTACAGCAGCAATACAAATAAAATAAATTAGTATATACATAATAGAAAATAGAAAAAAAAAATCATGTGAAACTAGAAAAAAAAACGCTCCAAACTAAACCAATGCTAAATTTTGGAGGGAATAAATTGGCATGACCATTTTCACAGGGGTCCCTTGACCTCTAACCTCAAGATAGGTGAATGAAAATGGGTTCTATGGGTACCCACCAGTCTCCCCTTTACAGACATGCCCACTTTATGGTAGTCACATGCAGTCTGGATCAAGTCATAGTCAAGTCAGCACACTGACACACTGACAGCTGTTGTTGCCTGTTGGGCTGCAGTTTGCCATGTTATGATTTGAGAATATTTTTTTATGCTAATGCAGTACCTGTGGGGGTTTCTGGACAATTTTTGTCAGTGTTTTGTGTTATATTTATAATACATACATTTGCATAAAGCAGCATATTTGTCCACTCCCATGTTAATAAGACAATTTGACAAATTTCTATTTAAGGTACATTATGAACTTATAAAAAAAATGTGTGATTAATTTTGAATAATCAAGATGAACTATTTTAATCAATGCTAATGCCTATAGCATTAAACATCGTGAATATTAATGTCATGAAATCCCACCTGACAATATTCCTCATGAGAAGGAAAAAGGCATCGCGAGCTGACGGACAGAAACTTTTTCCATAGATGGCAATCTGGAGAAAAACAACAATTTACCACTTTAAAACCTGAGCTTACTCATCATCTCTCACACAGCTGTATGCGGTTACCAGGACTCACCATGATGTAGGCGTTCCTGTTCAGGAACTTGATGCATTTCTCCAGACACCAGAAGCAGCACTTCATGCAGCTTAGCATAAATTTAGCAAACTTGTTCTGGGCGCCTGAAGGATCAGAGCAAGAGTGTTACAATTCATTTATGATTGCAGTATTAGATACCCTCCATTACTCTGAGCTCTGGCATCTCACATGCATCTATCCAAAACCAGGATTCAAGACTAACTAGTTTAACAACAAGATCCTATATGCATAGTAAAGGGATAGTTTGGTGTTTTGAAGTGGGGTTGTATGAGGTACTTATCCATCCATCCATCCATCGTCAACCGCTTATCCCGTTAGGGGTCGCGGGGAGGCTGGAGCCGATCCCAGCTGGCATAGGGCGAAGGCAGGGTACACCCTGGACAGGTCGCCAGTCCATCGCAGGGCACATAGAGACAGACAACCATACACGCTCACATCCACACCTACGGGCAATTTAGAGTGATCAATTAACCTAAACAGCATGTCTTTGGACGGTGGGAGGAAGCCGGAGTACCCGGAGAGAACCCACGCTTACACGGGGAGAACATGCAAACTCCACACAGAAGAGCCGCAAGCTGGAATCGAACCTGCAACCCTCTTGCTGTGAGGCGACAGCGCTAACCACTACACCACCGTGCAGCCCCGAGGTACTTATCCTTAATCAGTATATTACCTACCGTGTGGTGGCTGGCACAACCCAGGCAAAGAATGTATATTGATAAGAAATGAAAGTAAATTGGTTGATGCATTCAGCATCATCAGCGCCCAGCAGCAAAGCTACGCTTCTACTATTTTGGACTGAAAGTGACTACTGGATGCCAGTAAAACGTCAGCCTACAAAGTGCCATACAAACATAAAAAATAGATCCACCATGGTACAGGCTGACAGCATACAGCCCATGGGTGTAATAGGAGATAATAAAAGTGATGAATTATATATCAATTATTACAGGCGCATATAGCTAGCAGGAAGTGAGCATGGGTCTGATGCATGTTTAGTTAACTTTACAACTTTTAGGACATAATGATTTAAATGAGGGCTAATTTAAGTGTTCGGACCAGGAAGCTGATTTACCTAAAAAATAATTATCCTCTGATTTACAGACATTTCTTAAAATATCCATAGTCAAAGACCGACTGGTGTTTTCACTGTAGCACCATCTAGCGGCTGCTGTCAAAAAAGCAAGAGAGTTTCATCTCTTTGCTTCTATACACTTTGCCTCCAGTTTGGAGAAACCTACAAGAAAGGTGCACCTAAAAACGTCAATATCAGTTTAAGTACATGCTAGATTTAAAATATTTTCTGACAGGGAACTGAAGTGAAAGTGAACGTATCTATACTGTTTTTGTCAACTGAGTCTGGCTGCTTTGAAGAGAGCATACATTAGTTTCACTTTCAGTTCAGTTCCCTGTCGGAAAGGGCTGTCTGACAGCAAGATAAACTAAATATAGCATAGTGGAACAGTCAAAACTGTGAAATGTACGTTTAAGGCATACTGTGTTGCTTAGATACGAGGGACGCAATGTAATTAGACAGCAGATTATGTTTACACAATGGAGTTAGCTGAGCGACGCACCTGCTATGGACGGATGACTACAACATTTGCTCCTAATCCTTTTTGTTTCTCAACTAAAGTGTGACGTTTAGGATTCATGTGGCCTCTAATTTGTTCACGTATGATAAAATAGAGGGTGTACAAACAGGCTTGGAAAGGTTGATAAGTTAGTTAATGAAGACAGCAATAGACAATGAGTATTGTGGAAATAATTTAGAAAGTCAGTCATCTTGTTCTGAAGTTAAATCTTCTGACCTTTCAACTTGTGATCCAGGTACTCCAGAATGACCCTGATGACCTGGACCATAGACAGGATCAGAGAGCCAAAGGCCAGAGAGCCTGTGTGGTACCTGGACAGGAGGAGGGAACAGAAGCCAACCGTGAGCATAAAAAAACTCAGCGTAAGATGAGCTCCACATGTAGTCCTAAAAAAAATTTTCACAAGGGATTCACAAGCACACAGTGGACAGACTGCACACACAAATACAAATTCAGACTCTAACCGGAGAGCCCGTCCCAGTGACGAGAAGATGGGGTAGGCGGGAATATCATCAGGCTTCTTGAAGGCCCAATAATACGAGGCGAAGGCCCCCGACAAAGTGACTTGGCCCAGGGCCGTCACGAAGTTGGCGCACCAGAAGAATAGGAAGACGTTGTAGAACTGGAACAGGATGAGGTATTTGTGGTAGAGTGTCTCCCCACCATAGAAGGCAAACAGGCACTCTGCATCAGGACACTGTGCTGAAATGTTGGAGGTGTTGAATGTCTAGAGAAAAAGAAATGGAAAACCATAGGATTACAGGAGTATGTTTTCAGACAGTAAACAATAATGAACGTGTGATGCTGTGCAGGTAAACAGGGACACAATCAAATAGTTTCTTACTGAAAGTATAAGCAGAATACTTGTTTGGCTTTTGGCTGAACCCCACACATGTCATCAATCAGGTAATTTCACATGGCAGCGCCATTTAAAGCTTACCTCTGGGTTGCAGGTCTCTCGTGCGTACTCACAATCTGAGTTGTTGAACACTTTGTACACCTGCTCATTAGAGGTGGACAAGAAACTGGTCAGAGTGGTCAAGGACACTATGTCAACAAAGGAAGGATGTCTCTGAAAAGACCATAATCAAGAGCCATCTGCATTGCATTAAAAATGTATGGAGACATGAAAAAAACTAGTAATACAGTAGGAAATATTTCAAAACAAAAAAGTAAACAGCATAGAAGGGTGTATCACAGCAACTGGAGAAATGTAGGAGTTGCACTCAAATGGTACCGCTTTGAGAAATAGTAAATGTGACGGGTTGAATGTTCAACAAGACGGCTAACTGGCTAATTAACATAGATGCTCAATCAAATCGAGAGGTTGTCCATTTCATTAGATTAGGTAATCTTCTCTTCTTCTTCTCATCGTTTTTTTTTTTCTTATTTTTAGTAATGCCGTAGCATTTTTTACTGCCTTTTGTATGCAAACACTGTTTCTACATGATTTCTTCTTTTAAAGAGATTTAAGATTTTCTTTTAAAGAGGATCTATTATGCTTATTTTCAGGTGCATACTTCTATTTTCTACTTGAACATGTTTACATGCTTTCATGTTCAAAAAACACTTGCTACACCTTTTTTCACCTTCTGTCAGATATGCTCTGTTTGAGTTCCTGTCCCGCCCTCTTGAAAAGCCCAGTCTGCTCTGATTCGTCAGCAGGCCCACTCTTGTGATTGGTCAACCAAACCAAACTCTTTGGACTCCTCTCCAGCTCCTCTCTAACTAGCTTTGTTTGAGGGCATGCCAAACCAGCCATTATGCCAAGGTGTTAGTTGGTGACATCCCCATGTTACAGAAGAAAAGACAGGACTTTAAGCGAGGTGTTTCAGACAGCGTTTCAGGAGCAGCGTTTCTGTGGGGGAGAGTAACTCCCTGTGCATGGACTTTTTTGTAACTTTTCAGACCTTTTACCTGAACAAAAAACTATATAACCTAACAAAGGAAAGCGAAAAAGCACAAAATACACACATAAAAGGGACTCTTTAATGCAAAATATATCAAATATTTATATGAATAAAAAACTCAGTGTAGAGTTGGAAGGCTAATTTGTGCAATTAAAAGTAGAAAAAAAAATAAAGTGATCATCATCTGGACAGATAAAAGGATACACAGCAGTAATGGCCCAGTAAGCGATCACCACGGCGAGGAGGGCAAAGGTCAGCAGTGGGTAGAACAGCGACGACATCACATGCCCAACAGCTCTGGAAAAAAACAAACAAAACAATTGAAACGTTACGTGAACAAGTTTAGTTATAATACTCTGGAAACGAGGATGATGAGCAGTAACAGTGAGCTGGAAGAAGCTACAGTAAAATGAGCTGAGGGGAACGGCAGAGGTGATAATTTTGTAAATGTACTGTATATACACAGATACTGCATTGGGCGCTTCAGCCCGTTACTGTGATATGTCAGCGTTGCCGCCATATTGGGGGGGGTCAGGACTGGCCTGTTAACACATACAGTACAAGTAAACGGGGAGCTCCTGTTTTTCTGTATAAAAAGCTGTTTTTATATTCAAGGATTTATGATCTACGAGGAGAAGAAAAATAACATTTTGTCTCCAGTCAATTAAAATCTTGATATTAATCACTGCGAAACGCTCAAAAGAGTGTGTATCAACGTTAGCTAAGCTTAATGTTACATGAACTGAATTACTTTCACGGTGGAAAATAATAATAATATTTAACATTACTGTTCAAAAACCCAAGACATGACATGAGCTTTGTTGTTTGCAATATTGGACGCATATCATAAATTTCAAGTTTTAAACACAATATTACTGTATACTAGACATGAAGCTAACACTAGCTTTGGTCAAGGATTAGCTCACAATAACAGACGCTAGCTAGCTCTTATCTGATGACCTACAGTAGCAAATGTTTTGATAAGATCAAACTTAAACTGTAATGTCGATGATGTGAATAATTCTTAAAGGAAAATGTGTTATGAGAGTATGACTTTTAATACATCAACAGACAAACCGGCTGGTGATCCATAAACTGCTAGCATTAACACATCACTGAACCGTTTTTCAACAATAGTTTTTTTTTTTGTGGGAGGAATCTAACCTACAGTACTCCAAGTAGATTACAAACGTTTGAACATAAAAACAACTCACTGAAATTCATATAGTGCTTTTTATTAAAAAAAAATGGCAGCTCTCCTGTTCACTTGTATGTGTTTACAGGCCAGTCCTGACCTCCACACTATGGCGACGACACTGACGTATGATCCAAAGGCCAACGCGACATCTACGTTTATAAATCTATGCATAATTCTCTGTGGGTTTGTCACTAACAGCAACCCTTTTACATTACACGTAGTCATTTAATCCATTGCCATTATATTGATTAGCGCAGCTTTAAAATATATGCGCAGGTCTGATCACTTGTCTACCTCAGCTGAGAAAACAGAACGCTGCACGACGCCAGACACGACCGACTCAGACCGACCTGCTGGCCTCTTTGATGAGGGCGATGGCAATCATGATTCTCTTCCTGAGGAAGATGAGAAGAAGGATGATGATGACCTCCACGATAGCCAGGATGATCACTGCAAAACAGCGACGCCTTTCCATTAACAGGACTCATAAACGCTTCGTGAGGAGATGTGTTAAAGACTGAAAGTGTGTTTGTGCGTACTGAAGGCCAGCCAGGTCTGTCTGATCTGCAGGTAGACAGAGAAGTCTGTCTGCAGGCCAAGGTCCCGGATGGTGACGTCAGAGCCCGGCTCTCCCTTCAGACTCGCGAATTCCATGTAACAGTGGAAAATCCCTAACAGCAAAAAAACAATTAAAAATATTCATATATTTACATATATTTGAAGGTTTTTTTTAATTTAATGAAAGTAGATAACTTCAACATCTCCAGAGGATGAGGACTTACCATATCCGATGACTATAATAACCAAAACAATCATGACCCAGACCATGATCCCGGCCAAGTACCGCAGCAGGACGATGAAAATCAAGCTGACCACCATGGCGATCACCAGACCACTAGAGAGGGCAGACACATCAATCGTTGTAACATACTGAGAGTTAACAACACGTCTTTTAGTATTTCGGCCTGTGATCTTTACAGTTGCTGTCATGGATATTTTCTAGATTCAAAATGATCAATTAGCTGAGGTCAGCCTCGAGCACTCACATCCTTTCATGTATTAAGGGAAAACATTAAACAGCCATGATAACTGCATGTGTTTTGACAGCTACAGTAGATCAGCTGACTGAATCTGAACCAACATTTTATAACATCATAAACTAGCATATTGTCTTAGTTAACAATGAGAAGTGCTTTCGGCTGCTCCCCTCAGGGGTCGCCACAGCGAATCATCATAGATTCGCATACTTGTTTGGCATGTGTTTTACGCCGGATGCCCTTACTGATGCAACCCTCGGTATAATTATACAGGATGGGACCGGAGCAGCCAGGGATTAAACCACCAACCTTCTGATTGGTCCCATTGTCTTAGTTAACAATAATTATTGAAATATACCACATGCACAGTCAGTAAATTCCTACTTATTGGACACCACCCCAAGAAACAGACTCAACAGATTATAGACACGATAATAGCTACTCTATGCAATTTAATTGCTTTTTTTTTTTTTTTTAAATACAATGAATCTTCCAATAAGGTGCTTGTTGTAAGCATACCTACATTTTAATGAAGGTTATAGTACACTTTAATAAACCATCATCAACCGCTTATCCCGTTGGGGGTCGCGGGGGGCTGGAGCCGATCTGATGTTCGACAACACTGTCCTGTTACTGTAAGCACCAGAAAATGGACAGACTTACAGTAATATCCAGTGCCAAGACTGAGTGTAGTCCTCAAAGATTCTCATGGCCACCTGGCGAGCTTCAACAACCACATTTGACTTCCTGTAAAAACAAAAAAGGGAAATGAACATTGTAGACATCTGCCAAGTATGGTGCCCTGGAGTTGACTACATTTAGTAAAGGGCCAAAAAATAAACCACATCAATACATATGTAAATTAATAATACTGTTAAGTTAAATAATTACAATGGGGAGTAAAAAGAAATTTAAAGCTAACCTCCAATCAGTTTTTAAAAAGAAAAACAACTGAGTGGACTGTGTGGCTAGCAATGGGCAGCTTCTCCCATTTAGAGTCCAATAGACCATAAAGCAGCGGATGCTTTAGGGCGTGGCTACCTTGTGATTGACAGGTTGCTACCACGGTGTTGTCTGGTCTGGATGTCCATGTTTTCATCTTACAACTTTAACCCTTTCACAGTGTGTTTTCAGTTCATGAAAGTTAATTAGAACCTTTTTGGTCACCTGAAAACGTCTTATTCAGCATTTGGTTGTACTTAGCTCGACCCTTGCAAAAAACCAACATGGCTGCGGCCTAAATGCCGAACTCAGGGCTTCAGATCAGCAGTCCACAAACCAATGAGCAACGTCACACTGACTATGTCCACTTCTTATATCCTGTCTATGGTGGCTCGCTACTAAAAACATCTGTAACTAAACATACCAGCCTTTCAGCTAGCTACCGAGCTGAAGCTAACATTCATCATAAAACTACAGTAGCCAATGCGAATATTGATCATACCATCCATAAAGAGCATACTGCTGCAGCATTGCTATATAACAGTAGTTAAATCAATTTAACCAGTGAGCTAATGCTAACAAAGTTAGCTATTTGTCTGACACCTTTTACTATATTTTTCAGTTTCGGGGCTTCATAGCCATTATATTACATACTTACATAATAGAGTAACTTCATTTTGAAATAATGTTATCATTCACTGAAAATTAAGATAATGTGACTCCAGCTGCTGCTGACAGCAAGAAAACAACAGAACAACCTGTAATACTCACCATCTTCATAAATAACATGCAATAAGCATTGGGAATAACGTTGATAGAAAACACTGACATAAAGACCCTCCAGGGAGCATATACAGTAAATAGAGCAGAACCAAAGCAAGCGTGCAGTGTAGCAAACACACATCAGCATACGGAGTAAAATAAACCTGTAAGTAGTCCATCAAATCATTGCAGAGAGGTGTGATCTGCTAGCTGTCAGCTGACACAGCATAGCAATGAGTCAATATGTGGTGTGTCAAACCTGAACTGGTTCACCAAACCACCTTACAGCGTTGTTTTAAAAGTAAAAAATTATTTTCATAATTATAGATTAATCTATAAAAATGTTTTGATTATTCAATTAATTGTTTGTGCAACTGTTAGTTGCAAGAGCTCAAGGTAACCTCTTCAACTGCAACATTAATGTTCTTCTAATATCAAAATACTTTGTATATGCATGTGTGTTACCATACAGTAAAAAGGACTCACTTGGATGCCTCCAGCACCTCTGTGGCATTGACATTGACGCCCTGTCCGGCATCAAAAGTGGTCTCATTGCCCACCACCACCACCCCACCTTTCATCGTTCCCAAGGCAGGAAGGCAGCGACGCGTGACTGTGGAGGGAGGAGATGATCTGTTTATGTATGTGGTTGTACTTGTTTCTGTTGCAAACACAAACCACAGACCTACAGATGCAGCAACTAATGTGGGTGAAAGTGAAGTCAGTTTAGGAGGTGAAGAACAAGCATCTCACTTACAAGCTTTACTGGGCATCAGCATGGCAGGACACAGGCCATCCCTCAGGATCTCAGGAGGACTCTGAACCATGTCAAACAAGCCTTCAATGTACTTTTTTTGTCATACCGTAATGCATGTTTCACAGCATCGCTTTACAAATGTACAAACGTGAGTAATCAAACTATTTGAATACTTACCAATTTGGCAAAGTCTACACCATCCTTACAGTATTGTTGGAAGTATTCACGGTCTTCTTTGTTGCCTAACTTGGCTTTCACTAACGTTAGATGCCTGTCAGGACAGCTCTCCACACATAACTGGACACAAATAAGACATAATCATGACAATAGCCTGATTGTGATAGGAAGGAGAACAATATTTCAATGAGCATAAACGATGAGTAGATATAGGAGATGTTCTGACCTGTGTGGTGGGACACTGGAACTCCAGCAACACCAGAGGGCTAGCACATTTCAGGATGTTAAAGTAGAACAGAAGAGGCTTCTTCCTGTTGTGTGACAGTAAAACAAAACAATTATTTGGCCTGTATCAAAAGTAAATGTCCCAGATTCCCAGGGGTATCAGATTACAGTAATGCCTATAATTTAAGGCTGTCAATTGATTAAAATATTTAATCCCAATCTAATCTAAGTATTTAATACTGTTATCAACATGGGGGAGGGCAAATATGCTTGTTTTATGCAAATGTAGATGTATATTTATTATTGGAAATTAATTAATAACACTGAAATATTGTCAAGAACCATCACAGGAGCTGCATTTATAAAAATATTTTCAAATCATAACATGGAAAACTGCAGTCCAACAGGTAACAACAGCTGTCAGTGTGTCAGTGTGCTGACTTCACATATCTTAAGGTCAGAGGTCAAGGGACCCCTGTGAAAATGGCCATGTCAGTTTTTTCTGGAGCGTTTAACCTCCTTCACGACAAACTTGAATGATACTAGATTTAGAACTGCTACAACCTAAACATCGGATTAATGCGTTAAAGAAATTAGTGGCATTAAAACAAGTTTGCGTTAAAGCATCATCGTTCTAACTTTGACAGCCCTAATATCATTACATGAAATACACAAGATAGTCTGAATGTGAGAGGCTTCCAAGGACACAAACAGCACAGTGTAGACATTATGTCCATACTGTCGGGTGACTCACTCCAGAGGGCTTCCAGCTTGTCCACAGAACTGCCCCCTGCTGTCGGTGGGGTAGATCACTTTCCTGGGGTCACCCTGAGACCAGGCTGCACAGGCAAGAATTAAAATTATTCAGAACAAAGGCGTACATTAGATCAAATGACAGCAAATATTCAAGGTGGAAAGTCGTATGTATGTATGAGTTATCTCTTTGCTGGCACGGGGTATCTGCAGGTTTCAGCAAGTCGATTTTAAGACTTTTTGAGACCTTTTTAAGACCATTATGGGTGCAATTTAAGACCCATTTCACATCCATTTAAGATCACTATGAATGCAATTTAAGACCTTCTTCTTGTCCAAAAAAGTACTATGGGTATGAAAACTGGAACATCAGTATTGTCATTGCTGCTACATGAGTGACGCTTCATGACCGAGTGTTAAGTCCAGAGCACCTCAGCTTTTAGTGGAGGTGTCGCTTCGAACGCTGTCTGGAGGTCGACTGGAGTTGATGCTCTAGACGTGGAACAAAACTGGTTCTGAATTTGCTGCTGGTTTTTTACAACCCCTTTATGTTTTTCTGACTTGGCATGCGACTCCAAAGACATGATGCCCAATGTTCCAGGTTTCCAAGTTTTCTTACAGAGGGTGCAGAGGGCTTCAAATAGGTTTCCAGGCACGGGCTTCAACCACATGCTAAATCCACCTTAAGTTTGACAAAAGCAATGTCCGTGACGTCACTCCCCTTGACTGCACTTGACATGGGTGTGCTCTGATAAACTCTATCCGGGGAGAACAGCTATTCCCTTTTGGTTCCGCTTTATATTTTTGTCATGGCGTGCTCAAAAACAAAACACTTAAAAGCAAGATAATGCATAATGTTAATGGATTTTTAAGACCTTTTTAACCAGGTTATTGGATTTTAGACTTTATTAGACTTTTAAAGACCCCACAGGAACACTGTAATAATACATAACATCTAATATATCTATATCTATATCAAATAATAAAATAAAACTCCAGTCCGTAGAGACAGACTGTTCATACTGTAGCAAAGACATGGGAAAATGTTGCATTCTGGGAAAGCAGATAGACAAAGCATGACATCTAAACTATGGACACTGCATGTTTCCTGCTGATGGCCATTTAAATTTATCTTTCTGTATTAGCTACTTGGTATTGATGGTGGACTCACTGTATCTAAGGAGTCTGGGTACAGCCTTATACACCACACTGATGAAGGAAAGACTGTATCGGAGGAGAGCTGTTTGATGTGTTTTAATTCTTATGGTCTTAAATAAATAATGTACACTAAGGTGCTTAAGCAATTAAACACTACATATTGTTGTAATGTAGGATCAATCTTACCGACAATACCGACAGCAAAGTACCCCAACAAAGCCAAGATGAAGAGAATACAGCAGAGGATATCTGTGCAGCCCCTGAAGAGAGGAGGAGAGGAGAGGAGAGGAGAGGAGAGGAGAGGAGGAGAGGAGGAGAGGGGAGGAGAGGGGAGGAGAGGAGAGGAGAGGAGAGGAGGAGAGGAGGAGAGGAGAGGAGAGGAGAGGAGAGGAGGAGAGGAGGAGAGGGGAGGAGAGGAGAGGAGAGGAGGAGAGGGGAGGAGAGGAGAGGAGAGGAGAGGAGGAGAGGGGAGGAGAGGAGAGGAGAGGAGAGGAGAGGAGAGGAGGAGAGGGGAGGAGAGGGGAGGAGAGGAGGAGAGGGGAGGAGAGGGGAGGAGAGGAGAGGAGAGGAGAGGAAGAGCGGAGAGGAGGAGCGGAGAGGAGAGGAGAGCAGAGGAGGAGAGGAGGAGAGGAGAGGAGGAGAGGAGGAGAGGAGAGGATGAGAGGAGAGGAGAGGAGGAGAGGAGAGGAGGAGAGGAGAGGAGGAGAGGGGAGGAGGAAGGGAGAGGAGAAGATTATTATTTGTGGCTCGTTCTACAGAAAGAAAAGAATAATGATCAGAGATTGAAACAGACGTCTCACCTGTTGTGAATCGGCCCTTTAAAGTTTGGGTCAAACTTCCTGGACTCCCCTGGGAATAAAAAGAGACAACAAACGAATTTAAAACATTTAACTTCAATATGATGGGACTATAACACATGCATTAAGGAGAGTTAACCAAAAACCTGTGGTTTCACTTCAGGGACTACAAACCACTTTTTGATTGTAAGCTCTCAATGATGAAGATGAAAACTCCTCAACCACCAGCTGCTGGTAAAAAGTTGTTTTTAGCAATTAAACACAATTTAAATCCCTTGGTTGTTGATGATACTGACAATGGAATTAATATCACAATATTAATAGGAATATCTCTGAAATACAGTTATAAATACAGATAAAAGGAAACGGTTAAAACATGTCTAATGTTTTTCTAATTAACCATCGATTAGAATCATTAATTTGGACAATTGAATTTAGTCAAATAAAACACCATGGTGATACTTTCACTGAATAATAATATAACAATATGGAATAATTGTCCGGTCCTGGTTGTGGATGCTCTTTGTTGTCCTTACATTTTGTCCTTGTTGGTCAGTATACTCTGTATATACTGAATACCATAATATAATAAACTAAAATGTGGAGGAGACTCTGCATACTATAAATATCACTGCTGGATTATGAGCACCTTCAACACAGTAATTGTACATGTGTAAAAATAACTATAGTACAATAGATTTGTATGTGACTGAGGCTTTATGGCTAAAATCAACATGTGCCTGTAACTGTAAGGTCTTATAGTTATATATTTATTATTTACTTATTATTTTCAGTATTACAGGAATGTAGTTATTTTAGTATCCAGTGGTACCAAAAAACTAATAGGTCCTCTCACAGCAAACAACTGTTGATGGTTTCCATTGCATAGTCTAGTTTGGGAGGAAGCTGGAGAACCCGGAGAAAACCCACAATAACACAGATTAGTGTGGGTTACTAACACGCAAACTCACTAACATGCAAACTCCACAGAAGGTGGATTTGAACCTTGCTGTGAGGCGACAGTGCTAACCACCGGACCACCATATGGTCACATACAGTACCATATTACTGCACCTTCCCTTTGTGGGTCCCTTTGTTGCATGTCATCCCCCTCTTTCTCACTGCATTTCCTGTCTGTATACAGTATGTGCTGTCACTATGAAATATAAAGGGCAAACTGAGAGAAAAAAAAATTGTTTAACACCTTTTCCATTAGTACTTTTGATGTTCTTATTATGTCATGCGGGTGGCTATATGGCCATTTATGACTGTTTGAAACTGACCTATAAATCAGTGTCACTGCATTGTTTGGACACACTATATTTAAAAGTGAACTTGGAAAAAAATGTTTGTAAATTTGTGTTTAGTTGATTATTTCTTTGTTGTTATAATGCTAATTGTCATTGTATTTTACATCACTGGAAAGCCTATTTATTTACCCTCACAATGATAAGATAAGATAAGATATTCCTTTATTGGTCCCACAGTGGGGAAATTCACACATTACAGCAGCAAAGTGGATAGTGCAATAAAGACAAGAAGCATAGATTTAAAAACAGTATTAATACAATAAAATAAATAGATTAGTATATACATAATAGAAAAAGTAACTAAAGCCAGAAGTATGTCCTTTATATCAATAAATAAGTTTGTTGTGAATGTGACTGTGATTGTGGTTTTACTGGGAGCAGTGCTGGTTGTGGAGTCTAACAGCTGCAGGCAGGAAGGACCTTCTGTAACGCTCCTTCGTACACTTAGGGTGTAGTAGCCTGCCACTGAAGGAGCTCTCCAGAGCTCTGATGGTGTCTCTCATGGGGTGGGAGTCCTTCTCCATCATGGATGACAGCTTAGCCATCGTCCTCCTCTCTCCCACCACCTGCACTGTGTCCAGAGAGCATCCCAGGACAGAGTTGGCCCTTTTGATAATCTTATCCAGCCTCTTCCTGTCTGCAGCTGTGATGCTGCTGCCCCAGCAAACCACTCCATAAAATATGGCTGATGCCACCACGGTGTCATAAAATGTTTTCAGGAGTGTCCCCTGCACTCTAAAAGACCTCAGTCTCCTGAGCAGATACAGTCTGCTCTGGCCTTTTTTATGGAGTTCAGAGGAATTTGTGGTCCACTCCAGTTTAACACCGGTGAACATCCAGGACACCCAGGTATTTATAAGATGTCACCATCTCAATGTCTGATCCCTGGATGTTCACCGGTGTTGGAGGGGTATGAGTTTGCCTGCGGAAATCCACCACCAGCCCGCGTTGATCTGGAGGTGGTTCCGCAGGCACCAGTCCACGAAGTCCTGGGAAAGTTCTCTGTACTCCCCATCGTCCCCATCAGTGATGAGGCCGACGATAGCAGAGTCGTCAGAGAACTTCTGCAGGTGACAGGTTGGTGAGTTGTAGGAGAAGTCTGCAGTGTAGAGCGTGAAGAGGAACGGAGCCAGAACCGTTCCCTGCGGGGCCCCCACACTGCAGACCACCGTGTCTGAAGTGAAGTCCTGTGTCCTCACATACTGTGGGCGGTTTGTGAGGTAGTCTAGTATCCAGGATGTAAGATGGTGATCTACCCCTGATGTCCACCTTGTAAGGATGATTTGTGGGATGAGCAGCACAGCTGATTATGTGGGTAGCGCCCAAGTGAAAATTCTCTGCCAGTGCTAAACGGTGTATTCTCCTGATGGTATTGACTCTTATTTTGAGCTCCAGGTGACAATCAGGCACCACAAGACCAGACCACAGGGTCACAAAGTGATCCATTTCATTCTGTAAAGTCAGCTTTTTCAAAACCAGCAGGGCTCAGTTCAACATTTTTTTCAAAACAAAACTCCTCATCTCTTCTCTGACATGATTTTGACATCAGATAATTTGCTACCTATCAGTGCTGCCAATCAGGCACCGGATTGGCCGCACTGATTGGTGATCATTGTGAGGGTAAATAAACAGGCTTTCCAAGAATGTAAAATACAATGCCAATTAGCACTGTAATAACAGAGAAATCCAGGGTCCCTTGACCTCTGACCTCAAGATATGTGAATGTAAATGGGTTCTCTGGGTACCCACCAGTCTCCCCTTTACAGACATGCCCACTTTATGATAATCACATGCAGTTTGGGGCAAGTCATAGTCAAGTCAGCACACTGACTGTACCATGTTATGATTTGAGCATTTTATTTTTATGCTAAATGTAGTATCTGTGAGGGGACAATTTTTATTTATATTAGAAATTCATTATTTTTTACTTGACAAATCTCCCTTAAGGTACATTTTTAACTAAAAAATGTGATTAATCGTGATTAATTATGGACAATAATGCGATTAATTGTGATTAAATATTTGCATTGATTGATTAATCGCCCCTAATTAATACTTTATTGTTATCTACAGTAGAGGATGTGAATAAGTTCAATGTATGCGTGCACACAAAGATCTCTCTGCATACAGGAGACACACATATAAAAGCGTAAGCCCATGTATTGACAAAGACAGGACATTCTCCTGAACAAAAGGATTCTTCTGCCCGAGTGCCATGCCTAGCAACCCACAACATGGCTCCCTGGTGACGGTGAGCTCCCCGCGGACATCACCAGCCGTCATGGAAACACCTCAGACACGGCTGAGGAGAAGCATCGACCAAGCACACCCCGCCTACAGTGAGGTCGTCTTCAGCTAACACTGTGAGTCATGAATGCGCTCATCGCTCATTTTCAGACTTTTCTAAATCCCATTTTGAAATATGTTTTACACAGGAAATCAGCTAGAAACCGACATCCTCTCGTAAGATAACCAGACTCTGAGCTATTACACATCCTGTCACATTACTGTACGCGTCTGCCACAGACTTCACGATGATTGATGGAGTAGCATTTAACTGTCCTTTAAATGCTCCGTTCCAGACACAAAGTGGGAGTTAGAGGCGAGACCAGCTACTTGCAGGCACTGCCTAGTGCGTCTGCTAACACACATGCACACACTCTGCCCACACATTACAGAGACGCAACTGGCACCTCCACAAATTAAGGCGCCACTGGACTTTGTATTTTAGTTAATAATGCGACTCAAAGTAGACCATTAACATCACAATTAGTGAACACCAGCCATTAGTCAATGCAGCAGCAGTTGAGTAACTTCAACAAGACATCCAGCAACACATGAACCTTCAGTTGATCATAAATCAGACTGTTACTGTACCTTGTCTATCGTATTTTGTCATCCTGTCGTTAATTCTGTCTCAGTTTCTGTCATGGACAGTTTTTATAGATTTCTCTCAGTGCGCTGTGTTGTTTCTTGACGTCTCCTTCCTGTATGAGGTGTTTGTCCTTCAACCTCTGACTCCTTACTTCCTTCTTCTAGTGCATAAAAGCTCTGCCTTCGCCTCCCCTCTCTCTGCGGTCCCTCTCTTGGCTCAGAACTCGTCGGGGGAATTGCAGCAATAACAGCGCTGATGGGGGAATTGAGAGCGGAGCAGCAGAAAGCAACAAAGACTTGTGGCGTCTGCAAGCCTGCTGTGGCCAAAACTGACAAAAGACTAAAATGTTTTACACGTCTGACTATGGGGACATGATCAGGAAATCAAAACAGCCATTTACTCTGGCATCATAACAGTTATTTTAGGCTTCATCACAAGCCCTCTCACAACACAGCACTTGTTTTGCTGTCACTGTACTATAAAACACCACAACTGTGCAGGTTTCCCTTTAACTCTTTCATGGCCTTCCTGGCTTCCTGTTTCAACTTTCAGCTGTATTTTTCAGCTTGTTACAGCAAGCAATGAACAACAGTGAACAAAGATGTCTTGAGATGGTTTCTCACATTGTTAAGACAATGATTTGGTTATGATGCATTGTGTGTCTTGACACATGCGAGGCGGTGAGCTGAACTGTACATCAGAGATAAGACCGTCCTACATGTTCTCTGGTGACACATGACAGTGGTTTGATGGTCTGCCTACTTCTCCCACTGCCATGTGACACACTCTGGCAGCATAGCATGAAATACAATACTAACTACTGGCCTCATACACGTGCCTGTTACATACATACACAGCGCTATGTCCTTGCCCATACAAACACAACCTTGTTCATCCAAAGAAATCCAGTTTCCTTATCCTATATCGGAGCTGAACAGATACTTATATAAACAGTTAAAGTACTTAAAAGTTTGACATTTTCAGATATACGCAAGCTTTTGCAGTTAGATGAGAAGATCAAATCCACTATCAAGAACGTACAGTATATTGCCAAGAAGCGAAAGGAGTTGTAGCTTGTAGCATCAGAGCATTTATTCACTGACAAATAAACTGTACACACATTGTCTTGTACACCTGCGTTCACAGCTATAACGTAACCAACAAACCAAGAAACTCGCTGAAGTTAAGCTGCTGCGGGCACAAAGCCACCGGTAATGCTAGCAGCTAGCAGCTGCTAACGTAGTACAAATACGCTAAAACGTTGTTTTCATCCAAAGTTTAGTTTTTTTGATTACCTGTTTCATATATTCAATGTTTAGATTATGCATTATTTATATTCAATAATAATAATAAAAATATATAAGTGCACTGCAGTGCAGACACAAAATGTAGATTGGAGAGACAGATCATAGGTGTTGTTCAGTAAATGTTTACTGAAGTTGAGAAATTTTGTGTATCATTTGTTATTATTAAGCTGTTATATTTTATCAGATGAAGGAAAGAAAGAAAATCACTCAAACATATCAGCCCCCCAAAAAATCAGCATCATCGGCCATCGGCTAACCTGATTCTCCAGTAAATCAGCATTGGCATCGGCCATAAAAAACCCATATCGGTCAACCTCTAGTTATCGCACCAACTCGTCTGCCTTTACAGACTCGTTGTTTATATTCATACCCATGTGACCGTTGTGTAGTTTATTTATAGCCTAACAATAGCTTTTAACTTCTGGTGACTGCATTTACACTTCAAAAATCATAAAAGTAGTGTTCATTTGTGACGATTATCGTGCAAGATCCTGTAAGTATCATAAATGTTTGCTTGACACAGAGCTTATTTTCTGCATTAATCCAAATCCCAATGGAAAAATCCCATTGGCTTTATGTTGAGGGAATTCAGGGCGATATTAACTTCCTGGTTGGCTTGCAAAACTATATCATCCCTGGAGCACTCTATTATTGAGATATTATTTTTAACCACACTAATTCTGACCAAAAATGGATTGCTGATGTGTTGAGTGTTCTGGCTGCAGTTAGAAACTAGGTTACCAGTTTTTTGCAGCGTATTTATATTAAAAAGTTTAAAGGTTTTGCTGTTGCTGTTTGGTCTTACTCCCCTCCCTGCCATCACTTTGTGTGTATACATTTCCTCTTTCTCTTCACTGAAGAGGATAAACATTGTTTTGCCATCACCCTTTCATTGGCAGGACCATCTGCTAATGTGAGAGACACAGCTCCATTAGAGCTGTGGGAACAGACAGCTCTTTGCCCGCTTTGTGCCATAAAACAATCTCTGATTGTGCTGAAAAGCATTCCAGCACATTTGTTGTGTAAATGCTGCCAAATATCTCGTCTAATATTCTTGTCTGTTTATGTAAAAATTGAAAAAAATTGATGGTGTTAGTGGTTTACTAGTCCCGGTCTCAGCAGATTTAGTGACCTTATAAGCAGAGATTTAAAAAATAAACAGTAAATGTTGCAGATGTTTTTTTTCTCATTTGGGTAGCCTGGGTCCCTCAGGTAGGTCATGGCCAACAGGGCTTTGTATTAGCAAGAATCTGGCAATATGATATGTATCACATAATATCATGATATATGTTTTACACCCCTAATGGCCAACTCCAGGGACCCTGATGCTGGAAACCCACAGTGCCTGCCAGACAATCAGTCTACATTCAGGTCCGTAAGGATTTTAAGCCACCTGCCACACCTTCCTGATCTAAACAGTATTTTTAAAAAATCATTAAATATTTTTAAAAAATTGAATGGAGACAATAATAAAAGTTGAGTAATACGTTCTCTGCTTCTGCTGACCAGACGACAGTCATGATTGTTGTGTGTGTGTGTGTGTGTGTGTGTGTGTGTGTGTGTGTGTGTGTGTTAAAGGAAGTGATGATGTCATGACTGATATGATTCACTAATGGGCCCAGAGGGGTTATCAGATGAACTCTTCCCTGGCTACCTTAATGGGTTAGTGGCCAATGTGGTTGTGCCAGTGTGTGTGTGTGTGTGTGTGTGTGTGTGTGTGTGTGTGTGTGCGCGCGCGCGAACGGACTGTCCGTGCAAGGAGACATCATGAGTACATTTCATCTCCTTCGCTCTTATTCCTGACTACCGT
The DNA here is from genome assembly GCA_947000775.1 of Pterois miles. Lineage (NCBI taxonomy): Eukaryota > Metazoa > Chordata > Actinopteri > Perciformes > Scorpaenidae > Pterois > Pterois miles. The sequence continues at coordinate 822,380 of CAMQGK010000253.1, forward strand.
ATGTGCCACTGTTCTACTGTAGCTTACTGCTTCAAAAAAAACTCCCCTTTGACAGCTACTAATGAGGACTTTGGCCTACATACTCTTAAAGGGAAAGGAGGAAACACGCATTGAAGTCTCTCTTTGTAGAGCCAAGCACTTAAAAACTGACAACCACTGGCTCAGATCACTGCCTCGCTCTACTCCTCACAGAAACTACTTGGATCAAACAGCAACAGTTGGTCTGATTTTCCCAAAGCAACAGTCCAAATGGCAAGCGCTCATTGTGAGACATTTAGCATCTCTGTTTATGCTCATGCATGTGTTTTACCAAATACCTCAATACCGATACTGGGATGATTGTAAGGTTGACTATTGGTGCTTTCACAAAAAAGTTACACAATGATATTTTTTATAAATAATCATGAGTAATGTGGATATAATGACTACCTGGGTAAAGGCAAATAATAGAACCGTCTGATAAGTTTAGAAAATTACATCACTTTACTGTAATGCAGCCTGTAAAACCAGGAAAAGACAGTATTTATGCCGTGTTATGATACAAATTTAAGGCAATATCTAGTCCCATATCATGATATCAAAATAATATCGACATACTGCCAAGCCCTAGTGTGTGGTAATGCATTTGTGTTTACTAGCTTAATATTGACTGGAAGCCTCCTGACTGTGTCTGCTGAGTGGGTAGAGCAGGCAAGGCTGAACATAGTCCTGGCGGTGCAGGCTGCAGCCTGCCTGCCTGCAAGCACACCGGCCTTGACTGAGGGAAAATGTAGTAGCTAACAGTAGTAGGCAACCAGGGAGTGCTCACAGGCCAAACTCTGCAAATAAAAACTGGGAGCTGGAATTTGCATTGTGTGTGTTTGTATCGTATAAACCTTTAACCCCAGTTTAAAGGGGCTGTGGTTTTTGACCTTTTAGCCTTCATGGGGGAGGAGAGCTGAAGAAAAAGAGTTGTTGTTGTAAAGGGAAAGCAACAAGGAAATGCTCCACAGTGGGAGCTGTATGGATTGACTGGAGAGGATGTGCGTTTAACATGTTGGGCGTGGGTGGTTGGGAGTATCTTACACTGTCGAGGAAGGAATAACAATCAGACAGCATTAGTGTGTGTCGTCTTCCCAATTAAATCCCAGTGTGAAGGCTGCGGTTTGCTGTAGAGCTACGGCCATCCTCCCATGTAACAACACTGACAGGGGGTATTAAAGCAAAAATAACACCGGTTACAAAAACTTCATGACTCAACAGTTCATATGAACAACACCCCAGCCCAGACACAAGAAGGCCACGCCAGGCTGCCATGGGCCCTAAGTTGAGAAAACGTATGTGTGACACACATAATAATCGTGAGTGAGTCACGTCTTTGGCTGGTACTCTATACAGGATGGATTTTCCATAAAATGTGCATGTTAAAAAAAAAATCACTGAAAATCAGTGAAGTGAGAGAAAACTGTGTGTGTGTCTACAAAATGTTTTTTGAGCCCAGAGGAAACCAAACCCGGCCTGTGTTTGTGTTTTCTTGTAGTACAGAATAACCTGAAGATGAAGCTAATTTAATATAAAGCCATCAAAACAGGCCTTGTTTGAATGGATGGCAACCTACTTTTCTTTATCAGCCTGTTTTATCAGTAACGTTAAGCCATATTGCAACAATAAAGCTTGAGGTGCAAAGGCTAGTTTTGGTGTCACTGGAAGCTGTATGTGTGATTTGCAGTGCAGGCTGTTAAAATGTGGCAAAGCAGCTAAATACAACCAGCCATTTACAGTATGTTCCTTCATTCACTGTGTGTTGTCAAATGAAAAATTAAAGACTGACTCTGTGGCAGTTTTCTGGGATCAAAGATGTGAACTCCTCGGCTGTGGAGGCTGAGGATGACTTCAGATCTGCATGAGGTCCACACCCATCCATCCCTTGCAGTCATTGTTTCCATTCCTTCGCCCGTTTAGAAATCAAAGACCGGGGTGAAGACAGTAACATAACGCTGCTCTTACCGTATTTAGGGTCCGGGTTTTTTTCCTCCAGCTCCATTGGTACTCACTGCTCGGCTCCTCGCTGCTGTTCAGACGTTAGACAGGACAGTTACCATGGAAATGTCGAGGGAAAAAAACATCAATATCAGCAGCCGACCGCTTCAGATTCAGCTACAGCAACAGAGACCATCCCAAACCCAACTGAAACACGGCGCATTCCAGGCTAACGGAGAGCACAGGCAGCCAATCGCAGAGCACAGCCTGGTGACTGACAGCTGCCACAGCCAATCAGAGTGCGCCTGAGCGGGACAAAAACAGTTGGCTTGCCGCTACTTCAGTGGAATGTGTGGAGAGCAAATGTGTTTCTGCAATGGACATAATTCATTTAGACAGACGTTTAAAATGTCCTCTTCATGATTAATATTGAACCAGAGCGTTACATGTACGTTTCTTATTCCTGTGTGGGCGTGTGAGAGAAAGTACACCCAGTAAATACAAGAGCACAGCAGTGGTGAAAAATAAAGTAGGCAACATTAACTCAACTGTAGGCCTACAATATGCCACTTCATACTTTGAGCTATACTCCACTCTATGTATGACAACTTTAGTTACAGTTACTGTGCCAATTAAGGGTTTTAATCATCACAAATTATATAACTTAATGCATCACCAGTACTTACTGACTTTCAGTACTTTTTACTGATTATACTCCTGTATAATATTTTAAATGTAGGACTATTACTTATTGGAGTTTTTTATAATGTGGGATTGATAGCCTGCATTTATTTTTAAAGGGGCTCTATGTAAGAATCTGAAGTTGCTTGTTAACAGTGACGCCTGTGGTCGTTGAGTCAATGACAGTCAGTCCTAGGGCGGTTGCTGTTGCTCGCGCCTGTGCTGATGCTACGTAGACGAGCGAGCATCAGTCAAAAGTGAGGCGACACAAACCAGACTCAACATGATTAACAGACACCATGTTGATTAAAGTTAGCAACATTAGCCAGCTAAAACAACAATATCACTATATATTTCACATGCTTTGGCAGTAACGTTAGCTTAGTCGAAAAAAAGCAGTATACAGGCTGATAAACATGAAGTTAAAAGACGGTCCTCATTTTTGAGATCAGATTACAACGTGTTCACAAATTGGCAATAATAAAAGTGTAAAAATAGAAATAGTAGCCTTCACTACTCTGAGGAACAAACTATTACTTATTCTATATAACTTATGACATGAGACTAATTAAAAAGTTGTCATGGCAGAGAAATGACTGACTCTTTGTGCTGCTCCACTCAGTTCTTATAGACTCAAAACAGCAACTATGTGGTGCACAGAAACAAAAATCAGCCTCCATAACATTCCTACAAAAATGAAAATTCCTCTGACAGACAAACATTTACGGGAGACTATCTCATGTCTTTAAACGACTCACTTAGCTGGAAGATGAACTGTGACAGCAGGTGGCTGCTCCGCCCTCTGACCACATCAGTGTTGCGTAGGCCGTTAATAATTTAAAGGTATGAAATGTTATCAGGTTTCTTAAAGGTCTTATGGATAACATTTTTAGGTGGACAATTATTTTAAAAAACAAACCAATATTGTACCAAATAAAAGTATGGCTTTTCCTGAAAAACATGATTGTGAATTAATCATTTCAAAATTTCTGGCAGGTTCAAAATTAATATTTTGCTTATATATAGATATCTGATGTTTGGTTCCCACTTCTAACAAGGCTTGTGAGCTAACAGCATAACGGAGTTGGTGTCACATGGTATCTGGGTCCAGTTAGTGTGGAAAAAAAAAAAAAGATAAATGGCTGAGATTGAGGGTAAGTGCCTGGCAACCACTTGTTGTGAAGTAAATGCAATGAACCAGGGGAGGGAGAATGAGACATTGAGTGGCTGAATGTTATTAATGTTATTTATAGCACCTTTAAGAAAATCCTGAGAGCATATTACACAACTAAAATATCAGATAATGTGTAAAAGAAACAATTAAATAGCCTACATGTACCAAGCTTCCTGGTAACAGTTGTCAATTGATATAATATAATAATTCATTTTAATTGGATTATCTTTTATCCAGAAAAAATACTCTCAACAGTTGGTTACATTTTAAAAGGTCTGATGGTCACAATTTCAAAACATTGGTCTGTGACAGCTTTTAGTGGGCATTTGTCTTTTGTTTTTCCCATCTTATAGAACTTATTTTTTGTTTTTGTTTCCTATGTTAATCTGAAATACTTTATTGATCTCTGGGGGTTGCTCTTATATAAACAGAAATAAAGGTAAGAAAATAGAAATAAAGGAGTATGTAACATGTAAATTATGTACGTTACATAATGCCACAATATAAACACAATATATGTAAAGAAATATTCGTAGAGTAAAATTACAAATAAGAAATGTGTAACAAGTACAAATGTTTACATATATAACTATTACCTACATTTTCCTCACAATATTAGCACATCAGGGACAAACAGCCCTAACAACAACATTAAGATTATAGATATGATGATTAATGATATAGGTTTTGTTGTATTAGTCTGTCAGCTGTCACTTACTTATGAAAGTTGGGGTCATTCAGGCCTCCATTCTCTACGTCTCCTTATTTTAGCAGCCAATGAGCGGGGAGGGCGTGGGCCGACACCCTCCACACACATCCCGTCCACTCGGCAATCCACATGCGCCATTTTGAGTGTGACAATACTTTACAAATTCAATTCACCCACCTACTAGAACTTAATACAGCTCGCAACGCGCGATACAGGAAGCAGCGTCCAAACCCCCTCTACAGGCAAACTCCCCGAGTGTTTTAAATATAATTATATATACACTCACATACGCAGCCCAACGTGGGTTACATAACCTCCACGCGTTGCACAACATACAGCACTTCGTGCATTGTCTTCAGTGTGTTCTGCCTCAACTGTCATGGCGGACCGGAGCTCCCATGTTTGACGTTACGTATCCGTGTGACGTAGCCACCGGTGAAATGTTATTTAAGCAACTTTTATAGGCTCAACCTCACCGCCGAAAAGTCACCGAATCATCAGATAAACCCGCCGGGAGGGAAAAAGGTAACTTTACAGTACATTTGGCTGTTTAGAGGTTTCCTAAAAAATAAAAGTAACTGAACGTTGTTTTATGGAGAAGTTAATGTAGGATTCAGGGTGTTGTTCACAAAGGGACATCATGCTACTTTGCTCTGAATAACATTATAAACAGGCTGCAGTTTGATTTTTCTTAATGAGAAAACATTTTAAATAGTATTCTAACCTATGTGCCTAGTGACCCAAACCACTATCTACTACTACTACTAATCCTGCATGGAGTGCTAATAATGCAGTAATAATAATTAATGCTCAAACGCAAAAAATGTGTTTATGGATCTACAAAAAATCACTGTACATTGATAATTAATGTTATGTATTGTTTGTATTATATTTTGACAAAAGTGCCAGATTTTCACATGTCTGGCAACCCAACCTACAGCACTGTTACATACTGTATGTGACTGTGAAATGTGCTGCACCCAAGGACATTCACACCTCTGTATACCTGCATTTATATATTGTTGACACTGAACTTTTTAGGTCACTTTTAACCATGTTTACTATCTTGTTTATGTTTATTATTTTATAGATTTCTTTACATTCTGGTATATTTTATCTGGTACTTTGTTTATTCAGCTATTAATAATGTCTTGTACTTATTGTACACTTCCTGGGAGTGTGACGCAACACTATTTCACTATACACATGTGTATGCCTATGATGTTACAAATAAAATCTCTTGAATCTCTCACTCTGGTTATAGATAGTAAAAATAATACAACCTTAATATAAGTTTGCCTCTTAATTTAGTAGACACATGGCTCTCAGAGGTGCTGTCACCCGTCTGCTCTCCACCAGCCAAAAATGTGCTGCCGTCACTGCGTCCAGAGCTCAGGGAACAGCTGCTACAGCAGTTAAAGGTACATTTGAAATTATTTATTTATTGTTTAATATCTCCCTCTTTGTTTTTGTCCAAATGAAAAACTCAGTGAAAACAGATATAAGTTGTTTGATTTTGTGTAAGATGATGTGTAATACACAGGATTCAACACTTTTATGTTTCTTCTTCTAGATGCTGAAGAGACCAAAAAGCCGGCGAAGGCACGTAAGTGAAGTTTTAATGCCTGGTCTGTCCAGATTCCTTCACACGTTCCAGTGTCACATGTCAGTGACTGTGACATAACCGCTGCATGTGCCTGTGTACATGTTTTGACCCTCAGCCAAGGTGCCGTTCAACTGGCGGGACGCCCTGAATCTGGAGGGTCAGCTGACAGAGGAGGAGATCATGATCCGGGACTCCTTCCGTGACTACTGCCAGGAAAAGCTCATGCCCCGCATCCTCATGGCCAACAGACATGAACGTAAGCACAGCGCACATCCATGATTGTAGCATACAGAGGGATTATGTCTGTGTTAGACTATATGGACGAACTTCATGTCTATGCATATTCAGGTTTCAGCTTCTTTCCCACTTCTCAAGTTGCAAGCTGTTATTTTCTGATAAATATTTGATTGTCAGTTTCTATTTCACCAGATTTCCACCGTGAGATTGTCTCTGAGATGGGAGAGCTGGGTGTCTTAGGTCCAACTATTAAAGGTAAACACAGTGATTATTATGTCCTACAGAACATAAAAGTAATTGCAGCCTTTGTTTAAATGACAGTATCTTTGTTTGCATTATTTATTTATGAGCCTTTCCGTGTGTTTTCTGTATGTTCAGATGAAGATTGCACTGTGTATTATTTACCTTGCAGGGTACGGTTGTGCGGGCACTAGTTATGTTGCGTATGGCTTGATTGCTAGAGAGGTTGAGAGAGTGGACAGCGGGTATCGGTCAGTGATGAGCGTCCAGTCTTCACTGGTCATGCACCCTATCAATGCTTACGGCACAGAGGCCCAGAAGGAAAAGTACCTTCCCCGGCTTGGTGAGAGTGACATTCTCTGCCTTTTGTACATGACATTTTAAAAATGGCAAATGACGATCTCAAGATCATCCCTTGCGTTTTCATTTGTCTCGCAGCTCGTGGAGAAATCCTGGGCTGCTTTGGCTTGACGGAGCCCAACCACGGTAGTGATCCCAGCAGTATGGAGACCAAGGCCAAATACAACCCATCCAGTGGTACCTTCACCATCAGTGGAGCCAAGACCTGGTAGGCAGACAGACGCATGCAAGAAGCACTGGCTTTCCGGATGAGGAGTGTTTACCAAAGCTCTCTGTTGACTAACATGAAGATACTGAGGCCACTGAGGCCACACAGTGATTTGTGCTTTAGTTCAGTGCTTCCCAGCCTATTTTCCTTAAAGTCCCCCCTACTTATGTGTAAGAAAAGCTTAGCCCCTCGACATCATCACCTAAATCCTCAATTTGAATAAGCTGATTCAGTGTATAAAATGAGTTAGTCTTTTTTTATTAAATCAACTTTCTGATTTTGTTAATGAATAGAACTTGTTAGTTTTGTCAACATAAAGTGATGACGTCGTAACAGATTCGCCAAATGAATGCAGAGACATAGTATGAACTTTTTTTGCAACGACTTACTTAATTTACTATATTAGTATTTGAGCCTGTGGTTAAAGAATTTAAGATAAGATAAGATGAACCTTTATTAATCCCCGTAGGGAAATTCAGTTTTTACACTCTGTTGTTAATTTCACACAGTACACATACATGCATTAATGGAGAGATGTCAGAGTGAGTATATATATATATATATATATATATATATATATATATATATATATATATATATTCAGACTTTTTTATAAATTATCCATTAACTGTATTATTTTGATATTTGTTATACATGAGCAAATCAAATTTTGACAACCTCAGAGCAGACAATTCCTGAGGCACCCCCTGCGACCTTTGGCGCCCTCCTCAAGGGGGCCTGGATCCCAGGTGGGGAACCACTGCTTTGGTCTCATTGATGTGGAAAAAAAAAAAGAAAAAATCAAACTGATCAACTAAGCAAAACCCATAGAGAAGAGGTAAGTATATGGCATCAAAGTAAACAACAATTTACTGTACTACTGATGTTACAGTCACATTTTACTTTGCTGCTGCTGTAAAGAAAAGGGAAAATTCATTCTGTCGCCTTAAGTTTCGGACTATAAGGTAGATTTAATATACACTCCTGTTAACTGCCTACTACTGGGGACTTAAATTAATGTGTGTCACACATGGAGGTCTGGTGTTAAATGGTGGAGATGAAATGAAACTGTGTCTTTCTCTTTGTATGTACTGTATACTTAAATGTGTAATCATTCAGTTAATGCTGCTCTTGTTCATCACTCTCCTTCCTCTGCTAGGATCACAAATTCTCCCGTGGCAGACATCGCAGTGGTGTGGGCCAAGTGTGAAGATGGCAAAGTGCGGGGTTTCATCTTGGAGCGTGGAATGAAGGGTTTCGCCACCCCCAAGATTGAGGGCAAGTTCTCGCTGAGGGCATCCGCCACTGGTATGATCCTTATGGATGAAGTGGAAGTTCCCCAGGAGAACCTACTGCCCAATGTCTCTGGTCTGGCTGTAAGTGGTTGCTCTCTTATAGCTAGTTCACACTGCACGACTTTAGCCCTGATTTTCTGCTACCCGTCAGCTCCCAGACAAAAGCCCCAGATTAGAGGGGAGACGGCACTGGCTCATTGCTCTCACATAGGCATTCAAGTATCTTGTGTGAACTGCTCAAAGACACAAGCCGAGAGGCTCGCCGATGCCTCGATAACACATTCCAGATATCTAGCGTGCTAAATAACTGGACCTGTCAGGGACTTCAGCCATGAGATACAGCCAATGAGAGTGCAGGACAAGGTTGAGGGGAAACCTGGGGGAGGAGGGGTTGTCTGTAACAGTAGGAACTTACTGTACGTGCTGCATGTGGAACATGGAGCAAAGTTCTTGTTGCACTTGGATGAATAAATAGTAAAAACAGACGTGGAAACTGGTGGAAACAGGCTGTTTTGTGAACACGTGCCAGTCTTATACATGGTATCACGTCATTTACCATGTATTTCTTGTCTGTTTTTGCAACAAAACATAGTTTGGAGACCTAATCGGGGGTTCCTCCTGGTGAAAGATCTTGTATTGTGTGACTCCCGTCTACACTCAGTCACGCAGTGTGAAAACTTTAAGACTCATGATAACAAGACCACAAGTTGTGTAGTGGGAACTCTACTGCGATCTGATGACTTTGAAGGACTTGTAGTGTGAACTTTAGATTAAACTCATCTGCAACAAAACCAAATATATTTTACTGAAATATTTCAACATTGCTGATACCACTGTTTTTGCTAATATCTAGCTTTTCTTTTGTTGTTGAACTTTTCTCCCAGGGTCCCTTTGGCTGTCTGAACAATGCCCGGTACGGCATTGCGTGGGGAGCTCTGGGAGCTGCTGAATTCTGCTTCCACGCTGCCCGACAGTACACTCTGGACAGGTATGACGCTCTGTCTGCAGTGTGTGTTCACTAAAGTTAAGGTCAGAGGACTTAACAGGTGTAACACAATCCAGCTACAGTGAAGAAAGTGTCAACATTAGCATTTCCATGCTGTGTGTATTCAGACTGTCTCCTCGCGTAATGCTGGCCTCAGCTTTTTTTAGAGAAGGATTGGTTTTCATGTCTTTCTGCCCTCCAATCAGAATCCAGTTTGGGGTGCCGCTGGCCAGGAACCAGCTGATGCAGAAGAAAATGGCTGACATGCTGACAGAGATCACCCTTGGGCTCCAGTCATGTCTGGCCCTGGGAAGACTTATTGATGAGAAGATGTAAGATGAACTCCGTCTGTTTGTTTTGGCCTCTTTTAGCTGCAGGTGCACTCTTCTACTAAAAAAAAGGTTTTCCTTTAATGTGCTTGTTTTTATCCTAACAGGGCAGCACCAGAGATGATCTCCTTGTTGAAGAGGAATAGCTGTGGCAAGGCTTTGGATATTGCCAGACAAGCCAGAGACATGCTGGGAGGAAATGGCATCGCTGATGAGTACCACATAATCCGTCACGTCATGAACTTGGAGGCTGTCAACACATACGAGGGTAGGGATGCACTAGAGGACACATCTCGTCCTCATTTTTAACATCAAGTACAAACAGAAGGCAATTTTGAAGTGAAAAAGGATTTCACACTTTATCTGCAATTATGTAAATCTACCAGCAGAGGGCAGCAGAGTATAGATTATTACAGTTTGATTGAGAGATGCACTTATATCCAATTTTTATCAACTTTATACAAAGCATGTGGTTAAAACGAATATAAATAAGCTATTTAAATTTAACCAGATTACTGTAAAAAAACCCAACTTAAGATGTGTATTCTCATACTTAAAGAGCTAACAACCTTTGACTTTTTGTGTCAAAACAACGTTTAACATTTTTCTTTTGTCATTGTTGTTTATAGGAACTCATGACATTCATGCCCTGATCCTGGGCAGAGCCATCACTGGACTGCAGTCCTTCACTGTTGGAAAGTAAAGGTTGAAATGGACTTGATGTGGATTAGTGCTGTACTACCTGACTCTCACTGGGCATTGTGTAGAAACTAGAGGTGTCGACGTTAATGCAATAATATCACCTTATTGCAAATTGTTTTTATAGCCACAAATTTCTTTAATATATTAACGCAACTTGTGATATTTAGGTTTTTGGTTGTCAGTTGTAAAGCTTGAATGAAGATACTGGCATCGCTGGTACCAACCATGTTATACTAGCTTGTCTAAATAATGCTCCAAACTTACGCTTAAACTGTCTTGGCCTTTTTCAAAGGGGTCCCTTGACCTCGTGACCTCAAGATACATTAATGAAAATGGGTTCTTTGTGTACCCACGAGTCTCCCCTTTACAGACATGCCCACTTTATGATAATCATAAGCAGTTTTGGGGAAGTCATAGTCAAGTCAGCTCATTTGCACACTGACAGCTGTATTTTAAACTAAATGCAGTACCTGTGAGGGTTTCTGGACAATATTTGTCATTGTTTTGTGTTGTTAATTGATTTCCAATAACAAATACTTACATTTACATAAGGAAGCATATTTGCCCACTCCCATGTTGATAAGAGTAATAAATACTTGACAGATCTCCCTTTAAGGTACAGTTTGATCAGATAAAAAATGTGTGATTAATTGTGATTAACTATGGGCATTCATGCATTTAAACACACCTAAATATTTGAATCGACGGACAGCCCCAAAAGAAACATGGAAGTGCACTTAATTTTCCTCATATGCCTGGTGGGATGAATCACAAATACCTCATTACATTTATAGGTTTTCAAACTGGTCATATGAGACGTCTATTACTGCCTCAGTTTGGTGAATATGTTAAGTTAACCTAATTAAGCATTGGGTCCAATTGTGATGACATTTGTACACTTGAGTAGGTATGGTGCATGTAAGAATTGTGGTATTATGAGCTGGTGTATTTTGTGATAATTAGATACTATGTAAATAAATGGCTTTGATTGATATGGGTGAGTGTAGCCGAGATCCAGCATGTACAGATCCCTTGATACAGACCTGTGCCCAATTTAAACTATATTTTGTCATTTTACAGTATCATTCAGTATGTAAGTTACTGTAGGTGTGAAGAACTGCATTGTCTGAGCTGACGGTGTAAAATGCTAACTCCTGAGAGACAAATGATGTGGTTTGTTTTGCTCTTGTTGGTTTTATTTATTGAATCAACAGATACTGAAATTGTACATATATAAAACATGGATTCAACTTTTGTTTTTGTATTATGTGACATAACCTGTCAAATAACTGTTCATAACCTGAACTACTGTCCTAACAACAAAGACAGTCTGCAGCGTATTCTTGGAAAAAGAGGAAGAATAAAGATGAAGCCAAAAGGAATAACGTCATTCACTCCAGCATCTGGAAGTCAACTACGCTGAATACTCAATGTAATAAACAAAAAAACACATTAACTCAGAACTAGTTAAAAATAACACAGACAGCAGAACAGTAAGTACTTACTTACTGCTAATAATAAATATTTACGCATACTAGGTTATAAGGGTTCTGGTGTCTGACTAATGGCCAGTCCCTCTCTGAGACTTGCCAGCGCCCATTTAGCCTCCATGAGTTCATTATTGAGCTTAGTGCATCTCTCCAGCACCTCTGACAACTCCTGCAGCTTCACCTGCATCTCATTGCTGTTTTTTTCGTAGACAATGTACATGTGCTCCTTCATCTGTTGACACATCTCCGTCACCTAGGGAATGTGAGGTTAAAAAAAAAATCTGTCCATTGACCAGAAAATAACATTTGAGGACAGGGAAGGTGCAAGACTAATGTGTTCTCATCCCAACTCGTCATATACTGACGCTTTGTCAGAACCCTCACATCACTTTTCTGTAGCAAAACACACATGCTTAATGAGCCCTCGCGGTCACTTTATGGTTGCAGGAAATGCACCTAATGTTGTGAAGTAAACAAAAACACATGGTTAGGCTTAAATCTACTACCTTTGTACCATGAAAATGACACTGAATGTTGTGAACAGGATATGAACGAACAGCTGATTGCAACATGACACATGGGACACAAACTGCTGTCTCCTGGATGAAAGCCTTGTCTTTGTTGGACCCGTCCACCTACCGTCCTGCCAAGTCTTGCGTGTCTTTTCTTACTCTTAAAGCTACGTCACCACACTCCCAGTGTCCTTTCCCTTAGCTTTTAATATTGACACGGATCAGTTTACATGGTAGTTAATGGAAAGCCCTGTGCGTCTCATACTGACGATGAGCATCGGTATCTAACGCTGACGGCCATAACAGAACATCGGTATTTGACGCCCTGGGAATGAGAACGGGCTGGAGCAACAGAGTAAAAGTATACAGGTATTATTAGAAAAGCAGTGGACAAAATCACTATACAGAGCATGAGCAGAAGCATGACATAAGTTTTTTACCTTCACCACTAACTTTTCCTGGAAGCTGTCCAGCACTTTCTGGTCTCTTGTGCGGCTGTCATTTATCTTTTCCACCAGTTCCTGAGCTCTCCTGCTGATATCATCTATGCTTGAGCTACAAAAGATATTGACATACCTGCAGGTTGAATGTGACTTTAACCCAAAAGGGTTTCATTCATTTATTCATTGAGGAACAACGTGGATTGAACTGTATAGGTAATGCTGTACCTGTTTTCCTGCTCTTGACTCTTGGTCATGCTCATGCTTGAGGACTTCCCTCTTGATGAGTCTGTGTCTTCTGTCTGTATTGTCATGGACAATGAAAAAACATCTCAATCATCACCAAGTGGCTGACTGTAAACATTTACTGTACAAGTATGATTTCACAGATCCCCAAAACAGTCCCTATAATACTGTTTTTAAATGTTGTGAGAACAAAATAATACCTTTAGGAAAACCTGGGTCTATTTTCCATTTCAATCATAACGACAGCTATTTATGGTTGAAACATTACATTGTACTTGCATTTTAAAAATACCATATTTGGGGACTCCTACGTGTGATATGATAACTTACCATCTGTGAATCTCCGTGTCCGCTCTTGGGAGTTGACTGTAAGTTGGATGGTAGGTCATCAAAGAAAAAAATCCATGTTGGTTTGTTTGACTCTGCAAGGCTGAATATGAATTTAATAAAACAAAGACACACCTGTTAAAAATACACAAATAATGTTAGTGAAGAAATAGAAATAACGTTATCCATATCTGAGTATGATGTAACGTTAGTAAAAGCTGAGATTCTCACTACAGCTAACGTCAGCTAACAGTCTCCTTTAGCTTTAGCTAACAGTCTCTTTTAGCCTTAGCTAACAGTCTCTTTTAGCCTTAGCTAACAGTCTCTTTTAGCTTAAGATAACAGTTTCTTTTATCTTTAGCTAACAGTCTCCTTTAGCTTTAGCTAACAGTCTCTTTTAGCCTTAGCTAACAGTCTCTTTTAGCCTTAGCTAACAGTCTCTTTTAGCTTAAGATAACAGTTTCTTTTATCTTTAGCTAACAGTCTCCTTTAGCTTTAGCTAACAGTCTCTTTTAGCCTTAGCTAACAGTCTCCTTTAGTTTAAGACAACAGTTTCTTTTACCTTTAGCTAACAGTCTCCTTTAGCTTTAGCTAACAGTCTCTTTTAGCTTAAGATAACAGTTTCTTTTACCTTTAGCTAACAGTCTCTTTTAGCTTAAGATAACAGTTTCTTTTACCTTTAGCTAACAGTCTCCTTTAGCTTTAGCTAACAGTCTCTTTTAGCCTTAGCTAACAGTCTCCTTTAGTTTAAGATAACAGTCCCCTTTACCTTTAGCTATCCGCTTTGGGTTGTAAAACATAACTTAACAGTTACCTGTAGCTTCAAACTTACAAACTACATAATTAATATAGTTAGTTATAGTATGTTTCAAACAAATGCTCATAATGTTACCTTCAGAAATAGGTTAGCATTAGCTAGCTGCACTCACTAGCATTAGCTGTCACTGGTGTACCATGCTTATACTGTTAAAACTATATATATATATAGACTGTATGTAATATCTCTAGATAGCTGCAGTAATGTTCTATAGGTAAAATGATGTCCTCACCTGGTTAGCAGCAGTGGAAGAAGTAAAGTATTAACATTTACAAAGTAGCAGAACAAAACCTGCAAAACCTCAAAATTGTCAGCTCTCAGGTTGCTTTCCACCACCGTTCCCACCAGTTCAATATATGTATTTATGTATTTGTAAAAATGTTTATTGGTTTTCAGTTTTACAGATAAGTTCAATGCAAATGACAAAGTGCACAAAAGGACAAAAACTAATAAAATAATTTGCCAATTAAATAACAAAAAACAAACAAAAAACACACAATGAGAAAAAAATAAATAAAATTAAACAGGAAAATTACCTTTACAAAAGGGGTTCAAGTTTGTCAAATTTGTATGGTGTATCCAAAATTAATGTCAATGACTGTAGGTCTGCAAATTACTTAAGAGGAGATTTAAAGTTCAGGCTCGGCATAGATCAGGAAGGGACGCCACATTTTCTCAAATTAGTCGGCAGGGCCACGAAGCATAAACCTGAGTTTCTCTAGTTTTAAGTGCTGTACGACATATGTCACCATAAAATGCAGCTGCAAGGTCTATTTATTTATTTATTTTCGATGACATCAAAACAACAAGTTTCTTAGCAGAGATAAAGTTTTTCGCTTAACTTTGTGTGTGAGATTGTGTGTGTATGTTTGGGTGTAATGTGTGTGAGCATTATGGGGAGGAAAGCCCACACTGTGGATTAAGTAATCTGTGCGGGTGGGGATGGGGATGGGGGGAATAGATTGATAGTTGCTGTGATTGGAAGTGTAATCCCCTCCCATCCTCTCGCTGTCTCCGCCCACAGTCTGGATTATTTCACCAGAGAGGACACAGCACACAGCAGAGAGGCACGGAGACTGCCTGAGATGTCCTGATGTCTGGTTGAGATAAACTGACAACATGATACGAATAATAACAGAAACATGTTGGTGAAACGGCACTGCAAAGATCCAGATGTGTTCAATCTGGAAGCTGCAACAACTTGGTCTTGACAGGTGGGTGATTTTATTCACTGGCCTTTCTTCGTATTGGTTAAGTACCTTATATTAAAGTCACTTTTATGATAAAATATTTATAATATCGCAATTTTATTTTCAAGTTTGACTCTGTCTCTCATTTGCATTTCAGGGAGATATACATCAGCAAGTGGATGAATCTAATTGGGAGCATTTTCACTTTGAATATAATGAAATAACTTCTAAACTACTTATTGGATGAAGTGGAGGCTCTTATCCTGGGAATATGGACAACTTTAACATTACAGATGAAGGCAGATTTTCATTCCAGTACTTGGTTCAAAATATGGAGCCTCTGTACAAGGAGTACAGGCCTCCATCCAGGGACCTCATCCAACTACCTAAATCTGTCCTCTACCTCCTGGTGGCCGCTCTGGTCGTGGTCGCTGTGGCCTACGCTATCGTGGGTCACCTCATCAAAGACCTCATGCTGGATATAACAGGTACTCAAGTCTATTAAAAGTGGCTGTCTCATGTTCATTGAACATTAGTTGTATACCACAGCTCCCCTTGATATTTATATAAGTTTGTCTTGTGCAGTTCAAGGTTCTTTATTTGTCATATGAAAGGTCTCAGGTTCCTTCAACACTGCTCATAAATATATATACAAAAGAGGGGCAATTAAAAGTAAAAGCTAAATGATAATCTAAGGTATAAAATTGTGCAGTTAAATGTAGGGCTTAAATATAAATAAAGTAAATATAAAATAGAGTAAATTTGTGAATTTGTGTTTTTTTTAATACAGTATTTCAGATGGGAAAAGTGCATGTAAACAGGATGTAGTTTATACTGTATGTGCATGATGAGAAGTACTGCATGTACACAGAGACGAAAACAGGAATGTAGCATGTATAGAGAAATATATCCTCTTACATTAATTCAAGTTTGATACAGCAGAGTACAAATATTTTGATGCAGTTTGCAAAAGTAAATTGTTTTAAATTGCTTCCTGAGCTTTTGCATGTCTACAGCCAGAGTCTGTCTGTGCTGATGCACTTCAACATCCATCCATCCATTATCTGTAACTGCTTATCCTATTGAGGGTTGCAGGGGGGTTGGAGATGATCCCAGCTGACAATGGCTGAAGGCGGTGTACAACCTGGACTGGTCGCCGGACTATCACAGGGCTGACACATAGCGACAGACAACCATTTACGCTCACATTCACACCTACGGGCAATTTACAGTCAACAGTTAACTTAACCTGCAGGTCTTTGGACTAATACAGAGAAAATATGCAAACTCCACACAAAAGGGCCCCAAACCGGGTTTGACCCTGAGACCCTCTTGTTGTGAGGTGACAGTGATAACCACTGCACCACTGTACAGCCCACTTCCACACTCAATACTCTCAATGCGATGCACATGTTGAATCAGAGACTGAGTCTCTCTTTAAAATGAAATGCATGTATTGTTCAAAATCTTGGGGGTTACAATTTAATATCTAGAGTTTCATTTGGTTATCCTCTGGTAGCATAAACCTACAGTATGTTGTTGAAAGGCTGAAATAACAGACTCTCCAAGTAATTTCTTTTGGAGATGGTACAGAAGTGCTGGAGTATTTCTCAGTGAATTTTCGGCTACAGCTACTATATGTGGTACCTAAACAAGAAGTGCAGCATGTTAGAATACATTATTCTCTATACAGTAATAGTTAATAGCAGTTCTCCCCCTGTTCTGTACATCCACAGACTGTTTACTGGGTCCAGCTGACGAGGACCTGAAAAAAGAGAGAGAGATAGAGGGAGTCAGCCCTCTGCACATGCCACCTGCCCTCAGCCACTCCCACCCAAATGCCTTCCACGTCTGGGACCAGGACGACGTCATCATCCCCATGTCCTCCCCACAGGAGAGCCCGCTGTCCAGCCCTCTGATGGCCGTCATCCCGTACATCCCTTCATTTTTTCCCAACTCCCTCAGCGTCAACAGCCCATCACACAGTCAGCCAATCCCGAGGGACAGTGACGTATGATGCAGCATATAGGAACTGAGACAGTTTTCATATCTATGTTCAACACTGTTTCATTTTTAGCTCCTTTGTTTTCACCTCTGAAACACATTTCACTCTAATCTAAGTTTTGGTGGGTGTTGGGAAAAGCTGAACAATTTCTGGGAAGATCTCACGGAAATCACTGTGTCACAAATCCGGCAACATCATACGGCCTGCAGAGACTTGCAAAAATAAAACTTTTGATGAATGGATTTACTTCTGCTGGAGTAACTGATGTGTCTACTTGAGACAAAAGACAAAAACAGGACATCAGAGCCTGCGACACTCAGTGGGACAGCCTTCACTTGTTCACTTTCCCTGTGGATTTGTGCCAAGTTGGCATCACGAAATTACCTTCTCCTGCCAGACTCACCTCGTGCAATAGTTTTCACGTATTCATTCATTCAACAAACTACAGATGGAGTTGAGTTATGCAGAGCTTGTAACCATATTCAACATGAAATAACACAATTTTATAATCAGCATGTTTGCCCACGAAGACGGATGTACATCTTTAAAGCGGAACACCACCCAAATTCAGAAGTCCAATGTGTTATTCCCATGGCCCAGTAAAGTTCAGTCAGTATTAGTGAACGTGAGCTCCTCTTTCTCAAAGCCAGAAACCAGAGAAGGAAGTCTCAAACTTGTCACGTCATCAAGTATAAAGTCTGGAGCTGCTCCATAGACGATGAATGGGAAACTGATTTTGTGGATCCACAGAATATTTGTTTTATTTTTTATACCCAAATGAGCTTTATTATATTGTATTGTCAGTTGAAAAACAAAAATGTTCCCATATACTCAGATCATCACCCTGGGATGCTCTCAGTGTCATTTATTACATTTCCCCCCATTCATTGTCTATGGAGCAGCTCCACACTTTATACGCTTTGACATCACAAGTTTGAGTTTTAGCCCTCTTTTAGCAAGCTAGGTAAAGAGTTATTCATGTTTACCAATATTTTTTATGGACTGTCATAGACCATAGGAATAATATGTATGAATTTTGAAAATGGGCGTAATTCCCCTTTAACTATAAAATCACATCTTAAAGCCTCAATGCTTCATTGTGTTACACGTACTGTATATATGTCGTGTTTTATGAACACCTGATGAAAAATGACGAGAGCAGTGTTCATATTACAGGAGCGCCAAGTGAGTTCTTGTGTCAAATAAGGGCAACTAACACTAAGATAATGCTTGCTCACACCTGTGCTTCAGTCTTATTCAGATACTAAATATATTTCTGGCCCTTATAGGAGGATCGGATTACAAACTAATAAGGTGAAGTTAATTCAGTTAGTGGAGGTGAGCGCGTTAACGTGACTCTGTGATGCCTTTTAAAGATGGGCACAGCATGCTTAAGATTAATTAAATGTACAATGGAAGCTTCAAAAATAGAGTGATCGTCTCCAATTATCTATTTCGGTATCCTAATAATAACCACAATAAAATCCAGCAATAAAATCCTTCTTTTATTTATAGTGAATGGTGTTAAATTGGTAAAAAGTGTGACACGTGTACTACATCATCTCCTTAATAGATATATGATTCACACAAGTCATGTCTATTAAAGGGGACCAGTTATACTTTTGTGCTTGTTCCTTTCCTTTAACACATTTGCAGAACGGCTAGTTTGGCCCTCAAACAAAGCTAATTTGAGCGGAGCTGGAGCAGAGTCCGAAGAGTTTGGTTTGGTTGACCAATCATAACAGTGAAAAGAGGTGCTGCAACACAGCCAATATGAGAAAAATATAGCATTGTTTAAATATTATAGAATGTAAACATGTTCTAGTAGGAACCACAAGTACAGGAATGAACCTGACAATAAGAATAATAGGTCCTCTTTAAACAGTGGAGGTATGACAGTATGTGTGTGTTCAGGATGTCACCACAGAAGGCGTGCAGCTCTCTCTCTTCAGTTTTGCTTGTTGGCATCAAAAAACACTGTTACACAACACAAAAAGACAGATTTCAGGGTCCATTTTAAGCAGGATATTGGCTGAGATGCAGAAATCCTGGGATATTAAAAGCACATGAAGGCATGCATATGTGCACAGTACCACCTGTTTCTTTCATTTCTCATTTTCACTCCGTTTGTGGCTTCAGCTAAAAAGGAGATTATTTCACCTTTACTGTCTTTCTCTGCACAAACATCCAAGTATCAACATTTTTTTATATTTGACAATTTTGGGGAACTGTCATTGCGTTAACATTGTTCCTTCCATCTGTGACTTCCAGAGAGCCCATATTCAGGGAGGGATGGAGATTAGGGAGAGAAGATTAGATAAGCAGCTTTGCCTTTATACAGCATCCTTTTATTACTTTTGAGCTGTGGAACTAGATAATCGGACAGCAGCAATCTGAGGACAAACTTCTGAAATTTATGTTGTTATTCTGCTTGTGTGACAGCATTCACTAGATCCAGGCTGGGGTGTGCAGAAACAGCCAGATCCAAGAGGGATTAGTGTGGAGTGGGCCGGCAGCACTGTGTTGCAGAGACATCCAACTTATTGTCTCTAATAGGCACGATGAATAAAATGTTTTACATTACATTATGTTGCTTTTTCAGTTCTGACATGAGGGAAGATAGAAGGTTTGCTAATCCCATTTCCTCAGATCTTCATGCTCTATACTTGATACTAGATGCCTGTGAGCTCTCCAACTGGTGGCGAAGGGTTAGGGCTTAAGGTGGAGCCAATAAAGAAAGAAGGTCAATCTGTGAGGAAGTGATACACCAGAAGGTTAGGGACCCTCTGTGCAGCACTTTAACCATAGGTGCTGATATCACCGTTCGCACAACTTGTATTTAATTTCTAAAGTTGCTCCTAACGCTGGGTATTTAGGTTGCAGGAGGAAACAAGATATGAACAAAACACTGACATAGCACATTTAAGTTGATGTGGCAAACATTTTTACTGCTGATTTACGCATTCAGTTACAGAGCAACATTATTATTTATTTGGAGTTGTGTTCCTGACCACCTGGTGAATGTAACTCCAATATTGACCCTCATTTTTGCTCCATTTTTGGTATCTACCTACTCCTGAGGGAAATATCAGGCTCCTAAAGTACCATTGTGTAGGATTTGGTGACATCTAGTGGTGAGGTTGCAGTTTGCAACAGTTTACAAGCATGTAGGAGATCTATGGTGACTAACAGTGTTTGGTTTGTCCATTCTGTGGTACTGTAAAAACATGGCGGCCGGCTCGGTGAAGACGACGCACTCTGTATATAGATATAAACGGCCATTCTAAGGTGACAAAAACACAACAATTTATTTTCCAGGTGATTATACACTAATGAAACCATAATTCTGAATCATACTCCATTTCTGCCCATAGATCCCCCTAAACGCTTCACACTATTACATT
Source organism: Pterois miles (assembly GCA_947000775.1). Lineage (NCBI taxonomy): Eukaryota > Metazoa > Chordata > Actinopteri > Perciformes > Scorpaenidae > Pterois > Pterois miles. The sequence goes on from CAMQGK010000253.1 coordinate 843,296, forward strand.
AAGCTGCTAAATGCTCCACTATGTTCACAGCTAGTCGCTAAATTTGCCAGTCTGTCATTTGGCACTTTGCAGGTAGCGCACAGTGCATTTTTAAAGCTTTTCCACTAAAACAGGTGACTGCTGCGGCCCAAAACAACGCTATGAGAGCAGTGAGAGTGAACCAGAACAGTAAAGTTGTAAGACAGCTAATCATTGAGTTAAAACTAACTATAAAGCTCCATAAAGCCGAGGGGAGCTGTAGGTTAAAGGTGATGATAGGTTCATCACTACAAGCGACTGCTTTCACATTGTCATTTGATATGCAATTATTACAAAAATATTGGTTTAGCTGCTTTTACGTGCATAGAATTACTGTAAATTCAGATAGTGTCTAATCATCAGTCCGTCTGACATGACATGTGCAAGCACGTGGCTTTTTTTTTTCGCTCTGTAGTCAGTTTACGTCAGCCAGAGTTAAATGATGCTTACCTGTCCTTTACCCTCAGGTGACAGATTACCCTCAGCTGATTTCTTCTTGGCACTGTCTTAGTTCTCAGTTAGAGCTCTCAGTTTGATGTTGCAGTGGACTGTAACTCTAACTGAGTTACTGACACTTGCTGAGTCAGCAACACTAAGGCTAGATAAACACAAGGGGTAAAATGTAATTATACATTAAGACATCATAGTGTGCCCTGACTTGTGTGGGGATTTGTGAGGCTATTAACCAGCATACAAGTGGCTCTTCGCACAAGCTGGCATACATTTCTTTTCTCCATGCAGAATAAATGGAGGCGAGATCCAAAAATCCTGCTTATATAATACCGAAGATAAAGGCAGTAAAGCTAAACAAATCAACATGCCAGCAGGAGGTGGGAGTAAAAATAGAAATGTGTCCATTCTGCTTTGCTCCCAGGTTAATGATGTCATTGGTTGGATGAGTTTATCCTGGTTGCAGTCACTGCCAATCTGCTGTCTTTCACTCTAATCCCCTGTTGGCAGGTCAGGTGGTTCTCTGACGGACAGAAGAGCAGTGACTGTGCAAGTCTTGACCTCTCCTGTCCTTCAGCAGCAGCCAACCATGTCATGCCATTCGAACCCTGCACGTGTGCTCCTAAAATGACCAGATAACGTACAGTGCATGGGACAGATAACCTGAAAAAAAAAATCACGTGCCTCTGTGTTGTCCGGTGTCCACCGGTGCTCCTAATGGCATCTGCAAGATTTCAGACTAGAGGAAAACAACCAATCAGAGCCAAGCTGGAGCCTGTTGTCTCTGAGTAGCTGTCAATCACTTACTAATTCTGATCAAACAGTCAAACTAGGCAGCGCTGATCAAATATGAATCAATATTCTGTTATTGTAGTGACCATTTCTCACCTCATTTGTTTTCTGTTTAGCTGTAAAATGAGAAAGTTTGTGACCTGACAGCCATGTTGAGAACAGTTGAGGAATTACCAAGCACCGCCCACCAGCTGTACATTACAGTAACATATTATTGATTAATATTTGATCAGCGCTGCCTAGTTTGACTGTTTGATCAGAGTTTGTGAGTGACTGACAGTTCCCTCTGTTGAACGAACAGATAATAGGAACACTCTCTCTCTGAAATGACCCGTGATCGGCCAAAGTCTCCCGTCATGGGCTACATTATCTAAAATCTGAGCCATGAAGAGGTGCAGAAGTCTAGTTTTCTCTCACAACACTTGAATTACAATATGCTGAAAGGTTATTATCGAATTGTTGCCCAATGATGCCAAAATATTCTGCCTACTGCCAAGTTAACTAAATGTAAACCAAAATAACCATAAACCTCATTGGGAAATGTTTTAAGTCATGCAATTCTGTCTACCTCAATTAGTGATATGCCTCTCACAACACATCTATTTTTCCATACGGTATAACTAGCAGGCAAGCTAGATGTACGAAACTGCAAGTTCACGGCATACAGTTGTTAAACAGTCACCTGACTGACCAAGAGCAGAACAAAGCAGCCACTGTTTGTCCACAGTCATATTGTGCAATACTGGTTGAACTATGCTGCTGAACAGACAGTAAATACAAGTGTACATTCCCACTCAGACAGACTTCTCGTGTGAGCAAACTAGGCCCAAGAAAAGTGAATGCGTTGATTGATTTAATGATATACAATAAAAATCACATAAAACAGAAAAACAGCAGATTAACTCAACCACGTCTTTATTGCCACATTCGTTATGATAACATTGAATTGATCAATGGATATACAGTAAATGTTTCTAATATGAACTCTTTTTGTGTTTTATTGTCCAAGGTGCATCAGAGGAAACTGTTTTCCCCAGATTTATTAAAACCAAGTGTACATTAAGAAGCGACAGCTTGGAAGAGCATAGCTAGTAACTACCAGAGCTAAGTTAGAAGTTTATCTAGTATTACTTTATAAATAAAAACATACCAATGCTGTTGTCTGCAAGTTGTCAATGATGTTCAACCTACCAAATTATATAAAGAGCGCTATGGTGAATAAGGGACGTTGAGGTCGTAATGAAATGTAGCCAGTGCTCTGATCAACACTAAACAGATGGCAAATGTCAACGAAAGTAAAGCAAGATCTTTGAAATAAAAGCCAGCCTTCACTTTGAGCCTCCTTACTAGATTAGCAATGTGTACATTAAATGAAAGCTTAATGTTTATCCTCAAAGTGGGGTCCAGGGACCACCAGGGGTCCGTGGCACTCTTGTCCAGGGGTCAGCAAAATATTTTACTATAAATCCTAAAATTGTGCTGTATCATTAAAAAGCACATATGTACAGATGGAGACCATATGAACCAATAAAACAAGCATATTGTGTTCATTACTCCCACCCACATTAGCTTTGGGCCAATAGAAACTCTGATATGATCGTGACGTGTCAATTTGTCATGAATCGGTCACTTCCCTCACGGCGCAACAAACCGCTCCTGCTTAGGTTAGCTCATTAGCCAGCTGGCGACGGTACCATGATGCGCGAAGCCATGATGCAAGCCGAGCTAAAGCGGCATCTGATTACAAAGCACCTGCAATTTCAGGGCTAAAATAAAGTGTGTTAACATGATTCAAAAAGAAACACTTGCTTTTCTATCAAACGGGTTTGAAGTATTAAGGTTGAAAAGTAGCATAATACAAATGGTTCCAATGGCATCCAAGAGCACAAATGGTAGCAACCATATACTTGATTGGTGTTACAATCATGAGATGGTCCTTTGGAAAACTTCCTCTTCTTAAAGGGGTCCTTGGCCCATCCATACACCCAGGTACTTTTAAGAGGGCACCCGGTTAATAAATTTTCCATCAGACTTGACAATATAGGACCAGAATTCATCCCAAGCCTCATGTTGACATTTTGTTTCTGTACAGACACTGTTTTCTCAGTCAGACTAAGCAGATCCAGTCACGTTTAGAGGACACGCCGAACATGTCTATTAAAGAGTTCAAGACACAAGGGACTGTTCTGCATCAAGCAGAGAGCAAGTCTTGAGTCATCAAGTCTATGGTGAAAACTTCAATGTCACAAGACTAACCAAGCAGACAAGACATTCTTTACAAACCACATTTATTATTTTATCATACAATAAATCTACATGTAAAAACAGGTTGATTCTTTTTAAAATATGCATTATGAATTACTTTGAAATATTAATGCCAAAGTTTAAAAATGCAGGATTAACAGTCATTACTTTAATCTGAAACTACACTGTCTATAATTGACATACAGGACTGTTGCAGTGATGAGTGCCGGTCTATTCAAAGGTCCTTTGGGAGAGGACTGTGTGATAGAGAGAGGTGCCTTTTGCCTGGAAGAAGGTCACGCTCATCTTGTTCTTTGTGACCTCTGCGTGGATGAAGCCTCCCAGTGTTGAAGCCTGGCCGGTGAAGAACTTAACAGAACCTCTGGGGACATGGTGCCAGTGACGGACATCGGGATCCAGGAAGTTTCCAGCACCGCTCACCACGTAGCCCACGCCAGACTCTTCTATGTACTGTATGGGAGACAAAGACCAGATGGGATTGAAGGTAAAGGCAGCCTAGACTCAAACAAAAAGTGATCATATTTTTCTGAACCAACCTGCAGATTGTGGTCATGACCGCAGAGGTAAGCGGTAGCCTTGTATTTAATGAGCAGAGGGTGAAGCCTCTGCAGGAGGCACTCTGTGGGCCCGTGTTCAGACACGGACCACACCGGGTAGTGGCCGGCCACCAGCAGGAAGTCTGCCTTGGACCGAGCCAGCCTCTCCTGCAGCCACACCAGCTGACGGTTGGCTTCCACCTCGCTCAGGGGGCCTCTGGGCTTCTCGTCCACGTAGTCGTCCGAGTTGCCGCACAGCATTATGGTGTCCAGCATGATGATGGTCAAGGTCTTCCCGGTGTTGGGGATGCGGAAGTTCAGCTCATAGTAGTAAGAGGGGAACTTCCTGAGAAGGTAACAGAGAGCAGAATTGCATTTCCATTATCAGGTTAAGACTTCTTTTAAGAAAGTCTTTTAAAAAGTTGGTCCTTACCATCTGTCAGATCTGTGGCTGTACTCAATCTGGGCTTTGACGTTCCCTGCGTGGTCATGATTGCCAGCGAGCACGTACCAGGGGATTTGGAGAGGCTTTGCTGTATACACAGACTCAAAAGTGTCCTGATAGAAGATTCATGAGGAGAAACCAGGGTTTTTACTTCCACAATCAGGGTCTGTTCTAGCCCTTTTATTGCCTTAGGTGAAACTCATTTGGACCGCAACAAATGAGAAAGGTTGCTCTAGTTGGCAGTTGACGTTTCCTCATCTAATCTCAACATGGCTGCCTGGTCATGCTTTCATTTACAGCTAAACAATAAACGACAAGAGGTTTCTGAAGACATTTTAGGAGAGAAATAGACATTATATTAACAAAATATTGATTCATATTTGATCAGCACTGCTTAGTTCGACTAGAGTACAAATGAAAGCAACAGGAACAGTTTCTGAAATGACCTGATTGGTCAGAGTTTCCTGTCAGATCTTTTAAAGCCTGACAACAGAGCCATGAGGAGGTGCAGAAGTCCAGTTTTCTCTCCGAACACTTGCATTACATTATGCTGAAAGATTATGCAATATTTGGCTAATGATGGCAGAAACATTCTACCTACTTTAAGCAAACTTCATCCACAGTGTTACTTCATCAGTTTTTTTAAAAACATCATTTCAGAAGACACCAAGTTTACTCAACTGACCTGAAACCGAGGAGAATCCACACTGTCCACACCTTTGTAGTAGAAGTTATCGCCAAGGGCCAGAATAAAGTCAGCTCCCATCTGCTCTGCTACTTTGCTCATTTCTCGAGCAGTAGCCTTCTGCACGGCGGTGACGTATGGCGGATAAGGCACGCCGCCCCAGTCTCCTACAGCCAGGAACTTAATAGAGGTTCGGTTTGCTGTAAGGGAGCACAGAACATAATCTGTAAAAAACTGGAGATGAAAGTCTGAAGAGCAAGACCTCACACATATGAAGTTGTTCCCATAAAAGCTCATGTGAAGTGATACTTACTACTACTTTCCTCCACATCCAGGAAGGCAGTAGGATAGCAGTAGGCCACAGGAATGGCAGCAATTAAGATGGAGACCAGTGTAAGTGCCATCTGTAATGAGATAAATCAGATCTGCATCTCAAATAGTGAGCAAGAAAATACAAGTCAACACATGCACAGAAACCAGAAACGAAACAGGGGAACAAACCACAGCTGCAGCACAACATGCAAGCCTACACTTCCTCCCTCTCTCTCCTTCCTTGTCAATGAGCTGCAACCTGCTGCCTTTATACCTAATGGTAACTTGTGATTGGCTGTGACCTGAAGCAGATACGTCCCAGCTGGAGCTAATGGAAGCTAATCAAAGCAGCCATGTGTGTGAGGGTCATGTCTGTCAAAGCATAGAGTTGCTCCGTTTAGATAAGAAACTCTGCTCTCAGATCAAATGACCTCTATCAGCCTCAGCAGAGATGCCACAAAAGTGAAACAGTAACCAACGCCTCCCATCAAAAAGAAAACAAAGCTGACTGACAGGAAAAACAACTTTTCCAAGGGTTGGTGTCGTAGTGCACCGAGATAATAATGCAAGAGAGCCAAAGATAAAAACACTCACAGCTGATAAGTGCTGAGGTGTGCTCAGGACGACCCGATGGGACACTCTCCGTCGTTACAGCGCTCTTCCTGTGTGCCTTTTATCAGCATTCCTGGAGGAGAGGCTGCAGGAGGCCGATCCCTGAGATGTGCCGCAGGGAGCATGATTATGGCTCACACCCTGACTCAGTCTCGGGACCGCAGGGTCATCTGGGCCACATGTGACCTGCAACAGTTATTATAGCTGATGTCCAGACTCCACTCTTTCCACTTCAGGGTTAATCATTGTTTTTCCTTCTTCATTTTTCATCCGTGTTTCCATCTTTTCAGATATTTTGGGAATGAGACATGTAGTTTACAGAGTTTACTTCAGTGCTTAAAGGAACAGTATCTACATAGGGAGCGGGTCTTCTTCACGAACTCTGCCATGTTTCCACAGTGGCCCGAGAACGGACAAACCAAACACTGAGTGTTATTACGTTACCTGAAGGCCACCATAGTTCTCTGTCATGCTTGTGAAAGTACGGTAATGTGAGCCGCAGTGTGGTACCCTAACCCTAACTGTGGTACGACCGTCTGGCTTCTGTTACTCCTAAAGTAGTATGATTATGGTGAGGATGACCTCTGAGCGAGGCAAACGGTGTTACCAGTTTTGTACTCAGTGGTTTACTTTCTCACAGTCTTGGAGAGGGAGGAGTGAGAAGAGCAGTCTGAGTTAGTTACAATCCGCAACCACACCACTAGATGCAGCCAAATCTTACACACTGTACCTTTAAACATAATGCACAATACATGTTGATGGCATGGCTGAACGGTATGGTCTCACATTGATTGATTTTTTTTGTCCTAATTTGGGTTTAAACGGCACTCGCTGCTCTCTTCTCACTTTGATGCAAACACAGGATTATCTGTTGAACATCTAGAAGGCCATTGGCAGTGCCTTATAAGTTGTGATTTTGATTTTGTTTCAGTAGAAGACACATTTTTACATGGACAGATGAAGAGCAACCAGCATGTAAGATGGAGATGACAACAACATTCAAAATCTATTAGTCTATGCTACCACATGCAGACCTGTTTAAAGGGGCACTCCCACCTTTTTTTGTTTTACACATGAAGACTTGTCAGGGGTACTTTGCAGTCTGTAAATACAGTTGTAAAATGTCATCTGTGGCTTTGAAGGAAGCTTTTAAAACATAGTGATGTCATGGGGTTTATCTCAGATCGGACTTTTCACCAGAAAACCTGTTACAAACTGGTGGTGTGCAGTTTGTGAGATATGTGCTTGCTTATTAGGAATTAGGAAAGTCTAACATAGATACCAGTGATTTGCATCATGGGAAATGTAGGACCCAGTGTTTTTGGAGCTTGATTAGGGGCGTAAAGTCAGGATACCTTCATCTCCTTTGATTTTGACGGTTCTTTTTTAAAATCTGTTTCACAATCATTATGGAAGCACAATATTAAATGTGTGGCTTGCCCCTTTAAGAAAGAAATTCATAAAATCCATTCAGGTTTCAGGGCTACAATGTAGGTGCATTCACTTTTACATATACTGTACTGTATATTCTAGCTGAAAACAGTGACAATACAATCATTTTTACCATCTTTATTATAACTTGTTGCACACCTACTATGCATATTGCCTATTTTAAATTCTGTTTGTGCTGCAATTTTCCCTCTGAGCACATATGCAACTACAGTGGCCTGATTTCTTCACAGGGGTCAATGAGGCTTCTCATCTCATCTTTGCTTGCCACATAGCTGTACATATAGACCATGTATGCTACATAGTGGTACTACGTTCATGCTAGACTGACTGATACTGTGGAGCTTCTGCCTGCATTGCAGAACCCGTTTGCAGCATTCATTGGTGTTCCAGCACATTCCCAGTAACACTGATGTGAGGAATATCTCCGGTATTTTAAAGGGAAGCTGATCCAGCTTAGATGACATAATTCTCATGGTAAGACCCTCTGCTCCAAACAGAAAGAAAAGTCATTTATTTTACAAGAAAGACAAATATTTTATAGGACACGGAAATAAATCGTCAGATCAAAACTACAAGCAGAAATAAAAAACATAATATACTGATACAGAACCAGTACACTAGATAAGAAAACACATCAACCCTAGAAACAAGACAAAATAATAAACCAGGTATGATTTTTTTTACAGGGATGTTGCAGAAGATAACGGGCACCCTTTAATCATCTATCACTTACAACTCCAACAAGTGAGGTGAAAACACAACAAAAAAAACTAAAATGACATGAGGTGAGAAAGGCTAGACACGATGTGATGGTTAGTAATTCGTATCTCCGTATCCAGAGTATGAGCTCTGGTTTTGTCCACCGAAGCCCTGGTTTTGTCCACCAAAGCCCTGGTTTTGTCCTCCGAAACCCTGGTTTTGTCCACCGAAGCCCTGGTTTTGTCCACTGAAGCCCTGGTTTTGTCCACCAAAGCCCTGGTTTTGTCCACCGAAGCCCTGGTTTTGTCCACCGAAGCCCTGGTTTTGTCCTCCGAAGCCCTGGTTTTGTCCTCCGAAGCTCTGGTACGTGCCATACCCCTGTTCATTCCCAGAGGACTGCTGGTTTCCCCAGTCTGTCGAATGAGATCAAACCAGAAGGTGTTATTTAATGTATCTGATGCCTTTTCTCTGAAAACGGGATGTTGAAACGGGGAGAAATTGCTGTGAGGGATCATTTATACATCAGTTAGGTCTGTTGAATTCGCTTTAATGCCACTAATTTCTTTAATGCATTAACACAACTTCAATTTTTAGATTGTTGGGGGCTCAGTTATAAGCTAGTACTAATTCGGGCATCGTGAAACTTGAAAACCTCAGTAATCCATGTGCACAAACCATGTCACACTACGGGAAGGCAGCTAAATAACGCTTCTAACGTACACCAAATTTTGGTGAGGAAAAAATGGCATGGTGATTTTCACAGGGGTCCCTTAACCTCTGACCTCAAGATATGTGAATGAAAATGGGTTCTAGGGGTACCCACGAGTCTCCCCTTTGGCGTGGACTTTGGGCTTTGTAACTCTGCAGATCTTTTACATGCACAAAAACAATATATAACACGCTAAAGGAAAGGGAAAAAGCTAGGGCTGTCAAAGTTAACGCTATAAACACGTTTACTCAAATTTGTTTAAACGCAAGACATTTCTTTAGGGCATTAACGCAATCAATATATGGAGGATGTAGCGGTCTCAGTTTTAAAGTGAGAGTGAAGATAATGGTATCAAATGAAACTAGAAAACCTCAAGAATCCACTGGTACCAATCATGTTATACTAGCTTGTCCACGGGGAAGGCTAAATAACTCCAAACTTGCTCTAAATTTTAGTGTGGAAAAACTGGCATTGCCATTTTCAAAGGGGCCCCTTGACCTCTGAACTTTTACAGACATGCCCACTTTATGATAATCACATGCAGTTTGGATCAAGTCATAGTCAAGTCAGCACACTGACACACTGACAGCTGTTGTTGCCTGTTGGGCTGCAGTTGTCAAATTTTGTCATGTTTAAATATGGACAATTGTGTTTAATCACGATTAAATATTTTAACTGATCAACAGCCCTAATATCAATACCAAAGAAGCACTAGCGGAAAGAGGCAAACATCTGTTTGGTTACAGGTGTGGATTTCAACTTGCTACGTCTTTACTCACCATAATTGTTATACACTTGGCCGCCCGTCACCGAGCTGGGGTAAGCTGTGCTATACATAGAGTAGTCTCCTCCTTGGCCCTCATTCTGACCTTGGGTCAGCATCTTCTTCTTCTCGTCTCCATACCCGTAGCTGTAGGGGCTTTCCTGGTCAGCAGGAGGAGGCATCGACTGGTAGTTTTCTCCCATCGTGGTGCTGGGGTCGGAGCTGGAGATGGGAGGGGCGGTGTAGGTGGCGGTGCTGCTCTCTGGGTAAAAGGTGCCGTAGCCAACGTTGCTGTCTGATCCAGTGTCTTGGGCTGCTGTGCTGGCTGCATTATTATCATACAGTTTATCTATATGACAAATGAAACAAGAGCAATGTCACTGCTATGAAAAATTAGCTGTTTCAAATGTCAGAATTTCATTCACACAAATGAACAAATCAATCCAGAGAAACCAGGCAAGATATGCACTGCATAAAAATGTTTTACTACTTATATTAAGGCGGCTACACAGGAATCAAGCTAATTCTTTCAGGGATATTTTGGTGAGTAGTGTAAACTTACGATAGCCTGTGCCAGTGTTGCTCTCATAACTGTAGTTGGCTATTAAGGAAAGGAAAGAAATAACCATTTAGTTGATTTCTTTACAGGTGTATGAAGTGTATTTAAAGAGCTGTATATGGAATATTGAGTGCAAAGTTCTTACTCTTGTTATAGCTGGGTCCTGGAGGAAACGGTCTGCCTCGGCCCCTGCCTCGACCTCTGTGGGGACCCCAGCCACGAGTCCCGGAGTCTGAAGGAATGCCACGGATAGTGCCGAACCCTGGGATGTGCTGTTGGACAGGAGGAGCAAATTTAGGCAAGAGAGTTATGGAAATGTGCAAGCAGTGGCTGATGTGTCACAAATGCATTTATACAGTAAGGCTACATTCAAACTAATACATTCTTGTTTTAAAAGGCATAACTTTTGCTGTGTTTATGCCTAGTGTCCACACTACTCCGGCCCCTGAAGTGGAGACGTTTGAAAATGCTGCTGATACTGTTTTAGTTTTAAAACTCGTTTTAGTCTGAAAGGAAAGAAATGGAGACCTTTGAAAACGATGACGCAGACACCCACCTTCGCTTCTTGAATGGGTCTTATCAGTCATGACGTGTCCTTCCCTGATTTGTCACGTCCTATTACATGAATCCTTTCCAGAAGAAAGCGTCAGCCTCGACCACCAGTAGTTAATTTCAACATAGCTAATGAGTTACAAACATTGCTGACCTCACTGTCTATATTTGCACTTGTGCAGTTACATTTTTCCATTTTAAAATGCTACTACTGCCTACATGCTCAGGAAGAAAGCTATCATTCAAGCGCTATGCATTAATTCCTGCGTCCGGTGCTGCTTCCTGTTTACACCAGCACACACATGCCCAGCGTACGTGAATGGTTATGTGATATGCCTGTTCAGGCGTGATAGTATGAATGAAGATTAATTCTGAAATGACCCTAAAATGCTCATCTGGACGGAGAACGTTTCTGTTTTAAAATGCCGTTTTAAAACATAATAGTGTGGATGTAGCCTAAGACAAAAAGCAACAGTTCCCTAAGTGAGCGTCTTGCATTCTTGAGGGGTTTTGATAATTAACTGAGGAACCGAATGTGCTATTCAACAGGTATTCATTTACAAATCCACAATATACAAAGAATAATCACCCAAAATGGTCCACATCCAAATACGGACTGTGTATAATCTGACAGACATATCAGCAATATTACCCAGATAAACCATAGATGACATCTTTAGCTAGATGAATTACCATGTCAGTGTAGGTGACCTTCTTCTTCGCAGCATTTTTGTTGGTGTCGTCATCTGGGAACAGCTTCTCCAGAGCAGTGAGGGCAGCGTAGGCCTTTGCTTCCTTCTTATTGGAGCCTCTCCCTTTGAACTTCTGACCATCAACCTCCACCTACACAGGAAAAAGATAAACATTTTTGCCCTTCAATAACTAATATGAATTATTTTCTATCCCAGTGAAAATTCTTACATGATTCTACCACTAACAGTTGGCAAAGTAGACATGGAAATCTTTAGTGGATTAACGGTTAAGGTGGTTTTAATTTTTGTGTTCACTACACACTTGGAAGGATGAAAAAAACTACAATTACCATCTCATGATTGTTTGCCTTCGCTGACCGCTCAAGGTGCAGTTTACATCCATATCTGTACAAAAACTTCACACACTGTTGGACATTTGTGTGAAATTGTCATAATTAGCATATGAATTTGTGCGTTATGGCCAAAAATGTGTTTTGTGAGGTCACAGTGACCTTGATCTTGACTGACTTGAGTCAGTGGATGTTTGTGCCAGATGTAATACAATTCCCTCCAGTCGTTGCTGAGACATCGCTTTCATGAGTGGGATGGACCTGAGGTCACAGTGACCTTGACCTTTGACCACTAAAATCTAATCAGTTAATCCTTGAATCCTTGAGTGGACATTTGTGCCAAATTTGAAGAAATTCCCTCCAGGCTGCAATATCTCGTTCACGAGAATGAACCGGACGGACAACCCTAAAACAGAGGACTACAGCTGTCACCTAAAAACAGGAGACCTTTTGATTATCGTTGTAGTCTTGCTTCTTGAATATGATACTGCTGACTCACCTCCATGACAAAGCACTTTTCATGGGAGCCCCCGGTCTCTGCAGACAGCTCATACTTCAGGCTGCGGCGCTTCTCATTCAGCTCCATCACAGGGTTCTTGCCCTTTTTGGTCAAGATGGGCCCTTGAGCGCTCTGTTCACAGCAAACGGACAATGGCTGTTAAACACGACCGCAAACCCGTCACTTCTTTCTCTCTGAAGAAAGCAAATTCTGAGACGGCTTTATTGTACGTGAGTTTTAAAAAGAGACTTCAGAGGGGGGACCAAGGCACATACGTCTTCTGATGCAGTAGAGGCTGTGCTAGCGGCTTTGACTGAGTCCTGGGATCCTTCACCATCACCGGCGGGCTCTGCTTTAGACTCTGTGCCTGTCGGAAGACCGAGATCCTGCAGGACCTGTGAATTTCAAAAATCAAAACATTAGCAGGTCTTCCTTCATTAGCATACACAGTGTGGGCTGTGATGGTTAAGAAAAACTGTTAATCACAACAGGCAGATGTCGCAGGCTGTTATTAAACAATGTCAATGCATTACATCTGGGGTTTGTTTACTGTAAGTGATGTGTGTGTGTGTGAGCCAATCACTAAACAACAACAGCTATTATGCTGATCAGTGAGTTAGGACAAAGTGATTAACACAATGCTAAAACTCTGGATGCCATGTAGGCTAGTTAGGAAACTTTTAACTTCTGTACACAGAAATACAAGAGTCTTGCCTTGGTGGCTACATTAAGCTTGGCAGCTCGTTTGGAGGGTCCCGTCGCCTCGTAGGGCTTCCCATTCAGGTCCACAGCCATTGTGAAGACCGGCTCGTGGACCGGACCGGTCTGAGATGTAAGTCGGTACTCCAGGCCAGGTTTGTACTGGTTCAGACGCATCACGGCATTCATGCTAAAATCATCTGTGACTACGAAGAAAAGGAACAGGTAGAGAAACAGCATGTAAGCATATAGAATATGAACAATTTCATTACATGTATCCCACTCAAGAGGCAACCTTGAATAAATGTATTTTTCTTAAGCACACTTACAGAAGATAATTTTGTATTAATATGGTAAGTTTCTATTTGCTGGGTCAGAACAGTCCTTCATTCAGTTCACTGAAAAACTAGACCCACTGCCCAGTGTCACAAGGACACAGGCGCTCCAGTGTTCACCTCTAATTTGCACTGTTGACACTAAGGCTGTGTACTCATACACTATGAGTGATGTAATATGCTAATGGAATACTGCTATAATGTAATATACAAATCTATCCTTTAATACTAAAAGACAACAGTTTGGGGAATTTTTCAATAAAAGCACTATCAACTCATCACTGGATGATAGATTCTAAGCAATTTACTTAAAAAAAAATATAAAATCTGCTACTCTGCAATCATCTTTTTCAGTAATTATGTACATTGTGTTGCCAATTTATTAGATACAGACATATTACATTGCATTAGGGGTGACCCCGAATAGTGGACTAGTCGATCTAAGGAGCCTGGTTCGACTGCCAATCACAGTCGAACTGTCGCAGTGGCGGAAAAATCTGGTTATGAAACAAAGGATCATTTCATTCTGGCTATATGGGGTTGCTGAATGTCTGATTTTACATTTGCTTGGTTTTTCCCAATAAATCATGATATGTAGTCTATTTTGGTATAAACAGTCTATTGATAATAATACAAATTTGCGTGTGCTTTCAATCAGTCTCGGAGCAGCATCTTGGCGAAAAATAACAACAACATAAGGCGACTGTTTCAAAATCAAAGAATACATTTATTAATCAGAGCACTCACATAAGAACGTAGCACTATAGAGCGCTAAATATTTTTTGAATTTATGAACGATTCTCTGTCAAAATCAGCAGAGGGAGGCGCGTAGAAACAGCTGTTTGCGGCTTGCAGCTCTCTCGTTGACTGTCCCGTGTCGTTTCCCTTCAGTCAGTGGATCGCTACAATGGGGTGGGGTGGGGTGGGTGGGGTGGGGGGGGGGTGGGTGGACTCAGGGCCGAAACTTCTATTTACAAACCACGAAATGCAAGCAGGCTGAGAAACCGTGTCTACCGATCCCGTTTCAGTACTACGGACAGCGCCACATCCACTACACACAGCAAACAATGAGCAAAAAACAAGCAAACAAAAACAATAAAAAAACAAACAAACATGACTCGACGATAGGAAAGACTTGACCAGTCAGATTCGACTATGTGAATTCTTAGTCGGGGACACCCCTAGATTGCATTAGATTTAGCTAAGTGTACATAATAAACTGGCACATCAGTGCATGTGGATGCATGTATATTGTGTATTTGTACAAACGGTCACAATCAACATTAAACTGGATTCAAATTACACTTATAGTATATTTTAAATAAGCCCAGTTGAACTGACAATATACATTAGTATATTATGACATCTGTACAATGTCAGGTTCAAGTTGTGTCATGGAGTTGAAGGTAATGATCAGTAATATAACCACAGCTCATTTAACAGTAAAAAAGGCTCACAGCCGATACCAGGGCCTCTGATATTCATTACTAACATGATTTCCTCTGAAAGCGCTTCTGGAACTTGAGAAACTTCCTCTGTTTGCTGTTGAGTTGAGGCCCCTCCTCTTCTTTCACCACATCTGTGTAAGGTCTCTTCGCTGGCAGGCTGACGTGTCCAGCAGGTGGTATCTGGGCTGCACGAGACAGCAGATAGGAGCATGAGAACGGATCATTTGATGAAAGTTTGCACAGAAAAAGGGAAAGGATCATTAGGTACCTGTGCCATCTTTGCCACTGGCTCCCAATGACTTCCGTGGCTTTATAGGTTTGTCCATCCCCAACACCTTGTGGATCTGTCCAAATGCACACAGCCTCAAGGCAAACTAAGGAAATGGGAAAGTTAGGTATTTTATCCATAAATACGAGCATGAATTCATGGCAAACCATTTAAACATCTATTAGCTAAGCTTGACTCTCTGAAATTAACAGAAATAACAATGGCATTTTAACTAGTGAACCAATATTGAGGCTAGTCAGAATTTATATTTAAGAGCTCTATAATTTCATTGACAAAACAGTTAAAAATATGTGTAATTCAGTTCTGACAGTTACAGATATCTCAAACATTATTATGATTAGTCAGAGTTGTGCATGACGTTGCTCTTACAAGGCTTCCCCCTGGATATTGACCCAACAAAACATGTGAACAGTGTTGGCAGAATCTACCATTCTTATTGATAAGATAGTTAGAAAATGTCATGTAATAGAAAGAGCTTATCATCAAAAAACTGATTGAAAAAGGAAAAGAAGCTTCATTCACTAGAGAGTTGTGGTCGAAATTTACAGCATTTTGTCAATTTATGGTCAGACACACTTTATAAACCCATGTAGTTGCAGTGCAGTTCCATAGTATGTTTGAATAGCCACTCCCACCTCCCACTTGCCGTTGCTTATGACATAAGTACAGATATCTACATCATTTTGCCTTTCAAAACTCTAAATCAAGATATCTGTAATTACATTTTAACCAGGCAGAATATAAGTTCAACTTCAGTGAGATATATCTAATCAAAATTCACTTCAAGATATCTATAACTTGATAACAGACATCTGTAATCAAATTCTGACAGCTCCTCACTAGGGATGTGACGGTGAGGAAAATTTCCCACCGGTTAATAAACTCATGAATTGAAATTCTGACTAGTCAGAATTAAATTGTAGATATCTGAAACTGGAACTACGACTAGACATAAACTAAATTGTTGATATCTGTAATGAGAAACCACTTTGCATGAATGGCAAAGTAGTTTGAATCTTACTAGTCAAAAAATGTAATTACTGATATCTAAAAATAAAGTTTTGACTAAGCAAAAGGCAAAATGATGTTGCAGATATCTGTAATGAATATCAGGTCCAGCTAATACATGTTTAAACGGCTTGCCACACATATTGGTACGTCATCTTACCTGAGCACTCTGCGTGATGTCTTCCCGCTGCTGCAAATTCAAAAATCCAGTGGCGTCTACCATTTCCTTCTCGCACGGATCTTTTATTCCAGGCCCATCTTTGCACAGATACAGATAAATTATTGTATCAATGGCAATGTCAGTATATGAGCATCCACGCTGGTTTGACAACTCAATAAAAAGTTCACCTTCCAAGAGGATTCCAGATGCAACGCACTCCAAAACCCTGCGCAACGACTCGCCTGCTCCCATTGGTCTCTCCGACGTACCAATAGCTTTCTCTACCAGCAGTTCAAGAGGCTATGTGGGGGATAAGAGCAGAGTATAGACACTACTTATCAAGATCCAAGCTTCATTTAAAAAAAAAAAAAAAAGAAAAGATTCAAGGTCTTGATCAAAAAGCTATAGAAGAGCTGCCTATAATGAGGCAGAGCATAATAAAAACGTGCAGCCAGTTTCCTCACCCATCCTGAGAGTGGCGTCCAGGTAGGAACACGGTTACACAAGTCCCTCATAACCCGGATCACCAGGACGGCTGAACTCAGGTTGTTGACTTTGGCCTGGAGACACAAACAAAAACTAATTCAGTCAGAGGAGCTGCCGCCTCTGATGTTCTCTGAGGTTCCACAAAACGACCCCGAAAACAAAGCACAGAGCAGTCGGAACATCTGAGCCGTCTCCAAATCAACCGACTAACCCACATGCTGTTTGTTGTGGTCAACAAAAACTTTTCACAACAGCTGATATTGAGAGAGCTCAGTCTGACAGAGGACATTTTGATAAATCAAATTATATGCTGGTGGCAATACCAATGATTTATCCAAATTTGTCATTGGCATGGATCAGCAGATCACTCTTCAAGAGTTAAGAAGTAAAACTCTGACACTTCCGACACACTTTCCCCTTTCATAAAGATTATGGACAACATCCAGGCCTGTCACAATAATTACTATATCGATTTTATCCTACAACATATGGACATGACCTCTATAATTGCTGCTGACTTCGATGTTGCCCACTAGATTTACATGCGTGTTTGTTTACATAAGAATGTCCCCAACACTTTAGCCAACATGGTTTTCCCTACCATTAGAAGACTTTACATTATAAGGCATTGTGCAGATTTTTCTTAGAGCCTGAGAGTCTATTTAATTTACTGTTTTGGTTGTGTGGTTTATTTATTTATTTAGGATTAGGGCTGACAATCAAATAAAAAGATTTAAGCACGAGTAATCGCAATTTTTTCATCTTTTCAAAATGTACCGTCAAGGGAGATTTGTCAAGTATTTAAGATTCTTATCAACATAGAAGTGGACAAATATACTGCTTTATGCAAATATATATATACACTTATCATTGGAAACCAATTTACACACAAAACAATGATTATTATTGCCTAGAAACTCTCACAGCTCCTTTTAGCATAAAAACAATATGCTAAAATCATAACATGGCAAACTGCAGCCCAACAGGCAACAACAGCTGTCAGTGTGCTGACTTGACTATGACTTGCCCCAAAACTGCATGTGATTATCATAAAGTGGGCATGTCTGTAAAGGGGAGACTGGTGGGTACCCACAGAACCCATTTACATTCACGTATCTTGAGGTCAGAGGTCAACGGACCTCTTTGAAAATGGCCATGCCAGTTTTTCCTCCAATATTTAGCACAAGTTTGGAGTCTTATTCAGAGTCCTTTGCGACGAGTATGACACGGCTGCTAAAACTCTGCCAGTGTTAATGTGTTGAAGAAACTACTGACGTTAAAAAACATTCATTCATTCATTGTCAACCGCTTATCCTGTTAGGGGTCGCGGGGGGGCTGGAGCCGATCCCAGCTGGCATTGGGCGAAGGCGGGGTTCACCCTGGACAGGTCGCCAGTCCATCACAGGGCACATAGAGACAGACAACCATTCACACTCACATTCACACTTACGGGCAATTTAGAGTCATCAATTAACCTAAACTGCATGTTTTTGGACTGTGGGAGGAAGCCGGAGTACCCGGAGAAAACCCACGCTTATACGGGGAGAACATACTAACTCCACACAAAAGAGTCCCAAGCCGGAATCGAACCTGCGACCCTCTTGCTGTGAGGCGACAGTGCTAAACACTGCACCACCGTGCAGCCCCACGTTAAAAAACTATTTAACATTAATGTGTTAACTTTGACATCCCTATTTAGGATACGTCAAATATTTTTTACATTCCAGTTCCAATGTCTGATTATTCTTCAGAATTAAAAGTTCACTGCTCATTTAAAGGATGTAATTGCATTACATTGTTCCGTTACATTATTATATTAGTGGCATAAAATGGTCTGACAATAAAATGACAATAAAATTGCTTAACATGATTATTTTTAGGACAACACATTGTACAACAAAAGTAGTTATTGTGACAGGCCTAACTACATCAAGAACAACAGAGAGTACATTTCAAAAGTGTTACTATTTTAAATGGACAATAAAGAGAGAAAATTTAAAGAAAGTTAAACCTTATGTACAAATAAGGACGTGAATGCAAACCTGGAACCACTTAGCGTGGCGGAGAGACGCCAAGGCAGTTAGGCATTTCTGCCTGTCCAACACGTCCGGCGGATCGTTGACTGTTCGCGTTGCTATTGACGAGGTGGGGTAAGAAGAAAAAGGTACAGTTTGACCAAGGGGGTCGGCTCTGTCTGGCAGCTCAGGGAGTAGCAGCTTTCCCCAAACCAGCACCAGCAGGGAAAGGGGGTCCCAAGTACCTTATGTGTAAATCTTTGGTCCCAGCAAGCATAATGGTCACCTGTGACAGATCCCAACTTTTCCACAGTGTGTGAAGGTCAAAGTAAGGTATGCCATAAAGACACATTAGTTTTAACAATAGGATGTTGTTAATGTATTGACTGGGTAACCTACAATAACTACCCCCTTCCCTTAGCACCTTGGTTTGGGTTTGCTGCTTCCCCCCCTCCTGAGACAGTGTGTCCAGTTGGTCAAAGGTCCAGCGTTCCTAAAAAAACTTGACAAACTAAAAGGCATTTAATTGTGAATCACAAGCATTTAGAGAATCTTCACGTCTGCCCCACACTGCAGCAAAACTGATGGGAGTCCCTCATCTAAATGTGGCTTAAAAAGGCCTTATTAAATATTGGAAACACAAAGGGCCATACCAGCTTTATGCGAGTTTTAGCTCATTTTCTACAGTACTAATACAATTCAACCAATCAGTCCCCAGCAAGTCTTAAGCTTCTGCAAGTGGATTTCCATTCTGCACCACAATGAACAGCAGCGTTAGTGATAGGGACGATTAAAAACTGCTGAAAAACAGATGGCCAACAGTAAAGCATGCTTGTAACAGGGCTGCACGATAATAACCAAATTACAATAATATTGAGCTGAAATGAGAATTATTGGCACAACTCCTCCAAATCAGAAATGTTGAGTTGCTTATTAAAAATTATAAAATCTTTAGGTAAAACTTATTGGGTATCCCTGATATCAAGTCTCATCTGATATTTATATTTTGGGCTTTTTCAATGTCTTTATTGAAAGCGACAGAGATACTGACATGCAGCAAAGGGCCACAGGTCTGATTTGAACCCTTGGCTGTTGCGGTAAGGACTCAGCCTTACACACCTTATTTCTCACTGGCTGCTTCATCAAGATACATCTTTGTTCAAAAATATCACAATTATAAGCTTAAAGTGGGCCTATTGTGTTTACTTTCAGGTGCATATTTTAATGTTCAAAAACACGTTATTTTTCGCATACCGGCTGTGCTACAGCAACTCTTTTCACCCTCTGTCTGAGCTCCTGTCCCACCCTCTCTAAAGCCCAGTCTGCTCTGATTGGTCAGCTGTCCCACCGTTGTGACTGGTCAACCAAAACAATCTCTTTGGACTTCACTCTAGCTCCGCTCTAACTAGCTGCATTTGAGAGCGTGCAAAACTAGCCACTAGCCAAAATGTGTAACCTGCTGACATCACCAAGTTACGGAAAAAAGTGGTACTTCAAGCGAAGTGTTTCAGGGAGTTTAGGAGCAGTGTTTCTGTGGGGGAGAGTAACTCCCTTCAGCGTGGACTTTGCAGACCTTTTATATGCACAAAAGCATAATAGGTCCCCTTGAACTTATTAATATGACATGAATGAAAGATTAACTTGGGAAATGTGACTCCTGAAATTTACTTGCCGTGATCAGCTGGGGAGAAGACTACAGAAAGACTTGGAGCACTCGTGATTGTACAGCAGTGTTACACAGTGGAGCATCAGCTGATGAGAGGCTGCTAGCTGAATACTTTAAACACTGTTCTGTGCTGCTAATAATAATAATAATAATAATAATAATAATAATAATAATACTAAGCGTTGGAGCTCAGCAAATCCATGCGTTGGACAGTGACAGCACTGCAGCTAATCGAGTCTGAATATTTGTGGAAGCTGAAATCCTGATCACGATCATTACACCATTTTAAATGCAGTGTAGTAAATGAACTAAAACTGCAGGGACCGGTATGATTCCTTTAGTAGGGCGTCAGCACTCCCTTTGACCTTTAAATGAACTCACTGAAACTTTAAACTCCCACATAAATACAGCTCATGGTGATTGACACAGAACACTCCACTACCAACATGTCTATAAATAAAAAAACAAAAACAAAACAAAAAACAGTGATTTAGCTGTTTCTACTTTTTTCCCTGTCTTGTTGAATTTATATCAGTTTTGCTGCAGCTGGTGCCAAATGGACATGTTCAGCATCAAGTACATGCAATGCGCGCTTTAACTTGTTATTCTTGAAAAGCCTTCACTTTAAAACATGAAAACAATTCAACAAGAATAAGCAAATTTGTTTGTATGACTGTGGCATTGTTATCAACAACATGTGCAGAATGTATCAGCGACTACAGAGGAAATGCAGAGCTGGCAAACGCCAGTTTGTCCCAAAACGACGACGGGACTCTCAAGCTAGTGAAGAACCAACATTCATTAGTTTTTCACTGGCATCGGTCTGAGGCAGTCACCATACAAGCTCCACTGAGGGTTAATGAGATGAAGATGGACAACACGTGTGTCATTTTGGTTTTTGGTGCAGAGTTGCAGTTCAGTGGAGCAGTACAGTGTCTGCATACTGAGAACACACAGATCAGGCCTGTGGTAGCTGATGTTGGAGACTGGACCAACATACATACCTTCTTCTTCTTCTTCTTCTTCTTCTTCTTCTTCTTCTGCAGTTGTTTTCTCTTGCTTCGTTTCATCATTGCTGTCACCTTCTTCTTCTGTAGTTTTACTCTCTTGCTTCGTCCCATCTTCTTCTACAGTTTCGCTATCTTGCTTCACCTCGACTTCTTCTTTTTCTTCTGCAATTTTACTTTCTAGCTTCATCCTGACAAGAGGTGATGTCAGGTGGATAGTGAGAGTCAGGACCGATTCCTCCTTGGTGCTTGTCACAACAAGTGCTGCATCTCCTGGACACTGGCTTACTGTGTATGTCCCCGCTGAACTTTCCTATTAAAGAGAGAAACAAAACATCAGGATAACAAAAAGGGACTCTTCATATCTAATAAAAATAACCTAAATCTAGATCTGAAATGTCTTTATGGAGAATGATGTAAAAACAACTGTAGATACTCAGTTCTACCTCTAGCTGTGCAGTTAATTTTTCAGCCACTTGATTAAGCAGAGTGACAGTAGGCTTGTTGGAGCAAAGCAGCACCAGCTCCAGGTCCTTGTCCCCCGTTAGCAGGAGTCCCTTGGCCACCAGGCCGACCCTCATAACCCCTCGCAGGACACGCTCTTGTGAATCACCACTTGCATTGCAAAGAGGAAGAAAGAATAATTATTATTTTTATTAAGAAGGAAAAAATTGAGTTATTAGTCTAGTTTTAAAAAACACCACAATTATATAAGAAACATGACAAATGTCAGCATTTAAAACAAAAAATTTCCGTTTCATCTTTCGTGGCAAGAGCACAGTCATGCTGCAGTAACCTAGCCTATGACGTCACAAGTTGGTTGGCTCAGCTGAGTTACACAGATACAATGGTAGACGGTCTGAAAAATAGGGGACACTTATATTATTCCTGGATGTTTAGATGAGTTTTACAATGTTAAAACCAAGGACAAAACAGTTCATTTCATAAACTGCCGCTGAAACGGAGATCAGTAACGTTACTGCAGTGCTGGCTAGTGACACTGAAAGAGCCCACCAACAGTCCAGATATATATCTCCCCATCTCCCCTCTCTGATCACCTGTCTGTCTCCCCATCTTCTCCCCTCTCTGATCACCTGTCTGTCTCCCCTTCTCCTGTCCTCTCCCCTGTCTGATCACCTGTCTGTCTCCCCATCCTCTCCCCTCTCTGATCACCTGTCTGTCTCCCCATCATCTCCCCTCTCTGATCACTTGTCTGTCTCCCCATCCTCTCCCCTCTCTGATCACCTGTCTGTCTCCCCATCCTTTCCCCTCTATGATCACCTGTCTCTCCTCCTCTGCTGTATCATTCAGACTGTTCAAAGACAGTAGTGCTACAAAAATAAACGCTGAAAGCACTACTTTATTCTGAGGCCCACGTTTTATCAGTTATTTATTATTTGCCGGCAGCTTTAGCTTCTGCTAACCAGCAAGCAACACACAATACAATAGCGTCCCCTCTTTTGTTTTCTTCTGTCCTGTGTCTTCTCAGTCTCCATTTTTCATGGTCTAATGTTGTATTTGTGTAACTCATCTGGGCCAACTAACCTTGTGATGTCACAGGCTAGAGTACTGCAACACGGCAGCGATCTTGTCAGAAAAGATGAAATTTGTCATGTTTGTTATACAATTGTTCATTAGAGAGCCAATCCATTTAGTAAACTATCTTCAGTTGGTTGAACGCTTCACTTCCACTTTAAATCACTGAGACAACTTCCACAGTCCATTTGGACACAACACTCACCTCCCTTCCTCTGTATTTTCTTTGTTATCTTTCAGAGTATCCATCTGGTCAGATACAGTCTTAAGGGCACACTCCACGCGGGAGACGATTGTCTGCACTGCCTCTAGCTCCTCTGGTGAAGGATACACTTCAGAGTGTTTGGCCATCACGTGGCGGTCATACGGCCCTGTCTGTACCCGTGGAGCTGCAGGTTCCTAAATTGGGAAATCAGAAGTAGGATTTATGTTGGACAAAAGAACAACACACTGTAGATAACAGCAAATATACCTTTAGTTTATACTGTAATGATATACTATTTAGTTATTTTGGATTCAAAATAGCAGTTGTGGCATTCCTTATTCAGATTATTATTACTTGCTACTGGATGAAATAATCTCATACAATATGCAAAGTAAGAACAGAATTGGGAAGTACAATAATAGTACCGTAATTGTAAATAAATCCCGCACTTGGAAAAAAAGAGACATGGACCGAATAGAGCTTTCATGCAAGAGGAAGAGCAATCTTTTTAAAGAACAAAAGACGCTGGAAAACATTAGATGTTCAATCTTAATGTGGAGGCTTGAAGAAGCAGATAAAATGACTCAAATTAAAAAGCCTATGGATTATCAAGCCTTTGGGGAATGATTTAGTCGGTGAAACAAGAACCTGATAGTGCCGTCGGTCCTCATGATGCTCAATAGAAGCAACATAATGATGGTATTGTCTCAGCTCCTCCTCGTAGCACAGGCAGTCATACCAGTAACGCAGGTCCTCGTATCTGGAGGGAGTAAATGACAAAATGACTACGGCTCTGAAGACAAAGTCTAGTGTTCAAGTCAAAAGCAAGGTGCAATGGAGTATCATTTTTAGTGCACTTTGAACAGTTAGCAAGACCCTATAAGGCTTGATCTACATTTAGTTCAACAAGCTGATGGCACAAAAACAAGTAAAATATGTTATTATCAACTGATCAGCTCAGTGGCAAACTAACCTGTTACCTGATCTGTCACAACTACGCATGCACTGATACCCAACCACATATCAGGCTGATACTGACTCAAATAACTGGATCGAATGTCAGTGACAGTGGGGCCAATCTATTCAATTTAATCCATGTTTATATATTATAAACATTATATTATGGGATTTTAAATTCCTGTTTAAGTTTTTAGCAATTTGTTGCAGCATTAAAATGGTTTACCCTTGAATGGTAATTCCTTTTAATTTTGAAGATTTTTTTAAGTGTTTCTTATTTTAATAAACTCAATAAATTCAAATTTATGTATGTATTGATTACATTTTGTTTTACAAAGTAATTAAAGCCATATTTAAGTCAAGCCTGATGTTGTCTTACACATAAAAGAATGACACCAGTCACAGTGAAGCATACAGCTTATTAATTAAATAGTGGTATCTGACCGGTACTACTTGGTATTACTTATAATCAACTGCCTGTACATATTTCGTTGCCTTGCCTTTATCTCAGGATAATTTCGGTGAATTCATGACTACTAACTTTGCCATTCACTAGATACTGTGTGTAACGTTACCGATCAAAGTCGTGCGGAAGGAGGCGATGGCCCTGTTGAATCAGACTGTCCCAGTACAGCAGCTCCTCATACGCCCGGTGCTCGTCCCACTGCGCTGCAGCGGCCGCCATGCTGTCACGACCTCAGAGAACACCTCTGTAAGAAGAAAACAAAAACAAGTTAATCTGCGCACAACTAATAAATAACTGGCTGTATCAAGTCAAATTAAATAATGAATTACACTGCCGTTAGCTGGCTAAAGTTTGTCCACATGCATGATCTATTAATAGCTAATGTCAACAAGCTACCGTTGCGCAGGAAACTGCTCTGGATACAAATAAGCAATGTGTGCATTGGCAGTTTAATTCGCCTCAAATTAACACACTCAATCTAATGCACCTGCCCAACGATACCGTAGTGAACCTCCCCGCCCTATGTTGAACAAAGGTACGTCAACGTTACTGCGACAAAGACGGCTAGCTACTCAGCTAGCTACTCAGCTAGCTTCGTGTTTGTAGCACTGACCGCCCACTTGATGCTAGCGAGCTAGCTAACGCTGACCAGCATGCCAGTGCCATTTTTGTTAGTTTGGCATTGGAGGTGTCTGTTTCGCACAATACCACTGGCTTCCGACTGAGTTTCATTAGTGCCGTCGGGACTTACTTTTGACAACGAGGGGATAAAAAGGCGTGTAGACCGTTTCGCGGTAACGAAGCCGTCGGAGGGTCCCCAGGCCTGGAAATGACGTCAGCTTCTTTTTCTTCTTCTTTGGTTGTGACGTTAAAGGCGCATGTCGCCACCTCCTGTACCGGAGTGTGAACATCGTGACTTCACTAGGAAGTTATATCAGCTCTCTGTGCTCACACATACACTATAAACTCATATATCCTCCTGACTACCAGGGAAAAAAAAAGTTGTCACATTATCATTATTTTTTTATCCCCATCTCTTTGTAGGGTAATTAGAACACTGAAAGCATTTTTTTGAAAAAAAAGTTTTTATTTTTAAGATATCATGTGTCCTCTGTAGTGGACATCAGAACACCATACATATGAATTGGAACCTTGACGGCAACTAGTCTGTCCTGGAGAAATTATCAAAGTTAACATAAGGAGGAGTTTAACATTCCACATATTTGTCCATAACTTTTGTGTTTTTTCTGTGTTGTGCTTTGACACTATCATGTGTCCACGGTGGACATCTGAACGCAATGAGTGAAACTGAACCTTGATGGCAAACAGTTAGTCCCAAACAAAATGCCAGGGTTTAACACTCACATAACTGTCCATCATCACTTTTGTTTTGTGTTGACTTGTGCTTATTTGGCGTGATACTTCAAAAAGCAATTCCCCTTCTTGGAAACACAAAGGAATACCTTGCACTTACTTTTCCTTTTCCCATAAAATGTGCTTGCACTGACGGCGGCCATTTTGCAGGATGAAAAAGTTAAAGGTAACAAAGACCCACCCCCTTACATTTGGTATCATTGAAAAGCCCCAGGTGTCCTCTGTAGAGAACAACAGGATTTAATGCAGTAGTATGCACTTGGTGAGAAATATTCAGGATTACAAATGTCCTCCACAGAGGACAAATTTGAACTGCTGGTAGTCAGGAGGATAAAGGACCCTGCAAGTCCTTCTCAGACTTAGATTTTCAACCTGTCCAGATAGATGGATGGATTTATTTATTATTACATCTTCCAAGTGGTGAACAGAATGCAGGTTATGTTATTGTGCCAGTTACACGCCAGCACAGTGTTATATGAGCACTTCAGAGTGAGTTAGATATCACTGGATGTTAGTTAAAAAATGGTCAGAAAGGCTTTTTGGACAGACCCGGAGAAGGAGAAGGAAAAAATGTATGTGGCAGCGCAGGCCATGCAAATGTGGTTGGAAAGAGATGATGCAGGCAATAATGGCAATAATGGTAATAATAGTATTTCATGGAAGTGTTGCATCTCATCTGTTAGAGCCAGACTATACTGCCTACTCAGACATTTGCCCTAGGAAGGAAACGGCTTGCTGGAAATGGCAAACCAATCAAGTCTGAATAAAAAAGTTTTGCCCAACAATCTTCTTGATTCATTATGTTGTTATCCGCATGACCTTTGCAGATAATCCTTTTGCATTAGTCATCACTGTGATCTAAAGTGAAGTCCAGAATGAATCAGCTGGAAATCAATGCTGCAGGTCACGCTGTCCTCACAGTTAATTCTTGACAATGTACTCACTCATACTCACAAAACCAAGTACAGATTCATTTATCATTAATACTTAGGGAAGCAGAGAGAATACTGAAGTACAACAATACAATACTGAGAATCTGGCAAAACAGGGTTTCTGCCCGGATGCCACTTCAGTAAAGAAGAAGAAGAAGAAGATATTCCTTTATTAGTCCCACAGTGGGGAAATTCAGTTTTACACTCTGTTGTTCATACAGTACATATACATGCGTCAATGGAGAGATGTCAGAGTGAGGGGGCTGGTCCTGACAAGCGCCCAGAGCAGTTGGGGGTTTGGTGCCTTGCTCAGGGGCACCTCGGCAGTGCCCAAACTGGCACCTCTCCAGCAACCAGTTGGTCTTGGTCCATGGGGGACTTGAACCAGTGTCCTCCGCGTCCTAACCCAAGTCCTTACGGACTGAGCTACTGCCGCCCCCAACATTCACTCAGTGACTTCACAGTGGGTTTCATTCAATTAGGAAAAGCCTTTGTCTTGTTTTCGTCTGCTTTTTGTTGATTTGTAACACGGTGGGAACTAGAAACCAAACTGTCTCAACTGTCCTCAGGACAGCAGGACACATTTTGGACTCCTGTGCTACCTACCAATTAAACCTCAGACCGATAATGCTGGCATCATATGCAAGACCAGAAAAACAATATGTATTTTGTATGTGGCATAACTAAAAACAATGTGGTAGAAGAAAAATAATAAAAGTGCCAAATTTACTTGGCGCGTTATTTTTCACAACTGTGAACAAAATGTGAGGAATGGTCTGAATAGTCTTTGAAGTTGATGACAGTTACTGTCAAACTTGCTAAAAAAGGCACCATCTCAACTATCTCCCTGTCCTAGGGGGTCCTAGGGATGCAACAATACCGGATCGCATATTGCGCAGATACCATTTCAAAAACCTGGATCAGATAGTGATGAAAATGGGGCCAATATTTTCAGTTCAATTCTATGTTTATATTCTATGTATATTGTATACTGGGATTTTAATTCCTATTTAAGTTTTGACCAATTTGTTGCTGCATAAAGGTTTACACTTGAATTGCAATTCCTGTTAATTTTATGGGTGTAGGATTTATTATTAATTATTATTTACCAAAAAAATAACAATTCATTAATTTTTTATTTTTTACATTTTGTTTTACAAAGTTAAGAAAGCAATGTTTAAGTCAAGCCTGATGTTTTCTTACATGAGAATGATCTCAGTCACTGTGAGACAGCTAATTAATTAAACACTGGTATCAGATCGGTACTTGGTATCGGCTGATACCCAAAGCCAAGGCATCACTATCAGTATCAAGACTGAAAAAGTTGTATAGGTGCATCCCTAGTCCAAACCCACCATGCCACAAAACAGGTCCATTTGCTTGGAAAATCAAGAACAAAAATTAAAATAAAAATCCGAGTGAGTTCACATTGCATTGTTTTATTTATATTCAATTTAAAGTTCTTTACACATCCTCAGTAAATTCAAGTATTAGCTTATAAAATCATACATTATTTCACGTAAAGCACTGAATAAACATATGGAAAGCATATTTACACATACATTAACTCCACAGTATTTGAATATTAACATTCCTTCATGAAATACATTCAGCAGAATAATGAACATGATGATCCACTGTGAGACTAATTAAGGAATATCTTATCTTATCTTATTACACTGTAAATATTCATGGTTTTACTCTGGAGCTCCCTCTGGTGGTTACACTGATGCAGCTCCATTCCTCCACATTTATCTAATCTTAGAGCAAGCCAGTGATCTATTACTTCCAATGCTGGTGAAAATGAAGTTGAGAAATAAAACCAAATAATACTCTGTAAGTACTACTCCTGCAAACCTTAGATTCTCTCAGGACAGAGCGTGGTTAGTACTGCATTAAACCGTATACCTTTCCCATTGTTACTATGAGTTTCCAAATGCATACAAATTATGATAATGATAATAATAAGGAATGTTCACTTATTATAAGCAAACGGTAGAAGGTTTATGTGCAAAATCATAGCATTAGCTAGCTTCTGTTTGTAAGATCAGATAATTAACTCACCAGTGAGCTCTGATGGAGTATGAAAGAGATATTTTGTCCGTTAAGCATTTCTAAAGTGGACCAGCCGAGAAATGTCAAAATGCATGTTTAACCACCATAATAGCCACATGCTTCAATGTGAGTCTCTCCTTCTAAACGTCTTTATTCACCAAGTTCTTCAAATGTTCAATGACCTGGTGGCAAAGTACACTAACAAAGTACTTTATCAGTCTTTCTCTCAGCTCAAACCTGGTTGACATTCTTCTCTGAGCTGGGAAAAGAGGTGGGCTCCCAGCGGCCTAACATGTTGCCCCTCAGTCCCGCCTGGCACTTAGCGATGAGGTAGATTTTGCGGAGAACGGCGCGGCGCAACAGGATGTAGACCCAGGGGTCGAGAATCTGGTTCCACGTGGCCAGCCTCACGCCCAATACCATTAGAGTTTTGTAGCTGGACAAGTCCTCTCCGATAGATCCTGTGTAGGAGCGGATCACTGACATCAGGCCAAAGATCTGCAGGCATGAAACAGGTGCTTGCAGTTATTTCATGATGAATGAGCAAAGACACTGCATTGATAGAAAAGTTAAAATTACTCAAACAATTTAGAGCATTGTAGTAATAATAACAACAAACAATTTCCTAAAGTGATCAGGTTTATTTTGTACAACACAATAAACAGATGTTATGGAGCACTCATTTTGGTGTTTGTTATGATACACCAATATTGTTTTACAAGACACTCTGCTCTGATTGGTCAGCTGGCCCACTGTTGTGATTGGCCAACCGAACCAAACTCTTCAGACTCCACTCCAGCTCCGCTCTAACTAACTTTGTTTGAGGGTGTTTTTGTTTTGTTTGCCAAAGTAGTTAATAGACAGGTTTTATGCATATACTGTGTGTTACTTGGTGACATCACTATATTACGGTAGAAAGGCGGGACTTTGAGCGAGGTGTTCCAGGCAGTTCAGGATCAGTGTTTTACATGCACAAAAAACCAACAATAACACAGTAGAGCTGATACTCAGTAGAAGACATCGTGGTGTATCACTACTGCATACTACACTATAACACTACTACATGCAGGAGAACCTGCTATCAGTGTTAGTTAGTAGACACCCTCTTCCTGTTGATTGTACACTGGATGTATTATTTGTTATTTGTTCATATTAAATTGCCATTTATTTGAACTATTTTTAAATGTATTTTCAGGTCTATTTTCTTTTTCAGGTATATTATACAACAAAGTTCAGTGGGAATTGATGTTGAATGTCTCTCTGGTCGTTACCGGTGTGCTAATGCAGAGGCTGCTTTACATACTACTAGATCCAACTACTACAAACCACACAGTCTTATGTTTCTTTCAAGAAAACAACAATGCTGCTAATTTTACACTCATATTAAGTGACATAATTCTGACTGGGAGATAATCCTTTCCACAAATGTGAGGAGCAAAAATACATAGATAGGCTACGTTCCAAATCACATACTATTTCTTTTTACTTGTATTAAATAAGTTGTAG
Source organism: Pterois miles (assembly GCA_947000775.1). Lineage (NCBI taxonomy): Eukaryota > Metazoa > Chordata > Actinopteri > Perciformes > Scorpaenidae > Pterois > Pterois miles. The sequence goes on from CAMQGK010000253.1 coordinate 873,830, forward strand.
GCTCTTGTTTTAGCCCCCTTCCAGAAGCTACACACTGTAGTTCTGTCAGCTCATGTGAGGAAATGTCACCACCCTCTGGTGGAGCTAGTAAATGGACAAAACAAACAAGAGGGAACTCACAAACTCTCAGGAAAGCAATCCACAAATGTGCAAAAGTAATTTTGCATGAACAAATGGATCCACAAATGCATTTAAATCACTTTATAATAAACCTAAAACCTGGAATATTTGGAATTGAAATGTGTTTACAGAGTAAGTTATGCATATTTGTAAATCACCCTGTATTTTTGTGGATTTGACTTTACACAACAGAAATACAAAAATACATGTTTGTGGATAGTGAAATATTGTTACACGTGTTACACATCTGTGAATTGTCTTGTGGATTACAACTATGAAAGTCCAATAAAAACGTCCATACTGCTGCAGTACAAAAATACGTTTGTGGACAGTGAAATATTTGTAGATTATGGCATACATTTATGGATTGTCTTCTGTGGATTACTACTATTAAAGTCCAATAAAAACATACTGTTGTGTGCAATATGCATGCAATTGGGACATATAGGTGTTATATTTAGCTGTAGCTGCTTTCTAAACCTGCTATTGTCCTGTACCAATATCAGACTTGTAGTATATCTGGGCTATACTAGTAGTATACTTTTTATAGTACTTTTAACATGATGGAGTCCCTTTCATTGTACTTGCTAATACTCACCAGCAGAGGACTCCAGCAGACAAATGAGGTGACCATGACACCGACCAGCTGCACCACCATCTCTATGTCATGGGACTTGGCTGAGTGATGGGAGCCGGGCTGCCTCCTGAGCCGAGCGAGCACCAGCGTCAGCCCACTGATGGTGTTACACACCATCGCTGCAGCCAGCGAGGTCAGACCTAGTCCAGAGAACAGCACCACAAACGCCACATCCACCTCCTGAGTGTTACTGAGCACTTTAATGAAGCACCAGGTTCCTGGGTCCTGGTAAGCGTAAGAGCCCAGCTGGAAGCACGGCAACATGGCCACGCACAGAGCTGACAGCCAGATGACTGCCAGGCAGATCTTTGTGCGGGTTTTGGTGACCAGGGACGAGTGTAGCAGTGGCTTAGTGACACCCAGGCAGCGCTCGGCAGCCATGGCGCAGCCCATAAAGAGTGGGCACAGGCCAAAGAACACCATGCTGCCACCCAGGAACTGACACATCCTATCAGAGGAGTTGAAGTCTTCGGGGGGCACACCTCCAGAGAGGTAGAGTCGGAGAACCAGGGCACCAGGAATCACGTGGCCGATGAAGTCAGTGACCACCAGTGAACTGGCAAACAGAAGGAATGTGGCTTTGGTGCGCCGGCGCTGGAGGGAGTAGGCATTGGCCAGGATGCAGAGTGCCACAATGTTGGAGACGATGCCCAGTGTCATGGACAATACGACGACAATGATGCCGCTGGTGGTGGGCTGCACCAGGGTGAGGTTTCCCTGCTGTGACAGCCCTCCAACAGCCACCCTGGCCTCCATCTTCCCTCCGCTGTCATTAGAGAAACGAGGGAGGAGCGGGGAGGCTGAAGAGTTGTAGTGGCTCAAAGCTAACATCATTGAACTCTGAGGATCCGGGAATCCATAGTTAAGGGAGGCTGCAAGAGAAATAAGATCAAATTATTATCAAGCACATTGCAGATAAAAAAAAAAAAAAAAACACTGCAGTGCAGTGTGTAGGATCTGATGGCATCTAGTGGTGAGGTTGTAGTTTGCAACCAACTGACACATTTCCTGTGTGCCAAGCATGTAGAAGGATAATAGTGGCCAATGTGGAAATGTGAATAGTCCTATCTGGAACCAGTGTTTGGTCCATTCTGGGCCACTGTACAAACATGGCGGCCAGCCGTGTGAGGAGGACCTGCTCGCTGTTTTGATATAAACACCTCATTCTAAGGAAACAAAATCAACTTTTTGTATTTTTAGGTGATTATACACTTTTAAAAAAAACATAATTATTAATATTATAGTCCATTTCTGCCCATAGATCTCCCTAAATGTTACACACTGTTCCTTTAATGAAAATAATAACTCTAACTTTGAATAATTTAAGAAATGATGTTATTTGAACAGTAAAAGTCACATAAATGAGGTGAATATTAAAGGAAAAAATGAGTGAAGAATCATAATGAATGCAACTGTTTCCTTAAAGGGCACAGATGCTCACTGTTTCATATGTTATGGCCACAGGCATCGCATCTCAAGATAAATGAATATCTATGGGTGTTTTTGGAGTGACATGTTGGGAATGAGGCAGTGTATTTAGAAAGAATGGTGTTCAACCCTCCAGGAGAGACACGTTTTAAGCATTTTAAGATTAAGGATCATGGAATTCTAATAACTAAAAGCGATAAACACACCCTTCTACAAATTCTTCATAGATGACTGAATTTCTCCTAAAATCCCGTTTGAACCTGACTTGACAGCTGGTCACCATGTGTATGGTGTCCAGCCTCACATATCAGAATAAAGCACAACATGATGGAGAGTGGACTCCATCACTTAGGTTAGGTTTAGTTTGGCTGGAGGTCAAACACACAAAAAGGACAGTCTTCCCAGCAACGAAAAACAACATATTAAAATTAGGATTGTCAAACATAATGCGACAATAACATGTCAGCGCTAATTTGTTATCGTTATTCGTTAATGTATTAGGTTGTAGTGGTACCAGTCATGTCTTATTAGCTTGTCACAAAGGAGGCTGAACAACGCTTCAAGCTTATGCATAATTTTGGTGACAAAAAACTGCCATGGCCTTAAAATCAAATGGGTCCCTTGACCTCTGACCTCAAGATATGTGAATGTAAATGGGTTCTCTGGGTCCCCACGAGTCTCCCCTTTACAAACATGCCCACTTTATGATAATCACATTCAGTTTGGATCAAGTCATTGTCAAGTCAGCACACTGACACACTGACAGCTGTTGTTGCCTTTTGGGCTGCAGCTTTCCATGTTATGATTTGAGCATATTTTTATGCAAATACCAGTACTTGTGAGGGTTTCTGGACAATATTTATCATTGTTTTGTGTTGTTAACTGACTTCCAATTGTAAATATATATATACATATATTTGCATTAAGCAGTATATTTCCCCACTCTCGTGTTGATAAGATTATGAAATACTTGAGAAATCTCCCCATAAGGTATATTTTGAACAGATAAAATAATACACATCCTGTTATATGTAGATTATCACAAGGTCGTCTAGTTATTCTGATTAAGAAAAGAAAATACCCCTTGTATGTAAATGTATATTGACTATTCAGATTTTCTCACGGAGCAGTTGAAGCAGAAATGTCAATATATGGCGGATTTGCACGTTTGCAATGTGTAAGTGTGTGTATGTACATGTGTATGTAGTAAAACATTAATAAAACAATAATTATTATTATAATATATAATTACATATCTGATTGCCTCTTTTTTAAACAAAGATTAAGTCCATCCGATCTCGAAGTCAGACAAATGAAAAAGTCAACTTTAGTCTTTATTATAATGATGATAATAATAATAATAATAATTAGCTTATAAAGAAAGAAATGGCTCACCAGTAGGCTAGATCAGCTATCCCTCTCAGTCCAGCTGACCAACCTGCAGACAGTTTTCCTTGTCAAACAGACATCCAGAGATACTCCACAGTGTCTATGAAACAATTTCAGCAAAGTCCACAAACCGATGAAAAAATTGTCTTTTCCTTATGATCAGAAATCCTGTTTCCCTCTGACAAAGTCCCGTGCGTGGATGTCCTTTCCTCACTACTATGGCTGAGTCCGTCTGGTTGTTTCATGGTGGCTTGAAGGTTGTACAGGATCCCCCCACTGACAGTTGCGGTTTTATAGCGCGTCTTGGTTCCTCCAGCCTGTGTGGGCGTCTCTGCTGCTGTGCGCCCCCCTGAGCCAAGTTCACATCCCTGATCCACTTTGTGTCACCTCAGTCTGTTTACATTAACCGTACACTTACTCACCTGTGTGTCACCTGCCTACATTTCAAAATAATCATCTCACATTGGTCTGGTCTGTCTTTAGACACTAACAGCTAATAACTTTGTCACCGTTTAAACGTCACCAAAACGGTTCACAGGTTAGGTTTTCCTCATGACATGCTGTAGAGGTGAAGACGTTGTTCAGCTTTTTGTTTTCTGGAGACTGTATCGATGTGTAGAGATTAAATTTCATAGGCTGCATACATTATTTTCCGTTTGATGCGCAATTCTGTGCTCAAAATAACCTTTGCGCTATCAGTTATCCGGAGAGATGGTGGACATTGACATGTTATCTGTCTGCTGTTTGAGAGGGTTTCTGTTTCAGCTCTCTGAATAAATGACCTCAGTGCCAAGCTATCATTTAGAGTTACGCAAAACGATTAGAAGTGGTTGAATTATGAGGTAGTTTGTTTTGTATTTGTGATCCAAATACCTGATCAGAATCAGTACATAATGCTACAATGTAAACACAATATATGTAAAGAAGTATAGTACTAAAATGAAATATTAGAAAATTAGAATATAAGAAATATGTACTTATAATATGTACTAATATGTATTTGCATTAAGACATACAATATATAATAAATAACCACACTGCAAATAAGTAAATTCAAAATGCTGATGAGTAAATACAAATCACTGAGAAGTGGCATTTATTAAGTGTGTTAAATATAAATGCCAGGATGGTATAAACAAAAATGAATAAGACTATTTCCTGAATGGAAAAGATGTTATGGAAACTCATCGGAAAAGTATGGAAAAGTCATATTCACCCTCATGAAAGCTCCAGATGTTCCTCAAGGTCTGTGATGTTAGTCTTGAGGGTTTCTGCAGCTGCATTAAAGAAAATTTGTCATTTTTTTTCTGTTTGATTGACACTGAGAGGGGAAACCATGAGAGGCTTAATGTATTTCTGATTTTGGTCCTCCTGCTGCATACTAGGGACAGGTGCTCATGCTTGTTTTCATTTTACAAGGACCTGGCAGCCAGCTGGACACATTCTTGCACCAGCTGAGGTTTGGAAACAGGGTTAAAGCAACATCTCACACTGGCTGGTGGTTCACAGGAAAGAGGGCGGAGGTGGGCATATGAATTGGTAGATATTTTGTTTTTGGAAAGAGAGGTACCTGCAGGACAGGTCCTACTGGTTGCCAACAGAATAAGTCTGTGAACTGACAGCTGTCTTTTTCAGATACACAGTATTGTGACATTAAAGGTGGGTGTGTTTGCTGGCACCTAGCGGTGAGGTTGCAGATGGCAAGGAGAGCGAGGAGAACTACGGTGGCCGACGTGAAAACACAAATGGCCCCATCTAGAGTCATATTCTGTATATAAGAAGTGGACGTAGTCACGTGACGTCACCCATTGGTTTGCGGACTGCCATTTTGAAGCCCCAAGTTTGGCATTTTGGCCGTTGTCATCTTGGTATTTGGCTGCATGCCGTGTACGATGCGTCATGTTGCAATCCATGTTCACAACGTCCAGTGTTATTTTCACTGTACAAACCTAACTATAGTGTTTCTGATGCCAAAAATAAAGGGGCAACGCCAAGGGGCATGACAAAGTGGTGGTATGTGATGAGTTCGGAGTTGAACGTGTTGGATTCATTCTCTGGTGACTATTAACATTTGTATGCAATCCAGTTGTTGAGATATTTTAACATGGCTGTAAAAAATATTTAAAGACTCAAAATTACTTGCTTGTATTTTTCTTTATATATATAATCACAGTAAAAAGACACTCAAAAATAGAAGCAGTGGACAGTGAATTTATACACATTCAGTGCTGAGCAGACTGCTGTTGATTTCAAAGCCCATATTTTGAAGTCAATGCTGAACAAGACTGCAATCTCTTATATTGGCCTCATATATCTTATCAGCACAACAGAATAATGTTTCAGTGTGAGCTGCTCATGGACTAAAGAGTCAGTCATTTACGTCTGATTGTCTTCCTTTCCTGGTGCCCATTTAAACACTAAGTGCATCAATCAAGCGTTTGGCCGCCATGTGTGTTTTTCCTCCGGCTGTGAAAGGAGACCCTGTTGCCCCCATTTTCCTCATCAATTGCTCTTGCAAATGGTGCCATTTGGCCTCTGCAGCCCACTGGCTCTTCCAATACTAAGTCTGGGGTTTATGGGTTTGAGGCTCCTTCTACACACTTTCCCCTTCCACTGACCACAAAGTAAAAAAAAAAAAAAAAAAACCCAGACTGCATACCTGATCGTCTTTGAGGCACTCAGAAATCATCTATGAGCTCTTCAGATTGGAAATGTTTAGAGAAAGATCTCTGTCTTTTCTTGAAGTTTGAAATGTAACACTGAAGAAAATGCTTTTCTTGTTGCATGTGCACACAAGTATTTCGTCTTGGCTTCTGGATTCAACAACCTCCCACTACCACCACCACAACTGTTGAACGGTCTCTCACACCGAACATTTTGCCAAAACTTTCTGCAGAACACATGCCTGTATGTCAGAGAGATTTCTCACCATTTGAGTCTCTTCGAAGCTGACAGGAGTTTGGTTTGCTCTCTAATATTTTAAATATTATTTTCATACACATTTAGTCCTGTGACAGTATTTTTAGAAATGCAAGGTGCTAGTCTTAATCAAGCAATGACATGATATAAATGTACGGTGGTTGCGCTCTTGTGCATTCCTCTCTGACATTTTAATGAGATGCTGCTATTATGAGTGGAAAGCCACATGCTATCTGTCTGGGCGCCTCAGAAACTACTGTCCAGAAACGAAACAGTGGAATGTTTGCATGAGAATGGTCTGCCGAGAGAAGAGGAGGCAAACATGCTGTCAGAGACCGAAACAAGTTCAGCTACTTTTCTCTGATGAAACACACACTCCTCGTAGAGCAAATTGTTTAAAAAGTCCTGTCTGACTGGCTGGAACTCAGAGGTCATTTCTATTATTTGGTTAGTGTTTTGCCTACTGTATGTCTTAAACTCTGCAAAGATGAGAGGAAAAGTTCACTGTGTCAAGAGAGAAATAGCAAAGTCATAAGATGGTGAAATCCACAAATGCTCACAGTTGTCATCCAGTCTGACCAATGCAAAACTCAAGGTTTATCGCAGCTGTTTTTCCTGTTTCCAGTGAGGAAAACGTTAACAAGTACTCACGTTAATCAGTGTACTTTGGGTACCATAGTAAGATCATCCAGTGATGCAGTGCAGATTTCGACAAGCAAACTGACTGAAGACAAGGTTGGTTGTCCAAGAAGGACAAATAAGGATAATTAATGTCATCAAGTACACTTGTGTTTACCTTGCTATGACATGTCAAAATGGCTGCTGTGAAAAGCGCCTATTGTCCTCCAACCAAGCCCCCAGGAAGAGTGCCTGGCTATGAAGCAATTCTCGTAATGGCTGTGGAATTACAACTTCTGTGTCTGTTACATGATGCCATTGGGCCCAAAACGACTTTTCCCCATAGATTTAAATTGGGAAAAAGATATGTATAAATCAGTTGATGATTTTTTGCAGGTAAATCAACTTCCCAGTATACAAACCTTTGAATAGCTCTTATTTAATGTACTAAAACCCGAGTTATTTCCCTTCTGTTCATGTGAATGTGCCCCAGACTGCTGGAAGGGGGAGTTAAAGGAAACGCTAGTGCGCTTGTTCTGTTGGCTCATGGATGCAGAAGAACACTGGAAGATCCGGGTAATTCATCATTCAGCAATCAGGCTTTTTTGGTTTCATGCACCACTGAGCAACTTTCATAGGAATGCAATTATCCAGTTGTCGTTATACATCCATGCATCCAACTTGGTCAGATGACACATCATACAAACTAGAACAACCCAGCACTAACTTTGTTGATGCCCTGACGTTTCCTCTTGCGCCACCACAAGGTTTTGGTTTTGTATGAAATGTCGGCCACTATTGTATGGATGCCATAACATTTATTTGGCTGCGCTATGGATACTGAACTGGATACAGCATCCGGTCTTTCCTATGAGAGTTACTCGCTGGTGCATGAAGCCAAAATGGCTCGACTGCTGAGTGATAAAGTACCTGGATGATCTGGCAATCTTCCACATCCATTGGTCCCATAAAGCAGGTGCCGTAGCATTTCCTTTAACTCCAGCCTTGGTCTGGGGCTCATTCACATGAATGAAGGAAGGAAAATAACTTTGAATTCGGCTATTGGTGCATTTTACAAATTTTAGGACCTAATACCAGTAATTTAAATAAGGGTTATTCAAGTGTTTGTACTGGGAAGTTGATTTAATTTTATTTGATTTTAAGAATACGCCGAGTTACAGACATCCCTTTGGCAATGTTTCCATGGTTTGGCCAGTACAAAAATTGGCTTCAAAGCCCAGCACTCTTGCTGGGGGTTTGGGCTACACATATTTATGTTCCCCTGAGTGATGGCGTCTACTGACGTTAGTTGTCCCCTGACTTTTCCTCTAACGCCACCATCAGGTCAAAATTTCAGTTTTTCCTACAGGCTATTTTGGTTTATGACCAAATCCCAGCAAATCTAATCACATTCCCATCAGCCTCAGCTGTACTTTGTGTTTAGTAAGTAGCAAATGTTAGCAGACAAACACGCTTATCTAGATGTTGAACAAACATCAGCGTGTTAGCATTGTCATTTTAAGCATGTCAGCATGCTAACATTAGCATCTAGGTCAAAGAACCACTGTGCCTAAGTAGCCTTCAGCCTCTCAAGCTGCTGGTGTGGCTGTAGACCTGTTTGCTGGCCAGCAGACTGACCATAAGCTTTTATGCTGTATGTTTCACTGCAGCAATGAACACGGCAGACACTTTGTGTGATATCAGTTTCTATTGATCACCACCAGGAACATAATAGCACAAAATAGAACTGTAATTCATCATGCTTAGGTTATTGTCATCTATCTGTTCATTTTAGCAGGCTCAGATATGGTTACAGTAGGTAAATGGAGAATGGCTATAAAGTTCATATGACTCATTATTCACAAAAGCTGGATTTGAATTCCTCACAACAAACCAGAGTCGTTTTTCTTCTGCTATCAGTACTCAGCTGTCAGAGGTCAGATGAACTTTCTTAATAAGGACAATGTGCTGACACATGTGCTGAGTGAAATGATAAGTGTGTGTGGTGGTGTTTGTCACAGCTAAGGACAAAGACTTAACACAAGACATCAGCATTATCTGCCTCCAGGATGGACGACGCTGATAAAAGGCTTTCTGAGAAAGGAGCGGTACGTCACAGTAACTGTTGACCAGCAAAGATAACACAATTAGACTGTTTTTTTAAAAAAAACGTGTTATCTGTAAGGATTTAATTGTTGGGGTTTATGAGATTAAAAAATATATAAAATGTGTTGTTCTTGCATGGCCCCATGGTGAATGAATAATCCAAAACCTTAGAAAATAGCACAAACTCATACACTTTAATAGGCTACTCTATCAAAAGTATACCAAGTACACTCAGACTTTCCTGTATACTTGTCAGTGTGAGCCAATTATACTTAGCATTTCCTGTATACTTGTAAGTATGAGCCAAGTATACTAAGAATTTCCTGTATATTTGTCAGTATGAGCCAAATATACTTAGTCTTTCCTGTATACTTGTCAGTGTGAGCCAAGTATACTTAGTCTTTCCTGTATACTTGTCAGTGTGAGCCAAGTATACTTAGTCTTTCCTCTAGTAGCTCAGTCTGTAGGGAGTTGGCTTGGGAACCGGAGGGTCACCGGTTCAAGTCCCGCCATGGACCAAGAACTGAGTGTGAACTGGTAGCTGGAGAGGTGCCAGTATACCTCTTGGGCACTGCGGAGGTGCCCCTGAGCAAGGCACCAAACCCCCAACTGCTCGGGGCGCTTGTCAGGAGCAGCCCCATCACTCTGACATCTCTCCATTGTTGCATGTTTGTGCATGTGTGTGTTCGGGTCTGCATGTACCGTGTATAAGTTAACAACAGAGTGAAAAAATTGAATTTCCCCTCGTGGGACTAATAAAGGACTATCTTCTTCTTCTACTTGTCAGTGTGAGAAAAGTATACTTAGTCTTTCCTCTATACTTGTCAGTGTGAGAAAAGTATACTTAGCCTTTCCTGTATATTTGTCAGTATGAGCCAAGTATACTTTAGTATACTTTTGTTAAGTATATCTCTGATAAGTACAAACAAAGTAAACTGAACGTATATATTCTCTTATCCTAAGTTTAAAAGAAGTATACTAACAGTATACTTGAATGAACTTGTATTTTGTAAGGGGATGGGGGGAGGGACAGCAGAACAAAGCAGCATCATGAAACGTTTGGGATACCACCCTCTGTGGCTGACCATTCACACACATGCACATTGTTTTTGCCCAATCCAAGTACAGCCACTGTCTCTACTGCTTGGCTTGCTTCAGGCAGTCATCTTCTCATGCATTTTTTTTTTTCCATTCCTTTTCTTGTCATGAATCATTTTTTTTTAAATGCCACATATTACCACAACAGGCAGCTTCATTTGCATTAAATCAGAAAAACATATTGTGCTAGTAGTTTTCTGGATATGATAATATGCTTCATCTCACAACTTTGAAATAATAAATAAATAAATAAATAAGACATGATTATTGAGACTTAATGCACAGAACAGTCTGAGTTTTGGATTCTAGTTTTGGTAAATAATCCTGCGGTTTACTGTTCAAGACCACAACAAGAACACTGTGAGCTTTGTGTAAAACACAGAAAAGACGTTAATATATTTCCTTTTACAGTTAACCGTCAATCTGATGCAATTCAGCAGCCTGGATGTCTGCGGGTTCCAGCGAATACATCCAGTGCAGCAATTTTCTGAGAAGTGAAATTCTCTAAACTTCCTTCCTGTTGTCTTTGCAAATAGTAAAACCGTAACATTTCTGTGGCTTCTTTGTCCTCATGAATCTTATTTTCATAGTGAAAGCCAACGACAGCTTTCCATATCAGTGTTTAATGGTCTGCATCGGATCGCTGCATCGGCCAAGCTAAGCCCATGTTCAGTCAATCTCTGCATAAATCCATAAGGGGACTCTGGCTGTATCCAGCTGACTTGGCTGATGTGCTTGGCTTGTGGTACGGCTCAAACTGGATGGTTATTTGTCTGCGCATAGAGTTTAATTACATGAATGGTAATGAAAAACATAATTCCTGAGTTGAAGGACATTTTTTGTACAACTCGACTAATATGACTTCCACATTCCCCGTCCAGGACCTTTAAATCATAGAAGAATAAAAACAGTGGTAGAATGTAACTGAAGTACGGTACTTATATACAGTTTTGAGGTACTTTGCTTGAGGAATTCCAGTTTAGGCTACTTTATACTTCTAATCCACTACACTTTGGCTGCAAGTATTGTACATTTTATCCCATTTATTTGACAGCTATAGTACTTTGCAGATTCAGATTGTTAAGATTGTAAAAAAAGGGAAAGTCTTCGGAAAATGGAAAAGAAAAAAGAGACAACCCAGACGCCCAAGGGGGGCAAATTAATACAAAAAACAAAGCAGCTCATAATTTATGATATACTATATAGGTTAGTAGTATACTTAGTATAAGTCGTTATATACCAGCTGCAACATTAAAGTGATGAACATATTAATGCATCAGTCCTGTATACTTGAAATGGGCCCGCCCTTTTCCTTTAAGCATATTTTGATGCTGATACTTTTGTTCTCTAACTTCAGTAAGATTTTGAATGCAGGACTTGTGAGTATTTCTACACTGTAGTATTGCCACTTTTTCTTAACTAAAGGATCTGAATACTTCTTCTGCCACTGAGTAAAAATTACCACATTTTCAGTGCAATTTAGCAGATAAATAACTAGAAACACTGCTGGGAGACTCAACATACGGGAGCATGGTGAACAATCTGATCCCTGATGGCGCCCACCAACGTATCACATGGGTCGTGCGCTTTCATGCTTTGCTGATGTCTGCGGTAAAAAAAAAAGAATGGCTCGCCTCAGCGTAGTGATTAATGAGAGGTCCTGTCAGTGTGAATAAAAGAGGGGCAGTGGTAATTAAAGTGGGTCTGCAGCAGAGCAAGATTTAAGAACCTCAGCCTGCTAATCAAGTCAGCAGAGCTATTTATAGTAGATGGTGACACAAGCACCCAACCACCTATCATCTCCACCACACATACACAAACAATTACTCCAACACACATTCAGGCAGCCACATGCATTAACCTTTTATCTGCAGCCGCCAGTAAGTGCTTCAATTGTGCCCAGAAAACAATGTGTTAATCTGTTAATTTTGATCAAATTTTAGATTTGAGTTCCATTTAATATTATTTGCAATGACATTAATTAATGCTGTTGTTTTTGCAAAGAAACTGCTGTGAATGTGTGTTTAATTGAGTGGGTGAAATCTTTGCTCTTTTCTGGGGTTCATAATCCAGATGGTCATGAGAGTAATGTACTGTATTTCTCAGATTTGAGTCATTTTTATTTCTTTAATCGAGGGCTAACAGATGATTGAAATACTGTATATAGTTGTGATTGCACGATGGTCCAGAGTGAATCACACGAATTAATTTTTATCTGTTCAAAATGAACCTTAAAGGGAGATGTTTCAAGTTTTTAATATTCTTATCAACATGGGATTGGGGAAATATGCTGCTTTATTCAAATGTATGTATATGTATATCTATTATTGTATATAATTTATGGTGCTGTTAGACTGCCCTCTTAATACAGGTGTGTGCCTCTTTTTTTGAATGCAAAGAGGGAAAGCAGGACAGGATTCTGACCTCAGTGATAATGTTGTTTTTGACAGGCTAAATGCCAACAAATATGGATTGAAACTGAATATTTCATTAGATTTTGCTGCTGAGTAGCAAAAAAAATATCTTAGTCTTTCCTGTATATTTGTCAGTATAGGCCTTCTTTAAGCATCTACCTCATCCCCTTTAATAAAGCTCTTTAGCACAGGTTAGATTGATTTTAATGGCAGGTCACTGTTTATACAAAGATAAAAGTGACCAGTTTGGAGACAGGAAAATAGTTATCGATCAGGTAGCCATTAACCTTAAAAACTGAAGGCGTAAAAAACACAATTATATGTCGATGTCACTCCTCTAAAATCAGATGCTCTGCACACAAAGAGATTTACAGTACCAATAGCAGCAGTTATGGCTGTGGGTTGGCTGGGATTTTTGAGGCCATCCATCTCTTCAGCCCAGCTCCCTCCCTCCGTTTCATTTCCATTTCATCATCAGTCTCACAACCATGATGAAATGTCAGTGGCAATACGCTGCGGCTTGAGGGCTGAGATCAATGGGATTCATCTGGACTCAAGTGTTGTTGTGGTAGCTCTCATCATAGATCAACATGCCTTTTGTCACATAAAGTATTGAACTCAAACACTAATGGTAAAATCTTAAAAATGCTCCTCATATTCAACACAGCTGTGACGCTACAGGAGACAGTGTAGGCGGACAGACAGATAACTGTACTTGACCTTAAAACTTCTGCCGTATTCAACACACCAAACTTGCTCAGCATATAGCTCTCTCCAAAGTACAAACTGTACTGTGGTGACACAACGAACGTAACATGTCAGCTCACTGATTCTGGTAACACAGCTGATAGCAGTCATGTGGTGGTTGCCTTCTCTACACTAGATGGACATTTCTTCCCTTCTAGATAGTTTATCAGAGGAGCTCGAAATGCTAATGATTCCACTTAATGACTGTGTGAACATGTAAAATGTGAATATTTCTATTCACAGATGATAGAGGGCGTTATTATATTATATTTTGATATTTCAGTCTTAATTTGCTTCTTTATTTATCTTTGTATCAAACCCCTTATTTGTTTCCTCTTATAAATTTTCCTTTAATTTATTTATGTATTTATTTTTATTATTTTTTGAATGTTTTTTTTACTTTTGCATTAATTTCTTTATGCATTTATTTTTTATTATTTCATATTTATTTTCAAATGTAATAAAAAATAAAAGCTAAATTGAACACAAGAGTAAATAAATAAGGTAATCACTTTTATCACTTAATTAATGGCTACATTTATTGGCAATATTATTTTTGCCACATATGATGATTTATTTATCTATCAAGTAATGTATGTATTTATTTTTTTATTCTGGCAGGTTCAGCCCTCCATTTAAAGTTGGTTGGGCTTAAATCTACTGCATTTGTAACGTGAAAATGAAGGACTCAAGCGAACAGCTGATTGTAAAGTGAAAGTGAATCTAAGCGGTCTCCTGGATGAAAGCACTGTGTTTGTTAGACCCATACATCTTCCTTCCAGCTGGCCCTGGCTGCATCTTTTTGCTATTTAAACTACGTCACCACAGCACTTTCCCTGATTGTTAAGTATTGCTGCGGATGGGTTTACACTCTAGTTAATGGAAACTTCACAGTGTGGTAATCTGGTTAAACAATATGCAAGAATGAAATAATGAAGGTCTGACTGGATCCTCTAACTTATTTTCAGATAATCCAATGACCACAAATCACTTAATATCTAGTGAACTGTGGCTTTCAGGGCCCCTGGTGTTCTAGGGCCTTACGACAGAGTAAAAACCCAAATAAAGGCATAAGCTTTATCTTCCTGACTCACCTGATGGTGGTGGTTCAGTTAATCTAAACCATCTGGAGTGTGAATGCAGGACGTTACATCACAAACTGAATCAACACCAGACTCAGACTGGGAATTTGTACAGAAAGTGATGTGAATTTATCACTTTTCCTCGTTCAGATTCATTTATCATAATGGGAAGTTATACTGGTTCCCCAGTAGTGCTGGTCCCCTGTAGATCCTGCTTGTTTTCTCTCAAACACAAACAGCTGGGACGAGGCACAGGAGCGACAGAAATCAGTCAGTGTGCCACGCTTCCTCCAGGAACCTGCTGAGGCTTCATTAAGTCTGTAGAGTACACTGTATATGAAGATGGATGATGTTACAGCTCCTCAAAAGTGAAGCCAAACCATCTCGATCGCCCTCTGGTGGCTGGCTGCAGTACAGGTCATAAAGCCTGTCCCCTCCATGAGACACGGGTCAAACTAAAAAGCAATGATGTATGCTCAAGTGCCCATTTTTTGTTATTTGATGCAATAAAAATGGGGTGAGGCATCATGATTGGCAGCTGTGAGTCTGTCTTGCAGACAAGCTGCGGCCATGCTCGGCTTGCGATTGGTTCGGGCGGGTGACCTCGAGACCATATTTTGGCCTCACTTCACATGTTACATCACCCTCACTTGCTAGACTGGTTAGTGCTCCATTTTTTCTGTATTTTATGACTGATAAAGTTTTAAGTCATTTATTTTAACTCCTGTTTGTTGTTGCTGTCATTGCTTTGATTTCTTTGGTCTCATTTTCCTCTGATTCGCCTTTAAATTGCATCTCAGTACAATGTGATAAAACTCTCATCTGCCCATTTATTGCCCCATTTTTTATTTGTATATGAAGTTTTATTATGTTCATTGAAATGCAGAGACATGAAAATAGAGCCATTGTCTGTTTCAACACAATTTGGAGGAAAGAAGAGATAAAATGAGGAAATAAAAAAGTGTCTGTTTTGAGGATTTTCTTCCCTTTGCTTTTAGTGGTGTGTCTATTTTAGGTTCTTGTTTCATTGCCACATATGATCACAGTGAGACAAATGAAGATCTGTATGAAAATGGGGTTTTATGAGCCAACAGGAGACACTTTAGATGATGATAAACAATGTGATCAGACGTTTCTATAAAAGGTTTTACAACAGGAACATTATGTCATGCAGGGAATTAGGAATGATGAGACATAACACTAATATTTAACCTGTAAATAGATCTAGGGGTCATAAAAACTGTTGACTCTAAATGCCAATATATGCCTCATACATAAAATTGTTTTCACATAATCCTCTTTTATAGTCTTCTGTTCTTTATGAAACATCAAAAACACACAAAGACACACACATCCACCCACTTTTTAATCGATCATTGACGAGCTCAAAGAGCATTTCTTCCATTCCTTCACGTCTGATGGAGACAGTGATATAAATTTGCTGCAGTGCGTAATGTTCACTTTGGCCAAAGTGCAGCCAGCTCTGTGCAGGTGGCCTGAAGCAGCTTCTGCCAAATTACTACAATACTGGCCCAAAATCCATCTTCTAGCACCTCTTGATAAGAAGACACCAGGAAGTCACTGCACATAGCCAAGAAACTGGAACATCTGGCTTCACATCCATTACAGTATGTTTGTCTCGCTTCATTTGTCTAAACAGAGTGCTCAGGGTTGATGTATTTTTGTCGAACAACCAAGAAGTTAGCATCATCCTGGGTTCCCTCAAAAAAAGCCAATGGGATTTTTCCATTTGGTTTTGGATTATTGCAGAAAATAACCTTCTGTAGCAAAGAAATGTTTATGGCTCTTATACATATTTTGTTCAGCAAGGTAATCCTCACAGATGAACACCACTCTGATTTTTGAAGTACAAATGCAATCACCAGAAGTAAAAAGCAAACGTTAGGCTATAAAGGAACTACACAAAGGTATGCAACCTTGGTGTAGCGCGTTAAGTATACACATCGGGGCTGTAACAGTGGACGAGTCAGCGCGATGATGCTCAGTAGACTCATTTAGCCACCTGTTAGCAACCGCCAGTTTTAAAGGCTTTAAAAGTCACGAGTGGGGTATTTAGTGATGTTTTTATATTGCAGAATAAACCTTTTTTAAGGTATCTAACTAAAAACACATTCAAAAACCCAATAACTTCCAGATGAGGGAACCAGAAGGGCTAAAATGCCAACTTGTGTTTTTGGTCTCATTCCTTTAGCACTCTATAAGGACAGTCATTTTCTCTGAGACGACCTAATATCGTTGTTTAATATTTCTGATTTTATGAGTCCTTTAATGAACACCATTTCCCATAAGCTCTAGACCGTCATGGGCTAAGCATCATGTCTTGACCAAAGAGGTCTGAGTGAGTCGAGGGGTTAGTTCAGACATGAAGACAGTGTAAATTTTACACTTTGGTTTTTGTACGGCTAAAACAAACAAGCCTACAACATATTATAGACATTTGTAGGCAGATCTGTTACCTCTGAGTGGAGCCATGCTTGCTGTTTCTCTGTTTCTAGTCTCTATGCTAAGCTGAGATAACCGTCTGCTGGTGGTAGCTTCTTATTTACCATACAGACATTATGTTTGAATTTTTTATTGTCACAAAAGGTACAACAGTACAAGGAACTGGTGTTTACCAAACAGACGATAGAGAGGTGTCTTTTCATCTAACGCTTAGCAGGAAAGTATATTTCCCAACATGTAAGTGTGAAAAGTATTTTCAAAGTCAATAATTGTACAACTAAATATGTTTTTAGAATGGGAAGGACATTGTTGAGTTTACATTACAACTTTTGCAATGTAAACTCAACAGCTGTGAACTGGCCAGACTGCTGGTAATAAGAATTTGGTTAGCACAGCGAAGTGGCTGAAGAGTGATTTGTCTTTGTGCGCTTTATTTTGTAGTTTCCCCATAATCCATCTGAACCACAGTTCATCAGTGAGGTAGTATTTCAGTGGGGCATTTAGTACTCCACAGCTACTGGTTGTAGGCTATGTCTGTATTACCACTAAGTTACAGGATGTCGGTGTGCCCTGTCATCCTCACACACCAAACCCAAACCACGTTTGGCACACGATGGGTCACCACACCCAGACTGAGCCAACTACTGCAATGTCTATACAAGCAGTACAACACACCTATTATGTGGTTAAAAAGTTGTTTCAACTCAGCGTAATTCTCTGTAGTTGCTGTAATAAGAAACAAATAAAGAAAAATCTGCATTTGTATCTTTTCCCATAGGTCAGGATGAATAATGTTCGCTTTCAACTGTCCCAGACTTAATAACCACATGTCCCAAACTGAAGCTCTTTGTTTGTTCATTCTGTATAATAAATTTACTTTTATTATAAACCATGTAGTTAACCCGCAGCACTTCATCAAGGAAGTACTGCTAGTTGTTCACTGTACTTATATCTGAAAAAATTAAATTACAGTTACAGGTTATGTCCCTGTATCAAAAAGCTTTCTAATTGTGAAGCCATTTGTAAAGACTGAGTGCTATAAATTAATCATCATTGTGATGGTTAATAATGATGACTGAAATATCACAGCGACAGTACAGGAGATATATATTCACAGCTGTGCGTAATGACAGGTGTTCTACTCTTCTATAGAGTCTATAGAGGCTGGTGTAATGACAGTTTTCTCAGTCGCTTCCCTCATCCCAAAGCTCCTTTACTTCTCATGTTGAGTTGAAAAACAAACAAACATCTGGCTGTTGTGGAAGAGCGATTGAGTGCAGGATTAGTAGTCCAGTAATCCAGTATCTGTGGCTGCCTGCCTACCTGGGAATTCAGGCTGGTCTAACCTGTGTAACGGCAACAACAGAAAGTTTGCTGAGTAAATAGCCGCTGGCCACCAGCCTGCCGTAAAACCCGGAGCTGGACAAGAAGTTTGCGGATATCAGCAAACTGGGTAAAACCTACTTGCAGCAACAGAAAGTTTACTGACCAAACTTTGAAAATTCGGTTACTGCACAGTGAACTTTCAGTTGCTGCCGCTACACAGGTTAGACCAGCCTGCTTTGACCTCTAGCAAGATGAAATGAAAATATGAGTTGATTTGTTGTTTCTGCACAGACCAAGTTCTGTGAATCTGCACTCGATTGCTCTTCCTCAAAGACTGGATATACGTCTCAGTAAACTGAATTTGAACTGTGTGAACTGAATGTACAGGCATGTACTATATATAGACTAATGATGTATGTATAGACTAAATCAGCATCTTTAATACAGTCAGGAGGTCGGTACACTGGAATCAAAAAGTTCAGGCAAACAAATCAAAATCCACAGGCAGAGACAAAGTCAAAAACACAGGCAGAGTTTCTAGGGCACGAGAAGTCAAAAACATGAGGAATGCTGGGACGCTTGTACATGAAGTAGGCAAGATGAACTGGCACAGAGGGAAGGGAGACGCACATTAAATACTAGTGAAGGGAGTGATTGACACTGGACCAGATGGACACAATCAGGGCGGGAAAAGACAATCAAACTCAGGTGACTGGTGTTGGAAACTAGGTCAGGAGGAGGTGCTCAAACGTGCAGGCGGGAAACATGTGGGCAGGAGGTGAAGTGGTCTGAAACGAGAGGGAATGTTAGAATACAAAATAAAAAAGGAAGTGCAAACATGGAGCATGCAACACAAAACACAAAGACCTGACATTTCTAACAGAACTTTAAACAACATATTTTTCGTGCATTTTCTTACAAATGTCCAGCGATACATGACCGCTCCAGTCCAGTGAAAATAAAACAACTTAGTTGGATTTTGGAAAAGATAGTAGTTTGGGCTAAAATATGTCAGGAAGCTCTCTAGCTAAAGTACAATGAACTTATCTCTGGTTTCACACGGGACACAAACACAGTCCAGTGTTTTTTTGACTTACTCATCCAAGCCGATTGGACTTCCTGGTTCACATGGATTACATACAAAATTATTTCATATTGACCATCACAAAAAATTTTCATTTTCACAAATCAATACATTCAATTCCACGACTATTTCCCGAACTGCTGTGCAACTGGGCTCGCTCACGCCAAACCTCCAATCCTGGAGAAGGAGTCAAAATTATGAATCTGTCTATTAATAAATTTGTAAACAAGATTAATATGAGCTTTTCGACCAGCTGTGCGGTTATGATGATCCTTTGAGCATCAAGGTCATCCCGGAGTTGCTGAGCACATGTTCAGTTTGACTATATACTCAAAAGTCATGTAGTGACGTCTCTCTTGCTGAAGCTCTGATGTCTGTGTGTTTCATACTGGGATGGACTCACACCAGCAACAGGTCTGATCAGTCGCTTACCGGCTGATAAAAAGACCAGGAGTTGCTGGATAAAACACATCAGGTAAGAGAACGGTTCATTTGTGCATGCTCATAGCAAAGTTAGTTAGCTGGCTGGTGTTGGTGACGTATATTGTGCAAGATGAGAGATTTAGATCATACAAATCTAAATGATACTACAACAAACTGACTTGAAATATTATCTTTTAAATTGACAGACATCATATGTGTGATCCATGGTGCAATTCAAATGGGATCAAAACAATATCTGTCTCTCGCTATTGACTAACCCACATGTTTTTTCTAAAATAGGGTCCCACGAGGTCCACATAAGGGACAGAACTTCACCTCTCTATAGGTCCTGTGTGCCGGCTGTCAGTCTCCAATTCTCTGTGGTATTCAGGCCAGTCTGAAGTTGGTCAAGTGCTGGTTTATAGCCTCCTTTCGACACAGGTGAGCCAGTCCAGTCTGAGTTCTTGTAAAATGAACGATGTGTTGGCATGGGCAGTCGTCCTCTGTGTCTGATTAAATGCTGCTGGGTAGAGGGTGGATGAAGGCTGAATGGAGCCCAGTTCAGTATGCAACTATAGAGTGGGGACATTTTGTATCTAAACTGCACATAACTCTGCCCTTTTACAGTACTTTCTGTTAAAATCTAACTTAACAACCAGTGGCTTTAATATGTTTGTGGTTGCTGTTAGGACTGAATAAATAACAAACAAACCCCAAATATAACTCTTAAGAGCTGGAGGTGAAGAATCTTGACTTTGACATTTAGCAGATAAACTCAGCTGTGTAATATATGCCTACATCTGGACGCCATTAAAGCACTTTCCTGTCTTTTTCCTTTGTACTTAGGTCCATCTCGGTGCTCTGGTGTTCAGCTTTGAAAATGTACAGTGTGGAAAAAAAAATAACAAAACATGCACTGAAGTGCAAACTGATCACCCTGCTAGTGAACAGCCAACCAGTAACCATTAGAGAAGGAAATGACCTGCCCAGCTAATGTTGCCTGGTTTTGTATGTTCTTGTGCCCGGCTGGTTTTATTAAAAAATCTGGAATCTAAATGAAGCTAATATTGAGCAATGAATGAACCAACTGTTTGGACTTCACAGTCATAACAAATCAGGAAATGGAAGTAGTTTATGGCCCACATTTATTGGATATCTACACTATTGTGACGGCCCTTGAAAACCCATTTGACAATTATATGATGAGTCTATCAGATGCAAAATCCCTGGTGATATACAGCAATTGTCACTTGTTTCCCAACTAATGTGACTGTGTTGACAACCTTTGAGGCTGAACTTGAAGTTAAAAACCATAACAGATGTGTCCTTCGGTATTTAAGCCATCTTCATTATGCAATTGACTGTTCACAAAACTCCTTCCCCAAACAGAGATTGTCCATATGTAACTTAGAAACTGTAACCAGGCATGGCAGTCCTGTCAAGATTTGCATAACTCCACATGTGAGAACGTTACACTGAATTTAAAGAGTTTGGAGGATGGAGGTAAGAAATGGATTACGTATCTCCACTTTGCACCAGGTGCTCCATCGCCCTCCAGGTTTATTTCACAACCATGACCTGCTAGCTGTACATTATCCCGCTTATTACACATCTCCTTACATAAGAAAACAATAATTTGACATACAAATGGTCCACCAGAGACCAACATCTGAACTGTGTCCATAGCAATGGTCTGTTATATATTGCAATTATCTCTTATAAATAAATACCTGACGTAGAACGCAGTTATTGACCAATCAGAATCAAGTATTCAACAAAGTCGTGTCATAAGCGTGTTTATCTGCTCTTAGCATATACTGTAGCATGTCTAGCTAACTAGCTTGCTACCTTCAGCTACCAGTTAAGACCAAGGAGCACAATATAACAAGGCTACATTAGTTTGTTTAGTTACAGGTTATCTTAAAAAAGGCCTATTTACAACTAGCACAACCTGTAGTACCTCAGCCCACTCGCACAGCAGTTTGTCAAATAGACATGAATGAAATTTACTGTATTGATTAGTGTACATAGACACAAATTCTCCTAGTCAGCACAAAATCAGTTCTTGTAATTGAAGTGATTATAAACCTCAAAGTATAAATAGCTGCGTAGGAAGGAGGTTGATGGGTGGGTCAAACTGTGGGACTTGGAGACTGGTGTTCGTGTCCTTCTTGAAACCAGAAGTCAAAGCTGATTCATTATTATTATTATTATTAGTTAGGACACATACAGAGTTATTGTAAGCCAATCCACTTAGTTTCCTAAACCTAACAAAAGTGTTTTATTGCCTAAGCCTAATCAAGTCTATCCTATCCTAAACCTAACTAAGTTTTATTTTGAAAAGACTTTGTCTATGTACACAAACCAAATAGATTAAAATTCGCAACTGTTTCACAAACTGCTGTGGGACTGTGTTGAGTATTTCCAATCCCCACTGCATGAAAGCTGTTCGGGGTAACGTTAGCAGCTCTGTCCTGCCCCTGGATTTGCTAAGGTTACACCCTAGCCAACATTAGCCAAGAGAGCAGTATGTTATAGTGTTTGAAATCACAAACAATATATAGGACAAGGAGCCAAACATGTTTATATTAGAACAAAATACCAGTCTACCTTGTGAATTTTTTTATTATCACAAATCGTACATTACACTGCAATAAAAGAACAATATCAGGGGCCAGTCAAGCTGACACGAAAGTGTGCAGCAGATGTACCAGGGATGAATGTAGCCTACAGTTTTCTCTTTGTCCTGCTTTACTGGGACTTTTCAGTCCTTTGTAATCACAGTAAGAATATGTCCCACCCGAGGCAGCAGCACTGCAGTGTATTTCTGATGGCTTCACCCTAGACCTCGGCTCTCCACAGGCTTCTGAAATACTTGAACCCATGAATCACAGATCCCAGTGGAGAGAAAGGAGAGGGGGAAAGAGGCAGAGAGGTGAAAGGGGTGATGAAAATCAAGAAACTACATGGAGGGTTGATCCAGTGGGTGTGAAGCTGAAATTCATGATGTTAGACTCATTTTGGCGGTTTGTCCAACATATTGGCTGCACTCTGGTATGTTGAAAACAATCCACGAGATCTGCAGTATTGCCATTTCAGATCATGTTTTTCTTTTTCTGTGGATTGTTGCTGGATTTAATCTGGGTAGGTCAGTTGTATAAATCATTACACATCCATATTTTTAGTATTTGTAGTTCGGGAGGTGCAGCATGTTCTGAAGTGGTCCTTGTGGGAATATATAGGAGCTTTCACTGGCAAATTTAGGACACACCAAAAACATTGTCTATAACCATGTGAGAAATTGTGTAGTTATACTTTCCAGCTTGAGGACATATATAAAAAAATGTGTTGCCTGACCTCTGCGTATTGTGGGTGGAGAGGACACTTTATTACTGGATTACTGGACTGGTATCGCCCTGTCTCAAAGGGAGCGGGTGGAGTCTGCTGGCTGACTTCCTTGACTGTCTATAAAAGGCTCATGAGAGATTTGAAGGGTAGCAGCTAAAGATGCATCACATACAGATACAGGCAGAGGAGTGTGTGTGACAGAGGTGACAAATAAGACTAATTCACCTGTTAGCCACCTTGTTTGTTTGTGAGCGCAGTCAGTCCTGCCTCGAATCCGGTCAGAGTGAACCGTTTCTTACCAGCCGTAAATTACACTCCACCCGCAGGTTCGTCAATATCGAGCTGACGTCAGGGGGTAAACAAGATTCATCATGAAAAGGTCATTAGTGTCTGTCTGCAACCTCAGGGGGCTTGAAAAATGACTTGTCTTGCAGTGACAGTGAGTTATCTATGGTATGCATTAGCGTGTCCCTGTGTGTTGGTTTCTACTTACATGTGGATTATCAATGGTGCACAATTGGTTTGTTTACTTGTGCAATGGTCTGTATGGAAAGTAATGCTGTTAATAGAAAAATGCATCAAATATAAAGCTTGTTCTTGCATTTTCATTTCACATAAGGGTGTTTAAAGGTGTTTTTCTACTTTAATACGGGGGTAGGCAAAACTAGACTTCTGCAATTCTTTGTTTTCGGGCTTTAAAAAAATCTAGCCCTTGATAGAAGACTTTGACCAGTCACAGGTCATTTCAGAGCGAGAGCGTTCCCATTGGCTGTTCATTCAACAGAGGCAGCTGTCAATCACTCGCAGACTCTGAGCACAAGCAAGACAGCGCTGATCAAATATGAATCAATAATCTGTTACTGTAATGCCTATTTCTCTCCTCAGATTTTCAGAAACACCTTGTAGTTACTGTTTAGCTGTAAAATTAGAAAGTTTACTCCGGCTGGTGGGCGGTGCTTCGTATTTCCTCAACAGATCTCAACATCACTGCCGGGTCACAAACTTTCTCATTTTACATCTGAACAAGATGTTTCTGAAAACATTTGAGGCAACAGATAGTCATTACAGTAACAAAATATTGATATTTGCTCAGTGCTGCTTACTTGACCATTTAATTTCAGGAGTGATTGACAGCTGCTCAGAGACGTCAGACTCCCGCTCGGCTCTGATTGGTTGTTTTCCTCCGGTCTGTGAAATCGTGCAGATGCCATTAGGAGCACTGAAGGACACAGAGGAACATGATTTTTTTTTTTTTTTTTTTTTTTTTACCTGTCTCATGCACTACTGTAAGGATATAGTTTTTTGAAAATACCTTTTTTAATCATATTTGTGCCAATCTGCCTACTGCTGCTTTAACGTGCTTTGATTGTTTAAGGATTTCCTTCTGAGGTCCACAGCGAGCAGAAAAGGGGAACACAGTGAGACAAATCGAAGAGGAGAGCGAACAGTCCGTTACCAAACAGCATGAGTCAGCCGCTGTCCAGGAGCCAGACTCTGCCTGTTCCCTCAGCGGGCAGCTACATGAGCCTGCTCTCACTGCTGAACGAGGCATCAGTGTAAACACTGCAGAAACAAAATCATACAGCCAGCTTTTTAGAGATTTTGGTCGCTCCCCAATATTTCTGGTTCCATATTTGGAGCTTGTGCAGCCCTGCTGAGCATCACGGCTCTGTGGAGGAGTCATGTGTTTATGTGACACGTTGAGGAGTCACTGAATGTCATGTACGAACTCCAAATGTATACTTTCAACGCTCTGTGCAGCAAATGATGTGAGACATACAAATATGTCACACAAGGCTGTTATTATTCAGCAAAGTACAGTTAATGCTTAGTCCTGCATAAGATGACTCTTATCTGATCTATTATAAATAGTACTGTATTTAGTTTTGGTGTATAGGGCATGTTACTGTAACACTGTGCTGGTGTTATTTAGAGTTTGCTATATTTCAAATTAGGAGTTGTATTATGAATAGTTATATACTGTATATAACAAGGTGTTTATTATTAAGATATACGTTCAGACACCAATTAAATTTGGGTCACATGTTACTTGCTTGCTGTCTGACCCGCTGTTTATCAACTGTGTCTGGACCTTCTTGATTATCTGTATGTCTCTCTGCTGACTCTCTCTGATGAGCCATACCGCAACGTTGATGAGTGGGAGAAGCAAAACTGTCATGGCTCAAACACCCAGCTGTACTGTACTGTATGACTTTCCTGGAATTGACTTACTTTACTTGGTTGAGTCAGCTTGTACAGTTCAGTGGTTCTCAGTTTGGATCAGCTACAAGCAGACCTCACAGTGCATAACACAGCCCTGAGGATTTTAATCTACAAAGTATAAATAGCAGGACATCATACAATCCAGACATACTCCACTGAGACGTGTGAAAAACAAATCTGCAGCATCTAAATCAATAGCTGATCTTTGTGTGACATTAGCTATCTCAAGATTTACACTAAAGAACTACTTTCTTGCATAATAAGAGGCTGACACTTAACACACTTTGATTTAAAGCTGAAATAAAAAATAAAAATATTGTTTCTCATGTTTCTCTGTGTCCTCCGGTGCTCCTTCCTCATTTTACAACTAAACAGTAACTACAAGATGTTTCTGAAAACATTTGAGGAGGAAAATAGTCATTACAGTAACAGAATATTGATTCATATTTGATCAGCTCTGCCTAGTTTGGCCATTTGATCGGAGTTCATGAGTGATTGACAGCTGCGTCCATTGAATGAACAGCCAATAGGAACACTCTCTCTCTCTCTCTCTCTCTCTCTCTCTCTCTCTCTCTCTCTCTGAATTGACCTGTGATTGGCCAAAGGCTGCCATCATGGGTTAGATTTTCTAAATCCTGAAAACAGAGCCATGAGGAGGTGCAGAAGTCTAGTTTTCTCTCACAACACTTGAATTATAATATGCTGAAAGGTTATTATCGAATTGTTGCCCAATGATGCCATTGGTTAGCAGCTTAAAGCTGTACCTCTACCACCTGTCAATGTCTCTAATGTCAAATGTATTTTAACGCAACTTCATATTTTAGTCATAACAGGGAAGGTAGTAGCACTTTTCATAACTTGGTGGTTGGCCGTGCTAAATCTCTCAAGCTTTGGTAAACAGTACCCATATTTGTCTACTACAAATAAAACCCACTTGTATGTATACTACACAATCACAGTTTATGTGAGTTAATGTTAAAAGCATCATTTCAACTTACCTCACTACTCAGGTGAGTGAACTAGATGTGGATGGATGTAATGATAATGAATAATAATGAATGAAATAACTCTACTGAAGTGTGTCAAGTGTCAGCCTCTTATAATGAATAAATACTTTTGAATAAAGGGAACAATTTAAGGTGACAAAGAAAATCTCCACCACTAGCTAACTGTTCTAGCATGCAAGTTTGAAGTTAGCATGAATAAATAAATGAATAATTTTTTTAACTTTCTTACCTGAAAATAATTTTTTGATCATAAAATCCATAATGTTGCTCAAAAAGGAAATATGAGTGTATGATGTTGATGACATCACCAAAGCTCTTTTCTGATTGGTCAAACTGACAGCATTACAACTAGTCCAGTGTTACAACACTCCCCGGTCTCCCCCACTATGAATAGTTACTGTTTACCGCAGTTTAAAAGGCCTAGTTACATTGAGAGATAAAGGCCTTCCACACTCATGGTTCACCCACACAGGTGCTTTGTTTGATTGACTCTTTTATGATTAGTTTTGTATATTTATGTGTCAATCTATCTGCTCTGAGGTTACTAATCAAGAGCCCTGTCGAGCTCAAAAAGCCGACATACAATAACATTGTTTTATCACCTTGATTCTTCATGACTTCCTAACCCTACCCAGCTCCAGATTTTGGACTGTTTCAGAGGTTTGGGACAGAAAACTGTAGTTCATCTGGTTTTCAAAGACGCCGGTGATTGGTGCTGACAGTACTTTTTATCAGCACTCCCCCACATGAAATATTTATTTATATGGAGTATTAATGCTTTATGGTCATTTATGTATTTTATCCCCTTCATCAAATGTGCAAACTAGGGCTGTCAGAGTTAACATAATAATAGTTTGTCTGTCGATTCAAAAACACAAATTGTGTTTTTTTTTAAGGTTGTAGCGGTTTTGAAGCTAGAGTGAAGATACTGGTAACATATGAAACTACAAAATCAATTTCCACCAAGGACTCCGTCGGTACCAACCATGTACTGGCTTGTCCAGAAGGAGGCTAAATATCATTCAAAGCTTGCGCTAAGTATTGACGAGCAAAAACTGTCATGACCATTTTCAAAGGGGTCCCTTGACCTCTGACTTCAAGATATGTGAATGTAAATGGGTTCTCTGGGTACCCACGAGTCTCCCCTTTACAGACATGCCCACTTTATGATAATCACATGCAGTTTGGATCAAGTCATAGTCAAGTCAGCAGACTGACACACTGACAGCTGTTGTTGTCTGTTGGGCTGCAGTTTGCCATGTTATGATTTAAGCATATTTTTTTATGCTAAAGTCAGAACCTGTGAGGGTTTCTGGACAATATTTGTCATTGTTTTGTGTTGTTGATTGATTTTCAATAAGAAATATGTACATACATTTGCATAAAGCAGCACGTTTGTCCTCATTTTGAACAGATAAAAAAATGTATGATTAACTATGGACAACCATATGATTAAATCTTTTAAATGATTGACAGCCCTAGTGCAAACCCAAACAAAGGGAAAGGTGAGCACTTCAATATTTTTTTACAAATTGGGTTTTTAAGGTCATACTAAATAGACCCAGTGGGTGTAATTTATCCATTTTACACCTTATAGCACTCTGTTTCCCACATTGCGGGAGCCACACTGGTTTGGAGCATGCTTTGTTTGGCCGAGTTTCCTCTGTAATGAGCGGAGCTACAGTGTCTGCCCGTCTCCTGTCATAGTCTCTTACCGAGTTAAAAATGGTTCATGTAAGGTTATACAGTGTTAGGAGGGCAGAAAAGGCTTAAATTCAAGTTTTCATTGACTTTGATCTTTTGCTTTGAATTTCAAATCTTTCAGCTCATTCATCTCAGATGTGGTATTCTCGCTGGGCTCATTCACACTAGTGAACACTGGTTAATGTGGAGAGGTGCTGTCAGAGGAGGAAAACCAGGAATTAACCAGGAGTCAGAGCTGGACAGAGAGACTGGAAAATGTCAGGGATTATATAGAAGATATTCATTGTGTCAAAGCTACTGGAACCTGTTGGAAGGGGGCCAAGGTTTCTGGCAGCACATCTGTTTATGTAGTTTAACAAGAGTGGCAACTAGGGTCTATATAGTCTCCAAGCCAGGTGGATTGAGGTCTCTTTATTACCTTAAATGTACAAAAATAAAGCAGAAACTCCACAGAAACACCTGAAACCACTTATATAAATGAGCTGCTGCCACATCACTTTTCTCTATAGTCCATATGAATATGAATGTGCGTCGTGTTGCATTTGTCCATCTGTGACAGCGCTGTGATGGACTGGCAATCTGCCCAGGCTCTGTCATAATGCCACAGAATGATTTCGTGCCTTTGTATAGTAAAAATGTCAACATCAACCTCAATCTACTTCTGACAGAGAGGAAATATTCTTTAGACCAAATAATGTCACTGGAACCGTCATGTGCTGGTACAAAAGTTCATGCCCTAAACTGAAAGCAAGAAAATAACCACAGACTATTTAGGCATGGCAGCTAGCTCAGCTGTTAGAATAGCTCAGTATTTAGGGGGGCTGTAAGAGGTACTTATCCATAGTAGGTGTAGTATAGCGGATTGTGGTCGACATGCCCCCAGCATCAAGAAACAGACAGGCACACAGGCAGGGATGGCAGAAACATGTTTTTATGTTACGTTTTTACACATTTAAGTGTACGCTAAATTTAGAATACTTGACTGCTTTATCTTCGCCAGACAGCCCTTTCTTGCTGCTTTTCTGATCAGGACCTGAACTGAACACTAGAACACATAAAGTTTGCGGGTTGGTTTCAGGTGTTTGAGTAATGCATAGATAATTGAATTCTATATGTTGGGTGAGCGGACTGGCTGTCATCATGGACCTGTGGGTACGACTGGACTGCGCATCAGAAATGAAGAGAGAAAACATTTTGACTAGAATCAAATGACTTTCGGTAACTTAAACTGGATTAAAACATTGTGAATTGACGTCGGCTAAAACTATGAAGGATAGAGATGACTAATATGTGACTAAAACTAATAAGCACTTTTGTCTTAAGACTAAGACTTAATCTAAAATAGTTGCAAAAATAAACACTGATCTACTGTGAGTGAAACCTACTATAAGTACCTCATACACTTCAGAAAAACCCAAACTATCCCTTTAAGCTCTCCATTGAGTGAAATAAGGCAAACAAAGCTGTAGCTGTACACATGTGCTCCAGAGAAATAACCTACAACTGCAAATGCGAACATGGTCTCCCCTTCAAATGAAAATGGGCAGTGTGATTGACTTTGTTAAATTCCTCTCTGCAGTTAACAGTTATTGGACTACAGTCAGTGCAAATCAAATGCAGTCAAATACAAAAAAAGAAGCTTGAGCTGCACTTTTGAGCCAATTCATCTGTGAAACCAATAACCACTCCCTGAAAGAAATATGCATTGATTAAAATGACCCAGTGATGAAAATGGCCACTGCCAATAGTTGTATAAATACCATGTGTGGTGTTATTAGCAGTATTATGTGACAAGATAATGAAGATTACAGCTCTGTCTTCCTCCTTTGCTTCTTTCCACTGTAGAAAAAACACTAACTAGTCCTTCTTCATTCCCACAGAGACAATTCTCACAAGATTATAGTTACAGTAAAGTATTTAGGCTTTATTTATAGAGGAAAGTGGACAATCAATTGCATCTATTTCAGCCTCATTTATCTGTGCCTGTTTTCCTAATTACTGATGAAAATAGCGGTGGTGAATCAGTAGGAGCCACAGCAATGCAGAGCCACAAAAGAGCAGAATTTCATTTCTGACTTATTGTGTTTGATCCGGCTGCAGAACACATGTCTCTCCTCAGATGAAACCTGCAGACACGTTACGACATCTTCTCATCTTCAGCTTGATCTGCTCTCATTTAGCATTTACGCGTAACACTTCCAGCATACTCCACCGCTGAGTTGCATATAAAGAAAATAAATGGCAAATAAATCAACTTTGACTTATGGTTTCACACGGGACACAAACACTGGTCTCCTCAGTGGAAGTCCTGTGTTGTTTTACCCACTATGCACCCCGACCTCCTCCCTATGTGGAGTAATGCTCTCTATACTTTCACAATACGAGGATTACATGCAAATTAATTTTGTGCTGATCATCACAAAAACATTTTAAATTTGTGTCTACACATTTGTATCTATACATTGAATTTCGTGACCATTTCACAAACAGCAGTGCGACTTTGCTGGTTTACCAGCTAATAAACCAGCAGTAATTCCAGACACACACTCTATGTGGTTCTGTGCTGTGTTGAGGGTCAGATCTAGAGCTGCAGCCTGTCTGTCACACAGCTACTGCTTTTGCAAATGCTTCGTGAGTTGCTGTCATGTTTTGTTCTCCAGCCTTGCACAACTTTTTCTTGTTTATTTCTTCTAATCCTGACTTATGTTTGTGGCCTTGATTATTCTGAAAAGTATCCTCCATCCTGAGTCATGTATTTGTTCCACTTTACTCCTAAATCACTGGCGTGATTAGTCGCTTGCAGCAAATAGGTTTCAGGTTTTGTTCCAACTGATCCAGGATCTGCAGTGACCCCCACGCAGGAGTTATTCGAGGTCATACAGTACGAGTAGTCTCAAGAACAGCGGCACAGTGACACCAGCAGAAGCACGGCCCTTAGGGAAAGGCTCTGTGCTCGTCTCAGGTGTCCAGTGTCACAGCGTTTGAACACTGTGAAACTGGCAACCTGAGCAGCCAAATGCACTTTGATGACATAATCATAACCTCGCCGCCTGAAAATGACAGAGCAGCAAAATGTTGAATCAGGAAGTCTGATCCAAGGGACTGATGGCTTTATTCCTAGTGCAAAAATACAAGGAGGATGTGATGAAATCACCGTTGTGTGTGAACTAGGGTGTTATTTTTTCGCAGTTAATCGCATGATTCATACTTCATAGTTAATCGTGATTAACTGGAGATTAATCACACTGTTTTTTTTCTGTTCAAAATGTATCAAAAAGGACTGTCAGGTTGTAGGGGCCCCGTTGGATAGTACATCGACATGTTATCTTTTCGGTACAGAATTGGACCGGACACTGGATCCCACGCAAACAAAGAGGATTACTATGATATCCTACACAGCAAAGAAATGCATGTGGAATCAACATGGACCCACTAAGTTTAATCTATTCAAGCAAACTTTGAAAGAAACTTTACACCAACAATGGACATACATCTTGAAAAACAAGGGGGACGTTTTCCTTGGAGTATGGAAACCGCTTATGGACCTCTGACACTCATCCAGCATGGCTGGCCATGTTTGAACTTTGTGTACAAAAAAAGACAATGTACTGTGACCTACTCATTCTACTCATTATTTATCCATCTGGTTTACAAGCTGTGTATTTTATTTTCCGATTTTTTTTTTCCTGATTTTGCTTTGACGTTTTTGTTCTATATGTTCATAAAATAATTATAAAATGTTGAAAAACAAATTGAAAAAAAAATGAAAAAAAAAATGTATCTTAAAGGGAGATTTGTTAAGTATTTAATACTTTTACCAACATGAGAGTGGGCACATATGCTGCTTTATGCGAATGCATGCCTATATTTATTATTGGAAATCAATTAACAACAACAACAATATTGTCCAGAAACCCTGACAGGTGCTATATTTAGCATAAAAAATATGCTTAAATCATAACATGGCAAACTGCAGCCCATCAGGTAACAACAGCTGTCAGTGTGTCAGTGTGCTGACTTGACTATGACTTGATCCAGACTGACTGTGATTATCATAAAGTGGGCTGTAAAGGGGAGACTCATGGATACCCATTTACATTCACATATCTTGAGGTCAGAGGTCAAGGGTTCCCTGTTAAAATGGCCATGCCAGCTAGTATGACATAGTACCAATGGATTCCTCAGGTTTTATAGTTTCATCTGATGTGTTTCAGTATCTTCACTGTAGCTTTAAAACTGAGCCCACTACAACCTAAAAAATCGTAAGTTGCATTAATGCATCAAAGAAATTAGTAGAACTAAAACAAACTAGCGTTGTGTGTTTTTGTCATGTTACCTTTAACAGCCCTAGTGTCAAACATTTTAGTTTCTGTTCTTGAACTATAGTACAGTGCAGCAGTGGAGAACCGGCACCAGCTATTTGGCAAAAGAAACTATAAAAATAAAAACATCAAGAAAACAGTAAGGGAGAAGCAGAGTGTTGGGGAGTCTGTGCTCTCTGTGGGATGATTGTGAAGCCAAATTTTTGTGATAAAACTCCATCTTCTGCCAAGCCCCTAAAACATCTTATAAATCATACTGGAAAAGCTGGAAGAATTTCATTCCAGACATTGACTCATAGACAAAAGCTGTTTTTCCCTATTGATCCACTGCTATGTTTCCAACCTAATAACAGTTCAAAACTTCTACCTTCAGCTCTCTGTAAAGGAAAGAACTAAAAAAAAGGATTTTATACCCTGATGTTACACTTGATGGCCGAATATTAGGAAGACATCTATGCTTAGATTCCAACCATTTGCAACCGCTTATAGTGTTCAGGGTCTGCCAAATAAAAGTAGGTCTTTTCCTGAAAAAAATTTACTATCACTGTGAATTAGTTGGTTTAAAAATGTTGACGGGTGCAAAATTAATGTTTTGTTCATCTCAGTGGAAGATATCTGATATTTGGTTCCCACTTCTAAAAAGGCTTGTGAGCCAGTAGTAAAACGAAGTATCACGTGATATTACTGAGTCGTGTCTGGCAAAAACTTGTTGTGAAGTAAATGCAATGGAACGAGGGAGGGAGAATGTGACATCTAGTGGCTGAATGTTATCAATAGCACCTTTAACACAAGGAAATTAGACATCACTGTCAGAACAATAATTTGACACCTGCACCATCTGATACTATTTTAGAGCTGCAGTGTTATAGCTTTAAAGGTGCTCTTTTTGATATTCAGAGCATTAAAATAACATCAAACGGCTAGCCGGGCCTGCCGTGCATGCTTTTAGTGCATGTGAGCGAGCCTCTCATATGGCTGTTACAGCTGATAATGCCCCCAGGTTAACTCTAACTCTAAACTAAAGGTTAGCAGAGGCAATCTCACATTTAGCTCCTTTAATTGTGGCTGTTTATCATTTATCAGTAGTATCATGGTGTCAAGCTAACCTCTCACTATGACCACTTGGGGACAAAAGAACTCCATTCCAAGCTGATGAAGCGAAAGCCTGACATCACGCCACACATTAAGTCATATTTAGACTGAGTATTCACCCACCTTTTATTTCTGATTTGGTCTATCTGGTTCTGGTGTTTTGTGCTGAGCAGGCAGAGTCCAGTCCATTAAGTAGCGCTCTGAGAACAGTTAGTCGCTGCTGCCATCACTTTATTGTTCCCAAACCACAAACCTTTTCAACAGTGGACATTTTTGACTTGTCACACAGCTGGAACCAATAACATTAACAAGCTGGCTCCACCACAGCAATTAAGACTTAGATTTGTCTTAATGTCTTGATGACCGCTTTGCTATTCAACTTCAGTTTCACGTTGCTTTATTCACCCTTCACACTACCGTTTCACACCTTGACCAGAAGGACACAAATGTGCGAATGCAGGTCATTTACTATAGCTCAGCTTTCGACACCATTGTGCCCTCCAAGCTCCTAGTTTGTTTTTTTCATCACTGATGTTTTCACCCCACCGCCAACACCCTATTAAGGTTAAAATTTAGAGATTTAATATAGTGAATTTTATGGGGTTCCTCTGCTAAAACCATCAAAACCACGTGGAAACCCATATTAAACGCCTTAGAAAATTATAATTAATAGGCTCTTAAAAGCCAATGAATTACACTTTAATTAAATGATGATTAATGAAAGTTAACGTCATTGTCAGGTTATTCAGTTTCCTGGTGACTCTCACAACTCCTGTTATTGCAATGCTCAACATTCACGCATGCAGTCCTCTTATAAGGACTCTCAACAAGAAGAAGTGAATGATGGTGCCAGACTGTCCAGCTTCCAGTTTTAAAGAGAAAGTATTATACTTATTTTCAGGTGCATACTTGTATTTTGGGTTTCTACTAGAACAACTTGACATGATTTAATGTTCAAAAAACGCTTTTCGTTCCTCAAAAAGCTGCTGCAGCCTCTGTCTGAAACACTCTGTTTGAGCTCCTGCCCCACACTCTCTAATAGTCCAGTCCACTCTGATTGGTCAGCTGGCCCACTGTTGCGATTGGTCAACTAAACCAAAGGTAGGACTTCAATCAAGGCGCTTCAGGAGCAGTGTTTGTGTGGACTTGGGCTTTGTAATTTTGCAGACCTTTTACATGCACATTAAACTATATAACACACTAAAGGGAAAAGCCTAATAGGTCCCCTTTAATACCCATCGGCCATAGTCAGAAAGCCAAAGTTATTGTACCAGATCTTCCAAATCCCACAGCCCTGGAAGGCAGATGTGTTCCTACTTTGGGCTCTCACTTCAATGAGTGCTTTGAAATAGCTGCTTCGTGTCCCTTGCGTCTACGATTAAACAACCGTGTGTTGATAGCTGTGGGATCAAGTGGGATCACTCAAGATGCCCTGAGGTTGCTCGTACCAGCAGCAGACGAGCGGACATCAGATTTATCCATCTGCGGCTGAAGGGAGACTGAGCCTCTACCCACTTCCCTTTGGTCGTAAATTACCACGAATAAGACTCCAGAGACCGTCGCTGTGACGTGAATATATGAGGAGAGAGGAGACCATATACTGTCTGTGGTGGAGACAGAGTAGAAAACAGAAAAGGTGTTATGCAGCATGGAAAGCTATTATAGATAAATCATCCTCGCACAGCCTCTCCTGTGAGATGGTTTAACTTCACAGCAGAACAGAAGGTCGATTCAGCAACTGTTCAATATACTTAAGACCACGAGTGCACCACAGTGTCCTTCTTTAGAGCAACAAGGAGTGTGAGAGACACTTCAGCTGTCTTATAATTTCAATCTGACCTCGGTATTCGTGGACACACATAGTAATATAGAAAACTGAATAATAATGTGTTTTGCAAAATATTTCCCAGCATTTGAGGGTGTAAAAGCCATAGTGTGTAAGCCACCGAGATGATACAGAAATAAAAAGAAACAGACAACAACGACAAAATCGTTCAGGAGTAGACATGGTCACATGTATGTAAAAAGATAAATATCAACAACAGCAGGAAAGAAAGAGCTGATAGACGCAGAGAAGAGTTTCATTTTAAGGTGTATTCACATTGGATTGATTAGTGTGAACGCTCCAAACCACTCAGATCATCGATCCACTTGAAAAGGTGGTCCGAGAGGTTCATGTATACTCGGGTACGGTTCGCATCAGATGTAAAAGCCAACCACACCGAAACATTAACGTGAGTAACGTTAGCAGTCAGTGAGTAGTTGTGACAAGGCGGGCTTTTTTCAACACTGCCCGTTGCTTGTGTTTTCATCTAAAGACAGCTTTGCAGCTAGAACCTGAATCAAGATCAGAAAAGTGTAGAGTGGTGCCTAAAAGCACCTAGCTAGACCTCCATATGTTTAATTGTCCCTTTTATTTATTCATGTAGTTTATGCATGATTTCCTCTTTACATTTCACCCATTGTTTATTTCCCCAAATGTATTTATTTCTGTATTCTTTTCTTTTTGTATTTCTCATTACACAAATTAGAGGGTGCCACATATTTGACTACTATACTATACTTTACTCTACAATTTTCCCAACATTAAATCATTATAATGTTAATGTAAATCATTAAGTGTCACATGAAGGAGGACTAAAGGAGGACTTCCATATTAGTAAAAAAAGATAAATAATAATCATAATCTTAGTCAACAATATTACTTTAAAAAGCAGGGATGAATATACTGTATATAGTATATGTATCTATATTTGCTATTAATACTAAAAATATCATTAAACAAATTATTATACCAACCCAATATCAGCAGGCTGTGATGCCTAATCAACTTCTTAATTCAATTGTTTTTCTTGAAATATTCATTTTAATTACATTTTAATTTATTTATTTATGACCCCACTCCTCCTCCTCAGAGGACTAATTTTACTTTTTTTATTTCATTTGTATCCAATGAAGGAAAAGAAAAGTGATAAAACTAATAATAATCATAATCTTAGTCGTAAAGACAACATCCTCTTAAAAAAGGAGGGGCGTCGTTTTGAGAGAATCTGCGCAGCCACAGGAGGCAGATTATTCTTTATGGTTGTGTACAGAGTTGACCAATTTAAAAATTTCCCCTTTCCACTAGCTCAGGGACTCACACTCCACAGAGGAGCGATAAAGGATGGAGGATCTAGTGCAGAGGCCACACAGGCAGTAAGATTAATGACCCCTTCTCAGCACAGTGAAGACTACGGAGCTGGAAAGTGGAGGATATCAACTCAAGAGCCACACTGTGAACATTACAGACACAAGGGATGGCAGCTCACTGATGTTTTCCTCTG
Source organism: Pterois miles (assembly GCA_947000775.1). Lineage (NCBI taxonomy): Eukaryota > Metazoa > Chordata > Actinopteri > Perciformes > Scorpaenidae > Pterois > Pterois miles. The sequence continues at coordinate 910,706 of CAMQGK010000253.1, forward strand.
AAATCTTCACCTATCAAACTTTTAAAGTCACCGCTGGCATCAAGACACACTTATCAATGACAGAATGTCAATAAAATGGAAATATTTTCAGGACGGAGGAGTGCAGAGACACACCACTCAAAAGCTCATAACTGTGATGCTGAATGTGGAGCTTTTCTCTTCATGACGTCCACATTTTTAAGTCCAATGCTGTGTGAAACTGAGATCTAACCTGTGACTGTGAGCATGAGATAGTTAAAACAAAGGGGAGACGCTGTTGCAATGCAGCAAGCTTTTAAAATGGAGTCATGGACAGCAGAGTTTGAAGTGGTCCGTCATAAACAGAGACAGAGCTTTATGACTAAACAAGTTATTTCTAAACTCTAATTGTTACCTTTCAAATTAACATACACATCCATGGTGGGATTTGCATTAATTTGCATTAATATGTGTTGTGACTGAAATTTCAAAAAATGGTCAAACTGGCTGAAAAGTGAGTCTTTTGGCACATGGCACTGCTGTTTTTTTCTTTCAATAATGGTAGAAAGCGTCCCAGAATGAGCAGTAAAAATGTTTTCAGTACACACATTTGAAATTTTGAATTTAAATAAAAGTTGCACAGTACTAATACATGTCCACAGAGTAGTGTGTGTGTGCGGTGTGTGCTCCTATATTTACTGGAGAGTCAAAGCAGGTTTGAGGTTTAATAGAAGCAAATGGACAAATAGACATACTAATAAGTCTGTGATTGTTCTCATTCATCCAGGTCATATTCATTCTGGCAACAACTGAATCGAAGGCAACTGGACTTAGATTTGTCTCTGAAGACGTTTCGCCCCTTATCCAGCTGGTGGGGACTAGTCAGACTGTAGCGTTACGAACTGATGAATCCACTTGGATAAGGGGCGAAACGTCTTCAGAGACAAATCTAAGTCCAGTTGCCTTCGATTCAGTTGTTGCCAGAAAGACATACTAATAGAAAGTGCATTAAAACTCAGTGAATCTAGTTTTCACCTGCTGTATGACGTGTAATAGTTCAACTTTTTTGTAATATAGAACAGGTAGATAGGAGCCCCTCAAAGTGTACTGAAAATAATAAAAATCCCTACATTTTTAGTGCTTAGTCATGATTTTTGGGGCATTTTTGGGAAAATGCCCCAAAAATCATGATTTAAAATAACCAATCAAGTGAGAATATTATTGAAAAAAGAGATAACTGATACCAGACATAGCAAAAGGAAAATGTTATGTAAATGAGAGGGTACAAAAATACAAGTAGGTGAATGAAAATTGTTCAATATATTGGATTGTAGTCGAAGGTGCCGACTTGTACACCCAGCGGCAATGTGGACAAACTATCTGTGATCCAAGTCTTCCAGTGAGGACTGGGGCGCTGGTGAAGCACAGGTTCTTTGTCATTATAACTTGCCCATTGATTTGTTAACAAAAAACGTTTCATACATTATATGGTTATATACAAGACACAATTTAATTAACATTGTAAGTGTTAAAAACAAATGTAAAAAGCCCAGAAAAACAATACAGTATTTGCAGTTATACCTGAAGAAAATGGAAAAAATGGAAACACAGTGTCTCTATGGTCAAGACGGTTGAGGCTTTGATTTTCACATTTCTGATAAGCTGTTTTTTTCCTACCAAGTCGTCACCAGTTTACATTCTGTGTCTCCCTTTCTTGTATCAGTGTTTTGTTATTCAGAAACATTTCTATATATATATATAGTAATACAGTTAAAAAATAAATTTCTTAAAACAAGACTCAATTCAAAAGTATATAAAGGAGAGAAAGTATACTGACGACTGCACCTGTCTACTCAGTAGGACAAAAACTAAAACAGAAAATCATGAACGTTCCCTCAGTGTGAGACATGAAATGTACTCATGTAAATATTGAATAGATCACATTTACAACATCTACACAAATGGTAGGAGTTATGAGGAGGAGGAGGAAAGCACTGGCCATCAAAATGAGGGCTGAACAGGCTTTGGATGTTTTCCCAAAACATCCAGTGTTCACTATTATTCTCTATTGTGATCTAGTGGATTTTACCTGAGTGGATTGCGTTCTGCTGCTTTCCTCATATGGCTCATGCTCGCCCTCTCTAGGACAAAAAAGGAACATCTAATAATTTGCACTTTTCTCTGACAACTTGTTACCTCAAATTAGACATAATCATTATTTAAGGTGAATTACTGAGACACTTGGTGGACTAGACGGCTACTGGATGGACGAGTGCCGGAGCTGCCACTGGTGCAGCAGGAGGAGAGGCTTTGCCTTTGTAGCCCAGTGACAGGATGTGTTTCTGCAGGTGTGTGATCCAGCGCTCTTGAACAGACAGAGGTCCATGAAATACTTCTTCACAGAACCTGAACAGCAACACAGAGAGGGAGGTGTGAGCTTAACTGCATTAAATGAGGTTCAACAATTTCTTGACAACAACAGAGTGCATCTTGTGTGCAGCTGGGCGACAGATATAAATATTTAGTGCTCATCACTTATCACTAATTATATCATGTTTTATGCGTTGTGATTCACAGTTTTGTTGTGTAACTCCGTACTGTTTTTCTGTTTTGATACTAACTTTAAAGGTGCTAAATACCAAATTCAGAGCACATCTAATGGTGCCTTCAGTGGGGTCGTGTTTACCATGTTTACCAGTTGGGGCCCATATGAACGCCCCCCTCATGTCGCGTTCACGGCCTCTTTAGTGGAAAGTTTCTGAAAGCTCCGAGCTCACGGCTTATGACATGTTTGTTGACGCTGTGAGAAATGGTGGAGCCCATGCAAGTTCATTTATCGGTGCATAATAAGTTAATATTGTACAGTATGTTGTAATTTTAGTCATTTATTGTTTTTGTTGGTAATTTTATGTCTGAGGAAAATGTTGATATTCTCAACAACCTCATCTTTCTCCTCTGTCATTACGTCTTTGCATTTCCTGCATCATGTCACCCACTTGCTAGCTTGCTAAATTGTTAGCCTCTGTGGCTTCTAGACTCAGACAGTAACGTTAATAGTGCCGTTGCTTAGCAGTGCTCTTCACCACTTAACCACTTGAACACAACACATGTCGCGTTCACTTCCCATGTCGTAAACGCGAGTTCCATTTGAAGGCACCATAGCAGTGGTGGATTACCTCCGCACGGCTCTCAATATGGCGACGGCTGAGCCAGCGGCTAGCAGCTAATGGCAAAGACCATGCAGTATATTACCAAGAAGTGAAAGTCAACAGTTCAGCAACGCTACACTTCCACCATTTTGGACTGAAAGCGAGTACTGGACTCAAGTAGCACGTCAAATTATTTCTATTCTGTTGTCATATTTTGTCATCATGCATCATTCGCGGTTAACTATGGACAATCAGGTGATTAATCCTGACTAAATATTTTAATGGACTGACAGCCCTAATCTAAACCCTATTAGACATAGACTTTATTGTCATTCAAGATATACACACAGTGTGTATCCCATTCAAATGAAATTACAATGTGCTGGCCTCCTGTACAAGAAACAAGAAAAAGTGTGTGTATAAGTGAAAAAATATTTATAAAGTGACATAATACTGTAAAATAAATGCTCAGTTGTAGAAAGAAATATATTGTGCGTGAGTACATTCATCAATCAGCAGGGGATTGGGTTGCAAGGGAATGGGGATTATAGTATAGTCCGGGTGACCGCTTGGTGTGGGGGGGTGAGTGGGAGGTTCATTGTAAGTTTAGGAGTCTGATGGTTTGGGGGAAGAAGCTGTTGCAGAATCTGTCTGTTGTGCTCCTCATGCTACAAAACCTCTTACCAGAGGATAGAAGGGAAAACAGCCCATGGTGGGGATGAGTGGGATCTTTCTTTGTTATAATTCACTGAATACCAGGGATGTGACGATGAGAGACTTGTTCCACCAGATGATAAACTCCGGTATTACCGATTACACCAGACATTTAAAAAAAAATATAAAAAAGACGGTATCTGTAGCGAGCTTACTTTGATCTTTCAGAGGCTTTTGCTTTTCGCTTCGACACCAAATCCTCCTCCATCATCTTGTTCGTCAACTCTCTCATCCTGTGTGTGAAATCTGACTCCTGCTAGTCTGAGCTGAGACTTCGTATGAAGCAGACACTTTCACTTTCAATTTGTAGCACAAACACCTGAAAACTAACTAAATGGATTTAATGTCTATAATAAAAAGCAAGACGACGGGGGAGATATTTTTTAGATATAGAGGCGTAGTAATGTAGTCGGCCTGTCTGAACACTGTGTAACATCGGCAATACTGACTACTGTGGCAAGCCTACTAAACACAAGGATAAAATGATTATTTAAAGTATATTTCGTACTTTATAGACTGACCTGCACTTGAGGGAGTAGATTTTGCCCACCAGTTTGACCAGCGGTGTAAGTGGGGGTTTTGGCAGCATTGCCGGGATGCTGCCTGACCGTGATGCCTGTTGGGAACTGGCGTCCTGATTTTCTTCCCCTGCTGTCACAGCATGTTTTGGTGGATGGACCCCTGAAACCACAGAGAAAATGTAAGAGAGGAACACGTAGAAAAAAAAATATAGTTTGTTTTTAAAATCAAAAATGTATCCAGCTATTTTCATCTCTCACCCCTTGGTGAGCGCACGCCGGGGTCGCTGTGGGCTGCAACAGTCCGTGTTTGGCTGTGTGAGTGTCTGGATGAGCCGGCATTCACACCCGAGTTCTCCCTGCCCACCGAAGGCTTCAGGCTGCCGCCGGCGACAGTGTCTGTGGACAGAGAGGGTGAAGCAGCACCTCTCTGGGACTGAAAGAAAATGAATGTATAGTAAATTATTGTTTGCGTGTATCCAGATCTGAATGGGAATTATTTTAAGCATATTTTAGAGCACATCCCACCTTCTTGATGTAAAGGTCTCCCATACGATAGCGTCGGGTTATGGCTGCTACCCTGACTGGGTCCTTCCGGATCAGCTCGCTGAGCAGTTCGATCGGCGAAGTCGCTCCATCTGCCTTCCATTCAATGATTCCCAGCTGTCGGAGGTGGGCCCGAGCGTGACTGGCCAGGGCCTTGCGGTTTTCAAATTCAAACCCACAAAGCTCACAGGATGCGTCTGACACAAAGGAGATATTGAAACGAGAATCCGTATCTATATTACAGAGGACAGATTAGACATCTATCACCACTTCAATGAGTTCCAGGAATAGTTTTGTGATGTTATAATAAAAATACAAATTAAGATTTGTGGTATATTTCCGTGTTAAACCTGCTTAATCTACAGGGGCTTCATCTCATCTAACAGAACATGTGGACTTAAGTGCAAGCAGGTAGAATCACTAACATAGTTAAAGGGGCAGCAGAGTATCACAAAGAGGGCTGGGGGTGTGTGGAGGAAGCATTGCATTGTGGGATGTGTCTCATGAAGAGAGATTCCATGGCAAAGAAGCTAATCTTTTGGCTCAAAGTCTGAGTTTTTAAAGGATTAGGCTGTTTTTTTCTTATTGACAATAAATCCAGTGAAAATACCAAAATAAAATATAATGTGTCTGTTTCTCAATACTTTCCAAATCTCTGATCCTGTCTGTTGCACTCAAACCCAGTTCTTCTTAAGATGTGAATCTGGCCACTGTAGTTTTTAACAAATGCAACTCAAACAAGAGTAACTAGTGCATTTGTTGAGGACTACTTTCAGATGTGGATCAACACACATTTGGTGTCCTAGTGAGCATTTATGGCACCAGGGTGATCAGTGTATGTAGGATTGAATCAGTGTGCTTGTTCATCTCTATGCCCTTCTTCAGACCTCCCATTAAAATGCGTCCTGAGTGATCATGATCACAGGGGAGTGGACAGTCTCTAAGTCTGTCTGTTCACACCTGAGATGAGAGGGGGGGGGAGAGAGAGGGCGAGAGAGATGCGTCTCCACCATGCGTCATTGAGTGACACACTTGTGATCCGAGTCTCTCTTCCCTGCGTCTATAGGCAAACACTGAAGCGGTAAACACATGGCTAACACAGCAGACGTTGTGACGTAATATGACAGGTATGTCAGGAGTAATATTAAGAAGGTCCAGTGTGTCTATGCCTCTGGTGGGTGAGTGGCAGCTCCGTGCAGAGCACCAGAACCAAAATACTCACACATCGCTGACAATGACGCGCTTCCCGTATCAAGTCTGTTAGTCTGATAGTCTGTAGATGTGTAGCCTATAGATAAGATATATTTTCATAAAATACAGTTGTAACCATCAGGATACAGTAGAGCACAGAAACTGCTTGCATGCCACACGGCTCTCATCTATTCACATGAACAGCACGGTGAGTCTGCGGATCCCAGCAGTCCTTTTTCCTTTTGAGTAAAAGGTGGTCTCTTCTAATGGTTTTGGCCCAGGACACATTCAGGTACACAAGCTGCTCAAAGAATGAGGCCATATGTGGCCACCTCTAAATGTGGTAACATAAAATTAATTAGTAATTATTTTGATAATTTTTTTTTTTTAAAAAAGGACTCAATGCGCCCTAAATGCGTCTTGAGTGCATTCACACCTGTACTTAGAGCTTGTGATCAGATCACCCAGGAAGCATGTTAATACCAGTTAGAACAACAGAGTGGCTCACTATCATATAAAACCACGGTTGTTAAACAGACATAATTAGACTACTATTGCTTTTAGAGCTGCAACAATTAATCCATTAATCAAATCTATTAATCACAGACTATTTTGAGCAATTTTTTAAAGAAAATAAAGTCAAAACTCTCTGATTCCAGTTTCTTAAACGTGAACATTTTCTAAAACTGAAAGCTGAATGTCTTTTGAGTTGTGGACAAAACAAGACATTTCAACATCATCTTGGGCTTTGGGAAACACTGATCAACATTTTCACCATTTTCTGACATTTTTTTAGACCAAACATCTAACAATTATTATTAAGACAATCATTAGTTGCAACCCTCATTAAATGTCTTACCGGTGTGCGAGGCCCCACTCCTGCCAGACGAAGACTTCTCTTTCATGGAATAATCGAGAGGTGAAGTGGAGGGGTTGGTGGCCGCTTCCCCTGACTGGATGCTGTCCAGGGATTTTCTGGAGCTTTGAGGGGTCCATGTGGCTTTACCTGAGGACCCAGGGGCCAAAGACACTTTCTTGCCTTCTTCACCGCGCATCATGACCTCTCTGAGGAGGTCAATCGGCGACGTTCTGATCGACCAGGCGAGGCCGAGCTGGCGCAGATGGGCGCGGGCGTGGCATGACAGGGCTTTGCGGGTCTCAAACAGCTGGCCACAGAAATCGCAAAGGACTGTTGGCGGGGATTGTACATCTGTGGAGGGCTCTGAGGAACGGTGAAATAAAGAGGATGAATCCACACTTTGCTGTAAAAACAGACAAATTAAAGCTGAAGTTGGTAACTTTGAGCAAATATGATTAAAAAAAAATTGTATAAAACGGTCACTATATCCTGACAGCAGTGCACGAGACAGGTAATTCGAAAAAAAAAATCCTGTTCCTCTGCCTCCTGATAGTGCTCATAATGGCATGTGCACAAGTTCATAGCACCAAAGGAAAACAACCAATCAGAGACAAGCTGGCCGTTGGGTGGTGCTTGGTTTTGACTCAACTGTTCTCAAAATGGCTGCCGTAAACAGTAACTACAAGATGTTTCTGAAAACACTTGAGACATTACAGTAACAGAATATTAATTCATATTTGATCAGTGCTGCCTAGTTTGAAGCTTGATCAGAGTTTGTGAGTTTCGTGAGCAGTGATTAACAGCTGCTGCAGAGACTCCTCGGTTCTGATTGGTTGTTTGCCTTCGGCATGGCAGAATCTTGCCATTAGGAGCATTAGGAGGAGGCAGAGGGACATGATTTCTCCTGCACTACTGGGATAGTTTGATAAAAATAACTTTTTATCACATTTGGTCAAAGTTACCGACTGCGGATTCAATAAATGCTGCTCAAACTGCTCAGAGTTTGAATCAAAAACTCAGTAAGATAAGATAAGATAAGATATTCCTTTCTTGGTCCCACAGTGGAGAAATTCACAAGTAGAGAGGTGAAGTCCAGCCCCTTTCCAGTGGACCACCATGGGACCTTATTTTGGTGACAATATCGACGGTAGACAGCGATGAGAGACAAATATTTTTTGATCCCATTTGAATTATAAAATGAAGTTTAGCTATGTTCCACGCACAAATGTTACGTTATCTTACCTGTTGTGTTTTATCCAGAGACTCCTGGACTTTTTATCAGCAGGAAGCGAAAGCTTGTGTGATAACATCGCAGCATAAAACACACAGACATCATAGTTTCAGCAAGAGAGATGTCACTTACGAAACTTTTGGGTGTGTAGTCTTTCTAATTACATATTTCCACAGTGTGATACTTCAACAGTTTTATGACAAACTGTGACTTTGTTGACTTGGAAAAATGCTGTTTTAAACTGACGAACATCATGTTTGACTCATGGTGGAATTGAAACAGAATAAAAAAAATATGTCTCTCACTGTCGACTACTGTTCATATTTTTTCCAAAATAAGATCCCATTGTGGTCCACTAGAAGGGGCGGGACTTCACTGCTCTATAGGATCATGTAACATGATATGGTACCAAACAGCAACTAATTCATATTAATGGCTCTCTACTTTACCTGCACTGAGAGGCTTTGAAGCAGCAGGTGACTTCTGCGTGGGAGAGCTGCTGTCAGTGCTGGATCCCTTTGGTTCAACCGACACCGCAGTCTCCTCAGGTTCAGGCTTGGGCTTCCTGTGAAGGGGGTCCACTGCCAGCCGAAAGCCTTTCTTAGCCTTTGGGGCCTTGTTAACAGGTGACTGAGTGTACTTTACAGGGCTCGGGGAGAGGGATGTGGAGGGACATGGGGCCGGAGATGGTGTTGCAGATGAGCTGGTTGTACTGTTCGTTTTGGGAGGGTGCATGGCTTTTAGCATGCCGCTGCTGACCAGTTCCTGGACGGTGTCAATTGCGGAGCTTTTCCCCAGCAGGTCAACCACTCCGATCTGACGCAGGTGAGCGCGAGCGTGGATGGCCAGGCCTTTATGATTCTCAAACCGCTCCCCGCACAGAATACAGGAGAAGTCCTCTGATGATTTAGGCCGTTTGCTGGGTGGGGACGCAGGTGGAGAGGACAGATCGGAGGGTCGTTTAGAAGAGGATGCAGGGGGACTGCTTGAGGGGAGGTCCTTCTGTTGCTCATTGCTGATGGGCTTGAGGTCCTCCTCCTCCATGATCTGGTAAAGTAAATCAATCGGACTGCCCTTGATGTCTCTGTCAGGGATTCCAATCTGACGCAAATGGGCCCGAGCGTGTCCCGAAAGGCCTTTGCGTGTCCCATACCAGCAGCCACAGAGTTGGCACACATGGACCTCCTTGCTGGTGTTTGAAGCTGCAAGAATGAAGCAAACGATGAGTCTCAGGAAGACACAGAGAGGTCATGTTGACTTTATAAATACAAATATACTACATAAACCCTCTAAGACCCACAATAGACCCATTTTTGTCTTTTTAGGGGGGACAGGGGGTCTTTAGGGGGAGATAGCATGTCAACAGAAGAACTGTTGTACATCATCTGAAAGCTGGGAATCTTACGATTAATTTGAAATGCAGCTCAGCACAGTGTCAAATTGTTCTAGTAATAAATCCGAAATAAACATGAATTAAATTCAGTAATTAAAATAAATTGTGAAAGTGAATAAGGGCTTAGAACATTATCATCGAAGTACATGATGGTCATCCTCATGCTCTGTTATGTTTCATAAGTCGTTGCAGTAATTTTGGGGTTACTACTATTTGTTACACAGACTTAATGCTACATTTAAGCATTTTTTTTACCACTCAAAAATTTATAGACACCAAGACCTCGAGGAACACCATAGAAATACCCATACTGTCATTTTTACTGTCAAAAACCTTTGATTTGATTGATTTGATTCTGAGATTTCTGCAAGAACTGTATTTTTCAGCATTTGCGTGACAAGCACTTCTGTTGTGTAAACTGGTCAGAAACCCCCTTATTTTCAATCTAGCTAGGAAAGCCATCCATCCTCTGAATGCTCTAGGTCTCTAGTTTGTGGTTGTAAAGTTTCATGAGGCTCTGATTATCCTAGAGGTCACCACAGCTCATTTTATACAATGAGGTCAAGTTTAAAAAAAAAAATGAAATGGCTACTATGTGGACTAACATCATCACACAAGAATAGAGTTGGGCTCACTAAATCCACAAGTGTCTAATTTTTACAGTGATATCCAATTTTTGCAATTCCTAGACTGTGTAGAGACTTCAGTATGCAGAAATATTCAAATACACAATTTTAAAATAACACATTTGATCTGCATACAAAAACTGCATGGACTTGCCCCAAACTGCACGATTATCATAAAGTTGTCGTAAAGTTGATGTCTGCAAAGGACAGACTTGTGGGTACCCATAGAAACGATTTTCATTCACATTTACTGAGGTCAGAGGTCAAGGAAACCTTTTGAAAATGGTCATGCCACATTTTCCTTGCTAAAATTTAGCTTCACATTGGAGCATTATTTAGTCTCTTTCCCAACAAGTAGCATGACATATTTGTTACCAATAGGTTTTCTTGTTTCATATGTCTGTATCTTCACTCTAGCTCCAAAACTGGACCTGCTACTGCCTCTGAAAGACAGTAAAGTGAGTCAGGATCGCCTCAGGGGGTTAATAACTACCTGCTATCGACAGTCATATAATCACATAAGGTACCTGAGTAATGAAGCTCTGTCTTGCACATACAGCTACTCCCTTCTTTCAACATTTCTTTAAAAAATCTGTTCAGAATTCAGTTGTACCTAAGGTGATGGGGGCGTCGGTTTCTAACGGCGCCCACATCGGCTTGGTTGTGGTTTGGAGCTCTGAGGATGAGCTGCTGCCTTCACTTGTTCTAGAGCCAGCCAGCCTGAGACCAGACGGGGATGAAGGGAGGACAGAGGCTGGCGACTCTTTCGGTCGGGCTGGAGATCCCTGATGATCCACCTTCTGCGGTGTTGTCATGACTCGACTCCCTGCTTTGAAGGAGTCACTCCTGTCCTCTGGTGTTGAAGACACCCTGGACTCCTGCTGGGATGTCTTTTTGAGAGGGGTCGGCCCAGGTACAGAGGAGTCTGCTTTGAACTCAGGGAGGGAGCCCCCTCTCTCCTGGATGAGCTGGTAGAGGAGTTCAATGGGAGCGCCGCTAGTTTCTGACATTGGCACACCGAGCTGCCGTAGATGGAGGCGGGCGTGGCTAGAGAGCCCTCGCCGTGTCTCGAAGTACGTTCCACAGACCTCACAAATGACTGGCTGCGGGGCTCCTGTGGGGAAGTTCAGATGGGAGTTTGTCATTATAAATTAAACGGAAGCACCTCAATCAGTCTCTCTAACCAAGACAAAATGCCAAAAGCTTGTTTTACAATGATCAGACTTAAGATATTGTCACTTGACAACCTGTACTTATGCCAAGATTTGATAATAATGAGTTTGAGGGATGCACCGATACAACTTTTTCTCTCCCAATACAAGTTAACACTGAGTACTGACCCAATACAATTCTCTCTTTTTCCCATATTTTAAATTTGCAGCACATCTTAATCGCACTGCACAGCACTCATTGGGATCAACTTTGTGACGGCCCTGAATGATGCACCAGATAGCAGAAACACAACATTTTATAATGACAATACTAAAGAAACAGTGTTTCGAGTTTTTCTGGCCAATACCTGATCCGATTAATAAGGTTACTATCGGCTCTAATACAGATCCAAGGCATCTCTATTAGGGATGCACCGATATAATACTGAATCAGATATCATGCCAATACTGAATCAAACAGCTGAATCGGGTATCGGTGACAATAGGGCCGATATATTCAATTCAATTATATGTTTATATATGACATGCACGACATACATGAATTTTAATTCCTATTCATTTTGAAAATTTTGAACCAAGTTGCTGGAGCATGATTAACTATTTTAATACAATTCACTACATTTACATCTATGTATATCTGCAATTTTTTTATAGTTTAAAAAGTGATGTTGAAGTCAAGCCTGATTTTCCCTTTCACATAAATTAACAATCTCAGTCACTTCAGTGAGCCATACAGAATATTAATTAAACACTAGTATCGGGTTGGTACTTGGTATCGGCAGATACCCAAAGCCCAGGTATAGCTATCAATACCAGTAGTGAAAAAGTTGGATCGTTGCATCCCTTATCAGTATCAACCCCAACACTCATCCAGGGCGTCTCTATAAAGCCTTGAAAAAAGCTATGCACAATTAAATGCATATGCTGAAACTTGCATTCTTAAGTGTTAATAACACTAATCCTGGTTTCTGTTTTATCAAATGTAATCATGAGAAATTGTTTAAGAATCATATCAAATGACACTACAAATGAGGTCTAATCATGGTGATGACCAATAAAATAAAATGTAAAAGCACCTTCAGGCTCTTGTAACATAATGTAATTATTGGTAGCTCATTCATAACAGTGTCTCCTACCTTGTGTATCCATGGCTGCTGCTGATGCTGTGGGTTTCTTTTGAGGGATGTCAGAGTTGACTCTCTGTGGATCCTGAAAATTAAGAATATGAAATAAGAAGAAGAAGAAGAAGATCTACCTTTATTAGTCCCACAATGGGGAAATTCAATTTACACTCTGTTAAACTCATACATGGTACATAATTACTCTGGCATAAAAATATAAGTAGCCAGCTTGTGTTATTGATGGCAAACTATTTACAGTGTGTGAGGTCTGATACACCTGGATGAAGGCTAAAGCCACTCGGCCAATCAGAGAGCTTGCTAATACTAACTGCTTCTCCAATAAGGAGGAGAAGTTAAGTGAAGATGGAGGTGTGCAATGGAAAATATGATTCAGTGAAAAGGCTACCAAACAGCGATGGAAATATTAATGTAACCACATTATCTGATGAACGCAATACCACTTCTTACTTGAGGGGGAAAAAAACGCAGCCCAATATAAACTGGGTGGAGACTGTACGGTGAAGAAAATATTTTTGAGATGCTTGTGGATAAAGAGTGCTACAGGAATGAGTCCTAAAACCATGACGCGAGTTAGCATTTTAGCACTTGCGGTTACCTTGTCTGAAAAGGCAATAGTTTTTCTTGAATGTTTTTTTAGATTGATGCCTGAAATAAGGTCTGTGGTTAACACACGCTTAAGAAAGTTTAACGTTTTGTTCTGCGATATAAAATTACTCAGTAAATACTGTGAATTTTGAAGCATTTATATGGCTTTAAAAAGGTGGTAGCTAACAAGTAGCTAATTGAGACTACTAAACGTCATCATGGTGACTCATCCACCTTTACGGTCTTGTTGTGTAGTCACATTCATGCAACTGTTGTGGAGTTTGTTTATAGTCTAACATTAGCTTTTTACTTCTGCCGATTGCATTTACACTTCAAAAACATAGAAGAGGTTTTTATTTGTGAAGATTATCTTGCTGAACAAAAAAAATGTAAGTATCATAAATATATAGTATGTTCGCTGCAGGGCTTCTTTTCTGCAATAATCCAAAACGCAATGGAAAAATCCCATTGGCTTTTTGTTGAGGGAACCCAGGCCGACGCCAACTTCCTGGTTGGCCTGCAAAAATACGTCATCCCTGGAGCACTCTATTAGGAGTCCCTATCCTGCCATGGTAAGGAAAGGCTGGTTGATGGATTGCTGGCCGTAACGTACCTCTCTCTGCTCTGCCAGATGGGCGAGTTGTTGGGCCCTTTTCTGACGACACAAAGCTACTTCTTTGCTAGTAGACTGGGTCGGACGGCCTGCGCACCCAACCTTATAAGAGGAGAAGTCAAACACAGAGGGAGCAGCCTCGGGCTTCAGTTTATTGGTCCGGCGAACCACCAGCATGTCTGAGTCAAAAACCTTCTCCTCCACATAGTCCTCGTTTACAAAGTGCTCGCTACAAACCCTAGCACCATGCCAAACTGGAGGGTTCTCTCGTTTCAGTGCATCTAGCCAACGACGAAGAACCTCTTGCCGCTTAAAGGGCAAAGAATGAAAGTGGACAATCTTTCCTTGCTTTTTGACTCTATAAAATTCATTAGTGCACCCTGGGGCGATACAGTAGTGACCCCCTTTGCATCTCTTCGTAGCTTGGGGTTCCTTATTTTCCATTGAGTCAGTGCTGTAACCAGTTAGTTTATGTGACCTACTGTAACGTTGGGACACAAGCCAACCAACCTCATGACGTCACAGACGCTGCGACAAGATGGCGCTACACTTACTGTAAGTTAAGATGATGCTGAACCTATGGTTTTATTTAGGAGTGTGAAGCCATCTTGTAAACTACGTTAACTACAACGTGACACCATTGTAACGTCGCCAAAACTTTTTATTGCCCGTTGAGAAGTATCTGTAAAGCTGAGGATTGCACCTTGTAACGTTATTCACTGTCAGAGAAACGTCGCTATTTCTAATTGTATTGTTTGCATTTTAATAATCTAAAAATTGAGCAAAATTAAGTATCTTGTAAGGTAAAGCTAACGCAGGATACTGCCGTTGCACCCTTTGTTTTGCTCTGGAAGCGTGCTAACGTTAGCTGCAAGCTAGCTCAAATTAAATGTAATTTTTAGCGAAACAACGACTACCTACACATCCTACGCCCTGGGCTGGAAACCAGACTACCACCATCAATTATAGACAAAGGTTAATTTACCTAAAAGCTTGAACAGACTGCCACGGTAACGTTACATCAGTTTCAGACATTGACCACAAGCTTAGCGGAAGTAGTAGCGGAAGTAGTGGTTCACATTACCGGTGCTGTACGTTTTCAAAATAAAAGCCCTGATGCTATACCACTAGAGCTTCAAGTGACCAAATGTGCCCCTAGTGGTAATACAAAAAGAAAGGCAGGGGTGTTCATTATTCCACTACATATTAGATATTACTACATTATTTTTCATGGACTAGTAACTATTGTCTCGCTGAATAATGTACCATATAATGTTACTGGTAAGTACACAAAAATACTGTTTGTTTTTTATCACAACAAGCTGGTAATATTCTGATTTCTATCACTCATTAAGAAAAGAAGTTTATCCAAGTAAGCTATTACTATACTTTAAAACTTGAATTAAGACAGTAGGCTTTCAGATTATTATTTATTTCCTTACCAGAGTTAAACTTAACAAATTGTACTTAATTATGCTTAGCTTATACTGACAAGTATACAGAAAAGTATAGTATATTTAGATAAGTACTATACTGTAAGTTAACTCAAATAAACTTACAAGTATACTTACATTAAAACTATGAAACTAGTAGTTTACTGAGAATACTCTCAGTAAACTACTAGTTTCATAGTTTTAATTTAATGCATATTTCCATAAACTAAAAGGTGGCTACAAATGTAGAACTACAATAGTAAACTAACAGCAGGCCTGTATTTTACATGAAGTGTAGTTCATATTATAGTTGCAGTGCAAAATGCAACTTGGATGTAAACTGGTTATGAATTCAAAGTTTACTACTCTTAAAAGTACTTAAGTACTTAAAAGTACACTTTTATAAACTAAAAAGTGGTCAAGTTTAGTCCCAAGATGTATTGAGGTAGTACACTTACAAGTATACGACAAGATCTTTGATATTAGTATATGTATTACATAATGTATACTTGGGAATATACTTGATATTCTTAAGTTTTAGGGGACTTTACTTACTTTACTTCTCTGGATTCAGCTAGCTGTAGTTACTGTAATAGTTACAGTTTCCCCAATTGTTTACACACTAACACTGGTTCTTGAGACCAAATGACTACAACTTCTAAGTCATGTACCAACCACCTGAACCAACTAGTGTATGCTAAAATACAAGCACATATACACCACACACAATCCTCTACATTTAATTAAATCTCTTGTGTTCATGGGGAACACCCTGCCATTAAATTCCCTATCATCCACTCTGACTTCTCACATGGGCAAATTCATGTTGCACAGTTGTTCCATTAGCAATCAGAGCTTTAGCAATAAACAGGCCACAGGTGAGCTCCTCTGTTGTTGCAGCAGTGGATGGGTGAGGCATATTTTGCAAGATGACTGAGAGTAAGAGGAGGAGGACAAGAAGAGCAAGAGCAAGGAAAGGCATAATCTTTGATGAGATTTTGCCACTAGTGTGTGTGTGTGTGTGTGTGTGTGTGTGTGTGTGTGTGTGTGTGTGTGTGTGTGTGTGTGTGTGTGTGTGTCGAGATTATTCGCTGTCCCTCAGGTTGTGGCATGTTGACACAGATTGGGCAGCTTGATATGAATTCGTACTTTGCACATGGAAGAGACTACAGTCGGAGGTCTGCAACCTCATTGCTAGATCCTACATACTGCAGTGTGATGGAGCATGATCGGAGGTGCTGTGTTTCGGAAGGAAGCCATTTTGATTTTTACTCAAGATGGAGTGATCGATGAGGAAATCTAGTATTCAGAATACTACAGAATAATTTACACACTCTTGTGAATGAGGAAATGAGGCCTTTGCACCACATGTCAGGAAAACAACCTGACTGCTATACAATATTTAATAAAAATAATCTAAACTTTATCCTTGCTCCCTGCATCTCTGGGGCAGTGCTGCATTTCAGTGTTTCATTTTTAATGTTGTCAGACCACAAGTTTTCCTTGGCAAGATTTTGTCCATGTGGTCAAGCCTTCCCAAGTAATTGGGAAATCAATGGGTTTTGGTCTTTAATAGTCTCTTTTCATTTTTGTAGTTTTTACACACTGATCTTCGTACAGATGTCAGCGTTTTGATGGGGAATTCTTGTAGCAGATGTTTTTCAAATGACCCCAGCTTGGCTTCATTCCCTTGGACCATGACCTTTCCTTTGGTGTAGTATGTGATGGTGAACAGAGGCTCATCTTTGTCAAGTTCATCTTTACAGAGTTTTAACTTGCCTCCTGCATAATAGCTGCACAGATGTAGATGGATTCAGAGAAGAATATGAGGCTGGTCTTCTTTTTTCCTTCTTTTTGTTGGGTTTAGTCAGTGAAGAGGCTGAAACCTCTGTGTTTCCACACAGTGTCTTCTCCTTGTGTTTCTCCCCAGCTGTTGTACTTTAACATTTTGGGAGGTATTCTGCTTGCTGGCCAGTTTCCGTGTCAACCCCTTGTTTGTTCCAAGGGAGACTAGGTGCAATATTAGCTTTGCACATTTTTTTCTGTTCTTTTTGTCGTCATAAAATAATTCACAAATTGTCTGTTACCTCTCAGTGCAGCTCCTTCCTCCTCCTGGGATGCCGGCAACAGTAGCAGGTAGCAGCTAATTAGTAGCCAACAGCTACTAATAGCTAGACAGTTGATATTTGGTAGTTGCTAACTAAGCAAGTCTGAAAATATGCACAAAAAAGGCACTGAAGAATATTTGCAGACTTTCTTCCAAAATGTCCCATTTTTTTAGGTCCAATTGTGGTTTTTATTCTCTGATGCAGCAACTTCTCAGAATTAAACTACATGCAGAGTCTTTTCTGTCACAAAACTGTCATGGCCATTTTCAGAGGCATCCCTTGAACTCTGACCTCAAGGTATGTGAATAAAAATGGGTCCTCTGGATACCCACCAGTCTCCCCTTTACAGACATGCCCACTTTATGATAATCACATGCAGTTTGGGGCAAGTCATAGTCAAGTCAGCACACTGACACACTGACAGCTGTTGTTGCCTGTTGGGCTGCAGTTTGCCATGTTATGATTTGAGCATATTTTTCATGCTAATAGCAGTACCTGTGAGGGTTTCTGGATAATATATGGCATTGTTTTGTCTCAGCTCTCTAGATGCCTTGAAGGAAGTAGGTGGTCTCTTTATGTTGTTTATTGACTGTATGGCCATGATCTAATAAGATTATTAGACCTGTTCTATCTTACATTTCTTGTTGTTTGAGATGATGCCTTTTAGAAACAAGAACGAAACTCTGTGGACTCTTTGAAAAGATGCTGCTGGTGGACAAAAGCAGGTGAATAATTCCCCTTAAACTGCTGGAGCATCCATTCTTCTCTGTCAAGCAGCACACTGGCAGTAGCCAAAACATGAACATTAAAACCTGGTTGACATGAAGGAGGCTGAGCCAAGCATCGCTCAGCATTCTTCCTCACAGATGAGGAGCATCCACAGTTTTAAACTTTGCAGTGTTGCATTCAAGGAACACAACTCCTCAATAAAACAAATGACTGGCTTCAAAAATGTGTTCATGATGTGTGGAGATTACACAAAGAATAATAGAAATTACACAGAAATATAACAGAACAGCAAATTATGATGTATGTGTTAAAGTTGACTTAATTCAACATGGATGAGAAGTCCTAGAATCATAAAAAGCCTGCCGACAACAGAACAAACTCAGTATGAGGAATGCCATCAGATATAGGCGAAAGCTCCAGAAAGTCTCTAAGTGGATCTTGAGGCCAGACAAACTGCATTTAAGTGTTTAGTTTACTGTAAATATTTTCTGTAAATGTTAAAAAAAATCCCTCTGAAATGTTGTGGAGTATGAAATAGAATAACGTTACGATAAATAATAATAACAATAAAAATTCAAGCAAAGTACTTGTACTCAGCATTTAAGTTAATATATTTAGTTACTTTTCACTACTGCCAGGTGTATGAAGTTCAATGTCCATAGTGTTGTGTTTTAATTATATATACATGTTCAATTTGCATGCATTTACAGTTTCCTCAATCACACTGGCTCATTATTTGAAAAGGCCTTAGCTTTTTCTAAACTGTAAGTGCAATTGTCACAACTCTATTGCATGTCTGCAAAAGATAGTGACTCACCTAAATCACTTCATTCATTGTTCAAAACCAGTGATTGTGTCACTAAACTGAAAATGAAAAATGAAAATTTGTTTTGTCACTGTGTGAGTTGCACTGGTCAAAATGTTGAGATGTTATTTCACCAGCAGTCAAACCTGGAAATGTTTCTCATTTACAAATCTCTCTTCTACTTTCGTTGACACTTTTTGTGCTGTACCAGAATGTCAGTTCTGCTCAGCTGGGTTCTGTTGTGTATCACACTGAGCTGTTTAGATTCCCATTTCAACAGCAAGCAAATGTTTACTAGAAAATCCTGTACAATACTGCGGTGCACAGAAAAATTATATGCACATTTGTGTTTACATGTAAACGGAAGATTCACATTTGAGCTTTCTTGTGAAATCATGTACAGTGACCAGAAAACAAAATGACATCCATGCCAAAAAACAAACAAACAGACCCCACAACAATTAAAACATGTGGTAGTTCAATAAAAAAAACAACTAATTGGACCTCCTCACAGTACGTAACACCATGTCATGTATTTGTTCAGTAATTGAGCAGATTATTTTGCACGCGACAGCTAGAACGATGAAAGTGTTTCGTGAGTGAAGTGATGAAGAGGATGAAATCTCACTTAGAATTAACCCAGTTTCGATAAACTGTAGACAATTGTACTTAGTCTTTTGCACACACGTGCCATGCAGTTTGCTTGAACGGATGAGAAATTATTGTAAACAACAAACTAATTGTTCAGAACTTATTATTTTGAAAAAAATAAATATTCTCATTGAAGGATTGAGCCAAAGCGAATGAGAAAAACAGACCTGTCTGTCTAATCACATTAATTTGATTCACCTGCCCACAAAGTGACACAGATACACACTCTAACCCCAAACTTTACTTTGAAAGAGGTTATTTTCACTTCCGGAGGCCACCGCTGGCCCCGCCCACTCCCTCCAGCGCTGCCGTCCCTCCTTTGAGTCCTCTCCGCTCCTCCTGCCAGCAGTCAGACCTCCGCGCTGCAAACTTCTCCTCGGCTTCACTTAAAGACAGGTGAGTTGGGACCGGTGCGTTTGTTTGACTCTTTCCCGTCAGACGTTCACGTTATCACGTCTGCACGGCTCGGCCCGGAACACAAAGACGACAGAGAGAGCGGTTTACTACAGTAAGCTAACGTTAAGCTAGCCGCGGCGGTGCGGGTCGGTAGCTCCCCTCCTTCTCAAGTATTTGGGCCTGTTTCTGGCACTTTCTTTGTCCCTGTGCTGCAGCTGGCAGGAGCGACCGGTCAGTGTATTGTTCAGCATTAGTCGCTGCCACCTCAGTTGACAAACGACATTCAATCGTAAAACTTTGACCTACAGAACTGAACTTTGACCAAGCAATGTCTGCTACTGAGGTATAAAGCTATAAAACGACGTGTTAGCTATTGTCTGGTATCTAATTGCAACAAAAGGCAGTCAATTAAGGATTTTTCGTAGTATGCATGTACACTTTATTCACTGAACCACCAAACTGTAGTTATTTATCACAATGAACACCTCATGGGTGCCGTGAAAACCTGCTTGGATCAGCACGGTGTTTAGTGTGTAAATGGATCATATCCTTCATTCCTATATAATTGCAAAGGTTAAAACTTGATTCATTAAACATAAGCACACCTTCTTGTTAAACCTGTACACATCAATAAGTATCCTCTTGTCGGTTTGTGCGTATCATGGTTACGTAAGCATCGTAATAAGCTATTGTTCCCTGCGGGCTGAACATGACTTGCATGTGACTTAACGTGGTTTTAAGTGAACCCGGTTTTTAGCTGCCTGTGCACCAGTTATCAAAGAGCCATAGAAGGTGGCTATCTAGTTAAGCCTCAGGCACGTGGTGTTTTTAAGTATCATGCTTGCTCTATGCTTATTATATTTTGAGGATTTCGTTTTAGAGCTCCACCCAGCTTGGGTTATCTCCAGCGATCTTTGAGCTTCTGTATGTGCTCTCTGTCTCTCAGTCTTTTACCACCACTTCCACCATGTCTGCTGGAAATGCTAAGATTGGCCAGCCTGCCCCAGACTTCAATGCCACAGCTGTGGTGGATGGACAGTTCAAGGACATCAAGCTGTCAGACTACAAAGGTAACTTTGCGTTATTTCACGTATTTGCACATATCTTGCTATTTCTGATAAGGACGCACCGATACCAGCTTGGATATCAGACCAACACTGTCTCAAATAGCTGGATTGGGTGTAGGTGACAATGGGGCCTGTTTAAGTTTTGAGCAATTTGTTGATGCATTAAAAGGCTTTACCCTTAGATTCAAATTCCTTTTAATTTTGAAGATATTTGTATGAAGTTACTAGTGTATGATTTATTATTTTGGTAATAAATAACAATTCAAACAAAGTTAAGAAAGCAATGTCTCAGCTGAGTTTGCTGTTGCCTTACACATAAAGAATGATCCCAGTCACTTCCACACTGTGAGACATACAGCTTTTTAATTTAACACCAAAGTCCAGGGTTTGCTACCTGTATCACGACTGAAAGTTGTTTCTTTGCGTCCCTAATTTCTGAGGAGTTTGCTTTTCTCTCCTCAATCTAACTTTTGTATAAACATTATATGTAAGCCCAATCATTTTGACTTAAAGTATCAGTTGCATTTGTTTTTTTAATTTTCTTATGTCATCAAATATAAGTTGATCGAAATTAATGTTTGGTTCATCTTTTCGTTCTGTGCTCTTCAGGGAAGTATGTGATCTTCTTCTTCTACCCCCTGGACTTCACGTTTGTGTGTCCCACTGAGATCATAGCTTTCAGCGACAGGGCCGAGGAGTTCCGCAGTATCGGCTGCGAGGTCATCGGCTGCTCCATAGACTCTCACTTCAGTCACTTGGCATGGTGAGGATTCCTCCTGACTCAAGTGTTAATGTACACAACAGTAGAACAACAGTTGAGCCTACAGTTTCTGTGCCTGCGTATTTTAAAGGTAGTGTGCACTGGGAGCTGTGTAGGAAAACAGAAATGTCAGATCGGGACTCTGTAAATATTGTCAGATTATTAAATGACTGAAATGAGGACGTTCCTAGTTGGAAATTTCTTATTACTCAGTTAATAGCCGTTTTTGGCAGATCTAAAGCAACACCCGTTTTATCTCCGGTCACTGTGCTTCCCTGCACAGTCTTGATAAGTCCTGTGGTAACGGTCTCTCTGCACTGGGTCATGTTGGAGATAAATTTTTGACGTGCCTGACGTACAGTACATCAGAAGCTACTGTCTTATCAGCTTATTGGCCTGGGTTTTTGAATTGCTGTTTATAATATTTTTCCCTACAGGATCAACACACCGAGGAAGCAGGGAGGTCTGGGTAACATGAAGATTCCCCTCGTGGCAGACCTCACCAAGACAATCTCCAGAGACTACGGCGTGCTGAAGGAGGACGACGGCATTGCGTACAGGTTAGGAAAACTGCTTGTGTTGTTGAAATAAGTTTTTAAATGCCGCTATGCAGTGGGAGCGTGGTAGAATTTAAAACAGCTCTGTTGTATAATTACAGCTAGAATGACTTCAAGCTGGGGTTGGTAACACTGGAGAAACCAGCAAGAGTAAGCTAGCTTCCTGTTGAAAGTAGCTAGCAGCACTAGCTCAAAAAGATGCTACATGTAGCGAGAAAGTTGCAACACCAAAGCCACTCCCCCAAAATTATCATTATGAGCGTAAACAGTTAACATGGCTATTATTATTACTCACAGCTACTCGAGCTAGCTGCTTGTGGAAGACTAGTGATTTATTGATTACAACCCCTGGCAAAAATTATGGAATCACCAGTCTTGGTGGATGTTCATTCAGTTGTTTAATTTTGTAGAAAAAAAGACAGATCACAGACATGACACAAAACTAAAGTCATTTCAAATGGCAACGTTCTTGCTTTAAGAAACACTAAAAGAAATCAAGAAAAAAAAATGTGGTAGTCAGTAACAATTACTTTTTTAGACCAAGAAAAAAGAAAAAAATATGGAATCACTCAATTCTGAGGAAAAAATTATGGAATCATGAAAAACAAAGAAACAAAAGAACACTTCAACACACCACTAGTACTTTGTTGCACCACCTCTGGCTTTTATAACAGCTTGCAGTCTCTGAGGCATGGACTTAATGAGTGACAAACAGTACTCTTCATCAATCTGGCTCCAACTTTCTTTGATTGCAGTTGCCAGATCAGCTTTGCAGGTTGGAGCCTTGTCATGGACCATTTTCTTCAACTTCCACCACAGATTTTCAATCGGATTGAGATCCGAACTATTTGCAGGCCATGACATTGACCTTATGTGTCTTTCTTCAAGGAATGTTTTCACAGTTTTTGCTCTATGGCAAGATGCATTATCATCTTGAAAAATGATTTCATCATCCCCAAACATCCTTTCAATTGATGGGATAAGAAAAGTGTCCAAAATGTCCATGTAAACTTGTGCATTTATTGAAGATTTAATGACAGCCATCTCCCCAATGCCTTTACCTGACATGCAGCCCCATATCATCAATGACTGTGGAAATTTGCATGTTTTCTTCAGGCAGTTGTCTTTGTAAATCTCATTGGAACGGCACCAAACAAAAGTTCCAGCATCATCACCTTGCCCAATGCAGATTCGTGATTCATCACTGAATATGACTTTCATCCAGTCATCCACAGTCCAAGATTGCTTTTCCTTAGCCCATTGTAACCTTGTTTTTTTCTGTTTAGGTGTTAATGACGGTTTTCGTTTAGCTTTTCTGTATGTAAATCCCATTTCCTTGAGGCGATTTCTCACAGTTCGGTCACAGACGTTGACTCCAGTTTCCTCCCATTTCTTCCTCATTTGTTTTGCTGTGCATTTTCTGTTTTCAAGACATACTGCCTTAAGTTTTCTGTCATGACGCTTTGATGTCTTCCTTGGTCTACCAGTACGCTTTCCTTTAACAACCATCCCATGTTGTTTGTACTTCGTCCAGATTTTAGACACAGCTGACTGTGAACAACCAACATCTTTTGCAACATTGCGTGATGATTTACCCTCTTTAAGGAGTTTGATAACTCTCTCCTTTGTTTCAATTGACATCTCTTGTCTTGGAGCCATGATTCATGTCAATCCACTTGGTGCAACAGCTCCAAGGTGTGATCACTCCTTTTTAACTGCAGATTAACGAGCAGATCTAATCTGATGCAGGTGGGAAAGGAAATTCACAGGATGATTCCATAATTTTTTCCTCGGAATTGAGTGATTCCATATTTTTTTCCCTCTGCTTGGTCTAAAAAAGTAATTGTTACTGACTACCACATTTTTTTTCTTGATTTCTTTTAGTGTTTCTTAAAGCAAGAACGTTGCCATTTGAAATGACTTTAGTTTTGTGTCATGTCTGTGATCTGCCTTTTTTCTACAAAATTAAACAACTAAATGAACATCCACCAAGACTGGTGATTCCATAATTTTTGCCAGGGGTTGTACTGTCGATGTATGTAAAGGAATCATTTCCTTTTGGACTACCAGCATCCGAGTTTACATATTTGTGTCTAATGAGAGAGCGTTGACGTACACACATCCAACTTGGCCATTGTGCCATCTCAGTTGGTGCTCAGTTTGGGACACAAGCTACCAATGACCAGAAATTTTTGTTGTGCGGTTCTTAAACCTCAATCTGTGCCTGTCAGGGGTCTGTTTGTGATTGACGACAAGGGCATCTTGAGGCAGATCACTATCAATGACTTGCCCGTGGGTCGCTCTGTGGATGAGACTCTGCGTCTGGTCCAGGCCTTCCAGCACACTGACAAATACGGAGAAGGTGAGTACATTTTAACAGTTTAGTTTTAATTTTCTGATGTGTGTTAGAGCTGAGAAAATGGTGTTATTTTCTGTTGGTTGGTTGAAAGCTCACCAGCCTTAGATATTTGGTTTATGACTACAGGCTTCCTCTTTCACCTTTACTGCTACACGCCGTGGTTCGTCAGCCACATAGATTTGTTGTTGTGTGGTGCTTTATTTTTCATTTTTATCCCTGACTTCCCTTGATCACCTTCACATCCAACAGAAACACTTGATGTTATGTGTTATTTTAGATCTTTTGTATGCCACACCTTACAGCTAGCATGTAAATAGTTAAATGAGATTGCCTGGTGCTGTTAACTGACTTAGGAGGGTTTAGTGTGGACATAGCCTAGCATTATTAGTTTTCCCTCTGGGCTTTCCATGTATGTACTTTGTCCTCAGGGTATGCAAAGTTCAATGTTCCTCACTTACTCCTCTTGGTAAACTCTGCCCCCCCCCGGCAGTGTGCCCCGCAGGCTGGAAACCTGGCAGCGACACCATCATCCCCGATGTGGAGAAGAGCAAAGACTTCTTCTCCAAGCAGTAAATGTGAAGGTCCTCTAGCTGACTTCCTCGCCGTAGCACTTGCCTTCAGATGAGAGGTGTCCCTGTGAAGCAGCATCTCATGGCGTCCAATCTAATGTATTAAACCCAACAAAATTTTGTTAGATAAATCTTTTGTTGCGAGTCTGTATCTTTGTACGGCCAGTGTACAATTGGTGGAGCGACCTCATAGTCTCGAGCACTGAAACTAGTTGTTTTGTTCCTTTTTTTTCAGAAAAAAAGTATTACTATTTTTCCTTGCTGTAATTTAATAATTTGCTACCATCTTTATTAAAACAGTGGGAGAATTGTGACTAAGTGTGCTTTGTCTGACAAAGATAGCAGGACTGTCGTACTTTATATTGTGAAAGTCATTCCACTTGTGCCCTGTAGGTGGAGCCAGAGTACTTCCTAAATCTGTTCTTGGTGACTTTTCAACTTGGTCGTATTTTGCCAGCAGACATTTTTGGGATTGACTTGGTGTATCAGTCCTGGTCCCGGTGCCTGGCTGAGGATCAGAGTATGTCACAAGGCTGTGAAGTCTTGGTTAATGTTGGAGTTATTGTGGTGTATGACTCAGCACAACAACCTGGGATTGTCGCTCATTGGGTAAGATTGGTTTGTTGAATATGAGTTAACACTGACCAGCGTGACTGTCTCAACTCCAGATACTTCTCACTGTTTGAGAGTAGTCATCCGTATATATCCTACTGTTTTAAAGGGGATCTATTATGTTTATTTTCAGGTGTTTGTTTGTATTTTGTGTTTTTTAGTAGAACATGTTTATGTGCTTGAAGAACTGCTTCAAGAACTGGAGCAAATATGATTTTTGAAAAGATATTTTATAAAACAATCACCATATCCTGACAGCAGTGTATGAGACTGGTAATCTGAAAAAAATGTACCTCTGTGTCCTCTGGTGCTGCTAACGACATTGCAAGATTTCAGACTGGAGGAAAATAACCAATTAGAGCCGAGCTGGAGTCTATCATCTCTGAGCAGCTTTCAATCGCTCACAATCTCCAATCGGTCAAACTAGGCAGCGCTGATCAAACATGAATCAGTATTCTGTTACTGTAAAGACTATTTCTCATGTAAAATGTTTTCAAAAACATCTTGTAGTTACTGTTAAGTTGTAAAATGAGAAAGCGATTGATGGGGGTTTGCGAGTGTTTTACAGCTGCCTCCATTGAATGAACAGTCAATAGGAATGCTCTCTCTATGAAATGACCCGTTATTGGTCAAAGTCTCCTGTCATGGGCAAGATTGTTTAAAGACAAAACAGCCATGAGGAGGTGCAGAAGTCTAGTTTTCTCTCCGAACACTTGAATTACAATATGCTGAAAAGTTATTTTTGAATTTTTGCTAAACGATGCCAAAAATATCTGCCTACTGTAGCTTTAATATTCAAAAAGGGTTCACTGTTCTCATCCCGGCTGTGCTGCAGCACCTCTATTCACCCTGTCTGGACTCCGCTCCAGTAGTAGTAGCAGGTCGTGAGCCTGGTAGATACCTCAGGGCATCTGCCCTTTTCTATCCATAGGCAGTCATCGATGAAGGGAAGAGAGGAGGTGGAGGAGGAGCCCACTTGGTAGGGGGGGCTACATGGCCCATACCCAACCAGTTGCCAGGGCAAAGATCAATATGTGACTGTTCAGTGTGTGTGCTTGAGAGGGGGTGGGGGTGGCCGCAGTCGGTCAGGGTGCAAATCAAATTAAAGCAAGATTAAAAAAATAAATAGAAATAAATAATCCCCGCTCCAGCTAGTTTTGTTTCGAGGACGTGTCAAACTAGCTGCTCAGTAAAGTGTGTTTCTTGGTGACATCACCACATTACTGAAGAAAAGGCGGGACTTCAAGCGAGGCGTTTCAGGCCATTCAGGAGCAGAGTTTCCGTGGGGAAGAGTAACTCCCTTTGGTGTGGACTTTATAACGTTGCAGACCTTTGACGTGCAAAATAAAAACACACAAAACACACTAAAGGAAAGAGAAAAAGCACAATAGGTCCCCTTTAATTAAACCCTTTCCAGCATAGTGATGTATTTGAAGTTGGATGACACCTCAGTCCGAGTCTTATTAACATAGTAGGAAATAAACAAAAAATCTTGATTTTGTGCTTATGTATTTGGTCACATCTGTGCTATGTGTGGATCCTACATCCAGTGTGTCACCTCTACTCCCCAGTATGTATTTCTGCCAGCTTTTGTTGACACTCAGACTTGTAATTGTAAACCTGCTCTCACCCATCAGACAGTCTGCTCTGCTTATTTGTCTGGAACTTCTTGTTTCAACCATTTTTCCTGAGCTAATGTTCTCACGAATTGTTTTGGGAAATTGAAAGCAGAATGGGGAAACTCCCTCAACTCGATTAAACCACCCATTGACAAGCGTCTTCACTCACACACATTGCGGTGTGACGGGGAGAGCGCAGCATTTCTGACGAGCAGTGTAGGAGGGAGTTCCCGGAAACCTTTTCGTTACGTGACGTTTGCCGGCAAAACTGGCCTTATATGGACTGACGTATGTACGTCAATGGGGAAACAATCCCACGCTGGGACGTCTCCAACGTCAAGCTGCTGCTGTAACTGCTGACCAGAAGATATCACTAACAACACTGTGGTTATGTTAACGAGAAGTACCGTAATAACACCAAAGAGGTGACTGGTTAAAGTGCGCATAACCCCTCAATAAGAAGCAACACACAGTTCTTAGTTTCATATTTTCATTTACTTAAATATATACTGTACAAGTAAAAAAAAACAGGCTCATCAGGCTCAGCCTGACTAACACAAATAACTTACATAAGAATGTATCACAATTAAAGTAAAATGTAAACAGGCAAAGCCAAGACGACACTTTTAAAAACGTATTCAAAAAAATGCCCGAAGTGTTTTAGTCTCGTATGATTTCTTCTGCCTCTCTTTCAGAAACCATAATTGTCCAGTTCTCTCATACAGACATGTATATGTGTGTATAAAGAAAGACATTGTTCATTGTCAGTGCAGTTCTTGTCCAGTGTTTTTTTTTTTCTTTTTTTTTCTTTTTTTTTTGAAAGTGCATTGTTTCTTCAATAAGACTTCACTTTGGGCGCTAACATGAGCTGGCAGCCACTGCTCACATGTGTCATGACTTTCTGTTTGAGTTGGGCCACCTGCTCCCGCAGCACAGAAGCCGTGTTTGACAGTCCGGCGTTGTCTGTCTTCAGCACTTTCACCTTGTCCTCCAGGCGAGAGATGCGCTCCAGTTTGCGCCTCCGACACTTGGAGGCTGCGAGCCGGTTCCTCAGTCGCTTGCGCTCCGCTTTCATCCGGTCCTGATTCTCCAAATCGATGGGGGACATCGGCGGAGACCCGTCGCTGCTCTGCATGTCTGGGACGGTTTGAGGCTCCTCTTTCAAGCCGACGAACCTCTGCGAGTGGATGCCCGCGCCGGCCAGGGAGTGCTGGAAATGGTGAGACCCGTGCGCAATGGCTTGGGGATGCTGGTGGTACTGGTGGTGCGGCAGGTAGCTGATGGTGGTGGATGGGTAGCTGGCCCCGGACGACAGACTGGGGTTGGTGGTGCAGCTGCTCAGGGTGGTGTACTCGAGCGCCTCTGGCTGCATGGATGAGCCGAACACCGTGGCTGGAGCCGAGCAGACCACGCCACCGGGGACACCACAGGCAACGCCACCGATGGACACATTTGGAGGAGCCATCTGGTTCATCTTGTGTAGGTCGTCCAGCGCTTTAACAAAACCCTCAGCAAAGCCCTCCTGCTCCTCTGTGATCCCGCGGTTGTAGAGGTACTGGGCAGGTGTCGGTGTTGTAGTGATGACCCCGTTGCTGTTCTGGATGATCAGTCGCTCCAGTTCCGGAGAGGCGAGCTTCAGCGAGCCCACGTCCCCCGTCGCGGCCGAATAGAAATCACTGTCAGCGCGCAGGTGTTGTGACTTGAAGTTTGAGTTCCGATATGAGTCGGAGAAGTTCAAGTTCATATTCTGCTTTAGCAGCTTGTAGTCTGGCAGGGCTGCGCCTGGATGGCCATAAGCAGAGAGAAACGAGTCGTCATAAAAAGGCTGTTCCATTATTGTGGACATATTTCAAATCAGACAGTCAAATACAAGAGTGCGCTGCAAAGATGCTGCTTGGACACCGAGGCTTTTGTGTCCCAATTGATTCAATCTCCAGCACAGAGTCCCGCTGTATTATTAGACTGAAGACCAAAGCTATCAAAAACAGAGCAAAACTTCCAAAATAGTGGAACTGTACTGTACCAAGTCGTCGATTTGTACCTTTAGTTGGATTCAAAGCGGAGTCCAGTGACTAATTCAGATGTTTTGATCCCACTCGTGTGTAGGAGAGTCTTTTCTGTTCTGAGTCTGAGCTCCACTGTGTTTCCTCTGTTATAACAGGCGGCCGGAGAGCTGCGCTCTTCTTATATCACCGGGCTCTACATGCGCTCCAAACAGCCTGCTGATTGGTTGTTTCCTCTGCGGTCCCCGCCTCCTCGATGTCAGACACACTTGATGACGTTGTTGCCAGGAACGAGGACTGTAAACAAGACGAGGCCTATTCGGCGTGGAGGAAACTCAACCCAGGTAAACGCACAAAGTAGACGTAAGTGCACTTCCACGCGCCTTACCATTTATTAACAAGTCAGTTTCACTGTGTCACTGTGATCCAAAACACAATCAGTCTACTGGGACACCTGAGACACTACAACAACCACCTTGACTTTCATTCTCAACAACAAATCCCATCTGTAAAGAGGCCTATATAGTCTGGCGCTGAGTCATGCGATCCAACCTGATATCGGACAGTCCATATTTGGGTATCCTGGCGCACCAGTTCCTCCCTGGCAGTAGCGGGAAGCCAATCCCATCCTGGCGCGCTTCCAGCTCTCCGGGATGTGGGAGGCGGAGGAGGCGCACTGCTGCCTTCCTTCACCCTGCAGGCAGGGAGAGGATGGGTCGGTGGCGTAAACTCTTGGGCGTGATGCCTTCAAAAATGCATGAAGCATAATGGGTGTCTGGCAAAGGAAGACATATGCTCGGGGTACCAGACTGACATATATGTGACTAAAGAAAAAAAAAAAAGAAAATCATATATATAAGATAAGATATTCCTTTATTAGTCCCACAGTGGAGAAATTCACAATATATATACACTCATGAAACACGTTCAGTTTTGTTCACCAAAAGCAGTACCTTTAATTCATTTTGAAGCAATGAGGTAATTGTATCTTTAAAGGTTGTATCCATCCATCTTCAACCGCATATTCCGTTAGGGGTCGTGGGGCTGGAGCCAATCCCAGCCGGCACTG
The DNA here is from genome assembly GCA_947000775.1 of Pterois miles. Lineage (NCBI taxonomy): Eukaryota > Metazoa > Chordata > Actinopteri > Perciformes > Scorpaenidae > Pterois > Pterois miles. The sequence goes on from CAMQGK010000253.1 coordinate 941,140, forward strand.
GGTGAAGGCGGGGTTCACCCTGGACAGGTCACCAGTCTATCGCAGAGCACAACAGAGACAGACAACCATTCATACTCACATTCACACCTATGGGCAGTTTAGAGTCATCAGTTAACCTAAACTGCATGTCTTTGGATTGTGGGAGGAAGCCGGAGTACCTGGAGAAAACCCACGCTAACACGGGGAGAACATGCAAACTCCACACAGAAGAGTGAGTGGCGGAATCGAGCTTGCGACCCTCTTGCTGTGATAGCGACAGTGCTAACAACTGCATGGGTTGCGTCCAAAATTCCATACTAATTTATTTCGCTAAAACAGTATGTGAGATATTTTAGTGTGTCCAAAACCTTAGTATAAGAAATCAATAATACACAAATTGCATGCTGTTTCTGGTGAAATATTACAGTATGCAACGCTGGCCACTATGGCGTCATAAGTATCCCACAATGCAATGTGGTAGTGACAACAATGTTCATAACAGACGTTGGTGGACAGCTCTGTGACATTAGCAATGCTTCATTTTAACTGTAGGTATAAGCTTTCACTTTGTCAGGTGTAATTTGTATTTCAAATTAATCCAGACGTTCATTCTCACTAGATGTAGTTTTGGTCACATGAGCTTGGCACAGGTTTCCATCAACAACATGAATTACTACTCAGTGCGTCAAAAAAGATACTACTGTGTATTCACACAAAAGTATGTAGTGCATAGTATGTGATTTTGGATGAAGCCATGGTCTCTCATGGAAAAAAAAAAATGATCGTGGTTGTGAATTAATGGGTCCAAAATGAATGTTCTGTTTACCTCTGTGGAAGATTTCTGACGTTAGGTTTCTACTTCTAACAAGGCTTCTGGGCCAACAGTAAACCAACATTATCATCGGTTAGTGTGGAAAAAAACGGATAAATGGCTGAGATTGACGGTAAGTGCCTGGCAACCACTTGTGAAGTGAATGCATTGAGACGGGAGGTAGAATGCGATCATCAGTGTTATCAGTAGCACCTTTAAAAATGAAAAAGTGGTAATAATTGGAGCTGACTCCAGCCATTTGGTATTCTTCTTTTCTACTTCACCGTTTTGATTCTTTTATTAAGTGCACTGAACTGAATACGGTTCATATAGAAATTAAGGGAGCGTAAACAAATGATGGAGCCTTTAAGGTATGAGAGAGTGAAGACATGTCACCTGGACTGAACACCTGTTTGATAGAAAGACGTCTTTGTCTTCTTTTTATGGTAATGACCTCTGAATCACTTCCCAGCAGGCCACGCGCCCACGCACGTTCATATCATCTACTTTCCGACCTCCTGCTTACGCCTATCCTCAGGTCACATGAGTGTGTTTGTGTGTTTTCATCATGGCAGCACCTTATGCATCTTTTTTCTTTTTCTTTAATCATGCACTATTTTTCAAAGGTATTAATTTCACTGGAGGATGAGGCTATTCTTAACTGAAGATGTCCCTTTAGTAAATGAAATTAAAGGATTAGTTCAACCACAATTGAAAGTTATTATGCTCTCACTAACCCTAAGCCATATCATGATAAAGGTTGAAGGGATAGTGTGTAGGATTTGGCAGCATCTAATGGTGTGTTTGCAGATTGCAACCAACTAACCTTAACGCTCACTCCTCCCTTTCAAGTCTACAGTAACACGAGCCATCAATTGCAAAACTGTGCTCGTTCAGAGGCCATCCTTACCTTAATAACACTAGTTTAGGAACAATGGAAGTGGGACGTCAGCCGACAGTCTCACGGTTTTGCACTCTGGTTCACGTTGCCACAGTTTTGCAAACGTGTCAGAGAACTACTGTGTCCTTCAGGTAATGTAAAATCACAAATGGTTCTTGCAAGAACCAATGGGTTGTGTCTAAAAGGTAACCCTGAAGTTGCAAAACTCTCATGAGATGGTTACGGTTAGGATGGGTCGTTGGGCAGAGAGGTTTTGCACATTTTTGCACCTTGGCTGTTACCTTCTGGACACAAACGAGTCAGTGTGCAGCTGTACTATTGTAGAAACATGGCGGAGCAACATGGCGGACCCCAGGAAGAGGACCTGCTCCCTATGTAGATATAAAGGACTCATTCTAAGCTAACAAAAACACGATTCTTAGTTTCAGGTGATTATACACTAATGACAATGCTGTATATCTGCTAATAGATCCCCAAAAATGTTACACACTGGTCCTTAAAACTCTTCTTTTTAAATTGGGTTTCCCTGATGTAATGAGACCGGGTTGACCTTTGAACTGCTGCACCTATACTCACCTTACCTGAAATGATAAATCAGGAGTAGGCCTACCAGTTACATTGGCTCTTACCAGACCTACGGCATTTTTCTGTAACATCGCAGGCATTAAGCAAATTTTTTAAAATATCGGAAGAAACATCAGCTGCATCCTGTGCACTTCCTCAGTTTGTGGGAGTCGAAGGTTACAGTTTGGCCAGCCGTTATGTAGCGGTCAGTTTGGGCCCAGCTCCTCCCACTGAAACAGTGGTCTGATGTGCTGCTGTCAGTGAGAGGAAACGTTAGGGGAAACAGAGAAACAGAAGTAGTTTCAGGGAAAGAGAGCGAAGCATCACTTAGTGGTCACTTCCAGTTTCAGAGTGTCCTCATCTACTTTACTAAAGGTCACTATAGTCACAAAACTGTGACCTCTTATCATATGTGGTTTGAAAAACTTCCGATTAGATCATAAATGGGAGGGTGATTCTTAGAAATATTTCATTTTACGTATTGTAAGCCAGCTGTTATATTTTTGTGTCATTACGTGACTGAGAGTCTCAAGCCTTCAATCAGATTGAGTGCGGTGGATATAAAGGCTCTTGCTTATTGCTGCTAAATAATCAGATTAAACGCTACTATGGAATATTTACTTGTGACTTTCCTACTTTCTCCCTTAATTGGCTCTGAAGCAGTAAACAATTTCTTGCTCTCATGCTCATCATTACATGCGACTATGCACCAGAATTCACAGACGCACAGTTCAAACACCTCATACATGCAATTCTGTCACTTTCTTTGAGCGCTGGCGTGATTCAGGTTGACAGCGATGATAAAGAGCAAAAGCAGCAGCGGATATGTGAAGAAAAAGAAACATGACAGCAACAGTGGAGCATATAGGTGCAACCATCCACGGTGGTGCAGACGTTGCCTTTAGCTGAGCCAAAGACACTTTTTCTTCATTGGCTATTAGCATGTCACATGATGAGTGCTGGTGGGGCCCAGCAGATAAGACAAATCACCAGCAGTCACAGATGAAGAGTCATTTTTAGTTTATTCTGGGTGTTTCAGCTATAAGCCATCATCAGTGTCAGGACAGAGACTGAGGGCAGGTGAAGTGAACTGTGGGAAGAAGAAGAGTGCGATCCCCTTCTGACTACTACATAGAGTAAAATTTCATTTCAGGTCAAATTTCATTGCTACTCTTTGAATAGTGGCAAAGTCATTGAAGTGGTGGGAGGGAGTCAGAGTGGTTTTAATGTAATTTGACGTAATATTTTGGCAGCAAAAAATTAACTTTTTTTTGTTTTTACAAGGATTTACATATACAATGTTTTTGTACTGTTAATATAAGAACCATATGGAGGGTGGTCCATTAGTTTGAACAAAAAATAGTTTTTTAGGGCTGTCAAAGTTAATATGATAATAACATGTTAATCTTAACACAAATCCGTTTTAACGCCACTTATTTACTAAATGCATTAAGGCAACGCAGTGATTTTAATGCTAGAGTGAAGATACTGGGATCATATGAACCTAGAAAAGCTTAGGAATCGTTTGGCAACCATGTCATACTAACTAACTAAGGTTGGTGAGGAAAAACTGCTATGGCCCTTTTCACAGGGGTCCGTTGACCTCTGACCTCAGTATGTGAATGAAATTGGGTTCTACACACTGACAGCTGTTGTTGCCTGTTTACCGTATTATGATTTCAGTATATTTTCTATGCTAAATGCAGTACCTGTGAGGGTTTCTGGTCAACATGTGTCATTGTTTTGTGTTGTTAATTGAGTTCCAATACTAAATATATACATATATTTGCATAAAGCAGCATATTTTCCCACTCCCATGTTGATAAGAGTATTAAATACTTGACAGATCTCCCTTTAAGGTAAATTTTGAACAGATAAAACTTTATATTTAATAATAATGATTAACTATGGACAATCGTGATTAATAGAGATTTAACATTTTAATTGATTGACAGCCCTACTTTTTTGTAATATGTGAAAGTGTAAGATTAGGATTTAGGGTTAGGGTTAGGATATAGGGTAAGAAGCCCCCCATGTGAATCAATGCTGATGTTAGATTTCTGAGAAAGTTCATACACCATCATCTATCATAGAAACATAATTTCCTAAAAAAAAATTTTTTTATCTAACTCACTTACAATAATAATGTTAGAGCTAGCAATATTAGCTTGCTAGCTAGCTTGAATTCTTAACAAAGTTGTAGTCCGTCATGATTTATTTACCATATTAATGTGTTTACTTGAGCGTACAGCTTGTGTACATATTATGTTGATACTCAAATATTTTAAAAGAAAACAGACGTTGTTCTTAAACAGGCGTCTTACCCGAGTCTACCCTAAGAAAGTCTATGTCAACAGCAGATCTGGTCTCTTTCAGGTTGAATCATCAGTTAATCATGTCTCCCAAATATATATTTACTTTACTGAGAATTCAATGACGTGGAACCAGCCAGGACTGCTGACAGAGTGATGAATTGCAAAATCATTAAGTAATTCTCGAGAAGTCTGGATGAGTTTACAGGGAATTTAGAGATAGTTCAATCAAAACAGTGATCTGGATGCAACGTTAGGGTTGTCTAATCGTAATCACCAAAAGAATTAATATGGCTTTCATTAACATTCAAAATCTTGTTTGTCCTTCGCTCACTTTGGAGACAAAACTTTTATCAGAAAAGGACAAAACCGAGGAACGCCTGAAAGCTGCTGATGTTCATTTGGCCTTCATCACGACTTTAACTCCCTCCTTTCCTTCTCGGCCCCCAACACAACCTCCGCAGCTTATTCAGGCGCTGAAACGCTGGTCGGTTTTATTAAATGAACCAGAAGTAACGTCTCTCCTGCGTCTTTGGCAAGGTCTTCCACGCTGGAAGCTTGATGACCTGGAAGCGGCCTGTAGGTGTGGTGAGTCAGGTAGGGGTGTTCGCCAGGGCAAAAAGCTCGCTGTCCCCGCGAGGAGAGGACAGCTCACTGCCTCACGCAGCAGCATATTAAGTCAGAAGACTTAGTCCTTAAAGAGTGTGTGGGTCACTTAAATTAACGCTAACAAGCAGCCATTGTCAATCCCTATTTCACCCCCTCCTCTCCTCCATAAACCGAACCCCATCCCTGCACCAAAAGCCTTTCTCTTCTTCCCCCTCATCGTTATTTGGCTGCCCGTGGGAAATTGAACCGCCTTGTGCATGTAATTGCTTTAATGAAGGCATGTTTAATCAGCATATTCTTCGTCTGTAGCTCCCAGATAGTGCCAAGGAGCCTTGTAGCGACGAGAGACCTTTAGCACAAGACAGGATGATTGCTGGGGCCAAATGAGTGTGGCAGGAAAAGACAGTCGGACCCAGCTGTCCCCCCCGGCTGACGTAACGCATATGGAGCTGTCCTTCCCACTTCTCCTCCATCTACACGGATGCTTAAACTCCCTGTCACTCTGCCAGTCTGTAAAAAAGGCAAACAGCAGGAAGTGAGGGGTTTAATTAGGTCTAATCTGATTTTACATGCCCATTTGGTTTATTAATTGAGCTGGCTCATTGTTGCTTTTTTTGTTTAAAAAAGACAAAAATGTGAACTTAATTATGAGTGGGGGATGAAACAGTGAGCATAGTGGTGTTAACTACGAAGTCTGCTGTTATTTTGATTAATTTCAGTCTATCGGAGATCGTGGCGTCCTTTGTCTTGTATAAGCTGGTTGATGTAGACGGAGAGAGCCAGCAGTGTGGGGCTAGTCAACAGGAGAGATTTCCACACTGTTACTTTATTCTACAATACTTAGCATTGACTGTACAATGCCAGGTCACGCTTTGGCACTACATAACTCGGTTGGAGTAGCCTAGCAACAGTCTCATGCAGTGGTTCGTATGATACTTACATATGATGTCTTCACAGGAAACAACTTCCTTACGTATAGGCAAGAAAGCTACTTTATTAGGTTTAGGTAAAGTTGACTTGGTTAAGATTAGGCAACAAACCTTCTTAGTTAGGTTGAGGCAACAAAACTGCTTACTTAGGTTTAGGTAAAGATCAACTTGGTTAAGATTAGGCAACAAAACTACTTAGTTAAGTTTAGGAAAAGATGAGAGTTTGACTTAAAAATTACTATGGAAGTGGTGTTACTTAAATATGTAACTTCTGTGACAAATAAATAAACGTTGACTTCCGGTTTCACACAGGACACGAACGCCGGCCTCCTGGGTGAAAGCCTGGTATTGTTTTTACATATCCCTCCACCCCAACCTCCTCTCTATGTGGCATTCATACTATGTACTTCCTGGTTCACTATTACATTAATCACACACAAATTGATTTTGTGGGATATACACAAGTTACAGTGTGTTATTTTTAGTAGGTATAGCTGTGAACAGGCCCTCTCTCAATGCCAGCTGGGATCAGCTCCAGCCCCCCACGACCCCTAACGGGACAAGCAGTTGCAGATGGATGGATGAATGGATGGATGGATGAATGGATGGATGGATGAATGGATGGATGAATGGATGGATGGATGAATGGATGGATAGCTGCGAACAGTATATGAGACCAGCCTGAGCCTTGTAGCAGCAGCACTGTGTGCACAACTCATCACAACAAAAGGAGGCACCGCCTTGTGGCACTAGTTTTCTTTACAGTAACAACACAACTCAGGCTGTTACGCCAAATTCACACCAGAGCAGCAGCGAAGTGCGGCCCACGGCAAGCTGCCGTGAAGCATTTATGAAGAGTTGCGATGGCCGCTCCTCAGATCAGCATGCTGCGGTCGTTTGAGTCTGCGGCGAAGTACAGCCAAACAAAAGTTAGGAAGTCATTTGGAATACTTAGATGTTTTAAGCAGTAAGATAATCTCCACACATGAACACTACTTGTATAATTTTTTAAGTGTAAATGTAAGCGAATGTTATGCTATACACAAACGACACTACAGTCGCACGAGGGTGAGTATACTCAACAAGGCTGTAAAGGTGGACGAGTCTCATTTAGCCACGTGTTAGCAACAGCCTTTTTTAAGACACGTAAAGGCTTCAAAATTTATTATTGGGGTATTTATTGATAAATTTATGTCAAAGAACAAAACATTAAAATCTCTTTAGCTTGTGTTAACCACAGACCTTATTACAGGCATCTATCTAAAAACCCACTGACTTTCAGACACTAAAATGCTTACTCGTTTTTATGACTCATTCCTGTAACACTCTATTGGTCATAAACCTGGCCTGCTGGTGGCACTCGATGAAAATTCAGTTGATCACCAAAGTCATTAGATTCATCCCCTGGGATCCATGAGTGTACCAAATTCCTTATCACTCCATCCAATAGTAATAGAGATATTTCAGTGTGGACTAATGTGGTCGTTGCAGTCATTGAGGGAAACTGCTCTCTTATTAAAAAAAAAAAAAAGAAAAGAAAAGAAATTTACTTCTTATGGCTTTTTATGGGATGGAAAATGGATGAGTTACAATAATAATAAAAAAGGTGCCACACAGGTTCATAGACTGGTGTCAGATGAGAGTTATAGTTATATAGAAGAGGTTAGTAAGAAGCCAAACCTAAAAAGCCTTTTCTGCGAACGCACCCAAACAAGATGCATCATATGTTTGCTGTGAAACTATGAGGGCTGATATACTGTTAGTGACTAAAAGGTTGCTCACAGTGCTGTGACATAGTCTGATGTTATTTTAACTCGGGCTGTCAATTGATTTAAATACTTAACCTTGATTAATCACATGATTGTCCACAGTTAATCGTGATTTATCGCAAATTAATGACAATTAATGAAATTTATCATAAGGGAGATTTGTCAAGTATTTAATACTCTTATCAACATGGAAGTGGGCAAACATGCTTGCTCTATGCAAATGTATGTATGAATGTATGTATTTATTATTAACAATGACAAATATTGTCCAGAAACCCTCACAGGTACTGCATTTAGCATAAAAAATTGCTCAAATCATAAAATGGCAAACAGCAGCCCAACAGGCAACAACAGCTGTCAGTGTGTCAGTGTGCTGACTTGACCAAGACTTGCCCACAAACTGTATGTAATTTTCTGTGTTTGTTTTAGGCTTCAATAAGCCACACGAGGATGACAACTGGATTCAGATTAGGTCTAAACGGGTGGATCAGGGGGGAGAGGTGGGATGTATTGCGGATGTTTGATTTCTCTCTCTGACACTGGCGGAGAGTTCCTCTTTGTGAGAATAGGAGAAGTGAATGTGAGGTGGCAGAAGGCCAGGGTGTGGAGGACTTGGGTGCACAACATTTTCATTTCCTCAATAAGTTGCGGTAGTGGGCCCAGCTGCGGTGCCCGTGTGGCAACGGCCGGCTTGAAAAAGCTCAAGTCAGGAATCATGCTAACGGACGCACAGGATCATCAGAGATCTCTCATGAGGGGCTGCACATACTTTGTGAGCCTATCCCTCAATACGACAAATCATAGTGGAGCCACAGGATACAGGGTGTACTAGAAATGGTTGTTAGATAAGATTTTTAAAATCAATCCACATCTGCTACCTTGATAAGTCACATATTACTCATGGCTGTGTAAAACTCATAGTTCAGTATAATGTAGTAATCGTCTGCAGTGTGTTTGGTTGCTATGGACATTTCTTCATAATATTCTATATCACCATAAAACAAATGAAAGCTTCATGTCTGCTTATACGGTAACACATGTCCATTACACAACCGTCACTACAAGTCTGAGTCACTCTCTTGTCTCTCTCTCTCTCTCTCTCTCTCTCTCTCTCTCTCTCTCTCTCTCTCTCTCACACACACACACACACACACACACACACACACACACTTAAAGGAATAGTTAAGACAGAAAATCAATGGCACACTCATATCTGTCTGACGAATATGAAGCTGCAGCCAAGAGTCATGGTGCCTTCAAATGGGGTCGTGTTTACTGTGTTTATGAGCTGGGTCCATATGAACGCCCCCCTCATGTCGTTTTCACGATCTCGTAAGAAGAAGGTTTCTGAAAGCTCAGAGTTCACGACTTGTGACGTGTTTGCTGACGTTGTGAGAAACGGTGGAGCCGCTGAAGCTGTGAAGTTCATTTATCAGTTCATAATAAGTTAATATTGTACATTATATTGTAATGTTAGTCATATATTGTTTCTCTTGGTAATTTTATAATATGTCTGAGGAAAATGTTGATCTTCTCAACAACCCTCATCTGTCTCCTCTGTCATTATGTCTTTGCATTTCCTGCATTATGTTACCTACTTGCTAGCTTGCTAACTTGTTAGCCTCTGTGGCTTCTAGACTCGGACAGTAACGTTAATGTTGTCGTTGCTTAGCAGCTGTGTTGTTCACGACTTAACCACGCAACGCATGTCGTGTTCACGACTTCCCATGTTGTAAACACGAGTTCATGAGTTCCATTTGACGGCACCATCCGTTAGCTTAGCATAAAGACTGGAAACGGGAGAAACAGCTAGCCTGGCTCGGTCAAAAGGTTAAAAACACACTAAGTAGCACATCATATCTTGTGTTTAATCTATACAAAAACCAAAGTGTAAAAACGACAAGCTGTTGGTTTTACAGGGGGTAATGTTGGTAGTCGAGAGCAGTCCTGGGAAGACTCCAGTCTTACGCTAAGCTAACGTCTCCTGGCGTCACATTTAACAGACATTGTGAGAATGGTATTGTTGGACATTTGTCTTTTCAGCAAACTTTTACAAAGACTTTATAGTAAAGTTTGGACTCTACATGGAGTGAATAATGTAGCCTGATCTACTCCTTGTTGGGAAGAGCTGGTACGATATCAACACTTTTCAGATAAATGTCATTTTAAAAGTTAACGTTACAGACAGAAACAGATTTTTGCTGATCAATGACTCACGTGTGTTCTGTCAATACCAAGAGATATTTTGTACAAATGTGGAATGACTTTGGTATCATATTTGATTTTGAATGGAAATTGCACAGTTACTTTTCACCCTGTCTGTCAGGACCAAAGCAACACGACAGTATAAACTTGATTTATTTGTTATTCATGTTTTGATTAAGCATGTCCTTGTTAATATGTGATTGCAAACATATTCTGCCCTTTATCTTAATACTTTATTTTCAAGTGTTTTACAACAGTATGAACAGCACAATATAAGTTTGATTCAGATTCAGACTTCATTGATAATTACTCAATTACTTGATCATTACTCATTTCATTTTATTGTTATGCCTAGCATTGGAGGCGGACTCCAGTTTATTCCTATGAAACAATTGCTCAGTAGCGCATGATGCCAAAATGGCTTGACTGCCGAGAGATAAAGTACCTGGATCTTCCACATCCATTAGGCACATAGAGAAGGCGCAGTAGCGTTTCTTTAACTCCATCTCCCAGCCTTCGGTCCAACCTCGTCTCAGTCACATGAACAGAGGAAGGGAACTAACTCTGGATTTGTCTATTAATGCATTTTACAATCTTTACGACCTAATGATTTAAGTAAGGGTTATTCAAGTGTTCATTTTGGGGATTTCATTTTCCTCAAAAAAAAAAAAAAACCAAACAATGAGCTGACTTACAGATGTCTCTTTCTCAGCGTAAGTCTATGAGAAAAAGAGTCCAATGGCATCACGTGACAGACGCAGAAGCTGTAGTATCACCATTTGGCCACTACAAAATTGGCATCAACAACCGGCGCTCTTTCTGGGGGTTTGGGTAAAATGTCAGTGGTTACGTTGCACGGTGGATAACCAGGTTTTTAAGGAACAAGAATGTGCAGAATAAAGACAATATCTCCTCTTCTACTTCATCCCTTTAAAAAAGCCACCATGATGTGATCGGAGTGCAACGCTAAATTAGTGGAATAGTTTTAATTTTCATTATCGCTGATGCTTTTCTCTGTGCAGTCTGACAATGTGTATATGTCTCTCCCTCCCGCTTGGCGTTCAGCATTCCTCAACTAAACACACTTCTCCTGTGAAAGTAAAGACGGAGCGGAAATATGTACTGACCTGTAAGAAAGATATCGCTCATTCACGAGGGCAGATTGTAACATTAATCACAGTAGCTGGTAAATGACTTGGCTTATTTACTCTTGACGTGTAAAATGAGAGGCTGTGGTTTTGGTTTGAGGTTAGAGCCTACACAATTTCCCAGCAGGTAATTTAAATGAAAGATGGTGGCTATGTTTATCTTTCAGTGCACAGGCAGTGTTGACGCTAATGGTGATTATGTTACTGATATAGGAAAAAAATGGTTATAAAGGCATGTCTGGTTTCTGTAGTAGGAGTTTGAAACCCAAACAACACGCCCAGGAAAACGAATTTCCAAGAACTATTCTGTCTTTTTCGGTTTATCTCTAACACCCCTCTCTATCTACGTACATGTATTTATGTACATATTAATATATCAGTAGCCTACTGGTATATCAGTCTGCCACATTAGTTTGTGTGCCTTGCATGTTTAAATCTGTATCAGCATCTGAGAGCATCTGCATTATGAGAAATGTTTACCAAAGTGACACAAAGTACATACAGGGAAAGGACAGCGTCTCTAATCACGGGGTTACTGGCGAGATCAATGGTGCAAGTTGGGCTGAAACTGTGTAGGCGCCCAAGGCACATTCTGATGCTCTCGCTGATGATCATCGACACTCAGCACTTATTGCCACCATCGCTTCCTGGAAATACAGCAGAGAGCAGCGGTGGATGTAATGATATGGCTGCCCCAAAAAATACTTATATTTCATGAGCGTCTGTGTCTTGTAGGGGAAGAGAACAAAGAGCACTTGTTGATTTATGTCGGCGGGCTGTTTCAGCGGGCTGTTTCAATATTTCAATATTGTTCTCCAGCAATTGTTGCAAACCTCAGGAGTTCAAAATCAGTTTCCCACCCATTTTTTCACTCGCTCATTCATTCAGTGCGACGAGTGCATCACACTGTACAGAGTGATGTACATTTTGATAACGCAGTTGAGTGATGATGCCCGCACTGCCCTGGTTTACTGGTTTTGTTGTTTTCTGAGAGATTTGGTCGTATCTTAAAAGCATAAAATGTCCTCAGGCTGTTGATGTACGAATGTGTATGGCTTTACAAGTCCCTAACACATCTCAGGTAGTGCTGTCAGTTGATTAAAATTTTGAATTGCAATTAATCGCACATTTATCTGTTAAAAATGTACCTTAAAGACAGATTTGTCAATTATTTAATACTCTGATCAACATGGGAGTGGGCAAATATGCTGCTTTATGTAAATATATGTATATATTTAATATTAGAACTCAATTAACAACCCAAAACTATGACACATATTGTCCAGAAACCCTCACAGGTACTCCATTTAGTATAAAAAATATGCTCAGATCATAACATGGCAAACTGCAGCCCAACAGGCAACAACAGCTGTCAGTGTGCTGACTTGTGTATGACTTGATCCAAACTGCATGTGATTATCATAAAGTGGGCATGTCTGTAAAGGGGGACTGGTGGGTACCCAGAGAACCCATTTACATTCACATATCTTGAGGTCAGAGGTCAAGGGACCCCTTTGAAGATGGCCATAGCAGTTTTTCCTCGCCAAAGTGTAGTTTGAAGCATAATTTAGCCTCCTTTGTGACAAATTAGTATTACATGGTTGGTACCAATGGATTGCCTAGGTTTTCTAGTTTTATATGATGATGGTATCTTCGCTCTAGCTTTAAAACTGAACTTGCTACAACATAAAAATCCTAAGTTGCTTTAATGCGTTAAAGAATTTAGTGGCGTTAAAACAAATTTTAACTGTTTGTTATTTATTATTTCATTAGCACATTAACTTTGACAGCCCTAATCACAAAAATATCAGTGTATGAGATATTAAGCACATAGCACCGACATATGACACTGAGAGGGATTACAGTCATAATACATGCTAACTTAAGCTCCTAATTAGTCATTCAAACCCCTCAAACTTTCGCCTGAATTCAGCACTAATTATTGACTGTCTGTCTTTCACAGCAATGTGAACATGACACCAGCAAGCAAAGCCCACTTCAGTTTTATTTACCAGAAGTGGTTCACCAGCTTGGGTTTTCACACACGCACACACACACACACACACACACACACACTTTCCTGTCAAAGGATAGTCCCTCTCATACTAAGAAAGCAAAGTGAGGGAGTCAAAGGTGATTGTTTATATCTACGTGCCTTGAATGCCCCGACTCAAAGCTATAACTGGACTCCTCCTGCTGTAGATTATTAGTGCCAGCAGTCTGTATCACTAGAGGCATTTCAGTCCTTGAATGAGAAGATAGTGCTGCCTGTCTGCACCATCATTTACTGTATCTGCTGTTCTCACGTCTTACTGACTGTGCGATAGTTTTGTGTCAACATTTTACGCGGGGTCAACGTCTTTTATCTGACGGCTCTTTGATGTAGAAAGAATTTCCTGATAAGTTAGTCACTATCATATTACAGCCCACAGACCTTTTGATGCAATATACTGTATGTGTAAGCAAAGTTTGGCTATTAGTGGTAGTGTTGGCCTGCTACATATGTTAACAGCATGTAGTAAAGGTATGGTGATTGCCAAATTATAAAATCAAACGCAGCGTCTCATGAAAACAACAAACCACAGACACTTGTTGTGTCACCTGTAGGTTCTCACCCCCAGTAACGCGACACACGTGTGTGTAGCTTACACTCACAACCACACTCACACGGGACATTTTGTTTCTGCATATTTAAAGTTTTTGTAGATTCCACAATGATCAGTCTTGCGAGGGAGGAACTGAAACACGCTGAAATATCTTTTAGCTCTTATCTTTGAATTTTATAACAAGTTGACTGTTGATGAAAGTCTAACTGAGCTGCTGATTTAGCTCTAAAAGCTCTTAAATTTTCATTTGTTGTGATATAAAAGTATGTTTAAAGCACGACTTTAAAAAGACAAATTAACTCAATCTTTGCAATGAAATGCACCCTTTCTCAATGTAGCCCAGTCAGGGGGTTTGCTGCTACTTCCCCACTTGGTCTGGAGTGACAGGTAGCTTATGGTAGCTAATGTTAGCTAACTTTAGTTAGATTCTGTAGTGTAACTAACATTATTGAGTAAGTCTGCTGATTTGATTATCTTCTCTATTTGTGCTACTGTCACGTTACAGTAGCTCAGTCTGTAGGGAGTTGGCTTGGGAACCGGAGGGTCACCGGTTCAAGTCCCGACATGGACCAAGAACTGAGTGTGAACTGGTAGCTGGAGAGGTGCCAGTTTACCTCTTGGGCACTGCCGAGGTGCCCCTGAGCAAGGCACCAAACCCCCAACTGCTTGGGGCACTTGTCAGCAGCAGCCCCATCACTCTGACATCTCTCCATTGATGCATGTTTGTGCATGTGTGTGTTCGGGTCTGCATGTACCGTGTATAAGTTAACAACAGAGTGAAAAAATTGAATTTCCCCTCGTGGGACTAATAAAGGACTATCTTCTTCTTCATCTTCTTACATTTTAACATTTGACTTTGCCCCAAAACTGTCATTTTGTGGCCACAGTGTCCAGTTTTATCCAGCAAAAGTTGCAGTTTAAAACCTATTTGAAGGCAGAACAACTCTACTAAAAATGATGCTTCAGGCTTAGTTTGATTTGTAACATTCATCACAATCAGATCACATCACTCTGATACGAGCAGACAGGAACTGATGGCGGGTCACACCTCAAAAACTACACAGCTGCCGGCCCCAACTGTCCGACGGCTGGCCGCCACCTTGGTGTGTCGTGGCCTTTAGCATGCCCACGTTTTCAGTAGTCAGTCCATTTTAATTGCCACGTGGCTGTGGTGAGTAGTGAAAGAGAAGTATGCAAACGTATCCAACAGAAATGTTACTTTTGCATCGACCACTTGGTTTATTAGTTGTGGTGTACTTTATGACAGACTGACTTCATACATTCATTGTTTGTAGAGATACAACCAAAAACCAAGCAGAGGCATTGCTTTTATTAGACACAGACACACTGGCCAGTGCACATACTGCAATACATGATTCTTCAACACTAATGCAAATGTTAAATGATACGGCAGAGATTTTCTTTTATCAATTCAGGCCTGTTTTTATGTCTCCACGCTGGCGACAGCCTTGGCTGGAGACATTATGTTTTTGGGTTGTCTGTCCCATCTGTCTCTACGTACGTCTGGTCCATTCTTGGGAACATGATATCTCAGAAATGCCCGAAGGGGATTTCTTCAAATTTGGCACAAACGTTCGCTTGGACTCAAGGAAGACCTGATTTGATTTTGATTGTCAAAGATCAAGGTCACTGTGACCTGATTCCGCCCGATTCTTGTGATATCTCAGGAATGGCTTGAGTGAATTTCAAATTTGGCTCAAACGTCCACTTGGAGGATGAACTGATTAAATTCTGGTTATTAAAAGTCAAGGTCATTGTGACCTCACAAGACATGTTTTTGGCCATAACTCAAAAATTAACATCCTGATTATGATAATTACACACAAATGTCTAGTAGGATAAAATGACTGAAGTGACTTTTTGTACAGACATGGATGTAAATTGCAACTTGACTGGTTGGTGAAGGCTTACAACCACAAGGCTGATTCTAGTTTCTTCAAATTATTATTCATTTGACATAAATAATTTAAGGGATAATTCAACACTTCACTTATGCTTTCTTCACATTTGTTTTTAAATTTAAGACCTACACAGTATTACTTTAGTCCACAAAAGAGTGAGATGGCATTGAGCTCTGGTGTAAAGAGGTTTCAGTCACGTATTATTTTAGTCACTGCCCTCCAGTTTTTTTATCGGATCATTTTTGTGAGTAACACCCTTCATATTTACTCCCCTTAGATTCCCATGAGAGCAAAGGGGAAAGACAAACGCAGCAGGGGGGTGAAACACAGACCCATTTGTGTCATAACTTCTACACAAAATGTCCCCTGTGCACAAGCACTGGAATCCAGAAGTGGTGAGCACTGCATTTTCAGCATTTCCAGTTTTGAGATAATGCACTTGCCGCATGGCTGTGGTTAGTTTTATCTGAACATTTGGTTTGATTTCAGGAAGACGCAGACTATGTATGCACATTGGCCATTTGTGGTCAGAAATAATGCGTAAAGATACCTCTTGCTAGTGATCAGTGATCTGTCAGGTAGTGGTAGAGACAGGCGTGACTGGGAGAGGTCTAGTGACACGTTCATCTTTTCTCATTGGCGTGGAACCACTAATATATAGAGACTGAGAGAGATCGCTTTTAGTCAGACGACCACAACCAACTCAATTCTGTCTGGCAGTGAAACGGTTATACTGCACTTTTGCTTTTTCTGCCTCCCAGCTGTCTGGTATTACTGGTGGAGACCGGTGCCCAGAAATGAGGTGCAGGGTGTTATCACTCAATCAGATGGGTATGATGGTAACCATCAGGCGATGTGTAAAAAGATCTCTGCTTGGTTTTGTTTTGTTTTTTTTTTTCCTCTGGAAAACAGCCTTTTGTTCCTTGCATCTCATCTTCTGTTTTTAGCCTGATCTGTCCATTTGTCTGTCTCTTTTTCCATCCCTGTGTACATGCGTGCATTATGTGTGCTTTGCTGAGCATGCTGTTCACCCTCGGGGTGTTTTTTATGTCGACATTCTTAGCACAAGTAGTGTATTTAAAATTCTGCCCAGGGGCAACAGTTGACCCTGGTTTACACTGCAGGAGCACACAGGAGCATACACAGTAATGACAAGATAAAGTCTGCTTTTCATGTAGTTGTTTGATCAAACCAAACACACATGCAAATCTGCTATTAGAGACACTGTTGTTCTGTAGACGCTCGGCTGATTGATCCCTTGCTAAGCCCTGCAATTATTTTTTCATTCATTCATTTTAGACAAAAGCAGGCGTCTTCTTTTTCACTGAAAACTGTTGATTTTGATGGCTGAAATTATGACCGCAGCTAACTAGCAGGTTTTTTAAGTGAGCTAGTTAATTCTAACTACCATTTGATGGAAAACTTTACATTTAAATGTTTTCAGCTGACTTGTTTTAAATGGGAACTCAGTAAAAGGTACTTATATATGTTCATGATGCTACGGACATGATATAGCCGAGTAGACTATCCGTCAGTAGGCTATCCTCACCCTTTTGTTGATGATGTCCTCATTAACATGTAGGAGACACGTTAAATGATCATCTTTGTTCATATATTGATGGTTAAAGTTTGTTAGAACTAGTAGTAAGTGTGTCTTGACTTGCAAAATTATGCTTTAAACTGACAAACATCATATGTGTGATTCATGACATAATTCAAATGGGCTCAAAAAATATTTGTCTCCCGCCTTGACTACTGTATATATTTTTTTCGAAATAAGGTCCCATGGTGGTCCACTGGGAGGGAAGGGACTTCACCTCTTTATATAACATGTAACCAACAAAATAGCTCAGCTAGCTAATGAGTAACTACTATCCAATGACTCTGTGGCTTTGGGAGTAACCTTATATTTCTATCTTTGCTACTGATGTGCATTAGAGCAGGTAAACGCACTGTTTAATCCACTAGGCTACTAACAATTTGCCTCTCATGTATTAGGGTTTTGGAAACACACAAACTACATTTATTTGGCACTTTTGTTCAAAGCGACTCATACTGTGCCTCTCTCAGCACATACACACTCACATAAGGAGCAATTTAGGGTTTAATTAGACCTCTAAATGAGGTGTGATTTTTAAAAAGCTGAATCTCATAAACATCTTTGAGAATAGCCAATCAGTTCTCTCAGCATGCATCTTCTTTTTTTTTTTACTATAAGTTGCACATTCATGCCATCATGGCTTTTTGATAAACACAGGTCTTTATTCATCAGATGTGTGGGAGCGGAGCATCTCATATAAATATGATTACCACTGATTATAGGACTGTGGTCCACAGTGAGCGTAGCTCTCATTCATAATACGCTGAAACACGGCGAGTTACTAACCTCACATCCTGTGCCAAATGAAGCAGGAAATGCTTGATTTCCTGTCGGTGAAGTGTAGGTGGGGGCTATTGTGTATTTGTGTGCGCATGTATATGTGTCTGCGAGTGTACCTGACATATTGGGAGTGTGTGTTTGTATATGTGTGTCATCTAGATTTGAAGATCTGTCAACTGGAGTATACTTCTCAGAAGCATCCTCTGAGAACAGCCGTTAATTAAATACAGTACGTTAGAACATCCTGTGTTTATTTTCGGGTGTAACAGCTTCTTATTGACAATTATTAGGTGGCCACAGATGTGTTAGGGTCATTAGCAAGTTGGAAATAGCAGATAACTGTGAAGCTCCTTCTTATCAGCCATCTAAAGCGGTGACGGAAGTTGCACTTAATATTTTCGAATCCATCCAGATTTGTCATTAGTTCGTCGCTTCTGTCCCCAAATGACGTCAGTGAATTTCTAAGTACTTACCAGAGAATACACATGACACACTGGCGACATTATGTGACTGTGTTGCAAAACAAATTTGAACTTCTCCTGCCATCAGAGCGTCGTCTCTCACACCCTTGTCTCTCCTTTATTTCACTTTTACTGTTTCAAGAAGCTATCAAACTATTTCAGACAGTGTGAAGAAAGTAGTTCCTCCGTCAGTGATGCCGAACTGTCGAATCCACCAGAATTAATGATCTTGTTTTGCCAATTTTGGCCACATCTCTTTTGACTAACAAGCTTTAAACAGCGGTGTCGAACACACCCACACACAGATCAAACACACGTACACACAACTGCCACCTCTGATCCCCGAAAATACTATACTGTTGTCAAGGAAACAGCCAAAGCCTATCAAAATGTGTGTGTGTGTAGTGTGTGTGTGTGTGTGAGAGAGAGTGAGCGAGAGTGCATTTGTGCATCTTGGAATAGCTTCAGTGACGCATACATTTGCTCACAAACACCATGCCAGCTAACCGCCCTCTTTCACCTCCCCATTCTGTTACAACATACATCCATCTGTCCTCTCATCTTCTCCTCTCTTTCTTTCCTTTTCTTTTTCTGTTCTGTGATTTTACTCCCTTTCTCTTAGTTCTTCTCCTCTCTTCTCCCGTCTGAACATGTATTCAGGGAGTTGTGGTCCTTTGCTCCCTCTTCTTGGAAAATATGAAGCTCCTCCAAGATCAGACATTCGCCCTAACCCACTGATTGATTCCCAAGTGTCACATTTCATTACCATCACATTAACTACTGTGGAAACATCAGCTAATAGATCCCGCCAGTCTCAGGCTGATTTGATTTAAAAGTTGTTGTTTGTTTTAAATCTCCCCTTCAGAAAGGAAGAACAGGCTGCCACAGCTTGGTAGTTTGTGATATCATTGTTAGCAACTCTACTTATGAGCCATGTAAGGTTTATTTTTACAGGCAGTAAAATCCCACGAGGGAGCGATGACTTCATATTGTCTCTGATTAATGGTTCTACATGAGGATTGGGGGGGGTGGTGGATGAAAAACTCAGCCAAAATCCCTTCTCCTCCGTCCCCTCAAGGCATCTACAACCTACATTTATACAACAACCTTTTCTCTGGTGGCAAACTTGAATCTTATTTTCATATCTGGCTGTTGAGTGAAAACACGGATCTCATTATTGTTGACCTTCTAATTATCATCACAAATAACTAAAGATGTCAGTTGCTTGACAAACTTATCTTAACACTTTTGATGTGTTTTAGGCAGCATCTCCTAATATGGATTCAGTTTGACATGACAACCAGCTATATTTAAATACTAATCCCTAATCCGCCATCAAAGACAGAACTGGTGCCCTCCAGGACTGGTAAATATAAACTTTAGCTTCAGTTCATTTATCCTCCAGCTCAGTCAAACACCATGATCTTTTCCTAAAGTTAACTAAGTAGTTTTTATCTTGTGATTTCTGTACTTAAATTCCACTACAAAACACACTGGACTTTTGCCCAGGAGACCGGTGCTTAAGTTACGCCACCTCCGGTATTATTTTAACCCAAACCACAATCTTTTCCTAAACATAAGTAGTTTTGTTGCCTAATCCTAACCAAGTGGATCTTTTCTTAAACCTAAGTAGTTTTGTTGCCTAATCCTAACTGAGTGGATCTTTTCTTAAACCTAAGTAGTTTTGTTGCCTAATCCTAACTGAGTGGATCTTTTCTTAAACCTAAGTAGTTTTGTTGCCTAATCCTGACTGAGTGGATCTTTTCTTAAACCTTAGTAGTTTTGTTGCCTAATCCTAACCAAGTTGATCTTTTCTTAAACCTAAGTAGTTTTGTTGCCTAATCCTGACTGAGTGGATCTTTTCTTAAACCTTAGTAGTTTTGTTGCCTAATCCTGACTGAGTGGATCTTTTCTTAAACCTAAGTAGTTTTGTTGCCTAATCCTGACTGAGTGGATCTTTTCTTAAACCTTAGTAGTTTTGTTGCCTAATCCTAACCAAGTTGATCTTTTCTTAAACCTAAGTAGTTTTGTTGCCTAATCCTGACTGAGTGGATCTTTTCTTAAACCTTAGTAGTTTTGTTGCCTAATCCTAACCAAGTTGATCTTTTCTTAAACCTAAGTAGTTTTGTTGCCTAATCCTGACTGAGTGGATCTTTTCTTAAACCTTAGTAGTTTTGTTGCCTAATCCTAACCAAGTTGATCTTTTCTTAAACCTAAGTAGTTTTGTTGCCTAATCCTGACTGAGTGGATCTTTTCTTAAACCTTAGTAGTTTTGTTGCCTAATCCTGACTGAGTGGATCTTTTCTTAAACCTTAGTAGTTTTGGTTGCCTAATCCTAACTGAGTGGATCTTTTCTTAAACCTAAGTAGTTTTGTTGCCTAATCCTGACTGAGTGGATCTTTTCTTAAACCTAAGTAGTTTTGTTGCCTAATCCTAACCAAGTTGATCTTTCCTTAAACCTAAGTAGTTTTGTTGCCTAATCCTACCTGACCAAGTTGATCTTTTCTTAAACCTAAGTAGTTTTGTTGCCTAATCCTAACCAAGTCAATATTTTCTTAAACCTAAGTAGCTTTGTTGCCTAATCCTAACTGAGTGGATCTTTTCTTAAACCTAAGTAGTTTTGTTGCCTAATCCTAACCAAGTCGATCTTTTCTTAAACCTAAGTAGTTTTGTTGCCTAATCCTAACCGAGTGGATCTTTTCTTAAACCTAAGTAGTTTTGTTGCCTAATCCTAACCGAGTGGATCTTTTCTTAAACCTAAGTAGTTTTGTTGCCTAATCCTAACCAAGTCGATCTTTTCTTAAACCTAAGTAGTTTTGTTGCCTAATCCCAACCAAGTTGATCTTTTCCTAAACTTAACAAAGTAGTTTTGTTGCTTAGTCCTAACCAAGTCAATATTTTCCTAAACCTAAGTAGTTTTGTTGCCTAAATCTAACCAAGTCGATCTTTTCCTAAACCAAATTAAGTATTTTTGTTGCCTAACCCTAACCAAATTGATCTTTTCATAAAGCGACTGTAAGTAGTTTTATTTTGAAAAGCCTGGAGTCGAAGCAGACACGTGCGTGACATGTTGAAAGACATTCGAAGGAAAACACAAAAAACATGTATTTTAATGTGGTCAGTGTCATGAAAGAAAGGGAAATTTGTGTCTACACGACTAAAATAAATTTTCACAAACTATTTCAAGAACTGCCGTGAGGCTGTGCCGTAATAACGTCTGTTAGATGTGCCTGGTTATTCGTTATCAACAGAAGGGGGAAAGAATTGTAGCTGACAAAAAGAGATGATATCTGACCACACGCGATGACGGATCACGAAGTCATCACATCTCCCAGCTTTCTGTATGAAGGTCAGAAAAGTGGCTGTTGCATCCAGCTTATTTAACCCCCACCCTAACTGTAACAACACTCACCGGGATCAGCTCACATCTTCAGGGGCCCAGAGGACTGCAACCAATAAAGTTTACCGCAATTTTGGCATTTTCGCAAGTGTTTGCGTGTATGTGAGAGTTTGTGATGTGTGTGTGTGCATGACTCGGTCTGAGTCACTGCTGTCCCCCTGGGTGCACAGCCAGGGCAGGCAAGGAGGCTTTATGTGTGAGTGCATGTCTGAGAGAGAGTGTGTACATACTGTATGTGCGTGCATATTAACATCCCTACAATGTGTGTGTGTGTGTGTGTGTGTGTGTGTGTGTGTGTGTGTGTGTGTGTGTGTGTTTATTTGTCCCATGGAGCTGCCCAGACCTGAACACCCTCCTCTGATGACTCAAGATTCTGACTGCATCCAAAACTGG
The DNA here is from genome assembly GCA_947000775.1 of Pterois miles. Taxonomy (NCBI): domain Eukaryota; kingdom Metazoa; phylum Chordata; class Actinopteri; order Perciformes; family Scorpaenidae; genus Pterois; species Pterois miles. The sequence continues at coordinate 963,529 of CAMQGK010000253.1, forward strand.
ATATTTTTTTAATTCATTTTGAGTCATACATGTCCTACAAATATGTTTGTCTTTTTGAATTTTGTTTTGTAGTCGTATTACTAACTGATTATAGTTTATATAGTTTATCTAATTTCCAAGAACACGCTCAGTAACCACACTCTTACATTCACGGGAGCCGATCCCAGCTTACCTGCATGTCTCTGGACGGTGGGAGGAAAATAACATGGGGAGACCATGCACCCAGAGCCCTGTATGAATATGATAAATATATAGCTGTGAACTGTTTTTACAGCGTCACTATAAACAAATTGGCTTTGGATTTGGATTCAGTCGATTCAAATATTTAATCGCGATTAATAGCATGATTGTACATAGTTATAGTTAATCACAATAAGTTGCAAATTAATCATGAATTACTCACACATTTTTATCGCTTCAAAATGTATCTTAAAGGGAGATTCATCAAGTATTTAATACTCTCATCAACATGTGAGTAGGCAAATATGTAAATGTATGTAAATGTATGTATGTATTTATTATTGGAAGTCAATTAACAACACAAAATAATGACTATTGTATTGTCCAGAAACTCTCAAAGGTTCTGCATTTAGCATAAAATTATGCTCAAATCATAACATGTCAAACTGCAGCCCAACAGGCAACAACAGCTGTCAGTGTGCCGACTTGACTATGACTTGCCCCAAACTGCATGTGCTCATCATAAAGTGGGCATGTCTGGAAAGGGGAAACTGGTGGGTACCCATAGGACCCATTTACTTTCACATATCTTGAGGTCAGAGGTCAACCCGTTTGAAAATGGTCATGCCAGTTTTTCTTCGACAAAATGTAATGCAAGTTTGGAGCGTTATTTAACCTCCTGTGCGACAAGCTGATATCAGCTAGTATTTAGCTTTAAAACCGAGCTTGCTTGTTATTATCACATTAACTTTAAACATATACAGACTAGCCTTATCCCTCAAGGTAATAATAGAGGTAATAATAGAAGGATATCTAATGTAAAATTTCACCTGACTTTCTGACAGTTTTAGACCTCTTAAGATAACACCAGACAAGAAAATGAAGACAGATGAAGAAAATAAAGGACAAGAAGATGACTTCACAACAACAACAGCAACAACAAACTAGAAGACTTGAACCAGCTGGTCTAAACCATGGGCCATTAATCAGGCCGCCTGTTGAGTGTGAACAGATTCGACTGATAGCTGGTCCACCTGAACTTCAGCGTGTGAGTCAGTCCCGCCAGCAGGGGACTTGGTAGAGAACAGATACCATGGACTCTTCCTCTGTGGAGTCAATTAAGCTGTCAGCATGTGTGAGATTGGAGCGAGACCCGGTGGTTGTGACTCAGGATGCTGCCTGTGAATCAAATGGAAAAGCAGTCTCATTTCAGGGTTCCAGCCTGTTTTTTGGGGGGCCTCTGTCTGGATAGACGGGGGGAGTGGTAAAGATGAAAAGAAAGAGAGAAGGAGGGTTTATTCCCACAACGATGTTGTTTTGCAATTTGACTTTACAGTAAAATCTTTTCCTGGCATCATTGTGGTGGAAAAAACATGATAGAGGTTTGTTACAAACTCTGCTGTGATTAAACGTGTGGCTTTCTTGATGGGAGTGTACTTTATGTGCAATTATGTGTGTCATTTTGTGGTTTTACGTGTGTTAAATGTTTAAATGCTCTGACAATTAAAAAGGCATTTGGCAACCTGTGTTAACAGCAATACAAATGACATCCAGAACACGTAGTACCTGTATGACCTACAGATGAACTGAGTAAGATCACTTTCAGACGAGTCAGTGAATGAGTTGTTTTAGTAGCGACTGAGCAAATAGCTGGGGTTGGGGGGGCGACACCATCAACAACATTCGAGGAGGACCCATGGAGGTTAAAAGCTCCACGTGTAGACGTTCAAAGACGTCGCGTCTGAAACTAAAAAGGGCCCGTTTCAAACTGCTCCAGTGACTCACTGCTCCTTCTCCCGGCCTTACGGGAAGTGGAATGTGTTTTTAATTCTTCAGGTTTTTTTTTTTTTTTTCTCCCACCCCTCCTCCTCCTCTCGCATAGAGTAGCGGAGGGTCAGACCATGGGTTAATGTTTGTCTGTCTGTGCGAATGTTGTGGCGTGTCTGTTTGTTCATGTGTGTGTCTCAAGTCTATACTTAAGGGCAGCTAGCCCAGATTATTTCACTGGTGTCGAGGAATACGGCCAAACTGTGGCTTCTGTGGGTCCAAAGTTCTAAACTAATAGCTGACAGATAACTGATCAGCTTTAGATTTTAAACTGAGATACAAGGACATTATAAAGTGATAGTAGGACATTTTGCTTTCTTGCAGAGAAACTGTCAGTCTCGTCTGTTCATTAAAAGGGCAGTGTGCAGGATCTGGAGGTATCTAACAGTGAGGTTACAGATTGCAGCCAACCTAAACCTCTCCCATGTGCCAACAGGTAGAACTATGGTGGCTCACATTAAATACGAAATTGCTCTTTCTAGAGCATTCATTTGGTACCAACCTGTTCTCATTCCCAACTCCTCAAATACCACCGTTTAGTAAGTGCTTCTCAACACACCGGATGCACCCTTTAGCAACAGTATGTGATTGACCAGGCTTTCAAGTAACTCCAATGCAAACCCATCTTCAGAGGCAGTCTTGTGTCATGTGTCTTGACGGTATCGTCAGTCCTGTGAATCGAAGAAGAAGAAGAAGAAGAAGAAGATCTACCTTTATTAGTCCCACAATGGGGAAATTCAATTTACACTCTGTTAAACTCGTACATGGTACATGCAGACGTGAAACACACATAAATGCATTAATGGAGAGACGTCAGAGTGAGGGGGCTGCTCCTGACAAGCGCCCCGAGCAGTTGGGGGTTTGGTGCCTTGCTCAGGGGCACCTCGGCAGTGCCCAAGAGGTAAACTGGCACCTCTCCAGCTACCAGTTCACACTCAGTTTTTGGTCCATGTCGGGACTTGAACCGGTGACCCTCCGGTTCCCAAGCCAACTCCCTACAGACTGAGCTACTGCCGCCCCCATCACGTGAGTTGCTGGTATCCTCAGCCCTGTGAGTCACGTGAGTCACTAGTCAGTGAAGTTAACATCAATCATGACCGTTTCCTAACTCTACCTCAGTAGTTGTGTTGCCTAAACCTAACTTCCTGTGAAAACTGAAGTTTATTTTGAAAGGACACTATGCATGTAACGAGCGTATATTGAAAAGCCATCCCTGGCCTGTCCACAAGTAACGCAAGAGGGGTAGAGGCGCTCAGTCTCTGATGCTGACGGACACTAACCAAGCAGCGATATTTGATGAGTCGGGAGTAAGGATGTGTTTTAAGGTAACAAAGACATGATCCTTCGTATCAGGTGATTATACACCAAAGGAAACATACGTATTAATGGTGTTTCTGCCAATAGATCTGTTTTATTGTTACACACTGGTCCTTTATATATAAATCTACAGCCAATAGCTAATTAGCATAGCTGAGCATAAAGACTAGAAACAGCTGAAAACAGCCAGCTGGGCCCTTTCCAAAGGTAGTAAAATTCCAGCACCTGTACAGCTCACTAATTTACGCAGTATATCTTGATCAAAAACATGTAAAAATGGCATGTTGCAGTTTGTACAAGCGGTGTTTTTGTTTCAAACTGTTTCTTGGAAATTTCCAGAAGTTTTTGCTGGTTGCCAGACGACTTGCCACACTATTCTTTTCAGCAGTTTCAGTCAATAAGGGAAGCACAGGTTTAAAACCACAACCCAATCTATGGTAAACTTGAGGTTTTCCTGTTAACCCTTTCAGTCCCAGGTCAAAAACCTCCACTCATCTGCCTCTCAGAGTCTCAAATTAGCCTCAGATATGGGTTCATTTTCCATTACCTTTCCCTAAATGATTGGGGCTCTTTGAAAATGATGAAATATTTGATAATTATTGTTAATAATATAGTAGAATAGTATCATACATGATTTATGATAAATTACATATATGTAAAGTTTGATTTTGCTTTAACAGATTCTGTTACAAAATGAATTTTCAGAAATCTGACGGTTTCACATATGATAGTTACGTTTCTTACAATAGCCTTATAATTTTTTTTTTTTTTTTAAAGCAGGTGCAACAACAAATATTTACTCACATTAACTTTCACTCAAGTCAAACCGTGTAACTGACTATCCAGACTTTTTAGGGTCAAAACCTAGAATGTAAGAAATACTAATAATAGTAATTAGGGCATGTCAGAGTTTATGTGATAATATTGTGTTAATGTAAATTTGTTTTAACATCAATAATTTCTTGAACACATTAATGTAACTTGTTTTTTAGATTGTATCGGGTTCAGTTTTAAGCTAGAGTGAAGATAACCGTGTCATACAAGCTTGTCATGAAGGACAATGGTCCAGAGTTACACTAAATTTTGACATGGAAAAAATGGCATTGCCATTTCAAGGGGTCCCTTGACCTCTGACCTCTAGATATGTGAATGTAAATGGGTTCTCTGGGTACCCACCAGTCTCTCCTTTACAGACATGCCCACTTTATGATAATCACATGTAGTTTGGGATCAAGTCATAGTCAAGTCAGCACACTGACACACTGACAGCTGTTGTTGCCTGTTGGGCTGCAGTTTGACATGTTATGATTTGAGCATATTTTTTTTATGCTAAATGCAGAACCTGTGAAGTTTTCTGGACAATATTTGTCATTGTTTTGTGTTGTCAATTGACTTTCAATAATAAATATATACATACGTTTGCATGTAGAAAGCATATTTACCCACTCCCATGCTGATGAGAGTATTAAATACTTGACAAATCTCCCCTTACGGTACATTATAAACAGATAAAAACTATGCAATTAATTGTGATTTAATATTGTTTTCATTTGATAGCCCTAATTGTAATTTATAGTTTGGATTACCTTCAGTCAATGTTACTGATCATCCAACATTGTCAGTACGGATAACATTACAGGGGACGCTCAAAAAACAGAAATATGTGTATAATTAGTGTCAATCAAATACATCGACCCGTCATCAAATACTACCTTTCAGAAGCTCAAATTGTTCTGTTTTTCTCACTTGTACAGGTGTTGCAGTTAATGTGTCCACCCCTGCTGTTGTTTTTCAGTAGCTCCAGAATAATAAGAGCTTTTATATATCTGCCTCTAATCATCACCTTACTGTAGTAAATGCAGAGCCTTGTTCAGCTGCCCCGTGGCTGTTGTCAGTCAGAAGCATCACCTCCAGCCCAGACTGGCTTCCTTGGAAACTCTTGGCCTATTTCTGTTTGTCTTGACGAGGGTTTTTCCAGCCTGAGGTGGCTATTTTGGTCAGATAAATACAATGTTGTTTTGGGAGCGGGGGTTGAGGAGCGAGGCGCAGATGAGATCACCTCTCAAGTCTCCTGAGATGCAAAACAACAGGCAGCAAGACAAGACAAGAACCGCCACGAACGGAGGCGGAAGATAAAGGCCTGGGAAATTATTGACATCCCATCCTGGATTCAGGTTGGCCCGAGGCGAGGATTCGAGAGAGAACCTGTCCCCATGTCTCTCAGAAACATGGGTAGAGAGATTTGGAAACATCTTTAAAAAAAAACAAAAAAAACAGTGAGGAAATATTTGAGATTAGAAGACATCTAAGCTGAAAAGATAGAAATGTGTATTATCGCTGCTGAGTGTATTTTAAGGCCTTCACCACAGGGCAGACAGGCCATGTCTGTACTTTGTTATATGATTAGATTTGTTTGTGTGTGGCTGTAGGCCATGGGAAAATTAAGCTCACAACTTCAGGTTTTTTTCTGTTGGGACGGAGGGAGCGTATACAGGACATTTCATGTCTGCATGGTCAGAGCGTCTGTCCCTCCTGCTGCCTCACTGTCTGTGTGTCTGTGTTTTCACAGGAGTGACTTGTGTGTCGCAGTTATCTTCTGATAGACGATTACCAGTGAGTGTGTGGTGGAATGTGAGTGTGTGTTGCCATGTACACTCATGCCTGTGTGTGTGTGTGTGTGTGTGTGAAAGGGAGTTTACTGCCATGTGGTTGTCTGCGGTTCCAGCCAGGTGTGGTGGCAGTCGGACGGGTGTTTCACTGCCAAGTACAACACCTGCAGCTCTCAGACAACAACATCTGAAAACAGTGACTGGGTGTAGTGGTGGAAAATATCTAAGTACATTTAATTAGTAGTACTGTCCCCAGGGATTCTAAGGTACTTGTACGTTGCTTGAATATCAGCCTTTTTTTGTTGCTTTATACTCCTACTATTATACTTTTTATACCTCTATAGTCATCATCTGACAGATATATTTTCAGGTTAAGATTTTACAGGAAGACATAGAATAAGCAGATTCTATGTAGATTGATAACCAGAGCATTAATATAGCATCAAACAACTATTTACTATGTTAAGATACAGAGGAGGACTCTGGCGGACTGTTTTTGCGTCAAATTACTGATTTCTTAAGTTAGTAGCTGTGTAATAAGCGGGATAATGTCCAGCTAGGCAGTCATTGTTGTGAAATAAACCCCTTCAGGATGATGCAAGTCTGCGCTAAAATGCTTTTCCCCTCATGGATGCTGTTCTGTGCGCTTGTTTTGTGTGCATGCATCTGGTATTTAAGTGCACAGGTTCTGATAGTGATTAATCGCCATAGCATCCAACCAAAAAAATTAACGTGAACTAGCTCATTTTTTGGGACTGTGAACTTAAAAAAATTAAAGATTATGAACTATGAGCATAAACTAGTATGTACACTTCACTGAAGTGTGAACTTGCGCACTAACTGTACAGACACAAGTGGTTTAAATCTTCTCATCGAATAAATATAGTTCCCAAACTGACAAACTATTCCTTTAAAGGTGCTCTATGCGACATCCAGAGCATTAATATAGCATCAAACAACCACTGTCTATGTAAAGATAGATAAAGATTTTTACTTTAAAAAATAAATGGAAAAATACTACTTCGTCCACTATTGATTGGCGTAGTGTGTGTGTTTGTATGTTTCTAAGGGTGTGTGTGTGTGTGTGTGTGTGTGTGTGTGTGTAAACTGTCATGCTTCTGGAGCTCCTTAAAGAGTGTGTGGGTGGAGGGAGTTATGCGGTAAAATGAGGTCATCGTTGCTGTTGATTTATGTGACACACGCTATTACTTACACTCCTGTGACTTCACCAACGTCGCCGCTGACAGCATGAATAATGCATGTCCCCACCTCCACTTTCTCCTCTCTCATCTGCTATTTCATAAAGTTTACTTCATCATTACTGACCCATGTCGGGAGTGTGTGTTTTTGTGTGACTTTGTCCCAGTTTTATTTCCATGTCGGCTCCTGGGCTGATTTCCTGCCATCTTCCATCCAGTTCAACAAGTACAGCCTTCACATTGGTAGTTCATGATATTGCACAACAGGAAGTGGGATGGAGTGGATGCATGTGTACGTGTGTGCGTGTTTCATTGACAATGCCACACCCTAGTATAAGTAAAATGACTGACATGTGGTGGTGATTTTACTTGTGATATGTTGTGTAACCGTTGTGTTACTGAAACACAGGTGTCAAACTGACTCACCACAAAAATCTTTCTTACGTTTCATTTCAGTCGAGTCACAAGACAAGTATTGATACATGCAGTAAAACTTGGCTGTTTCAGAGACATGCAGTGATTTGCCTGTAGCACTAAGAAACACAACTGTCCGCCAGAGAGTAATAGTCATGGATGGGTGGCGGATCACGTCCCCGATGTGCTTTTGACAGCCAGGCTCAGACATTTTGCCCCCTAAGAAGCTGCGAGCTGAGCCGCGGGACGGCCGCTTCCGAAGCGAGGTCACTGTGGTCAGCTCTGAACGGGCAAGAGTGCGAAGGCAGAGTGAAGGAGAGAGGAGGAAGGGGTGAAGGAGGAGGGGTGTGGATGGGTGGGGGTGATGGGTTAGGGGACGGAGGATAGCCGTAACTGTCAGCATCCATCAGGGAGCCCAGGGGTGACATGGGAGCAGGCAAGACAGAAGGAATAAAGGGAGGAGGAGGAGGAGGAGGAGAGGTCAGGGTGGGGAGTCGGCCCTTAACTAGTCACTCCTTAGCCCTCGAGTACACTTGTTTGCTGTTCCACACCCCACACCACCTCCCCTCTCCATCTGTTCTCAATGCAGATGTGTAACCCTGCAGCTGCTGGATTTGGTCTTCTTTGAAAGACCGTGCCAGTTACCACTTCTGTTACAAACAAAAGTACAACTTTTATAATCATCTAACCAAAAGAACTCATGGGAAACAACAGTTTATCCCTTAAATCATCATGATAAGCAATAAAACATGAAATGGACTTTGTCCTCAGTGTCACCTAAATCACATATGTTTTTTTCTAATTCATTCAACGTGTCTGTTTCTACAGCTAATGCTACCGTATCTGAACCTGTACATGCAGATTTTGACTTAATTGATTTAATACCACTTATTAGTGCATTAATGCACTAATAAGTGGTATTAAAATGAGTTTGTGTTACATGTTATTGTGTTAACTTTGACAGTCCTAATTAATATAAACAAGAAGAGTTTCTTTAGCCTGGTTATCAGGAATTATCATTTTATTCCACATCATTTGAATCACTAAATAAATCAGGGATGTTGGTAGTGATTCAGAGGTCTGGAGTCATGAAGAAGAATAACTAATGTAGGCACTTTGGGGCAGGAATCAGAGGGCAGAAAAAACACAAGAATGGTCCTTTAATGTGAGAAGTGACCGCTGATTTTAATGTCATGGGAAAGTGATCATTTTTAAAATCCAGCTTGCTCACAGTGTGGTAGAAATCCCTCCCATCCCTAAAGACAGCTCCACCTTACGCTCACAAATAATAACATCCTCAGGTTGACTTAGATAATGACCTAAGGTCTGACTGTGGAGACGTTGTCTGCCCAGTTTTCAGATCCCAGAGGGAAAAACATGTTTTGCTGCTGCCGGCCACTGCTGAGGGCTGCAGCCCAGACGTAAACAGTGGTGCGGCCGGGCGGAGGAAGCCGTGAGGCTGGTGCTGCAGCTGGCAGCTGGCAGTGAAACAGACAGTGGCCAACATGTCTGCTGCGCCGAGACCATAGACATAAACATAGATGCCACATTGGACGCTTCAGCCCGTTGCAGCTTTACATCAATGTGGACACCATATTGGACTTGGCAAGACTGGCCTGTGACCCTATACTAGTGAATAGGGAAGCTGCCGTTTTTCTGGATAAGGAGCACTATAACGTCTACATTTCTCAACCAATTTCAATGAGTTATTATACTACAGGGTTTATGATGTATGTGGAGTAGAAAAATAAAGTTTTGTCACCAGTTACTTAGAACCTCAACAGTTAAGCTATAATCGCTGCTAGAGGCTCAGGAGAGTATGTACCGTAGGCTGACATGAACTGAATTACTGAAGTGATAGAAAATATTTCATTTATTATAATGAATTTTTAAGACTCACCTTGTCAAATATGGCTTAAGCTTATTTTCGTTGTTTAAGGTCTATACTTGTAAGGTCCCTCTATTATGTAATATAACACATTATGATATAATAATATAATATAATGTACAATGAAATGTCTTCCTCTGTTTTAGTGATCATCAATCATTACCCCCGATACTGCTACTGCAATTACTGTTTGCGACACTGGACTTGTGACGTTAAGCAGTGACGTTAACATATTTAACAGTTTTTCAACAAAATCTTTGGGAAATCTTTGGGGAAAGATTCCCAAAAATCGTAACTTTAACTTAACGTTACTCCTCGTAGATCATAAACCCTGTAATATAATAATGACTCATTGGAATCGTTCCCATGTTCACTTGTATATGTTTTCAGGTCAGTCTTGCCAGGTCCAATATGGCGCCCATGTTGACGTACGCTCCAGGAACCAATGCACCGTCTACGTATATATCGGTGCCTTCTAATCGGGTCGTGTTTACTGTGTTTATGAGTTGGGCGTTCGCATTTGAACACCCCCCCTCAGCTTGTATTCACGACCTCCACGTTTTTGAAAGCTCTGAGTTTACGACTTGTGACGTGTTTGTTGACGCTGTGAGAAACGGTGGAGCCCATGGAAGTTCATTTATCAGTGCATCATAAGTTAATATGGTACAGTATATTGTAATTTTAGTCATACATTGTTTTTCTTGGTAATTTTATAATGTCTGAGGAAAATGTTGATCTTCTCAACGACCTCATCTCTCCCCGCTGTCATTATGTCTTTGCATTTCCTGCATTACTTGCTAGCTTGCGAAATTGTTAGCCTCTGTGGCCTCTAGACAGCAACGTTAATATTGCCATTGCTTAGCAGCAGTGTTCTTCATGACTTGAACGCAACACATGTCGTGTTCACGACTTCCCATCTCGTAACCACAGTTCACGAGTTCCACTTGAAGGCACCATATGTCTATGCACTGTGACACAGAGGACTCACTATATAACACACAGAAAACAGAGGGATCAGCTTTCAGAACTTAAGGACTGATTCAACAATGAACACTGTGTGTTGGAGGTTTGAAGCTTTTTCACATCAAAGACTCTTCACCTCCGCCCCCAGCTCACGTCCTGCCAAAAGAGATATCTCCCCATTAGACCATGAACCTCGTTTAATTAGATTTAAAAAATGATCCTTTTGGATCCACATCTGAGAAGCCTGTTGTTGTTAAATATAACTTGGTTCAGAATTATATAACTGAGTTAATGCCAGCAGAGTGAAGCGTAAAAATAATTTGTGTTTTTTTGCGGGACTATTTCTTGGCCTGAAGCAGTGACTTCCAGCAGGGTCTGCTGGTTGCCTGGCAACCCCACAGTGAACTCATGAGCTTGTGTTTACAACATGGGAAGTCGTGTACATGATATGCTTGGTGTTCAAGTGGTCATGAAGAACACCGCTGCTAAGCAACGACAATATTAACGTTACAGTCGCCATCTAGAAGCCACAGAGGCTAACAATTTAGTGAGCTAGCAAGTAGGCAAAATAATAAAGGAAATGCAAAGGCATAAGACCTATTAGAAACTTCTGAAGAAAAACAATATCCAATTAAAATTACGATGTATTAACTCATTAGCTACCGAAAAATTTGCTTCCATGACCTCTGCTATTTCTGACAGCATCTTTCAACTTACAAGGTCGTGAATACCGCAAGAGGGAGGCATTCATATGGACTCTTCTCATGAACACTTCTCGTAAACACAGCCCCATTTGAAGGTAGCACAAGACTAAGACGTTGCTGCCAGGAAAAATCCAGACTCACAACTTTGTGATTGGTCTGTTATTTCTCTGTTGTTATAATACTAATTGGCAATGTATTTTTAATGGTTGGAAAGCCTGTTTATTTACCTTCACAATGATGTCCAACTTGTAAGGATCATGCATTTGTAGGATGAACAGCACTGCTGATTATGTGGGTAGCATCCAAATGAAATTTGCCAAAATTCTCTGCCAATGCTAAACAGTGTATTCTCCTGTTGGTACTGGTATTATCTTGTTTTGAGCTGCAGGCCCCATGCACACAGGTGCTGCCAATCAGGCACCTGCTGCACCCTACTAAAGTGATCATTTGGTGTCATTTTTGGGTTTATAAGTCCTGGTTAAGAAATTATTTTACCTTTGGAAAGATCCAGGCTAGTTTTTTCACCATTTTTATCCTTTATGTTAAAAAAAGCTGACCGGGTGTTTGTGATAGCTTCATATACAGTGGTGCAGGAATGTCCTAAAACCCAAAAAAGAATTAACATTTTAACACTTCTGGTCCCTTCCTTTAAAAAAAAATGGGTTTTTGGAGGGTTTATAAATAGATATATTAAAAAAAGTTTGTGTATAAAAAAAAAAAAAAATAAATTAAATTTTTTTTTTAAAAAAAAAAAAAAAAAAAAAAAAAATCCCTCGAAAAAAAAAAAAATTTTTTTTTAAAAAAAAGGAGGATAAAAAAAAAAAAAAAAAAAAAATATACGTCAGCACGCCAACTCGTGTATTTTTTTTATGTGACCGTGGCGTGGTTCGTTTATAACCGTTAGCGCTTTACTTCTGACGATTCCATTCACGCCTCAAAAATCATAAAGTGGTGTTCATTTGTGGAGATTATGTTACTGAACAAAACGAGTAAATATCATAAACGTGTTTGCCTCAGAGCTTATTTTCTGCAGTAATCCAAAACCCAATGGAACAATCCCATTGGCTTTTTGTGGAGGGAACCAGGGCGATGCTGACTCCCTGGAGCACTACTGTATATTTAGCATACAAACATGAGAGTGGTATCAATCCTCTCATATAACACTACGAGTATTTCTGAAAATGGCAAACGTCCTTTAGATAAAGATGAATGTAGACATTGGCAATATACTGGATGCCGGAAACACACACTTAGGTTAATTTCAGACACACACACACTCAACCAGCCCTCACAAACAAGTCTTTCTTTATTGCCATCCATCTTGATAACATTACACTGTCAGACAGACTATTAACAAACAGTTGATTCATTCTGGGTCAGACAATACTGATAAAGCGGTCTTGTTTAAACAAAGTCAGCACAGCTGACAGCCAAAAAGATACTGCATGTGTGTGACGGAGAGAGAAAAGCAGCTTGTAACAGACAGGGCTGATAGACAGACACCGAGAACCAGACAGACGGGTCTTTATGCACAGAGAGTCCTTCGTCATGAAGCAGGGTGTGTAAGACAGGGAGTGCCCGAAACACACTCAGACACACGCCAGACAAAAACAAATGTGAAAGTACAGGGTTCGAATCGGTACAATAAACACTGAGTGGAGTCATGTGTGTTTACTCACTTGAAAGAGCATGCTGGTTCCCGTTACAACCTAGTGTTTAGGTAAACAGTGTGTATTTCACTCAACAAACAAACCTAGAGAGCTATTGTTGTTCTCATATTAATGAGTGAGTTTATGTATTATGTAGTGGCATGACTGTGTGTGAGTTTATCTTTTTCACAGGTGTAGCTGTTACTTCAGGTGATGTTTCTGTCTTCTTTCTTTTTTTGGGAATATAAAATACAACAGCTATGTTTTGTCATTGTATTTTACAGCGATGCACATTTTTCTTTGTATTTTTTGGGCTCTTAATCGATTAAAATATTTAATCATGATTAATCACATGATTGTCCATACTTAATCGTGATTAATTGCAAATTAATCACACATTTTTTATCTGTTTAAAATGTACCTTAAAGGGAGATTTGTCAAGTATTTAATGCTCTTATTAACATGAAAGTGAGCAAATATGCTGCTTTGTGTAAATGTATGTATATATTTATTATTGGAATTCAATCAGCAACACAAAACAATGACAGATACTGTCCAACCCAAACCCTCATGAGCATATTTTTATGATATTTTTTTATATTTTTATTCAAACTGTCTTTGAATGCAGCGCTGCTCTGTAACCCTTATCATCAGTATTGTCTTAACATCAAATGTCACAAAGTGAAATGGGAAATTAAAGGGAAATTACGCCTGCATACAACTTTGTTGCAGTTTCATAGTTTTTGTTCCCGATGATAGCAATGTTTTTATGTAATGTAATTTGTAAATGTAATTTTGGTGACCTCATTAAAAAGTCGGCGCTGACAATCTGACAGACAGTCAGATGAATCTAGTTATTATATTTAACACACTTAATAGATTCCACTTCTCTTCTCTACTTATATGTACATATTTCATATTCCTTTTATTGTCATTTCTTATTTTTAAATGTATTACTTACGGTGTATTTCTTTACATTTAATTGTTTATGTATTGTAGCATTATGTATAATATTGTATGATTACGTACATAATTTACATGTTATATATTCCTTTATTTCTATTTTCTCACATCTTAATGTTTATATAAGAGCAACTGTAATGCCCCAATTTCCCCCAGATTTGATTTTGAAGGAGAAAACAACCCAAACTGTGTGTAGTAATCTAGCACAGTTTAAAGTCCAACTTCTGGTTCAACTTTGACGTACTGTACTTACACACAGTTTTTACTGTGAAATGAAAGGTTATTACTGACATTTCAGGTGTGCTCACTGTCAGTTTTACTTCAAAATTCTAAATGCTGGGGCGTTTACTGATTGACTGCTTGTGTTTCTTTCCTTCTTTTCTTGTTGGACTTTTTTAAAGTGAGGTCGCCATGTTCCCAGATCTCAGCAGTTACTTTGTTTTCATAACTGATAAAAATGATAAGGTGTCAGAGACGGCTCTAGCCCTTTTGGTGCCCTTGGCGAAATTCGGATTTGGAGCCCCACCTCCGCCGTATCACCGCCGCTATCGGGTTAGGGTTCAACCCTCCAGAACTCTAACTGTAGTGTACACTGCAACACACATCACAGTGCAGCCAGGCTGATGAAAAAGTGTCAGAAAGAGAGTTACAGGGGTTAAAAGTGTATTTTTTTTCTTTCTTTATTTGTTTGTTTGATACCTCAGTGTGGGGCTGCATGGTGATGCAGTGGTTAGCACTGTTGCTATCACAGCAAGAGGGTCACAGGTTTGAATCCGGCTTGGGGCTCTTCTGTGTGGAGTTTGCATGTTCCCCCTGTGTTAGTGTGGTTTTCTCCGGCTTCTCCGGCTTCCTCCCACAGTCCAAAGACATGCAGGTTAATTGATGACTCTAAATTGTCCGTAGATGTGAATGTGAGTGTGAATGGTTGTCTGCCTCTATGTGCCCTGCAATGGAGTCCCCCACAACCCAGATGGTGCAGATGGATGGATGGTACCTCAATGTAGAAAATGAGGAAGCCCAACAGCATTTTTTTTTATATAGGGCGACCAGCATCCACCAGACGGTGGCACCATAGGCGACCGCCTATATATAGCTAATGCCTTAAGCCAGCGCTGTAATGTGTAATAGAGGGTAATTGTCCTTTAGTTGTAGGGCATATCAGCTGCCTGTTCTAAAGCTTCAAGAAGTTTGTTTCATGTGATAAGCTGATCGCGGTGAAGCAGAAATCTTTAGGAAACTGCTGACAGCAGCTCAGAAACTATAGCAGTAGGAGGAAGCTTTCACAACAGATGTTCAGGCCCTGCTATAGCTAACAGGAATCTGTGGCACTTTGTGTGTCTCTTGTGGCCTTGTGATCTGCGTCTCTTTCATAACATTCACAGATCTCAGATGGGGCAGATTCCAAGAAACTTGTCTGTGAAAGTTTCTTTTCTTCCCACATTTTTCTTTCTGTGGTTTCACCCCTTTTTTCTGTTTCAGGAACGCATTTCTTTTCCACAGAATCCCACAAACTGAGAGAAGGCTACAGAGCGGCAGATGTATGCAGATGGTTTGATAGGTGAAATGTGCAAACACTTTACCGTGTGGTGTGTATGGTCAGATAGTACGTGAGGAGTTGCAGAGTTGATTTCATTCTTAAATTAGACAGTTTCAGTACGCACTGCCTGCTCCTGGTTCCAGAGAAACACGCACGCAAAGGCACTTCTTTGAAATCCTCCCCCGCACTTATGTTTTCACACTTAATGACAAAAACATAAACCACATTTCCCCCTGCAGCCAGCACAAAGACTGGAATGGGTTGACCTTTGTCAAAACGGACTTTGGCAGACAGGAAGTAGAGACTTCCGGTAGATCAGTGACCAGACATTTCCTCTGACGCTTGATCGTACCTGATAGGCCCATACTGTTAGCCTTTGATGCTGGTCAAGTGATCATCTGGGGAACTACAGCATTTCTGGGTCACTGAAACTACTAATGACTCACTTAAACAGACAAACATGCACACTGACTTATGCATCTTTGTGGAAAACAGCAAAGACGAATAAACTGAAATCCTTCGTATACTCGTATTAACACCATTAATGTGCTGTATTTATATAGACGAATCCAGCAAATGCTTTGTGTCTTCCGTGATCTGGCGGTGCCACCATTACTGCGGTGGCAAGTCGTAATGACTCTACTGTCTGCTAACCGTGATAACTGGTGACTTTCAGCCGAAAGCATCCGTGGTTGCTTGTGGTAATTTGCGTAAATGTTTGGGGTATATAATAAACACAGATGGGTATGTATTTAAAATGGATTAAAGGCAAATTGTAGGATTTTACGAGGACACCAACGTGTTCTGCTCGTGTTTTTAACAGCTGCCATCGCTTCGAGCAACCACGACGCATTCAGCTGAGAGTTACCAGTTAACACGGTTAGCAGACACTATACGTGTTTCTGATGCCGACCGATCAATGATGTTTACTTTGTGGTCATTAGGTTGCCCTGGTTAAATCAATTAATGTTATATTTCACAAGAACACCACAGTTAGTTGACTGAATTAATTTATTCTGTGGGACCATCACAGCCACTGGAAGTCTTTAGCCCACTGACGCTAGCTACGCAGTGTTAACTTACCCACCAAACAGGCCCTTTTGGGGCCATGTGGGGCCACTGCTGGCGGAAAAAACTGGGCCCCACGTGGGCAGCCCCATTACAGTTGTGAAATGCAGGTCACATGTGGGCCCCACACATTTGGGCCCAGGTGGGGCCTCAGTGGGTCAGCCCACACTAAGCAGAGTGGGCCCCTACTGCAGTCCAATGTGGGTCCACACCCTGCAGGACACTGTGGCCATCACTGTGGGCACAATGCCAAGAAGGGAAGGAAATTATTATTTGGTTGAAACTGCTCATAGTTCATGTCCACATTCCTCACCTGCAATGAGGGGTCACAGATACACTGATTTGTTTGAAAGGGTCAAACGCTAGAAAAGTCGGAAACTATTTCTTCTGGCTGTTCTTGGTCAAGCTTAGCTCAACATCTATCAGCTCAAGCAAATTTCCTCAGTTTTCCTAATTAATTAATTTACTAATTAATGTTAGCAGCATACTATCTTAACTTTAGCAGCATAGTCACATTTAGTGTTGAACCATCGTTAACATGCTAATTTTTAGAATGAAAAGATAATATAATAATATACAATATGTTAGGTTTAGCAGCATAGTCATGTTTAGTATTGTATTAACCGTGGATGTATAAAGAGAGTTTAGAACTGAAAGGATAATGATAGTAGACCTATGCTGATATGATACTAATAAGTTAAATTTAGCAAGCTGACATTACTTGCTTCACCATGTTAGGCTAACATCAGGCTGCTCAGGTTCTTCAAGAAATACTAGACAATGTCACAAATAACATTATATAGAAAGTATAGGTAAAAGTAGGAAGTTGTACTCTTCTTAGGACAGCTTACATTCAAATGTGGGCATACTTTAGGGAGATGCCATTGCAGTAATGACGACTTGGTTACTTGGGTATTTCCCAGGATTTGTCTATTGCCTCATCAGGTCATGATTTATTAAGATACCCAACTTAAGGGTCTAAATTTCAACATATATCATATCAGTTGTTAAGCTAACTGCACCGTGTTATGGTGATTACCTAGTAATCCTCAGCCTGTCGAATGACTGTCCGACAGCGAATGTGCGCGAGTCAGCAGGATGCCATCTTTGACTGTGGCGAGGAGCCAGAGCATTTAAGCCTGCAGCACCTCTCCATATTGTTCTGTCAGCCACACAACAAAACCAGGGCCTCCGCTGCAAAATACAGCCAAGAGCAGCACTGAGCTACAGACAGACCGGGCAGGTCAGGAGGCTCTTGGTGTACGAGTCGGTCAGGCAAGAAAACATTTCTTTGCTTGTATTCTGGTCGGACTCTTCATGTGCATCTCAAATAATGACCAGCAAGGAGGAGGCCAGACCGTTTGATACCATGACAACAGCTGCCCCAGAGGTGAGTTAACATCTGTTCAGACTCTGTAACTTATCTGAACTACTCTTTGTTGTGTTGGGCATTTCATTAGTGTGTTAAAGTGATCTGGTAAAATAACTTTTCAAATGTGACTGCTGTACAGGACACTCAGGGTGATGATACGAGGTCCAGACAGGAACAAGAGGAGAAACTGATCCTGACAGCCTGGCAAAGCATGGTGAGTAGGCTACATGGGCAAAGGAAGTCCATATAGCTGTTATGACTTTCAATCAGTTTCAATGAAGTGCTGTTTATTAGAAGTACATGAAAGTTGAAAAGGTTTGCAGGCGTTCAACAATAACTGTGTTGTATCGTTCAATGAAATGCACACGCTAAATCATGGGGAGTCAAATCCTGCAGTCCACAAGTGGTTGCGTAGATGAAATAACATGTTTATATGTTATTTGTGGACATTTTGCACATTTGTTTTCTGCTCAGTTTGATATGTTATGGCCAGTTACGCTGTACTACAGTCTTTGTCACTGGTAAGTCCACTTTTGGCCGTAGGGAGTATGTGGACAGCCTTCTCTGATACACAAAGTACAAGCTAGGAGCTTCATCACGTTACATTACAAATCCTTCTATAGCGAAGGCATGGCCAGCCTTACTCTGCCTCTGATTGGCTAGTACTCACTGTCTTCATTGGTTGCATTGGTTAGGTTACGCATGAGGGGCAAGACTGGTTCGGGTTAGGGTATAAGAATAACCTGGTAAGCCAATCAGAGGCAGAGAAGGGCTAATTAGAGGCAAAGTAAGGTAGATCATGCCTTTGCCATAGTAAAATGTGTAATATCGCATCCCTCACTGGCTTCCCACAAGCAAACCACCTGCAAGGATTGAGCCCTGGTCTTATTTTACTCATGTACGCTTTCTTAGAACTGTTTTTGTTTACTCATTAGAGTTCATATGGCAGGTGTTAGACACTATCTAAATGGTCATTTACGCTGGTATAGTAGTAGTGGTAGTACTCATTATTATCAGTGATAGCAGGTGTCAGTCTGATGTGGCTAACATGCCTGTGTTATAGTACCATAAAGTTTCCACTAACAGCAGACAGCTGTTTTTGCCTCTTGCAGTCCTCAGCTCTGCGGCAGCACAGTCTGTGTAAGGACTCCAGAGCTCCAGGCCCGGCTCAGTCTTTCCTGGCCAAGCAGAGGCAGTCCACCCAGGCCAGGAGGGCACTCTCCCCCCGGCTGCAGCCCAGGTAGGAGCCTCCATCTGCAGGGACAAATGGAGGAGTGCAGCCCACTCATGGGCATGATGGGGAGGAAGATTGTGGAAGGTGGTGTGAATTTGAGTCACTGTGCATGCTCCATTTGGTTTGCTGCTATCACCCCCTGCTGGTCAATGTTGGAACTGGAGGGATATTTGGGACTTCATGTAAAAACTAACTAGCAACTGTTTTTTTTTTCATAAATGTGTATCAGTAATCACCAGATTGTCTGTTCCATTCTTCATTGTATAATATTTATACATTTATTTTTGCAGGTAAGATACCATTTCCTTTAGAAATAATGCAAAACAATGACTAGTCATTAATGTAAAATGGTTGTTACTGGAGCTCATTCATTTCATTCAGTATTTATATAGTATGCAATATATGTTTAAATTCAGTTTGAAAATAAAATAGATGACAGACAAAAAAGAAATTATACTATTTACAGTTATATTTTAGTAGCCCAATCAAAGAAAATAAAGTGAACAAAGAAAATGGGGGAGGAGTAGCTAGTCGTAAGGATTTGGGTTAGGAGGGGGGGGACCGGGGTTAAAATCCCCAAGGAAAAAAAACAAATGGGTGGTGGGGAGGTGGTAATTTTCCTTTGGGGGCTGGGGGGGTGCCCCTGAGAAAAACACAAAAAACCCAAATTTTGGGGGCTTGTGAGGAGAACCCCCCCACTCTAAATCTCTCAAAAAAAATAAAAATGTGAACTGTCACCTGTGTGACAAAGAGTGTAAAACTGAATTCCCCCACTGGGGGAATAAAAAGGAATATCTTTCTTTCTTTCTTCCCATGTTGTCTGTTCATTTCAGGACCAAGTTTTCTGCCCAAGCTTTGCTAAAATACTAGCAGCTACAGACTTTGATGGTAAGTAACAGGCGATATATTGATATTATATAATGTGCAGATGACTGGAAAACCAGAAATAGTGTCTTTTAACACACACTGTGATTTTGCAGAATAACTGGTCTCAGTTTCATCCCCTTGTACACATGTAGCTTCTTTGACATTTAGCTTAGCTTAGCACAGAGACTGAAAGTACAGGGAAACTAGCTTCGCCTTGCCAAAGGCAACAACTCCAAATTGCTGTCTCATGTTGTATTTTCTATATTTAACAAACATAAAACA
The DNA here is from genome assembly GCA_947000775.1 of Pterois miles. NCBI lineage: Eukaryota > Metazoa > Chordata > Actinopteri > Perciformes > Scorpaenidae > Pterois > Pterois miles. The sequence continues at coordinate 983,602 of CAMQGK010000253.1, forward strand.
CAAAAAGTGTTTATCAAAGTTTATTATTAAGAAGCTAGCGTAATCATTCAAGCTATCTTGTTGTTTGTATTCTCTGTATTTAACAAACACAGAACAAAAAAAAGCTGCAGCTAGCTTGATTATTAAGAAGCTAGCTTAATTATTAAGCTGCCTCATGACGCCTCCAAAGTCCTGTCTCGTGGTGAAGTTGTTGGCTTCATAGACTTTAACAACAATGAATGAATGTGGATGTATTGGTGAGTAGTTTATTAGCTACTAAGATACAACATGTAGAGAAACTTTTGGTGTCGCTTACTCGTTTTTTTTAATGGAGGCTAATCTCCCCCTGACTCTAGTTTTGGTGCTAAGCTAGGCTAACTGTGATGATGAAACTTGTTTAGTTTATCACAAACATGTATTGTCTTATTGAATGAACAGATTTAATTGATATTTCTCTTCCTGGAAACGTAGAAAGATCATGAATTTTCCCAAATGTCAGAGCATAAACCAGGAAATGAGTTAGCATTTTAGCACTTCTGGTTCCCTTGTCTGGACGTCAATGGGTTTTTTGTTAGATGCCTGAAATAAGGTCTGTGGTTAACAGAAGCTAAAGAGATGTTCTGTGACATAAAGTACATCAATAAATAACTCACTCATGAATTTTGAAGCCTTTGTCTTTTAAAACACAGTTGCTAACAAGTGGCTAAAATGAGACTAAATCATACTCATACTCATGCAACTGTGGTGTAGTTCGTTCAAAGCCTAAAGTTAGTTTTTTACTTCTGGCAATTGCAGTCACACTTCAAAAATCATAAGTGATGTTCATTTGTGAAGATTATCTTTTTGAACAAAATATGTAAGTATCATAAATGTGTGTTTGCCACAGAGATTATTTTCTGCAGCAATCCAAAACTTTTTGTCGAGGGAACCAGGGCGATGCCAACTTCCTGGTTGGCCTACAAGAATACGTCATCCCAACACCACTCTAGTTCCCAAAAGTGTCTTCAAATACCAAACTTTCCTCCCAGGTCCCAGAAGTACTGTGGTTTAGTCAACCTACTGTTCACAGTTGACTTTCAGACATCATCAGTGAGGTGGGAGGATATTCTGGAAACATAAGGAGCTTAATTTCCAAAAACTGATAATTCTGCTCAAAAAGTGCTGCAGAATCAACCTAAAAGTGGAAGCACGGTTTAGTATCTATGACTAATTTCTCTTGTGAGAACGTGCACTGAATCAAGCATTACGGTTTCAAACAGCGAAAAGTTAATGCTGAACATCATTGTCCACCTAAGACCCAGTGAGCTCTGATCCCATGCTCACACTGCGAAAACGCTGTGGTTCGTCATAAGACGGCACAGTGAGGAGGGACATTTTGTTTCCGCCGAAGGGTGGTTTGGGAATGGTGGGCACGACTCTGTTCTGGTTGATAGCTGGCTGGGAGCTGCAGTGCTCCAGACTAGAGTGGGCAGCCGGGCGAAATAGGAAGGCAGAGGGGTGACAGGAGGCGAAGGGAATGGCGGAGGCCGATTGAGTGGACGCCTCTCTTGAGGACTCGGGGGGAGGAGGAAGCAGTGACACAGGAGCTTGGTTCTCCCCCTTTATACTCTCTGCTTTCCCTCTTTCCTCCCCCATCTGCAGCTCTTCCTCACTCTTCCCCTCCATTCCTCTCACTCCTTTCTCCTCATCAGTAGCGGGATGCCCTCCTCGCCTCTCCTGCTCCGTCCCAAACTCAAACTCCAGCAGAGGCGTTCTAGCACTCTTCTCCTCCCTGAAACTGCATACGGTGCTCTGGGTATCCTGTCCCAGCCCTGACGGCAGTGACCCACCTTTACCTATTTTACCACTTTCATCGTCTTCATCATCACTGCACTGGTCAATGCTGGGGGAGTGGCGTAGCCTCTGGAGTTGTGCTGAGGTGCGGCGAAGAGCGCCTCCCATGAAGCCAGTGGGGGAAGGGGCTGCGTTGAGTAGGCGGTTGAAGAGAGCCATGTTGGGGTGACGACTCCCTGATTCCTCCAGGTTCTCGGCAATGTCCTCCATAGGCTGGAAGTGCATCTCCTCTTTCGGAATCCTGTTAAGACATGTCAAGGTTATTTATAAGTTATACCATACTTGATGCGTTTGGACATTTTACACATTCTCAGCCTCGATTACTTCACACTACTTCTTGAATTAAGGCTGAATACTTTCACTTTCATCTCCTAAATTTTCCCACGCAGCGGGGGGATTCAAACTGAAAGTATCACAGTCACAAGTTGAGCAAACGTAGGCCAAGAATGACAAGGTAAAACCCAGAGACTCACGCCATGTCAAAAGTGGACCCCTGAAAGGAGGGTTTGCGCAGGACAAAGAGAGTGGCGGCGGTGTAGGGGGGTCTGGGGTTGGAGTCGTTCCAGTAACGATCTCTCTCCATCATCGGCAGATCGCCATACATCTCGTCCACCGCCATCATGGACACCTGCAGAGCAAAATGCAGACAGACACACACAGATAAAGTGAAGAGCATGATAAGACAAATCCCATTACAGTTATATTGAACTTACATAAAGACATGATGGTAAAGCTAAAAAGGGAAACCATGGTTCAGCAGTATTTTGTAGTATAATCTCAGATTTCCCATGTGGGATTGCAAAATGTCAGTTAAATTGGATATGTATTAGATACGTTTTTCCAGCATCGCAGTCAAACAAAGACATTGAGAGGGTATATAACACAATGCTTTAAGGGGAACTACACCAATTTTCAAAACGCATACATGTTATTCCTATGGTCTTAGACAGTCCAAAAATATTAATTAACATGAGTAGCTATATGTATGTAGAGTATCTGGGAACATTTTCTGTTTCACAACTGACAACACTACAATACAATAAAGCTCATCAGTCAGTCTCCCATTCACTGTCTATGAAGCAGCTTCAGACTTTATACTTGATAACATCACAAATTTGAGACTTACTCCTCTGGTTTCTGGCTTTGAGAAAGAGGAGCTCGTGTTCACTAATACTTTCCTAGGCTATAGAAATAACATATTGCAATTTTTAATTCAGCCGGTATTCAAACAACAAACCTGGAAATTTCGATCTATCAGCCAGTTGGTCTCAAAGTCATCATCATCTTCTCCAAAAGGGTTGATCAGCTGCTCTGCAACCTTCAGAACATAAAAGAAAATGTAAGACTTTAACTACGTGAATCATTGATTTTTTATTTTTATTTTTTTTTTTTTGTATTGTGCGCAGGTATCAAAACATGATATGTGGCCCTCTCTCTGACCTTGAGCCACCCGGCGTAAAAGAAGAACTGCAGCAGGGTGAAGATGGGCACGTAAAGGTCGAGGTCATGACCCGGATAGCCTTGACTGGGGTCCAGAAACTGGCGACCAATCAGACACACCAGGAAAAAGCTGTACACTGCCAAAGTCACCACCTGTGGGAAAGATGGAGGTAATTGGTTGCATGACACAATTTTTCATTCATAATCTTATTTGTCTATTCCACAAAGTGGACAAAATTGATGCATGATTTATGATATGTAACTCTGTAGTTTAGCTCAGTGGATTTTAAGTAAAAGACCGTTATTTTATGGAGGTGCATTTCTGTATCTATCTTATAACAGTCAAAGTTTTTTTATTTTTATATATTTACTTGTCGTTACATCCTGACAGTAGTGCATGAGGCGAATGATCATGTTCCTCTGTCCTCCCATGCTCCTAATGGATATTTGATATGAAGATTTCACTGTGCCTGAACCAAAACAACCAATCAGAGCAGAGGAGTCTCTGCAGCAGCTGTCAATCACTGCTCGCGAAACTAGCAAACTCCGAACGGTCAATGGCTCAAATGTTTCAGAAACATATTATTAGTGTAAAATTAGAACGTTTTTGATGCAGCTGCCATGTTGAAAACCATGCACCACCCACAGGCCAGAGCAAACTCTCATTTTACAGCTAAACAGCACAATACAAGATGAAAACATTTTAAGTGAGATGTAGGCATTACAGTAACAGAATATTAGTTCATATTTGATCAGCTCTGCCTAGTTTGACTTTGACTGGCCCACTGTCAAATCGTCAAGTCCATGATAGCTCTTTCACAGACATTTTGAGCCCTTTATGAACACTTTCTGTACGTCTACATTTCTGCGGATTTTGCCTGAGGGAATTACCCACAATACACAGCGTTGTGACATTAAACACAGGGTTACCACAGTTACCAGGGGAAGCCCAGAGGCATAAAAAAAAAAAAAAAACAACTCAAAACATGACAAACAAGGAGGACGGCATGTGGATGTTCAGCCAGGCATATTTAAATTTACACAGAAACAACAGCATTGATTTAAGATGGTACATAAAAACAAATGAAATCAGAGTCTAATGTTAGTATAAGATTATATTACATACTTGGTTTATTCATCAACCATTTCTTTTAATTTTGCTTAATGAAGTTTGACAAAAACCCAGCAAAAGTGATTATTTGACAGTTACCTCTAGCCTCATAAGGCAAGAGCCTGTAAGACGTTTAAATAGGCAGTAAAAAAGCGTAAAATAAAAACCCACAATGGGTGGCGTCAAGGTAACATGATATGTCGTCATGAAGCCCTTGGAGCCTCACACTCAAACATTTACCAGGTGACGTCAGTTAAGTCCCTGAGGGCTCAAGGCTTGAGGCCTCAGGGGGACATTGGGATTGGACCATGATTTTTTCTGTCTCATGCACTACCGTCAGGATAAAATGAAAATTTTTATCATAGTTGCTGAAAGTTACCGACTGCAGCTTTAAAGTCAACTTTCCACAGTAGTGCTCAAACAATAAAACCTGTCTCACTCCAAACACAGGTGCGACTAATAACCATAATAAAAACTGGATTTCATTCAGGTGTGTCAGTGTCAGGGCCTGGGTGTTGCTCAAGCTTGCTCTTTACAGGGACAATTAAATTAAATAGTTGTTAATGTCATTAGTTACACCTGAGCTTATCCTGCTAAGACGAGTCAAATGCCTGCTGTGAAAAGTATCTGTAAGTGTGAAAGTCAGCTTAATACAGTTGATCTGTTAGACAAGAGTACTGGGGGACGACTGAAGTTGACAGATTTATACCAGGGAGACAGATATAGCCTGTTTTGTTCTTATAGACAATATGAGTTGTTTGGGCACTAATGATTTAAAAAAGTGATTTGTTAATAAAGGTCAAACTACAAGACAATGTAGATGAAAACTTGTCCATTTCAGTAAGACGTGTTTGTTGATGTGAGAAATGGTGGAGCCCATGGAAGTTCATTTATCGGTGCATAATAGGTTAATATTTTACAGTATATTGTAATTTTAGTCATATATTGTTTTTCTTGAAAATTTTATAATATGTCTGAGGAAAATGTTGATATTCTCAACAACCTCATCTTTCTCCTCTCTCATTATGTCTTTGCATTTCCTTCATTATATTACCTCTTTGCTAGCTTGCTAAATTCTCTGCCTCTGTGGCTTCTTCAACATTTTACAGCTAAACAGTAACTACAAGATGTTTCTGAAAACATTTGAGGAGAGAAATAATCATTACAGTGACAGAATATTGATTCATCTTTGATCGGCGCTGCCAGCACATACCTGAGTGTAGACCAGGGGAACGCTGATCATGTCGTAGTGAAACAGCATGCTGCACTTCCCTCTGAACTCATTCAGCTCCTGTTCACACACAAACACAGAGACTCGCTGAGGTCAGCATTTATCCAAACTGTAGTCCGTCATCGTCAGTGGGCCTATGTATTGGTGTGTGTGTGTGTGTGTGTGTGTGTGTGTGTGTGTGTGTGTGCGTATAATGCTGCACCTCCAGCAGTAGTTTGAGTGTGTGATCATCTTTGATCCTGCCCTCACAGCGGGCCACAGCCGCCAGGTTGGTGAACCAAACGCAGGGGATCCAGTATTTGTTATAAGGAGAGTGGAGGCCCTCGAACTTCTTTCGTTCCTCTCTTGACATGAATCCTGTACAAACAGCAGACAAAAGCGTCACACACCTCAGGTTCATTTATTAAATTATTAAATTTGGCTCACAGATGGGGAGGAATAGGGATCAGTATTCTGGATGAGTTAGCCTGTGGTTGGTTGCCTGAACTTTAGTATATTTAGTATTTCTATAGTAATTTAAAGGAGCTCTATGTAAGAATCATAAATTGCTTGTTAACAGTGACACCAACCGTCAGCATCCTGTTGCTCGCTCTACATAGACCTGAGCCAACATCGGTCAAAATAGTGAGGCGACACACATAAGACATGATGACAGGCATCATGTTGATTAACGTTAGCAACATGCTAAAATCACCATTATCACTCTATATTTCACATGCTTGGCTGTAATGTTAACTTATTCGTCCAATAGGAATTTTACCAGCTCAGGGTCTGTTTTGATACCCAAAACCAAACAAATATCCCTCTCTGAATCAAAGGCCCGGCCGTTTTGTTATCCTAGTTTTCCTCCAACGTTGGTCACATTTCTGTTTTGCAAGACGGGCTTCACTAGATCTAGTTGTGGTGGGTGCTGAGCGTTTGTTGGCGTTAACTTTTTACATTTCTAACCACACATTAGGTATGGTTGCACGCCATTAGCCTTGTAGCGGAACTGAAGAAAAGAGTGCTCCTGTTAGCATCACCCGGCGTTCCCTTAACAAAAAGCCAATGGGACTTTTTCCATTGGCATTTGGATTATTGCAGAAAATAAGGTCTGTGACAAACTCGCTGGATCAGCAACTCTAAATCTGAGGCCATGGTTCTCAGCAGGAAACCTGTGGATTTCCTTCTCTGGGTAGGGAATGAGTCTATACTTCAAGTGAAGGACTTCAAGTATCTCGGGGTTTTGTTCACGAGTGAGGGGATAATGGAACGTGAGATTAGCTGGAGAATCGGAGCAGCGGGGCCAGTATTGCGTTTGCTTTACCGCACTGTCGTGACAAAAAGAGAGCTGAGTTGGAAGGCAAAGCTCTGGATCTACCGGTCAGTCTTCGCTCCTACTCTCACCTTTGGTCATGAGGGCTTGATGATGAGTGAGTGAGTGACGAACACATTTATGTCTACGCTGTAGAAGAAAACATTAAATTCTCTTCAGCTTGTGTTTACCACAGACCTTATTTCAGGGATCTAACTAAAAGCACATAAAAAAAAAACCCATTGACTTCCAGATGACGTGACGGGAAGTGCTAAAATGCTAACTCATTTCTGGGTTTTCCTGTAGCGTTCTATAAAGGCACTTGCGAGCATGCTTGATGGCCCACATTGTTCAGATTAAAAGCAGTCTACAGGCTGATATAAGAAGCCCAGAAAATCATGTAAGGTCTCATTTTTTAGGTTAGATTACAACCTGTTCACACATTGACAATAAAAAAACAATTACAAAATGATTATACGTGTAAAAACTTACATACAGTCCCTTTAATGTGTCAAGAAATGATGCTATAGCTCAGTTAGAAAAACTATTAAAACATACTATTACTGCTGACAACTCTGAAAGTCAGACTTTGTCGCCACCAGAAGTTGCAACACAGTTCATTTAGGAAACAGAGAGAGCACTGCTACATCACCATCTCTGGATCTTGTAACTGACGTACGATTTATTTATTTGTCTTTTTTTATCACCAGTGAATTTCAAGATGTGCCTGTCCTTGTGATTTCTCCTGCTCACTGGTGTAGATAACGTACAGGAGAGGAAACAACACACACTGATGATGTGAGTATGTGACTGATCACATCACTCCATCTACAGCACTTCCTGTCACTTTGTGAGTACAGAGTGAGAAAACCTTATCCGACTCAGTGCAAATAATAACTGCTGAGAGAGAGGCGTGCTGACGAAAACAGTGGGTGCCTTGTGTATTTGCATGGAGTGTGTGTTGCATTGTTTATTTTGAGTTTTACTCATTTAACTGACTTCGTTGGATAATTATACATAATTATATAAGATCTAGGGCTGTCAAAGTCAACGCCATAACGCATAAATTTGAATTAACACCACTAATTTCTTTAACGCATAAACGTAAGTTGTGATTTTTAGGTTGTATCTGGCTCAATTTTAAAGCCAGGGTGAAGATACTGGCATCATATGAAACCAGAGAACCACTTCATACTAGCTCCTCACAAAGCAGTTTAAATCACACTCCAAACTTGTGCTAAATTTTGGTGAGATAAAACCGTCATGCCCATTTTCAAAGGGGTCCCTTGACCTCTGACCCCAAGATATGTGAATGTAAATGGGTTCTCTGGGTACTCACGAGTCTCCCCTTTACAGACATGCCCACTTTATGATAATCACATGCAGTTTAGGGCAAGTCATAGTCAAGTCAGCACACTGGCACACTGACAGCTGTTGTTGCCTGTTGGGCTGCAGTTTTCCATGTTATGATTTGAGCTTTTTTTTTTTTTATGTTAAATGCAGAACCTGTGAGGGTTTCTGGACAATATTTGTCATTGTTTTGTGTTGTTAATTGACTTACAATAATAAATATATACATATATTTACATAAAGAAGACTATTTGCCCACTCCCATGTTGATATGAGCATTAAATAAGATAAAAACTGTATTACTCACAGTTTACTATGGACAATCATGCGATTAATCGCGATTAAATATTTTAAACGTTTGACAGCCCTGATACGATCATATCTAACTCACTGCACATTCAGTGGGTGTTGTTGGCCACCCTGTCCTTATAGCTACTCACCAGCCTCCACCACGTGGTCCACAGTGGGGAAACGCTTGAACACAGCCGTGCTGACAGAGCGGAGGATGAGCAGGGCCGACAGACTGGCGTAACGCATCATGGTTCGTCTCAGCAGGCGGCCCCGCTCGTCGCTCCCCTGGAGGCCCCCCGACAGGACGCACATGAGCTTGTCAGGGAGCGGGATGCAGGTGTACTGGCTCCACCACCGGTTCACCACCAGGGTCACATAGAAACCTGCAGGCGGCAGCGGAGATGAGACACAGGTGGTTAGATGATCCTCTGGGTTCCCTGGTGGCCTCAGGGGCTCCAAGTAAAAACTTAAAAAATAGCAAAATAGAACAGTGACATGTTTAACTGTCTTGAACACTAATTGTGCAAATCACAGGCCCTCAAATACTAATCCTTATGGTTAAACTGGTTTATATGGGTCTATAGATCTAACAGGGTGGAAAATTTAGTGATCCACATTTATCCAGCTAACCTTCTACACATAAACTGAACATTTATAACCACATCAAATATGTTTTCAATTTTGTATTGGACCAACTTTCTTCATAATTAAGCCAAACATGATGAAACTTTAAGAGTGTGACAAACATGATAAAAATCATGAAACATGGAGGGAAAACAGACATGAGTGAGACTTTATGCCCAATCAACTATACTCCTCTACAAAAAGAAAAAAGTCGCTTCCTGAAAATGGTCAAAAAGGCAAGAAACTACTATTAATAACTAATTACTAACTAAATGACCCCAGAATGTAAATTCTGAAAATGTTAAAGTAAATAACAAATTTTAATAATTATACAGCTTATAGTTCTTGTAGAAGTTGATTTCAATAAAACTAAACTCAGTAAAGTTTTAAAAAAGTGTTTTTAATGTGCATAATGTTTATTATTCTTTGATGGAGGCCATGTCTTATAAATATCTCACACATTTTAAAGAAAATATGAGGAAGTAATTCATGAGAACAGAGCTGATCATTTCTGCTATGGATCCCTACTAATAAATAAGAGAGCAAGTCACGTTAAATAATCCTGACTCATCATATACTGTATATGTCAGCTATAGTAAGTATTTTAGCTGATTTACATTCATGAAGGACAAAAGAATGAAACATATCAGATGAATAAACAGAAAAATGCACTGTAAGAATGGCAAAGTACTATGTCTTTTGAGAGATCCTTGCTAAAATCCTATATCCACAATTACACTGTTTGCTCCTCTGTTATCAAAAAGTGGACAAAAACATCATCAGTGCTTACCCAGTACAAAGGACATGGGGATGAGACTGGCGTAGTGGTTGCAATAAATTGCCAGCTTCTCAAAATACCTCTTCTGATCATCATACAGGAAAAATCTGAAAGAATAACAGCGATACGCAGTGGGCTGTAAACCAAAGCACAACTGAATGTGTTTCCTAAAGCTGCCCTTACCTGTAAGTGATGCTGATGGCGGTATACATGGCAAAGAAAGCCAGGAACTCTTTATATAACACCTTATAGATGCTGCCTTTCCAGGCCAAAAGCAGCTTGGAGAAGCCACAGAAACGGGCGTTTGCGACTCTGGCTGTGTAGGTGACAGTCATTGGTGACAGCCAGAATATGTAGGGCCTCAATAAAAAGAGCTGTATGAGACAAATAAGCACCTCTGTGATTACATCTGCTGTATCATGTAACAAGTTTCATGTAGGTCAGAGGCCATGAACAGATATAATTGAAACAACTCATTCATTTCATTCAAGCACATCCCCATCTCTTTCACTGAGTGATACTTAAAAAACAGACTGTTGAGTTATTTCTAAAGTATTTTTGACTTAAAAGAATATCTCCTTACCTTTTGCAGTGGTTTTCTTGATGAGTGTGCCAATTGCTCAGCGCATCTCTGTGCGTAATTGGCACCACTGGAGAAGTGAATTCACATTTGCACTTAACACTATAGTCTTCTTCTGCGCTGTGGAGGTTTTTTTTTTCTTTCTTTCAAAGAGCTCATAACCCTGATATCCCCTGGCGTCAGCTCGGTTAACTCGAGGCTCGGTCGGCTGCATGGCAGTAATCCTCGGAGCCTCCTCCTCGGTGCGTCCAGTGGTCAGTGCGCCCCGGGGTAAATCCCCAAAACGAGGAGGAGGAGCTCGTTAGCGCGGCCCCCGACCGGGAAAGCGCGGCTCGGTGATGGACCGCAAGCGACAGGCCGCAGCGCCGGGGCACAAGGAGCGCACAGGACCGTACAGTACAGCAGGGACTTATGAAACACAACCGAGTGGACCACGGCAAAAGGTCATATTAAGTGATATGAAAACAACCACCAGTTTTAACGTTTACAGGTTTATAATCCTGCTTGTTGAATAACAAAAATACATATAAAATTTCCTGTAATATACCAATGATTTAAAAAAAAAAAAAAAGCATCCTCCTGCGTCCAACATTTTTATTTTTTTTCTCAGGAAGAAAATCCCAGTGGGGTGTAATTATCCCACTTACCAATGCAACTTCCCACCAGGACATATTTTTCAAAAGGAAATCGTTTATTAGGCTACACTCAGCAACAGATGACTTTTAATGACTTTGGCTATGTCAAGCTGAGACACAAGCTGTGCCTGTGATGCCCATGAGTCCTACAATATTCTTTATAATGGATCATTTTTGAGTTGAGCTTAGCTGAAACACATCATCTTCTCCATATTTTTCATTTCATTCAAGTCAAACCCTCCTGAAGGGGGCTTATTATTCTTTTGTGTTATTTTTCAGGCTGTCAGTCAATTGAAACATTCATTTGAGATTAATCGCATAGTTTATCTTTTCAAAATGTATCTTAAAGGGAGATTTGTCAAGTATTTGATACTCTTTATCAACATTGGAGTGAGCAAATATGCTGCTTTATGCAAATATGTGTATATATTTATTATTGGAAATCAATTAACAACACAAAACAATGACAGTCCAGAAACCCTCACAGGTACTGCATTTAGTATAAAAATATGCTCAAATCATAACATGGTAAACTGCAGCCCAACAGACAACAACAGCTGTCAGTGTGTCAGTGTGCTGACTTGACTATGACTTGATCCAGACTGCACTGTGATTATCATAAATTGGGCATGTCTGTAAAGGAGAGACGCGTAGGTACCCAGAGAACCCATTTACATTCACATATCTTGAGGTCAGAGGTCAAGGGACCCCTTTGAAAATGGCCATGCCAGATTTTTCTCGTCAAAAACAATTATTCGGCCTCCTTCGCGGCAGGCTGGGCTGACATGGTTGGTACCAATGATTTCCTTATATCCTATTTTCATATGATGCTAGTATCTACACGTGAGCCTACACCAACTTCAGAAAATCGACTGCGTTATTATGTTAAAGAAATTTGTGGCATTAAAACAAATTTGTGCGAATGGGTTATCATTGCGTTATCTTTGACAGCCCTATTGTTTTTCCTTTCCTTTAGTGTGTTATATAGTTTTTTATATTTAAAAGGTTTGCAAAGTTACAAAGCCTAAAGCCCAGGGAGTTACTCTCCCCCACAGAAATACTGCTCCTGAACTGCCTGAAACGTCTTGCTGGAAGTCCCGCCTTTTCTTCTGTCATGTAGTGATGTCACCAAGTAATACGCCTGCATTAAAGGCTTGTTTGGCATGCCCTCAAATACAGCTAGTAAGAGCGGAGCTGGAACGGAGTCCAAAGAGCTTGGTTCAGTTGACCAGTCATAACAGTGGGCTAGCTGACCAATCAGAGCAGACTGGGCTTTGTGCTGTCAAAGAAAATCTGCAGGCTGATTGGTTTATGTTCGTGCACTCTTATGACAATTTGCTTCCATCTGCGTCAAACAAGTAAAAAAATAAGCAGCTTGAAGCTTAAAAAAATGACAAAAGGCTGTTGTCGGAGGCAAGTTTGTTTTTATTAACACTCGCAACATAATTTAAAGAAAGTCTATAGAAAACAGATTATTGACTCAAAAGCATTCAATGACAGAAAGGGGGTAATTATTATCAACCTGTTGGAAATATCAGGCGAGCCAATCAGAGGCCAGTATTCAGTCTCCAGGGCAAAGATGCTTTGATTCTATTAAACAACTCGCCATTCATTTGTTCCACATTTGATCAGCAACATTCAATATACTGTATCTGTATTAAGGATGCACTAAATAAGGCTACTAATGCAATAGTATTCCCATGTAGTTCTCGGTAAACAGGGTGGACACAAAATGTTTGAGGTGTTTGATGAGGTTTATGAGCACTGTATGGGAACCAGCTTCCTGCTGCTCAAACATCGAGAGTCTCATCACACATTTACGCTTTTGAATCTCATATAACTGGTGCTGTCTCTGACTAGATACCACCTGAAGCAACCACAGTGGCCTAAAATATCTAACAGAGGCCTTTAAGACTGTTCAGTCCAAACAATGACATATGTGGATATAAAGCTCTCAACTTGACTTGATTCAAAATCTCATTGACATCAGGTTACTGCATTTACACCAGGATCACATGGTAAAGTGAGGTCTAATGGTTTGTCACATGGTAAAAGACACATTATAGACTGCTCTGGTTTGATTTATTGCAATAACAAGGATGATCTTGGCCAAGAACAAAAATGACTAAGAGCACGGGCCATATTGTTTTTGCTTTTTTTTTTGTTTAAAAAGGTACCAGTCTTTTTTCCTTGCCCTGAATCTGTATAAATTTTGATGTAAATCTGAATGAAATTTTAGTCAAAAGTCAAACTGGAGAACAAACACGGCCACCAAACCACACTGAATAAACAAAGCAGAAACATCAACCATTTGACAGCCATTTTATCCTGGAATACACAGCACCTTCTCTGGAAACATTTTGTTTTCACAACTGAGCTCGGACATTGCGCAAAATGGGGGAGGAGGGGGAAGGGGTTTTTTTGTAGAGAGAAAGTTAAATGCTTCAAGTAGGAATAGTACAACTGCCACACAGAGGATATGAAGGAAGAGTAGGTGAGCTGAGAGTAAGTCTCTCTCCAACAATAAGCAGGTTATGCATGTGTGTGTTTGTGATTTCATCAGCTCCCCTTCAACATGGGGCCGTGTCCTGCTGTAGCAGTGCTCTGCTTTGGATGACAGACTGAGGTGGACTGGATCAACTTGAGGCTGTTACTGCAGGGTTTGAGGCTGGTTGGGGGAGGTGAGTTCTGACTGTAAAGGTGTGGTCTGTAGGGGGGAGGTCCTGCAGGGAGGGACATCACTTATTTGGGGGTTTGTAGGGTTCCAGAAGTTGCTTAGAGAACGTGTTGACCTTGTCGGCACCTCGAACTTCATGGGGCAGCAGCGGTAACTTGACTATGTGGAAATCTTCATAAAGGTCCTCCATCTGTGGGGAGGAGACAGAGCATTAATGAGGACAAAGAGGCTTGGATGATACCCATATCTGAATCAATACTATCACAATACTTGGGTGCTAATTGAATATGTATTGCGATTTTTAAGTATTGCAATTAGATATGAGGATTCATTGCGATTTTGTTAACATTTTTAACACTACCTCCACCCCGACAAACTACGCAGCTATATCGTCACAACCACAAAAACCAGACAACTGTCTCGTACCTGGTCTAAATACTTGGACTGGATTTTATGGCGGGCTTCACACATTTTGCACGGCCTCTCTGATTCGGGGAAAACAAGTTGGTTGACGATGATGTTGTGTGTGTCGATGCGGCACTTGGCCAGCTCCTGGATCAGCCGCTCCGTCTCGTACAGGGAGAGGAACTCGGCAATACACACACAGATGAAGGTGGTCTGTTCCTGATGGACGGGAGGAAAGAGGAGTTACAAAACATTTACAGAACGATTTTAACATGACTAGTGGACAAGTGGTGAGTTGGTCTAAATGTTAAAATTTAGGGCTCTCAATCAATTTAAATATTTAATTGAGATTAATATTGTTCAAAATGTACCTTCAGGGCAGATTTGTCAAGTATTTGAAAGTGGGCAAATATGCTGCTTTATGGATATGTATATATTTATCATTGTAAATCAATTAACGACACAAAACAATGACAAATATTGAAACCCTCACAGGTACTGTATTTAGCATAAAAATATGCTCAAACATGGCAAACTGAAGCCCAACAGGCAACAACAGCTGTCAGTGTGTTGACTTGACTATGACTTGTCCCAAACTGCATGTGATTATCATAAAGTGGTCATGTCTGTAAAGGGGAGACTCGTGGGTGAGGTCAAGGGACCCGTTTGAATATGGCCATGCCAGTTTTTTCCTGACCAACATTTAGCATAAATTTAGAGCGTTATTTAGCCTCCTTCTCAATAGATAGTACGACATGGTTGGTACTACTGGATTCCTTAGTTTCTAGTTTCACATGATGCCAGTATCTTCACTCTAGCTTTAAAAAGAGCCCACTAGAACTTAAAAATCGCAAGTTGCGTTAATGTGTTACAGACACGAGTGGTGTTAAAATGAATTTATAACTGCAACCGGAGCGACTTACAGGATCTTTGAACTGCTCACTGACTGAGCGGATGACCGGCAGCGTCTCCTCCAGCTTAGAGGCCAGCTGGTCTGCGTTCATGTCACCCAGACCGAGCATATTACACATCTACAAACAGTGACAGAGAAACAGAAGACATATAGTATAACCTTTATTTGCCTGTTGTTGTTTTTTTTACCCTTCCACTTCGCATCATATTTACTTCAAGTTCAACAGCAGCTTTATGGAGCTTTTACAGACTGCTAAACTCATAAAGAAAAACAGGAAATTGACTAAAATCAGTGAGTGAGTGGATGTGATCGTCCCTCCTCACCTGCGAGATGAAAGGGCTGATCTGGTTCTTTATCTGCATGAGGCGGCCCAGACCACGCTCCACAATAGTGGGAAAGTTGAGCAGCCTCAGCGTGTGACCGGTGGGGGCAGTGTCAAAGACCACCACTGAGAAGTTCATTCCTTTCACTAACCTGGTGGACAGGTAGGCAGTAATGGTGAGTCAGTATCACACTGGCTACCATTTCTTTATTAGTAGAGATGTTCCAATACCATTTTTTTCCTGCCCAATACCGATTCCAATACCTGAATTTGCAGTATCGTCCGATACGGAGTACTGATCTGATACCCGCGTGCTAAATATTACATCTTCATCACTTTTGGGCTATCTTTGTGGAATTTCCTTCATCATAGGAATACGGTTTCCAATGTTTGCTGCTGCAGTTTGTACTTTTTTGTCCCCTTTGCCTTGGTGAAGTTGTCGTGTTATTTTAAATGATGTGTCTTCAAATGTTTTATAAGATTGCAGGTGTTGACATTGGCAACACTAGTGTCACTCCTCGAAATAGAAGACTTACATACTTTTCACTGAGATATATTGATAAATGGCTGACATTTCCCTCTCTCCAACTACCGTTAACCTCTCCACTAGCACCGCACTGTCATTTGCTATCGTCACATGACAGACTACCTGCAATCAGTTCTTCTTCCCTGCTCTAAAACAGTAGTTGCCAGTGGCAGCCATGACACATCCAGGGGGACAGCACAGTGAAAGCTACTGTTTCAGAACAGTGTACAAGAATTGATTTCTGGTTAAACAAGCTGATTTTTTTCTGGGTTAATAAATTATGGTATCGGATCAGTGCATAAATAGGCGTACTCGCTGATACCCGATACCGAGTATAGGGTAGTATCAGACGCGTTTCCGATACTGGTATCATCACAACTCTATTTATTAGCTCAGTCACATTACTGCGAAAAGTAAATGCAACTCTTGGTCAGCAATACTAGTAAAAAAGTATGACGTGGCTTTCTGGTGACAGTGCTGTCTTACCTCATGACCTCAGCGTAGCTCATAGCCTCGTCGATGCCAGGGAAGGCGCTCATGGCCTCCTGCATCATCTTCTTACCCATGCTGAGCATGTTGTCCTCCTCAAAGAACTCATCAGGCAGCTCTGCCACACCCAGGCTCGGGTCAATCTCCTGCGCTCACACAGACACAAATAATGAGCAGGACATTACAAATGGAGAGCCTGCAGCAGCAATTCAGTTTGTTATTATACAATGATGGTTTGCGCTTGAGACCCAGATGTCGAACGGACTATCCTCATAACACTAAAGAGATTGTTACTGCATGCACTAAATTTAATTTTCCATAAACAGCATAAATAAACCTTTTTGTTAACAACTGTGCCCATGTTTCTATCCACTTGTCAAACTATTTTTAGGAAACTTCTGAAATGCTGCATATAGGATCTGAAAATAGCACTCGTCAAATGCAGGTAAATTGTTGGCAGTGGCGGGTAAAATCGTCAGGCGATCCGACACTTTGGCAGACAGGGAAAATGCTAGAGATGGGCATAGAGAACCGGTCCCCGTTAAGAACAGGTTCTTAGTTGTCTGATTCTTTGGCATCTCATGCCTCTGTGACCATCAGTTCAACTGTGTTGATGCTTTCCTACAGTTCCACATGCACAATGATGCATGCACACGCTGTATCACAGAAGAGCTCGGCACTACTAAACCTGAGGGGCACAAACTATTATTTATCTGATAATTCTACACTGTGAAAAACAAACCTGTGCTGAAATCAGCAGGAAGGGAGTTACTAACGTTAGCTGTTAGCAGCTGGTGGGCAGCACAGTCCTGCTTGGTTAAATAACGGAGCTACTAACATCAACAGAGATGCCGCTGAGTTATTATTATCAGGTGTTCAAACACTGCTCAGGAAATATTACTATTGGACGAAGGTAAATTACAATGTTATGTTGTGTTCAAATGTAGTCTCGTAAAATTCTTTTTTTTTTTTTGCAAGAAACTTGAATCAATTGATGTTTTCACATCAATATAAAATAGATAATAGAGAGAGAATCATGACCTGTTTAACTTACTAACACTAGCTCTAAGCAGCGTGCCAAGATTTTTTTAATCAAAGCAAATATTTAAATAATCATAAACGATTGAATTGTGTGTTTTTATGCAAACAACCACTGTACTGTAGATAACAACAACAAAGTACAGTACTGTGTACAGTACCCCATCTGCCCTTAAAAATAAGGCTCCCTGGAAGCTATGGTGTCATTCGAACACTGGAATTTACAATGCATATAACTTTTTTGTGTAAAATATATTGAACATTGAATTACATGAGATCTAAAATGTTATTCCTTCATTTAGCACCTTCATTTTGAGTGGCAGACAAAAAATAAAAATACTTGCCTGCTACAGATGCAGTCGAAAAACTCAATTTCTGACCTTGGCTGCATGCTAATATTCCATTATTATTCCAAATATGACAGTAATCTGAATTTGATATGGCTCATGTAGCGTATTCAATTTGGATATTCTGAATTAGGCCTCATTCCTTATGGAGCATTTTCAGATTAAGACATGTGGGCTCTGCAAATATTATTCTGGTTGTAGAAGCATTCTTTGACATATAAACAGCAACATTCACAATATGCATCCCAATTGGGGTTTTTAGTGCCGCTTGTGACACACAGCCTCTTGACTGTTTACAGCCAGCTCCGTGCGTCATACACAAATCAATTATCCATCCAACAGTCTGCAAGGCTGAGATGCATGCCCAAAAGAAAAAGCCCACATTTCTGAACAGAATGAGACACCTACACCTACTTTTAAGCATTATGAAAGATTCTGATATCAACAGGTTTTTGGATATGTGCAAATATCCCAACACTGACCTTTTCAAAAAGGTGGCTGAGGGAATGAAAGAGTGGGGCTGTGTTCACATGGCTGAACAAGTCCGCCACCAGTGGAAAATGTTGAAAAAAATTGATGGCTGCATGTAAATGGAAATATTAATTTCCATTAGCCACAAGAGCAGCTTTGTAGGAAAATTTTCTTTTTTGGAAAAAGGGTAAAAAATAAATATTTTGAGCTGTTAAAAGTAGTCAGCATCATAGCTTACTGGAACACCTGAACACAATAGAGTCCTTGTTATTAGTAACAGCTATGCCATTTTTGTAACTCCAACGTGATTCTTCATTTAATTCTGCTGTTTCCATTTTATTATCTTTACGGTTTACATTCTTGGCATCATCTCATTTACTCTCATCTGACAAGTGAATAACCATAGAGGTGCTCGTTGGCACACTGGCAGGCCTTATTGAGACAATTAAAAGGAACACACACTAATCAATGTCATTAGGTACTTACACCTGTGCCTTCTCTGCTATGGCAAGTCAAAATGTCTGCTGAAAGAAAAGCCTTTTGGATCAGGTGAAAACACTTGCCGATAAACTGTTAGTCGAGACTTAAGAATTAAGTCGAGAATTTGCTTCCATAAAAACAGGTTGTGACTTTTATACTTCAGTCTCTGCCTGTAGTGTCTGCCTGTAGTGTCTTCCTGTGTGCGGGTGCTCACCATTTTCGTAAGTTTTTCGTAATGCAGTGCGACTTACCATTGCAAAGAGGTTGTCATAGCCCTTGACCTTAGTAGGCACCTTTGAAAACTTCTGGTCAAAAGCATCCGAGATGTTATGAGCGGGATCGGTGGAGATGATGAGGACACTCTCCCTCACAGCAGCGAGCTGGACAGCCAAACTGCAGCTACAAAAACACAACAGAGGTTTGTGTGTTAACTTTTCCTGATCTTAACAGTTGTAAAAAGTAAACTGCAGCATAAGGATATATTCTCTGGACTTAAATGGCTCAAGATGCATGTAACGAATGCTTCTAACTGTGCTACCAG
This sequence comes from Pterois miles, assembly GCA_947000775.1. Classification (NCBI taxonomy): domain Eukaryota; kingdom Metazoa; phylum Chordata; class Actinopteri; order Perciformes; family Scorpaenidae; genus Pterois; species Pterois miles. Next base: position 1,002,957 of record CAMQGK010000253.1, read on the forward strand.
ATTCACGTGGCTTTGACTAACTAAACCTTTAGCTATGTTTGTATTTACATATAAATATCTGAAAGTACTCATCAACTTAAATATTGCTTATTTCTATATATATTGTTCTTAGTATTGTAAGCATTACTCAGTAGCTTCAGCGACACCGTTACGTGTCAGCTGCTGTATTATGCAAACCTGTCAGCTAATGCTAGCTCGCTGGCATATTCATTACCCCAGACAGCTTAGCTGTTGATTAGCTCAGCAACAAAAAACACAAAGTTACCCGTTGAAGAAGCACAAGGCAGACGAGCTGTCATTGTCAAACCACTTGAGAAAGTCATGAATACATGTTGTCAGCTGGCTAACGTTAGCTAGTGACAGTGCTCGACAGCATTCAACTACCCGGCAAACTGACAACTAGCTTAGCCTTATTGCCGTAACATGTAAAGTTAATGGGAATTACATTTTAATGCTAGCGCGTTTCAAGCTAGTAAGCTTTCGCTCATAAGCATCGTCTTATGTACAAAATCGTATTAGTTATCCGAGTGATCCACGTCAAGTTATGTTGGCAGCTAAGCTAAGCTAACGTTAGCTGTGTTAGCTTGCGACGTAGCGTGAGGCTAATGAGCATTTCCCTTCAACTTACCTACATGTCGTTTTACCAACACCACCCTTTCCACCAACAAATATCCACTTCAAAGACTTCTGCTCGATGATATTCTTCAGTGTTGGTTCTAATGGCTCCACATCAGGCGCATCTTCAAATTCGTCTTCCAATGAAGCTGCCATCTTGTCTGTGTACACTGTAACGTACAGCGCAGACGGGGATGGACCGACAGTGCTGCCTTCGTGGCCCCTCGGAAAAAAGATCAACTATATTCTGGTGCAAATGGTGGCAAAGAAGAAAGGAAAAATGCAATTTTATGGCAGGTGTGGGAGGATATCAAAGTGTTGTCAGACTACTCCCATACAGATACTCAGACATTACCAAGAGGAGTGAGGCCGAGAAAGAGCTCATTCTTGAAGTGATCTTTTCATTTATAACAAATGCAACTCCAAAATGAAATGTAAACACAAGAAACTTGTTTTAATCGGTTTTAATAGGATATCAATGGTGCAATTGAAAAATTATTAAAGGGGACATTTGCATTTGTGCTTTTTTCCTCTGCCAGCATGAGAAAAGTAAAGTGTGTTTTCAACATTAAATCATGTAAACATGTTGTAGTAGAAACTGCAAAACACAAGTACACACCTGAAAATACGCATAATAGGTTCCCTTTAAATGTACATCAACTTCAACCTGTGGCTTTATTCATGTCATATGAGAGGCAGACTTTGGTCAATCACAGGTCATTTCGGAAAGAGTGTTTCTACTGTGCTCCAGCTGGTGGGCAGTGCTTGCTTGGTATTTCTTCAACTGATCTCAACATGGCTGCCACATCACAGACTTTCTCATTTTACAGCTTAACAGTACACTACAAGATGAGAAAACTGACAGATAAATAATGCAATAATTTATCAGGAGAAAATATTTTTATTAACTTCTGCTTAAAGACAGTTAGGTACAGGCAGTGTCATATTGAGTGGTTAAAAGAAGCTATGATTAGGTATGGAAAATCAGTTCACACAATGTAGATTTCATCAGTAACGACTCAATGACAGTATAACATCCATATGCATATAAAAACCAAGCTGAAGAAGAGGATATGCGTATCAAAAATCTTATGTCATTGTTAGAAAAACATTCATTTACATGAACATGCACATGCTGTGACCACAGGATAAGGCACTTGCCTCCACATACACCTTTTCATGACTTCACCTGTCCCCACCTCACCAACGGACCTGTCGGGTTTAACCCCTCTAGACCTGTCGCCTTCCTCTCCGATATCCAAGCAGTGCCAAGCCAGAATCTTTATGAGTGCCGTCTGAGCTCGCACACACTCCATCCCACCAGGAAAGGAGCAACTTCCCACGCCATCTGACCTTTCGCAATCAGTCTGCCGCAGCCAGCGTGGCCAGAAAGCCGGACCCAGATCCACCCATCGGTAGCTTAGTCCGCAAGTGGCAGAGCGCACTAACCAGTCTCTGACTGAACCGGCGACGTGTGAGGGCAGAGAACTGAGGTCCAGATCTGCAGCTTCCTTTACCAGCTTCTGGCGGTAGTTCAACGCAGCGTCTCTCAGCTCCGGAGAGGCACTCCGGTTAAACTTCTTCCACGGTGCAGGCAGTGACAGATTACTCAAAGGTTGACCATCAGCATGATCCCCGGAGGCTTCAGACGGCTGCTCTATGGACATCCAAAACAGGTCAAACGAGGATCCCAGAAGACGCAGGAGGCGAGAAGGGCGGCGATGTCTGGGTTTGGGCATGTAGTGGTAGTCTTCGGCATTTGTCAACAGGGTGTAGGGGCGGACCGGCTGGGAGTAGGATGGTAGACTGGCTCTCAGCTGGAGAAACGGTGAATCCCAGCCCATGTCCTCCTCGTCTTGAACAGCATTTGGAAGATGGATCTGGGATGAAAAGTTTGAAGTAAACGATGCAGATCCACGTAGAAGGACAGAAATCCAGCAGAGACAGACACCACAGCTGAACGGTCTTGGCATGGTGTGGACAGTAGGCTACAGTAGGATGACAAACTGCTCCTCGTTTTCTTTTTCACCCGTCCAGTTATGGGTTCTCCTCTTGGTGCTTCAGGGACTCCATGTACCCTCGACCAGACATCCTTGAGCTCTTGAACAATAACATACTGAAATCAGTGTCACAAACAGCAGACTTATTATTGAGTAAGACCAGAGCATGTCTAAGCTCCCACTTCTTATTCAAGGCTCTGATGTTTTGACTAACTTCATAGTAAACAGGGAGGGAAAAACTGAGAGGCCATAGCTTGGTTCCTGCAAAATTACTACAACTTTAACAGCGTGAAACATCAAGTGAAGGCCGAAACTGAGATGTCACTAAGGTGACATTTGCACGAGACAAAAAAGCAGTTCTACATATTTCACAGCAAGCATGATACAAGAAAATAAGAAGAATCATTTGACCACGATTTGGTGTCGCTGCGACCTTGGACACAAGATCTCGAAAAAATAGCACAGCTCCCTCACACAAAGACTGCACTTAGGTCAGTTATAAAACCGGCTTCAGGGTAAATTCCCCACATGGCAGCTTTGATTAATACACATTAGACAGAGTATAAAAAAAGAGGACAGATGTTTGCAGGATAATAACCCCATTTATTCCCATCTACACAAAATCAGCTGTCTGGGTCAAAGGCACATGATAGCATAATATCAAATATATTTTCAACATTATTAATAACTGTAAACACTGTTTCTAATTTAAGTTTTTGTTTACATCAACATTATAATAATACATTTCATAAATACAGTCACAGAAAGGTGTTTATACTTACATAAAGATAATAAACAGCAGGAAATAACTTGGAATTATTGCATTAATGCAATGAGTTGATTAGGCAGCAGGTCTGTAGTGTCAGGTTTTACTGTGTGTGTTTGTGTGCTTTCAGAGAAAACCTGACTTAATAACACAGCATGTGTGTGATTATAGGCGTATTTTAATACGATGGTGTGTGTGTGTGTGTGTGTGTGTTGACCTTTACGTCTACTCGTTTCTCTTGTTTGTCCCTCAAACTCAAAGTGAAAAAAGCTGATCTGATCTGTCCTGTTGCCGGCTGGACTGTGGCGGCGGTCTGGATGCGGAGGGCGGTGCGCTGCGAGTAGCCTGGCCGCTGCGGTCTGATGCCTTCGCCCGATCTTCCAGAAACTGATCAAACTCTGAAAGGGACACTTGGAGTTAGAGGTAAGTGTGAGCGCATGAACACACAGGAAGTAAGCTAGAAAATATTATTATTATTATTATGAAACATCATATTTGGTGGGCTGCATGGTGGTGTAGTGGTTAGCACTGTCGCCTCACAGCAAGAGGGTTGCCGGTCTGAATCTGGCTTGTGTGGAGTGTGGATGTTCTCCCTGTGTTACTGTGGGCTTTCTCCGGGTTCTCCGGGTTCCTCCCACAGTCCAAAGCCATGCAGGTTAACTGATGACTCTAAATTGCCCATAGGTGTGAATGAGAACATGAATGGAATGACTGTTTGGTGACCCACCCAGGGTGTACCCCACCTTCACCCAATTGGAGTTTTCTCATTCAAAAGGCACTTTAGTAATGGCTAGAAGGGAGCCTGCAAACTGTGGAAACTCTACTTCTAAGATAGAAGTAGATTTTGGTGGATTGTTTAGATAGAATAACAGAAAGTTTACAAGCAGGCCGCCATGTTGTTTCCTGTTTGAAACGGTGAGCAGAAAACCAATCAGGTGCATTTAACAATTAGATACGTCACCACCTGAACAGCCAGCTAAGTGGAGCAGCGTGTCCCCTAGTGTCCTCGCCAGACCAGGTGGACATGCACCGCTGGATTTTACATTATAGATATGACCACTGACTATTTGCGTAACATTTTAGACACAAATTCACAGACTGACTGTACACGGTCCAGAAATATACTTGGTTTTTACAGAGTCTTGTTTACACTAAAATGGCAGCGATGGATCAGTGGAGAGAAAAACATACCTTCACTGGACACTCCCCCACTAACTGAAGACTGGTCTTCCTGCATTTCCAAACATAACAAAACACAGAGTAAAGATCATATCGTCCAAAATCAGCGAACAGCATTTAGAGAGAGGCATGCTTTCTCCTTACCATATCACATGATAGCCATCTGTCAACATCGTTCTGTACAGAGTTTTTCACTGGTGGCATCTAAGAGGGGGATCAGGTGACACCGTGTTTTAGTTATACAGTATCTACACAATTACCACAATACTTTGTACTTTTATTTCACAGGACAAATTTTGTTTAAATCAATTTCTGTGTGTACAGCGGTATACACACCCCTCCTGTGACCTGCAGCCTTGTATCCAGAGCTCCAGCAAGTCCCTCCACAGCTCCGGGGTCCTCATACCTGACACTGGGGATAGGATGAGATCTAATTAGGGCTGTCAAAGTTAATGAGATAATAACACATTACATATTATTTTTTGTAAAAAAGTTTCATCTACATGAAAATGTTATTGGTATAGTCTTTAATATTTATTTTCAGTCACAGTTTGCAATAATGTAAATCCAGTTACAGCTAAGGCTGCTATATCAGGTTAAAATCACCAGACGTGACGAGGCCCTTTTATCTCTCATGGTTCCCGCTGCAGGCAAATAAAAACGAGACATGCAGTAAAAAAACGAGTATGATGTGTGTCTGTTAGCAGTTTGCATCACTCACCCTTTCCTCTGTTCAGCTAGGGAGCTGCCTCTCGTCTGGGCAAACATGTCAAACTCCTCCTCATCTTCTGCAAGACCGACGATTAACACATTAACTCATAACACGACATCCTCTATCTTGGTACCTAAATTCCTGTAGTACATATTTTTAATAATTAAATCCCAAAAAGTGAATTAAAATGCTAAACTTTTCTATTTCTATACCAAATGCAAGTATTTGTAATTTATGGAAACAGCATTTTTTTGATAATTATGAATATAGCATGGCGACCTGCAAATTTCAAACACATCATATGCTCCAACAGTGCATTTCTGGGGGATTTCCTCCCTTTTCCTAAGACGTCACGTTAGCCACGGTGCTGTCATGGTGCCCGCATGATGCACAGCTACAACATCCTGTTTTCCACCAGAAATGTCTGAATGTGGTGTTACAAAGGAGTGCACATATGAAGCAGAAGTTCTGCAAAGTTTACTCACTGTGGTTGGCTGACTGCTGCTGACTAGCCCGGGTGCTGCTGACGGCTGGTTGGCTGGTTGCTGTGATGACGGCAGGTTGGCTGGTTGTTGTGGACGCAGGTTGGCTGGTTGTTGTGATGACTGCAGGTTGGCTGAGAATGGAAGGCTCGGGGCTGAGGTCGATGAGGCTCAGGCTGGTGGAAGAGCTCTGCTAGAGTGAGGACGCAGCATAGTGGACGTCACCTAGTGTGCGAGTATATTCTTAAAGCAGAAATAAGGAGGAATGATTCATCTACTTACCTGCTGAGTATTTGGAATTTGTGCCTTGTTCAGTCTGTCAAACCTAAAACACAATTACAAGGCAATGAGTATAAATTAAGTCATAAGAAAGATGCACACCACACTCTTAAAATTTAAAGAGGAACTATTATGCTTATTGTCAGATGCATAGTTGTTTTAGGTTTCTACTAGAACATGATTACATGCTTTAGTGTTCAAAACGCTTTAAAAGCCCAGTCTGCTCTCATTGGTCAGCTGGCCCACTGTTACGATTGGTCGACCAAAACAAACTCTTTGGACTCCGCTCCAGCTCCGCTCTAACTAGCTTTGTATGTGTTGTTCCTAACTAGCTGCCAGGCAAAATGTTTTACTTTGTGACATCACCAGTTAGGAAGAAAAGGGGGAGTTCAGAAGGGGTTTGGGGTTTAGGCAGAGTTTCTGTGCGGGAGACTCCCTTACTTTGCAGACCTTTTACATGTACAAAAATTATATTACAAACTAAAGGGAAGAGAAACGCACAAAAGCATAATAGGTCCCCTTTCAAACACAAAGCTAGGCTGCAGCACACCTCTCATAGCGGATGAAGGCGTTGTTGAGGTCATCGTTGACCATGAGCAGCTCTTCAATGAACCCTTCATCCACCAGCTGAGGGATGAGCTCCACCACTCGAATCTGCATGTTCTTACACACCGAGTACAGCTGCTGCTTGGACAGAGGGATGAATTCATTCTCATCACTAACGACACGGAGGAAAGGAAAACCATTAATCCAGTCCAAGAGTTCTATAATGATCAAACGTAATGTACTTCTTTTGGTGTTTACAATCCTGCTTCATCTACTTTTACACCGATCTGTGACATACTACATTCCCCAGAATTCTTTGACAACATCATGATACCTCAACTTGCATTGAGTACAGGCAGCACAGTGCAGTTGGACAGGCAGCATGAGCAAAGAGAGAAAGTGTAATAAAGTGACGTGAAACAAATTGGAAATTAGTATCTCTGCCTCTTTTATAACTTCTTTCTCCCATCGATTAACATAGACACACATGGGATGCTTTAAAATTAATCAAGAAATTATACCAATACCGAAATGTACCTGCAGGAGCTCCGTATCGTCTTGCTGATTCTGTCCAGGTGTGAGCTCATTCAGCATTTCTGACATCACAGTGAGATTTCCCTTCACCAGCGCCAGCTCACTTCGCAGCTTCTGTTCCTGGATAAGAAACATATTTTTTTGATTTTCAAAACACAAATGGGCCTCATACGAGAAGATTTTCGTATTCTCGTCTTAACTTTCTCTTACTTTCTTACCGTGGGCTCATACGCATGCAATTAGTGCAAAATTTAAGTTGTTTTACAGTTTGAGTCATATAGACTTTGTAGAATTATACAATGGCCACTTTGAATGATATCTTTAGGCTGTATGAATACATTTACAGTTATATTATAATTTGAATTGCAGAGCCAAACAGGATACTGACAATATAATTATGAAGTTTAATTTGTATGGGATTTTCAAACTCAAAATTGCTTCACAGTGATGAAATATAAAATCCATTAGTGAAAAACTTTGGTTTGGATAACCATAGACTAATTGCACAGGACTCCTATAACAGGGCTGAACCATTCGTAAACTGTGTTAATATGAGAAAATTGGTGAATGTGGCAAGTTCTCCTAAATCACTCAAATAAGACACTTATCATGCTTTTTCGTTGTTTCCCTTTCCTTTAGCGTTTTTGTGAATGCGAACGGTCTGCAAAGTTACAAAGCCCAAAGTCCAAGCCAATGGGAGTTATTCTCCCCCACAGACACACTGCTCCTGAAACACCTCGCTTAAAGTCCCGCCTTTTCATCCGTAACGCAGTGATGTCACTGAGTTACACATTTGCATAACGACTAGTTTGGCAGGCCCTCAAACAAAGTTAGTGCGAGCGGAGCTGGAGTGGAGTCCAAAGCTTTGGTTTGGTTGACCAATCACAACAGTGAGCTAGCTGACCAATCAGAGCAAACTGGACTTTTCAGGAGGGTGCGGCAGGAGTTCAAACAGAGCGTTTCAGACCGAGGGCAAAAAGAGGACCTGCAGCACAGCCGGTATGAGAAAAGTAAAATGTTTTTTGAACATTAAAGCATATAAACATGTTCTAGTAGAAACCCAAAATACAAGCATGCACCTGAAACTAAGCATAATAGGTCCTCTTTAAGATAAAATCTTTGCAAATGTTTCTTGCCCAATTACTTTAATTCTACAGTAATTTTGTTGCTAACCACTAAGATTAGAGTGAAGCATTGCTGTTATACTTTATGAGGGCAACATTGGCTATAGGTCCTGTAATATAGTTATATTTTAGTTATAGTTTGACATAAGATAAGATAAGATATTCCTTTATTAGTCCCACAGTGGGGAAATTTACATGACAAAGCTGGAAAAGCACAGGTGGGACTAATAGCATTAACAACTAGAAAAGCACTCGGAGAGCACAGACCTCCGCCAAGCACCATAGTTTCCCCCCAAATTGTAATTCACTCCAAAATAAAAATCCTACATTTTTTTAAAAAGAATTTTATATCAGTGGCAAACATAGAACATATATACAAGACACAACATAAAACTCACAATACATTATTTCTAAAACCAACATATGTACATTAACATTTTTCTACTGGATCTAGCTCTGGATAAGAAATATCAAACCGACATTCATTTTGTCTGCGTTATTAGATTCCTTGACCATGAAAACATACCCTTACCAAGTGGATTTAAGTTTATATCATTATTATTAGTTCAGAAGATATTAATGAAAATCTCTTTTTCGGTAATGGCGGTTTCTTCTGGATCTATCTCCTCAAGTATTAAAGCTAGATCAAATTTGTTGACATACTTCAGATGTGGAATTGTCTCAGCTACACGATGCCCCTGTTAGAAATCTCTACCTCTAATATTAAATGCACAGTAGGCCAAAATGTAAGAGTACCCCCATTTTTTATATAAATTGCTATAAAATCCGCCATCTGGATCAGATCTGGATCAGCCTTTGACATTTGATAGAAGTACACATTGTAAATCCCTGAGTCAAATTTCATGAGCTTTGGGCAACAATTACCAGAGACAGAAAGAAACATTTTTTTGGGTCCCATTTACCCCAATGTTAATGAAAATTTCAAAGTGATCCAGAATCCAGGATTTCTTCCGGATCACCCCCAAAATTAAATCAGTTCTTTCTTTTCACATTTTCAACACACCCTGGGAATTTCATCAAAATCCATCCATAAGTTTTTGAGTTATCTTGAACAAAGACAAACAAACAGATAAACGCCGGCAAAAACATAACCTCCTTGGCGGAGGTAATGACCTTGCTCTAACAATTACTGCAATGTAATTGAGAACTTGACAGTGTTATCAGTTACATCTGTGCTTTGTAAGTAAAATTGTCAGCTCTGACAACTCAAGTTTATTCAGGCAGTGGTACCTGTTCTGCAGAGAGGGAGGCTGGTCCCTCACTGGGCTGGACTGGAGGTGAAGTATTCTCAGTGGGAACACTGGATGGTGCTTGTGGTTGTGACTGCTGCGTGGGAGCAGCGGCTGGGGTCGTTTCAGAAGTCCCGTTTTCTGGGATACTCTGCAAGATGAAGAGAGGTAGAGTAGTGTAGAGGTAGACATCTGGAGATGCATTTGATTTGGTGTGATTGCAGACAGTCTCACCCTATTCGGAGTGTGGATGGGGGACAGAGCATCCAGATCTGTCATGGGGAACTCCAGACCACGTCTCCTCAGGTCGTCATACACGTACACCACCCCCACTAGGGAGGGAGAGCTGCGAAACGCGTCGGCCCATGACTGGGGATGGGAGGGAGACCATATGATGAAGTATAATGAGAATGACTGACTCCTAAATCAGTGTACAATAACACAGTATACTGGCCAAATGTGCAAAGAAAAATGACTGCTCATTCAGCATTTACAAGCCCGACTATTTCTAATGTTATCATTCCTGCTAGCTGTGATTACACACAACTGGCTTTGACCATGTAGCACAGGAATGTGTGAAGATATCTGAATGACGAAGAACAATAAAGGTAACACTATTGTACATGTCTGTAGCCACAATAGAGTCCAACTTGAGCAAACTTTAAAAGCGGTGGGATGTCAACACACAACTGAAATATCTCACAATACAGAACTTTGACAAAACAAAATTGAGTGCAGACTAGAGCTGAAATTATTTTCTGGCTATAGCCTACTAGTCTTCTATGATAGTAAACTGAGTACCTTTAGGTTTAGAACTGCTGGTCAGGCAATTTTAGACTCTTTAAAAGTACTAGAAAACCAAATGAATCCATTGGTCCATAAATGTTATGCTAGCTTATCTGGATGAAAATGGGTTCTATGTGGACCCTCTGTCCTCTCAGTCTGAACCAGGACTACTAACTAACATTACTGAGTCTGTCCTCTCAGTCTGAACCAGGACTACTAACTAACATTACTGAGTCTGTCCTCTCAGTCTGAACCAGGACTACTAACTAACATTACTGAGTCTGTCCTCTCAGTCTGAACCAGGACTACTAACTAACATTACTGAGTCTGTCCTCTCGGTCTGAACCAGGACTACTAACTAACATTACTGAGTCTGTCCTCTCAGTCTGAACCAGGACTACTAACTAACATTACTGAGTCTGTCCTCTCGGTCTGAACCAGTACTACTAACTAACATTACTGAGTCTGTCCTCTCGGTCTGAACCAGGACTACTAACTAACATTACTGAGTCTGTCCTCTCAGTCTGAACCAGTACTACTAATTAACATTACTGAGTCTGTCCTCTCGGTCTGAACCAGGACTACTAACTAACATTACTGAGTCTGTCCTCTCAGTCTGAACCAGTACTACTAACTAACGTTACTGAGTCTGTCCTCTCGGTCTGAACCAGGACTACTAACTAACGTTACTGAGTCTGTCCTCTCAGTCTGAACCAGGACTACTAACTAACGTTACTGAGTCTGTCCTCTCAGTCTGAACCAGGACTACTAACTAACATTACTGAGTCTGTCCTCTCGGTCTGAACCAGGACTACTAACTAACGTTACTGAGTCTGTCCTCTCGGTCTGAACCAGGACTACTAACTAACATTACTGAGTCTGTCCTCTCAGTCTGAACCAGGACTACTAACTAACGTTACTGAGTCTGTCCTCTCAGTCTGAACCAGGACTACTAACTAACATTACTGAGTCTGTCCTCTCGGTCTGAACCAGGACTACTAACTAACGTTACTGAGTCTGTCCTCTCGGTCTGAACCAGGAATACTAACTAACATTACTGAGTCTGTCCTCTCGGTCTGAACCAGGACTACTAACTAACGTTACTGAGTCTGTCCTCTCGGTCTGAACCAGTACTACTAACTAACATTACTGAGTCTGTCCTCTCAGTCTGAACCAGGACTACTAACTAACATTATTGAGTCTGTCCTCTCAGTCTGAACCAGGACTACTAACTAACATTACTGAGCCTGTCCTCTCAGTCTGAACCAGGACTACTAACTAATGTTACCGAGTCTGTCCTCTCAGTCTGAACCAGGACTACTAACTAACGTTACTGAGTCTGTCCTCTCAGTCTGAACCAGGACTACTAACTAATGTTACTGAGTCTGTCCTCTCAGTCTGAACCAGGACTACTAACTAACATTACTGAGTCTGTCCTCTCAGAGTGAACCAGGACTACTAACTAACGTTACTGAGTCTGTCCTGAATCAGCTCTGACTCTGGTTCTGGTAGAGACATGCAGGATTGTTGTTAGTGAATTTTGACATAATTCATTCATTTAACTTTTATTTAAATCTTTAAATTTAAATTGAGAATCGTTGAGGACGTGCTTTTATTTTCAATGATGGCCATAACACAGTCACAGTTACATTAAAGAGTAGAATAGCTGGTTAACATTAAAAATGGAACTATAGTGCAATATACATATTTTCATCATTCGTTTGGTTCGTATCGTGAACCCAATACTGTGTATCGTATCGTGAGCTGAGTGTATCATCACTCCCTACTGAGAGCCTTAGGCTACGGTATTACATGCCATTATATTTTGAACTGTTACCTGGCCCCTGAATTTTGTGTTTTCCTTTACATTAATAAAGGCATTTCCACCATAACTTGATGCAGAGAAGGCAGACATTTGTATATTCACCAGAATGTAGGAAATGAAGTGTTTCATGCTCAAAATTTACAGGGAGAGGACCTTTAACATTTAATATACACAATGATTCAGTTATTTAATAAACAACCAGTAGTCATCAATAAGGGAAATACTAATTGTCGCAGCCCTATAGTGCAAACAGCTTCTATCATGTTGTCCTCTGTGGGAGCATCCACATAGTACTGTACCTGTATGAGGCTGAGCACCCTGTCATGGAGGGCAGTGGGGGGGTTGTATTTGGGCAGAATGGATCGGACCAAAACTCCTTCAATAAACTCCTGTGACGCCACAAGAATGTGGAAGCGATGGCCACAGTTCTTCACACAGGCCTCAAGAACCTGTGTCACAGTGATACAGCCCATATAAAAAAAAAGACGCAAATGTGAGTCAAGTTGCACCAAAGTAAAGCTTTTTCTCACATTGTCTCAATGCATGCGCTCGAGAATGAATAAAATCTTTACACACAATCACCTACAGATGATCACTCACAGTAAGTGCCAGCATGATCTCTCTGAAGTTCTTGTTTCCTACGATTCTCTTCTTAATAGCTTTGACTGCATCTCTGGGCCTGAGAAAAATAAAAACAGAAATGTATAAATGAGAAAATAAGCAAACTAGAAGAATTGTATGCCTCTGTGAACCAGTGAAGTTATAGTTTACATCCATGTCCATTTAAAATGTCACCACTTCATCATTTTATGTGTGCAACTGAAAAATGATTGGCAAATGAATTCCTGAGTTATGGCTAAAAATGTGTTTTGTGTGGTCACGGTGACCCATAATATTCTACTCAGTTCATCACTGAGTCCAAGCTGATGCTTGTGTCAGATGTAATAAAATTCCTATCAGGCGTTTCTGAGATATTGTGTTCACGAGAACGAGACGGATGTGAGGTCACAGTCACCTTGACCCTGAAGTGGACATTTGTGCCCAATATATAGATAGATATAGATATAAGATATTCACACAAAGCTTTCCCCAGACATCACAAGAATGGGATGGCTGTGAGGTCACAGTGACCTTGACCTTTTAACAGCAAAATCTAAGCAGCTCATCCTCGAGTCCAGGTGGACTTTTGCAAAAAATTTGAAGAAATTCCCTCTAGGGGTTCCTGAGCTATCACACTCAAGCGAATAGTCCGGACCGATGGAAAACATAATGCCTCCGTCTACAGCTGTCCCCAGGGTGGAGGCATTAAAAAAGCACTATGCTGTTGTAGAAGCATACAGTATGTTGTTTTGTTTGTGGCTCATCTCTACAATGAGAAAGAGATAGAAATAATGTCACTTTTATGAAATAAAATAAATAAATCTAAAAACGTTTGGGATTTTTACACACAGTGACATTCCTCTTAGCATTACAAATCACACTGCAGCGCATAACAAACTATGAGATTGGCCTTAAAAATAAGTAGTCCATTCAGTCACAGCCAGTTACATAGAAATACAAAAAGAAACATCCAAACCATAAAGGAAGTGACAGTAAAAAGTCATACAAAAATACAACATGGAGACCTGCATACAGTACAGTGTACTCATATTAGTCAGAGAGGCGAGGCAACCACCCTACCCCTCGTCCGTCTCGTTGATGATGTCGCATATCTCCATGTTGAGCCCCCAGTCCTCCGACTGCAGAGCGCCGCTAGTTGCTCGCTCTGTCAACAGAAAGGGAATCAGGTGAAGTTACGTTATTCAGTAACACTGATATGGGAGAGGACAAAATGTCGCAACAATCAGGAGGCTTTCTTCTCATATCATGTTATCTGCATATAAAAATGCACTTTCACATTACAGGTCTTCTTGATAACATTTTAATGTAGATGAACACAGGATTTTTTAAAAAAAAAATAATATATCCACAGAGCCTTTTAGAAAGGTGCCAAATAAAAGTATGGTTTTTCCTCATTGTAAATTGATCATTTAAAAAATTCTAGCGGGTCCAAAATTGTTTTCTTGATCTCGTTGGTTCCCACCTCTAACAAGGCTTGTGAGCCTACAGTATGATGACGTTGGTATCAAGTGGTAACTCTGGGTCATCAGTTAGTGTGTAAAAACAGATAAATGGCTGAGAGTGACGGAAAGTGCTTGGCAATGACTTGTTGTGAAGTGAAAGCAATGGAACGGGGAGGGAGCATGTGACCTCTAGTGGCTGAATGTTATTTAATAGCACCTTTAATAATACACCACAAAAAATGAAATGTTTGTGACACATAAGCAACAATTAAAGGGTAAAAATAACCAAAAACATACAGATTTTTTTGGCCACTTGGAGGCAGAGCAACAAGCTGTAAACTTAACTGTACTTCACCATCACAACTGTAAAGTTGTGATGGTGAATGTGTTGGAAAACAGTAGCCTGTTTACACATTCAGTGGACATGGAACAGTATCATTATCATTCATTTGGAGTTACGTTTCTGTTTCTGATAAATGTCCATCTGATATCCACTCCCCTAAGAGAAATATTTGGCTGTTTAGGTGCTAAATGCTCCACTACGCCCATCAGCTAGTCACTAAATTTGTCTGCTCTGCTGTTTGGTGCTGAGCGGGCAGCCTACAGTTGGTTTTTGGAGCATTTTTGCTGCAAACAGCTGCCTGTTATGAAAGCAGTGCGAGTGAAGCAGAATGGTAAACCAAAGCAATGAGCTGAAAGATGCGAAAACACTGCATAGAGCTGAGTGGAACTGCAGAGTCTGGTGATGATTCTCTGTGCGTTCATCACTACAACACACACCTTTCATACTACATGTGGTCATTTGATCCATTTTGCATATATAGGACCCCTTTAGGGGGTGCCAAAGATCACTGGGGGTGCAACAGGATTTGTGTGCTCTGAGGTTGTCAAAAGAAGATTTGCACATGTATAACTAAAACCATAATAACACACTTATTGGATCATTTATACTGTATATGAAACTATTTTTATCGGTATATTTTTCGCTACTTAGTAAGCCACAATCTGCGTAAATCTAGTATTTCTGCACAGTTGCAGATAAAGATCAGACTAATATTGTTAGGATTATACTTTTTGTAGAATTAGATTTCAGTGGTGGCTGCATAGGATTGTTTGATTCAAACATTTCCAATAATCCAGAGCGTTGCAATGTCCAAAAGTCAAAATTTATTGGAAAAAGACAGATGTTCCAAAATTGATGTTTTTATCTAATGAAATATCCACTTTTTTTATTATTGGCATTTAGCTGACAAGTTTTATTCATTAGAGAAAGCTGATTTAATTAAAAAAAAAAGACTTTACTCGAATTGAGGGGTTTGTTCAAGGATTTATAAATTTTGGGTGGTGACATCAGAAAATATGGGGAAGGGGGGCTCAGCTTTTCTTAGATACAAGCAGAGGGCACTTCCAGAAAAACAGATTGGGAACGAGTGCTCCAGAGCCACGTACGACATTATAAAACAGTTTTTACAGGCTAATAATCTGCATCTGTAAAATTAGGTTGAGAGACACTTTAACAATCAGATCTGCTTCTTGAGGACCGCGTGGACACGCTTGGGTCAGCTTTGACAGACAGCATGAGCAAACAAACCCACAACTGTCATCTTTTAATGATCCCGATTAGCTGGTGGAAATACCTGCCATCACCTTTATCCAACAGGTGTCCCATCCACTTTAAACCAGCGAGAGAAGCACAGACAAATCCTGAAATCACTCAGGTGAAGTAACAGTGTTTTTATAGGACCTCATTTGAGAAAATTGGTTTTCAGCTCAGACATGTATTTCCCTCCAAACTATTTAGCAATCAAAGCCAGCTTTCTTTGCACTCCACCCCTTACGGGCTCCTCATAAGTCTCTAAATCTCCTTCATTCCTTTCCACCAGCACCCCCCACACTTTATTCAATCCCATTTTACTCCCTCCCTCCTCTCTCCTTCCCCGGCTCCCTCCACTTCATGTGACTGTCAGCTGCTTCTGTTCTCCGTCGCCTCAGATGGAGCTCAAGCCTCCCTGACACTTCTGTGTGAGAAAGTGAGTGGATGAGGTAAGAGGAAGGAAGGCCTGAGATGGGGTTGTGACATTTTCTCACGACTCATAACTGTCCTGATTACACATCTTTCCAGGCAGCTGCCTGCATGGTCTCAAATCTGTCTGGATGTGTTGGCTTTGCAGCTTTTTTTTCTATCAGAAGGAATCAGACCTGATGTAACCTCACATATGCTTGTTGAAGAGCGTCAATAACACTTGTGCATAAGGTGTGAAACTGAAAACTTGAGTAAATACATCCGAGATTGAGGAAGTGAGTGCAAATACGGAGTGTCTCCTTAATTCGCCAAATGAGTTGTCATTTAACTCGCAGCAGCCAATCGCACGAAAGACTGAAGGACCTAAGTCCCGCCTCTGGCACGTCATTGGCTGTTAAGGCTTCTCTTATGTTTCTGTCAAATTTGGAGTTAATTTTTTAAACATTTTATAAAAGGAAACCCCAAATAAAAGTGTTAATAAGTTACTTTACGTCCGCGTGAGTGTGTTTGTAAAATGCTGAAACATATTATTGATTATGTAAATTAAATGATGTCAAATTGAATCTAACGATGAACAACTCCTGGCTTCAGAAAGCAACTGCGACTTACCGATTCTCTGACCGACGGGCGTTGAAAAGGGGTTTCCTATGAGAAACTCCATCTTCTCCCCGAGCGAAAACATCCTCGGAAATTAAAGCTGTCCACTTTACTGTGTTATGGTAATTTGGCAGCGACTGAGCTCCAAACTGAGGTGTTTCCTTTTACTTTCAGTGTCCGCCGCTGCTTCCGAGGCGCACGGGCTCCCTGAGTGGTCACGTGAAAACACGCGCACTCTCTCTCTCTCTCTCTGTCTCTCTCTCTCACACACACACACACACACACACACGCACCCAAGAAACAGCATCAACACAGAGGCTGTTTCATCACATTTTCAGCAGTTGATATAAAATGTTTTCAGAAACATCTTGTAGTTACTGTTTCACTGTAAAATTAGAAAGTTTGTGACCTGGCAGCCATGTTGAGATCCGCTGAGGAAACACCAACCACCAGCCAGAGCATAGCCAATAGAAACGCTCTCTCTCAGAAATGACCTGTGATTGGCCAAAGTCTGCTGTCACAGCATAGATCAATTTAAAGTCTGAAAGCAGAGCCATGAGGTGTAAAAGTTTAGTTTTCTCTCTTGAATCACAATATGCTGAAAGGTTATTATGGGATTTCTGCCTCCGAAGCTTTAAGGTACATTTTGAACAGCAGGTTTATTTGCAATTAATCACGATTAACTATGGACAATCATGCAATTAATCATGATTACATGTTTTAACTGACTGACAGAAATGATAATGAAATGGATAATGAAAATTGTGTGTTGTAATGTCTCTCAGTGGATCCTTGGCATGAACAATGCTAGGAACATCCAGTTCAGTGTGGGAGGTCAGGACATTTTTGAAAAAGATAGTTACACATATTAAAAAGTAGAGGAAAATATGACACAATCAGGCATCTGCCTTTATCAAAGAACCTTCTGCTGGGCCTGATTGGAAATGTCTTGAAGTTCGTATCAGCCTGTTCAAGATCACTGTGCAAATATGTGAATTTCATATGTATTTCCATTCAGGATGTTTTATCCCCCTCAAGGTTTATGACTCCATCGTTGGAGGTTTCTTGTTTTTGTTCTTTTAAGTTTGTCCTGCTGCTATACAGTATATCTGACATCAGGTAGAGATGATGTATGTATGAACACAACATGTTTATTCATGGAGGAATTTTTAGTGACTAAATTCACACATCAATACAGCTGTTTTCTGCAGTGACTGGTGGGACACAAGACCAATGAGAAAATAAAATCCCCTGCAAATACAGAAGGAGAGGCTGATATGACGACATGCATGTATGAGGGGTAAATAAGTGTTTACTGTTGTTAGTTTGTTAATAACCAAAATGTGATTCATAAGTGATGTGTAAGTCTGTGGTTAGACACTTTAATGTCAGCAGCACCACCTAGTATCACAAATGTAGCCTGCAGGAAAACTGCAAATCAAAGTTTGGTGGAGAATTAAATCTGTTGTTGAGCTGAAGAACAGCTGCCTACTGAAAATAGCAATCACATGTTAAGAGTTCCTGTCTGATGGTTTAGGACTTTTATTATCTAAGTACTTTCTTTGTTTTTCTATGTCTCGGATGTACTCCTATAGAGGTTGTTTAGGTTCATCTAGTCTATTTCCAGTTTCTGCCAGCATTACTTTAGGTGAAATAAATTTAATACCACACAATAAAAATAGTGGGAGTATTAAGAATCTGAGCACATATCAGACTTTTTTACTTGTGTATTTTGTGCCTTTATCCGAGAGCTGTCAGTAGAGAGATGACAGGAAAGAGGGGCAGAAAGATGAAGAATGACACACAACAAGGTTCAGGTAAGAACAATGAAAATGAAGTATTCAAAGTAGTAGTACTCAATGCAAAGAAAAAAAAAGTGTACCACAAAGCTACTATCTGTGTCTGTTTATGTCACAAGCTCTGTATGCAGAGTAAGCTGAGAGTGGGCAGTTTGTAACAGAAGTTAGAAATGCTCTATCCTGCTTCATTTTCTGCATTTGATTTTGTTTTCCACTACTGCGCTCCTCACACATTTACCTAAATGTTTAGCTGCAAACAAACCTCTATCTGAATTAAATCTAATGATGAAATATGTGTGAACCCAAGCTTCAACAAAAAATAAAAATAAAAATAAAGACAAAATTGAGTCTACATAAAAGCTGTGTAGCTGCCATAGAGGAAAAATTCAAGTCAGAATTACACTGGTGGGTGGTGGGGGCCGAATATTGCTGTTAATCGATTAATCAACTCAGATCTACTAATTCATACTGTTGAGTGGTTTAATCTATTTTTAAAAACAAAATTTTTGCTAAATTTTTTGTAATTTTATGTTTTGTATATGTATAAAATGCATTCTTAAGTAATTAGTAGCCCAAGCTGTCAAATAATTGTAGTGAAGTAAAAAGTACAATAGTGGAGTATGAAGTTGTGAATAAAAGTATCTCAGTTTTGTACCTAAGTACTTGAATGACTCTTAGTTACATTCTACCACTGCATCCCATAGACCATGTTTATTGGTGCAGACACATTATAGTTTCATGTACACAACATAGGACTGACACACACACACACACACACACACACACACACACACACACACACACACACACACGTCATAGTTAATGCAATGAGAATGCATAAATGCAAATTTGCTTTAACGCCACTAATTTCTTTAACACATTGTGCGATTTTTAGGTTGTGGGAGGCTCAGTTTTAACACTAGAGTGAAGACACTGACATCATATAAAACTAGAAAACCTTAAAAGTTAATAATAAATAGTGCTCCAAACATATGCTAAATTTTGGTGGGGAAAAACTGGCATGGTCATTTTCAAAGGGGTCCCTTGACTTCTGACCTCTAGATATGTGAATGGGTTCTATAGGTACCCACGAGTCTCCCCTTTGGAGAAGAAGAAGAAGATAGTCCTTTATTAGTCCCAGAGGGGAAATTAATTTTTTCCTTGTTGTAATTAACGGAAGAGAGAAAAAAAAAAGAAAAGGAGAGAGAGGGGGTGCCCCGGGGGGGACCCCTAACAGACATGCCCACTTTATGATAATCACACGCAGTTTGGGACAAATCATAGTCTAGTCAGCACACTGACACACTGACAGCTGTTGTTGCTTGTTGGGCTGCAGTTTGCCATGTTATGATTTGAGTATATTTTTTATGTAAAATGCAGTACCTGTGAGGGTTTCTGGACAATATTTGAATATTTGTCATTGTTTTGTGTTATTAATTGTATACATACTGTGTGTGTGTTTTTTATATATATTATATATATATATATATATATATACAGTATGCAAGATAAAGGCATTCTGCATGACTTACACACACATTACAGTATTCAGTCATACTGTGTAATGTGTGGTCCTTTCTGTAGCTATGCATTATCACCACTAGGTGGCAGCATTGAATCTATATGGACCATCTGTGATACTCCAGTGATGTTTCTACTGATAAGCAACCATGTAACCTACTGACAGACGATGGAAAGTAGTGCTTTACTGAGATGGTGAAGTAATTACAATCAGCCTGCTATACAGAGTGTCTTTTTCTTTCGGAGTCCTAATGAATGTAATCTGACTGAGGGGTTTTAGTCAGAGTAACAGCACCTAATTGTCTGAATTGCATCCGTAACTCGATCCTCCGATGAGCAAAATGCCTTAAATAGATAGCAAGAATAAACTGTTTTAGTGTGATAATACTTGGATCAAAACCTGTGATATCATGGTCTCTATGGCTCTCAGTTGAGTCATTAACCTGAGGTCAGGTGTCCTTGCCCATTCCATGTCACTAATTATGCCAATGGGCACCTTGTGTAGGCTATCTGCCCCATAACCAGCATGCTGATTCATATTTGATGAGCGCTGCCTAGTTTGACCGTTTGATCAGAGTTCAGGAGTGATTGACAGCTGCTCAGAGACGGCAAGGCTCTGATTGGTTGTTTTCCTCTGGTCTGTGAAAGTGTGCCAGGAGTGTGGTGTTGTAGTTTAAAGAGTAAGACACATCGGACAAGTGGGAGAGGTGGTTTGTGGGTCCACCAAACACGAGGCTTTCATCCATAACTGCTGTTTGTATTCCATACGTCTCGTCGCTAACAACTGTTCGTGTCCCGTGTTTCCAACTTTCAGTGTCATTTTCACTGTACAGACATTATTTTTCCTCCACTGCAATAGTAGAGTAGAGTAACTATCGTGGTTTTGGTGGCAAAAATAAAGTGATGCCAAGAGGTGTGACAAAGCGGTGGCATGTGACGAGTTGGGATGAGAACACATTGGCTCCACAGATACCCTCAGGCCTCCCTGTGATACTTTTATGACCCTAGTAGAAAAATGAAAAGTGAAACTGCTAAATATTCTTTATTCTCAATTATCAAATTTCACGTTACGTTACAACCTCCACAGAGGCACACGACTTCTCTCTAATCTTTTATCAGGCTCTTCTCAAAGCAATGTGGGCTCAGCTGATCCAAAAGTCAGATTAGAACGCCCAGAGGGATGCCGGGTCAGTGTGTGGCGAAGAGGTGGAGAAAAACGTTGCGTTATCTCTTGTCTCCAGGCTGGACGACCCACAATAAGAGGTCTGTATCAGACCTCCATGGCCAAAAGGCATTCATGTTTCCTCACAATACATTAGCCAATGGCACATGTAACGCTGTACAGCAGGAAATCACAGAATGGAAACGTATATTTATTAGTGTGATTGGATAAAAAGCTATTTTTGAATGATTGCTTAAAGGAAACGTTTTTTTAGGGATGTTAAAGTAAGGGCGATAATAAGGTGTTAACCCAAAGTCTACTACTTTCATTGACACATTAAAGTGGCAGAAGGCATTATGTTTTTGACATCATTGGACAAAACTTCCATAATAGCCTTTCAGCATATTGTAATTCAAGTGTTCTGAGAGAAAACTAGACTTCAGCACCTCCTCATGGCTCTGTCTTCAGGCTTTAACAACTTAGCTGTGACGGGAGACTTTGACCAATCACAGGACTTTTATTCGCTGTGCTCTGGCAGGTGGGCGGAGCTTGGTATTTCCTCAACTGTTCTCAACATGGCTGCTGGGTCACAAACCTTCTCATTTAACAGATAAACAGTAACTACAAGATGTTTCTGAAAACATTTGCAGCGACAAATAGGCATTACAGTAACAAAATATTGATTCATATTTGATCAGTGCTGCCTAGCTTGACCATTTGATCAGAGATGACAGACTCCAGATCAGCTCTGATTGGTTGTTTTCCTCCGGTCTGTGAAATCTTGCAGATGCCGTTAGGAGCACCGGAGGACACAGAGGAACATGTTTTTTTTAATTCAGATTACCCGTCTCATTCACTACTGCCAGGATACTGTCAGTTTTGGAAAAATAACTTTTTAAATAAGATTTGCTCCAGTTCTACACACTGCAGCTGTAACTTGAGATATTTAGGTTGTAGCAGGCTCAGTGTTACAGCTAGAGTGAACTACAATTTATACTTGCATCCGATGAAACTAGAAAACATAAGTAATCCATCGGTACCAACCATGTCATACTAGCTTGTTGCAAAAGAGGCAAAATGACGCTCCAAACTTACACAAAATTTTGGCAAGAAAAAAAAATGGCATGTCCATTTTCAAAGGGGTTGCTTGACCTCTGACCTCCAGATATGTGAATGTAAATGGGTTCTATGGGTATCGACGAGTCTCCCCTTTAAAGATAAAGAATCCTGAAAATGTTTACATACGGTCAGACCCCCCCAAAAAAAGTATAATACAGAAATAAAAATGGCATAAAAATAAGATATTATAAACATATTATTGTAAAAGGAAATGAAGAAACTAAAAGAAAATAATAGAAACAGAGAATAATACATATAATAAACACATTGTCCACATACTCTTATGGTAATGGTCTCAGAGATATAATTTCTTATTTTTTATATGGTAAAAGGCATGGTTTGCTTCCACCCTGAGGGGTATTGGCCTGTTTTTGAGGTTTGAGCACATATTTAATGCTAAATGCAGTACCTGTTGGGGTTTCTGGACAATATAGGTCATTGTTTTGTGTTGTTAATTGATCCAATAATAAATATATACCTATATTTGCATAAGGCAAACATATTGTCAACTCCCATGTTTATAGGGGTATTTTTTTATTTTGACCATATTAAAAAATAGTCGATTTGCGATTAATTGTGATTAACTGCGGACGATCATGCGATTAATAGTGATTAAATATTTTTTCTCGTGTTTCCAGGAGGCTCCTGTGCCAGAGGAAAACGTGTAGAAACCCGCACGCATTTTAATCCACAGCTGCCACACAATAAATGTCATAACCATCCATAATTTCAGGAGCCTGGGGGATTGCATGCATGTATGTATGAATGCACTTGTGTGTGAAAGTGTGTGCGGTTGTTGTAAATTGATCCCTCCTACTCTTCGCTGGTTCGTTGTGCAGAGGAGGGGCGAGGAGGAGGAGGAGGAGGAGGAGGAAGAGAAGGAGGAGGGAGGCGAAGCAGGAAGGAAGGAAGGCAGGCAGAGAGGGAAGGGGAGGCAGGCTGTGAATGCTAACAAGCCCCGTCGTAATCACACAGCACCGTAGGTAGGGTTTGATTTAAAAAAAAAAAAAAAAAAAAAACGTCTTGCAATGGAGAGGAGCGACGACCACTATTAAACACCTACTATGCGCCAGTGCCGCGTCCGCCCTGTGCGCGTGCAGCAGCCCCACCGTCGTCGGCACGTTTGATCAGAAAAACCGTCTTTTTGCGCCGAGTGAAATGTATCGCGACTGCTCGGGATTCACATTCTGACAATGGAGATTGAAAATATCGTGGCCAACACGGTTCTCCTGAAGGCGAGGGAAGGTAAGCACAGCTGAATGACAAAATAAATAAAAATAAAAAATGTGTTTTCTCCCAGCAGCGGCTCCTCAACATGACAGCGGACGAGCCTCAGCTTTCGGCTGTCCTCTCCGGGATTTATGCTTTCTCCGTCTTTCCCATCCCTCCGCAGCACCTTGTCTCCGGGCAAACACCGAGCGTATTCCGTTGAAATCAGCTGTTTGTACGCTAACGACACACACATTTACCGGGCAGGTTAACGTGAGGCCCGAGCGGGCTGGAGATGAACAACGCAGGGAGTGTTTGCAGCATCGCGCTCAGATGGCAGCGTTGCGTTTAGAGGCTGTTGAGCACATTTTTTTTCACGCAGTGGTTTTGTGGGTATTCACAATTTACGATGACATAACGGATATTTAATGGCATTCACATTACACGGTGTTGAGTGTGGAGCAAAATATAGCTGCGCAGTGGGGCTCCGTGCCTCCGTGCTGCCTTCACTTACCTGTCATTGTCGCTTTCGGTACGTGCGTTTAAATCCCAATCAGGAATGGAAAGTGAGCGAGTGGTGTTATGTGACGCAGAAATATGTCACTGCGTTACTGTTTGGTTGTTGATAAGGAGCTATTGGGAGCAATTAATAACGTTATAGTGGTGGTTTTAAGAGACTGGGTGAAGGCCCACCGTGTACCCCGGCGGCCCAGGCGCCGGAGCCCCGGGCGTGCACGCTGCTCTGTGGGCCGGTGATCCCGCAGCGGTTCACCTGGAGGTGGAGAAGAGGCGAGGATCCATCTGTTTGCCAGGAGATGGCAAAGCAGAGAGGCTAGTGAGTGGGCGCAGGGTGGGTGTACAACACCGTATCAGCTGCCAGAGGAGGGGACAAAAGGTGTTATCACTGCTCAACGATTTTTCTGTCCTCCAGTCGGACTGGACACCAGCACGAGGGTCTATGACCTCAGAGGATTTGTCCCAAGTTGATGCATTTTATTCGGCAGCAAAGTCGCTCACAGTGCCGCTACATGGCTCGGGCTGTTGCCTATGCGGAGGCCTCCCCTGCTTATGGTTTGCATTATATTCGGACTGCGTTTCAGATCAAGACTAAACGCCAACACTGCTGTGAAATGGATTATTCACAGCAGCGGTGAATCCATTTCATAGCAGCAGCTGCTCCTTATGAAGCACCAGGCTTTTCTTTACCTGCCAGCTTCAGTGGTGCTTGGTGTTGTCATGACTGGTGTGCACCAGTGGTTCCCAACATTTTCACTTAAGGGACCCCTGGTTTATCATTGAGTAAACTGACGACTCCTGACTAAGTGACATTTTATTAATATTTCATCCTATTCTCAATGCATAACAATGATTGGTAAACTTTATCATTAAAGCTGCAGTATCTAGAAACAGTGCAAACATGATTTTTAAAAAGTTGTTTTTAGAAAACCTGACAGTAGTGCAGGAGACAGGTTATCTGAAAAAAAGTCATGTCTCGGTGTCCTCCGGTGCTCCTAACGGCATCTGCAAGATTTCACAGACCAGAGGAAAACAACCAGTCAGAGCCGAGCTGTCAATCACTCACAGACTCCCATCAAATGGCCAAACTAGGCAGCGCTGATCAAATATGAATCAATATTCTGTTACTGTAATGAAAATGTTTTCAGAAGCAACTCATAAGTACTGTTTAGGTGTAAAATGAGAAAGTTTGTGACCTGGCAGCCATGTTGAGATCAGTTGAGGAGATACCAAGCACCGCCCACCAGCTGGAGCAAGCTCCTGGTATGTGGCCCAAGTTCACCGTCATTTATTTGGCTTCAGTGCTGAAAATATTTGCTGATTAATCAGGGGGTCATTTGACAGGGCATTTATAGTGATTTTTCAGTAGGGATGCACCAATACTACTTTTTCATTTCCGATTCCGATAGCGATACATGGGCGTTGGGTATCAGCCAATACGAGTACCGATCTGATACCAGTGTTTAATTAATGAACTGTATGCCTCACCGTGTGGAAGTGACCTGGATCATTCTTTTATGTGTAAGGCAACATCAGGCTTGACTCAAACGTTCCTAACTTTCCTAACTTTGTAAAACACAATGTGACCAATAGATGCACAAATATAGATTTATTTAATAATTAATAATAAATCATACACCAGCAACTTGTTAAAAATCTTAAAAATTAACAGGAATTATAATTCAGGTGCAGCAATAAATTTATTCAAAACTTAAGTGGGAATTTAAATTACAGTAAATAACATGTAGCTTATAAACATAATTTTGAATTGAATATATTGGCCCCATTGTCATCTCTATCTGATCCAGTTATTTGAGTCAGTAGCTGCGTTTACATGGACACAAACAATCAGAATAAAGGCCCAATCAGATTAAAAATGCTCCATGTAAACACGTCAGTCGGAAGATTCTGATCCGATACGGCCCAATTGGAAAGAAATTTGATTCCGAATGAGAGAGGTGGTTTATGCCGATCCTTGTTCCGATCGGCGTCCATGTACTCACCCATTCGGATCGTGTCTTCCTGGTTGGGGTAAAATTATCTCCACTGTGCATGTGTGCTACGTCAGCGTGACGCGAGACAGACAATGTTGCGTTTGTTTACAACACAGGTGGAAGTACAGCTTCTTCTTCTACTATTTCCAGAAAATTAGACAACTCTGCGCACACCCAAAGGATTTATTTTGATTGAACACTCAGTGCACGTATACGCACCCGTGATTGGATCATTTTATTTAGTGTCCATGGAAACAGTGGATTTGGAATTTCAGATCAACCGAGGTTCAGATCCAGTTGGAGAAATATGGCTCATGTAAACGTGGCTAGTATCAGCCCAGTATCCAAATTTGCAGTAATCTTTAGGGTTTTTATCAAGCTTAACTTATTTGTTCTCATAGCTTGTCAACATTATTATTATTATTATTATTTAGAAAATGTCATAGAAGAAAACAGTCAGTACTTGCAGTCTTAATAAGGATTTTGGGTGTAGATGGTATAGGAGGGTCACTCCTCTGCTAAACATGTTGAGCATACAGTTGGTGTTTATATATATATATATATATATATATATATATATATATATATATATATATATATATATATATATATATATATATATAGACATTGTGTTAATTAGCACTCAGATTAAAACTGCTAATGGCTCCCAGTTTATCTTTTTAAGGTGCACAGGAGATGGATGTGATTTTAATTAGGCTTTGCAGAAGTGTGTGTGTGTGTGTGTGTGTGTGTGTGTGTGTGTGTGTGTGTGTGTAGCTGTCAAAGTGTTTCAGTGTGTCACAGTCAGGGTCAGTTGTCAGCACTGTCAGTGTCACGGGCCGTGGTGCGACCACGCCTTTAAACACACAGATTTGAACAGAAAACGGCTCCTGTGGGTCAGAGGTCAGCTGCCTTTTGATTCTCCTCGATCACCTTTGGTGCTACACGGCCTCAGCAAACAGCAGAGGGGTGCAGCGAGGCTGTCTACCAGCCGCGTGAGCCGGGTCCAAGCCACTGAGTCAGCAGCAGTTTGCCCTGCTGATGTGTCCTTGAGCAAGACTTTTAAAGCAGATGCTCTGTAACTCTCTGACTTTGTTGTGGAGACAGGAAGTAGACAAACAGTTTCCCAGCGTACTAGTAAGTACGCAAGGTGTATAAACACATTTTGTATGTTTGCTGTTATGCTGCATTCTCCATCCCAGAATCAACTCGTGATTAATAAGGTTGGTGCATAGACGACCTTTGAGTCTCGCCACAAGATGCTTCTAACTTTTGAAGTTTTCTAGTCGACTGTTACACACCTGTTGATGTGAAACTGGGTGTTCAGAGTGAGAAGTGTTCTGACAGGGTGTGTCCTGTCTGCCACAGTAGAAATCACACGACAAAGGGAAGTGGTTTGGTGTTATAGAGATGACACTGCTTCCACCACTCCCACCCCTTCCTTTGTGAAATTTATACATACGTTTGGTGCAGAGCGTTTAAAGGAAATCCAACACATTTTACAGTATTTACTTTTTTTGTTGTTGTTGTTTTAGGGCCACTGCAAGAGGCAGACAGTTGCATGTGGTGACAGTCTAGAGGAAGTTATTGCTATTCATAGCGTACATAGAAAGTTTTGGAAATAGTGTTTGTGAGAATACCATAAGGATAACTTTTGGCATGGATGCAGCCCACAGTGTATGTGGATTGTAAAACCTCAGCCTAGCATTAGATAGTTATTTTCAACACAACAGTATGATTCCACATAGTTTTATACAGTATAACATCAGAAGTATCTCAACGATTGTATGGGCAGTCTAAACCCTTTTCATATTTGTGAGTAGTACCCATATTTAGCTATAAATTGTAGAATCCGACTGATACATTGGAGGGCCTGTTCTGTTGTCACAGACATCTACTGGCTGATATTCACAGAAAATCTGTAGTGCATAATGCAGTTAAAAGCACTTGAGATAATTTAGAAATAGTGTTATCATACTTTGTCCCGCAGACTCCACTGTTTACAGTACTTTGCAGCACCTGAGTTGGCAGAGCACCCTATCACAGCGGAGCAGATGGCGGTGTGAAGTCTGTCGAGAAAAATTATGTTTACTCTTCAGCTGTAAAGTATCCTGCCTCCATTACATTTATTTGTCAGAGCTCTTTAACGACCAAATTTGAGGGCCCTTTTGATCAATTTCACATAAAAAAGATGCTTTATATAAAGAGAACAACAGTCGTTGATGCAAACCCATTCTTGTAGCTGAACGTGCAGATCGATCTCAGTAAAGAAGCAACATATTTTTCCCTCTTTCAGACCTGAAAAGTCAACGGATGTTAATCTCAAACTCAACCGTGATGCTGTAAACAGTCAAAACATTGCTGACATTGTAAAAGTCTTTAAGACACATCCACCTGTATGCTCTGACATTGTTTGATATCAGCAAACATCAGCATTTTTCCTTGTGTGTGTTTGTCTTGGTTTGTCTTTCCTTTGGTCTCTTCCATTGTTTCAACTAGTGGTCAACCGATATGGGTTTTTTTATTGCCGAAGCTGATTTTGTACAGAACCAGGACAGCCGATGGCCGATATATGGTGCAGATTTTTTTTGCCAATATCTCTGGCTGGTTTTCTTTTTTTGTCCATATGATAAAATACAACAGCTTAATAATTACAAATGACACAGAAAATTTATTGAACAACACTTGTAGTCTGTCTCACCAATCTGCATTTTGTGTCTGCACTGTTTCTCCAAGTTAGGACGTTGTTATTCTCACTCACTGTAGCGAAGGTTAGCCCACTGGGCGACATCTACTGAGGTCTGCCGGTAGAATGGTGATTTGATTGACACAAGGGGCAGAATCACATGTTTTACAGCAGCAACTCTGGGCTGCCCACAGATGTGCCCGCTTGCTAATCGGCTTAATAAGCTCAGGCATCGGCAGATGAAAAAATGTAAAAAAAAAACAAAAAACAATTAATTGGTTGACCTCCAGCTCCAACAGTATTGTGAAATAAACTCTTAATTCATAGTGTTGGGTTGGAAAATGTGCCGACCCTACAGGTCGTTTTCCCTCACTGTGTCTCTCTCTGTCTGTCCCCACTGAGCTGGGATCAGCTAATTTCCAGTCATTATCGATTAGTATTTTTGCTTGGCATGCATATCCCTATTACAAACGCAAAAGTCTGTCACTGAGTGATGAAGTCACAAGATTGGTCAGCCAAGTGTTGGAGTTTCCTCATTATCTGGGAATGAGGCGGGAACCATCCTATGTTTACGTTTTCAGAGTTGCATGTCAGCGTTCCTATCGCTGCATTACCACCAGATCTGGTGACGGAGGCGTCTCAACGGCTTCCATTCATTTCCTGTGGAATGCAGGAGAAGCAGTAGCCCAGTGCATGGTGGGAGTGTTATGGCGAGTTAGGGAGGGTCTGTATTTGCATCCCAACTTTATGCAAATGAAGCCGTCAAGCGCGACACGTCCGGCTCATGAAAGACTAGGTGATCTAGTTCTTAGATGAAACAAGATTTAGCAGTGGGATCGCCTATTTATCACTTCAAATATTGTCAGAAGTAGATTTCGGTGGATTGTTTAGACGGAGTAGCAGAAAGTTTACGAGAAGGTCGCCATGTTGAATCGTGTTTGAAATGGCAAGCAGAAAACCAATCAGGTGCATTCACCGACATGCACCGCTGGCTTTAACGTTATCGACATGACCACTGACTCACAGACTGCCTGGTTTTGACAAGCTCTTGTTTTATCCTGATTGGGCTTGACAGATGACAACTATGTTATATAAAGTGTTACTAAGTTTAAAAGAAAATTTAAAAAATAACTTGACATTGGGGCTTCATGTCTGTTTTACATGATCTGCTGAAAGATGATGTCTTAACCATGTTCTTTACCATATAGGCGAGAGGAGGATCATGGGAATGGTAGTTTGTTTGGATGGCCTTCTTAATTTAGACATGCGTACAAAGTCGGCTCAGTTGCTGAGCCTTACAACTGACAACTAAATTTGTGGTTTGTTGACTCTGTTGTTTCCCAGAGTTCCCTTTGAGAGCCAATGTTTTCTTTCAGCTGTGAGTTATAAATATAGTTGTTGGGTGCATGGTCGGAGCGAACCAGAAAGAGCTTTTCGGGTTGAGCAAAGGCTATCGAGGTTTGTCATTGAAGAACCTGGTTTCTGCTCAAAGTTTGTAAAATGGCAAACCTGATGTGCCGATGACTGCTTATGTTTTCTCAGCTTAAAAATTATAATGTTCACTTGAGCTTTAATAAAGCTGCACCGGTTATGTATTGATGTGACGCTCAGTTCTTTATATCTGCGAATAAAGTACAAGCACTTGGTAAAGTTTAACGTATCAGCCAGTCGGTCATTATTGCGAAATGAAGCATGACGGGCAGATTTCACTTGCTGTACTTTATCCCGCTTATTACATGGATACTTCCAATAATTTGACACAAAATAATGATTTAATTGATTTAAGAATGATAAATAAACCAGTCCTACGTCTAGATCTCTTTCTATACAACTGCATTCATAGTAGTGGTCTACTATGAAGCGATAACAGACTGTTGAACGCCATAATTGACCAATCAGAATGGTGTATAACAAGTACACCATTGTCACAAGTACAAAAAATGTAATTTTGACTTGATAAAAATGGGTTCCTCAGTGAAATAAACAGGTTCATTTTCAAGTCGTCTCTACTGTTGGTCTTTGGTGGAGAAACTTGTCTGCGCTAAGAAGCAAAGAAAGTATCCTTATATAATATAAGTTTTGATGCAGAGCTCCTTTAATACAAACTTGGGACTCGAACATATGTTCGCCGCTATTAAGTTCCCAGGCATGTTGTCAGATTGAAATGTAAAGAGTGACTGGGCATAGACGGCAGTTCACCCCTCTTCCTGAAATCAGATTTCAGCAGATCTTTTTCTGCTGTGGTTTCATCATACCGACTGTCTTCATAAAAAGGAAGGAATGTGGACAGTCCAGTGCTCACATTCCAGTAGAAACTAATCCTGCTTATGTAAGTCATTTCCACCCGACAACCTGGAAGCTTTGATTTTGAGATTTTTGCGGAGAACATTGCAGATGTAAGAGGATACACCTCTGCCGTTGATGTCTCTAACCTCTCTCTGCTCTTTGCCCCCTCTGCCCTACCCTTCAAATTGTAGGCTAGCGGGTCCTATCCGACCGCTTGTGAGGCTTTTCCTGTGACGTCGGCCAGCGTAGCTTTATTAGTTTTGTGGTCATAGCTGGGCTAACACTTGTTGTCATCACTCTGGGGTGTTTCCTCCAGCTGAGGCTCATAAAACACATTGCTTTGTGACTGTCCCTTGATGTGGGACTCATTTTACAGTTATTACACCCACAAATGGGCTGTGCGGAGAATGAGATGCAGTGTGTTGCGT
The DNA here is from genome assembly GCA_947000775.1 of Pterois miles. Classification (NCBI taxonomy): domain Eukaryota; kingdom Metazoa; phylum Chordata; class Actinopteri; order Perciformes; family Scorpaenidae; genus Pterois; species Pterois miles. The sequence goes on from CAMQGK010000253.1 coordinate 1,034,458, forward strand.
ACGCAGCAGCTATGCTGCACGGCTCTAGCGGCGGTGCTTAGCTGGGTGGCTACTGGGATGTTCATTAGCACAATTTCTTGGCAAGCTGACTGAGCATGAAGAGGCACTTTTTGAGGCACTTTGTGAACATCATAGGGACGTTGCTCCAGCTGCCTTATTAAATGTTAGATGGCTGCTCTTCCTATGAGAACCCAGCTGTCAGCCTCAGTTTAACAATGTGTACGGCTGAGTGTACTGTATTTACAAGTTCTTATGGTTCAAATAAAGATCTAGTTTCTCTAAAAAGAGTTTTTAGAGGTCTGGCAAAGTCCAAGTCTAGTAGCAAGTGTATTAAATATCAAAGGTCCTTTGTACTTTATCAGTTTGCCTTTTTGAAGCATTCATAGAGTCACAATTTTGGCATGTGCCCTTGGTTAAATTCTGTCAGCCCTGCCTTCAAATATGACCTGAAAGTGTTGTCTTATCAAAGATAATCTTCAAGGTGTAATATGCGCTGTGTGTTCCACACCCAAGGGCTCAGAGGCCGCTGTCTGTGTCTTCCTGCTCTCTCAGCGTGGCCGTGAAATTAACCAGTGGGCCCTTCATCTGACGGACGGCCGTAGATAACATATAGATGATTAACCTTTCAGTCGCTCAAGTTTAGTCTCACCGCGTTCCCTCGCTGTCCTTCCCTCCCTCCCTTCACCCTCAAGACACTGTGAAGGGTCAGTTTTCAAGAGGTTTGATTTAAGGGAATATCTCCAACGTGGAGGGGTGGGGGTTAGAGGAAGGAAAGGTCTTGCAAAACACCACAGCACGTCGCTGGAATGAGCAAGAGCACTTGTTTATGTGCAGCGTGTGTGTTTTCTGTCTCGTGAAAAACTGCATGTCATTCCTCATGTGAGATCCAGCGTCCCGGCCGCCCCCCCACCGCCGTCCGCTGCCTGCCTCGTTTTGTTGTCATGTCCTGGAGTTTACGCTGATGTTCACATTTTGTACACGACCCCACGTCTTCTCGCAGAGCCATATGGAGAGAAAGGGGGACATAAAGAATTAACGAAGGCATAACAAGCGAAGAAAGCAGTTTATGTGGGATGGGGGGGGGGCCAAGAAGCTGGAGTCGGAGGGACGAGGAAAAAAGGGGAAGGGGGCATGTGAGAGAGGGAGGTGAGGAATACAGGAGGGCAGCGCTGCCTGATACTCACATGTTTCTCTTTTCCTCTCCCTCTCTCAGCTGATGTGTGTCTTTCAGTGCGAGTATACAGACGGATTACCTTATGCAAACACCGAGCCTTTGCTTTGAATAGGCAACACAGATACTCACAGCTAATGTTTTCCTTATCAGGGGGCTACTCCAGCCAATCGCACAGTCTGGGAGAGAGCGACTGGGAAAGCCACAGGCCATTCATTTATCATGGCCAGGCTCCATTGTGCCCATGTGCGTGTGCATGCGCATATTACAATGGGCCTAAACTATGCGTGACCCTCTCTCATTTCCTACTATTTAAGTCATGTTTTTCGGGAGCCGTCCGATGTGAAACCTCCAGCGATGTGGCTGCTGGAGGGTGGGGGTCAGATCTGACTGGGTATGGGCTGGTACCAAATATTCAGGGTATGATTGTACTGGCCAAAAATATCTTGGTAAACTGTGCTATCAGTATTTTTAAAGTTAGAAAAATGCCGTTTGTGCCAAAATGTAGTAGAGTTACTTAATAGCATGTTTGGCTTTTTACCTTTCATTTACTTTTCTTTTCATTTCATGCTCAGAGGAATTTTTTAAACCTCAGACACCCACAATAGACCTGTTTTTGTCCTTTTTGGGGGGGTACAGGGGGTGATAGCAGGTAGACAGTAGATGTAATATAGAAGTGGTGTACATCACCTGAAAGATGGGAACCTAAGGATTAAATTTGATGTGCTTGTCAGTAAACATGAATTAATCCAAATGAACTGTAAAAGTGTATAAAGGTTGAGAACATTATGATAGAAGTATATGATGGTCATTCCAGTGCTTTATTATGTCTTATAAGTTGTTGCAGCAATTTTGGGGTTGATACCATTTGTTACATGCATTTGGTGTTAAATGAAACCATTTGTTTCCATTTGAGAATTGATAAAAATGATCAATAATCCCTCCATAATACCACATAAAGACACCAAGACCTTGAGGAATACCGTAGAAAAAATCCATGCTGTGATTTGATTTAAAAAACTTTTAACATTTGGAGATTTCTGTTAAGAAGTGCATTGTCCATCCATCCATCTGAATGCTCTAGGTCTCTAGTTTGTAGTTTTAAAGTTTCATGAGGCTGTGATTATCCTAGAGGTCACCACAGGTCATTGTATACAATGAGGTCAAATGTCAAAAAATGGTCTCACTACAATGAAATGGCTACTATGGGGACTAACATCATCATGCGTGAATACAATTGGGCTCGCTGGATCCACAAGAGTCTCAGCTTTATAGTGATACCCAATTTATGCAATTTCAAGACCATTTAGGGACCCTAAATGATATAGAGAATAGGCAAAAAAATATTATATTGCATTCAGCTGCATGGTGCCCCAACCGGAGGATCTCAGGGGGTTAAGTGCGCACTGACCCTGATCTTTAACCTACTTTTTTTTTTTTTTTTAAGTCAGGTTTCAAGGAATTAAACCGTCTCACGCTCACTATAAGTCACTGTGTCCCCGAACTGCCCAAAGCGGATCGTGGTAAAAACTGGCTGCTTGCTGCCGCGGTCGGTCTGTCACTGTCACAGACGATCTGGGTTTTCTGGCCTTGTGGCTGTTATTCCGAGTGTCAGCATGTGACATGTGTTCATCAGATGGACGAGCGGCTTCTCCCATATGGCGCTGCAAAATAAAGACGGGTTGTGAAGACAGCAGTGCCACACGGCTCTGTGTTCACGGTAACATCTGAGAAAGCTGGGAATCACAGCACAAGAAGTTGCCAGTGACGCTGTTTCCAAGTGTTTTTATGTTTATTTCACTACAGCTATGGCTTTAATTTGCACAGAATGACTCTGATTTGGGGTAGAAATAGTTGCTTCGTGTATTCATATATGTGCCACATAATAACGAGACAACTTTATTGCAATAGTAATTTAGAGATGTAGATAATGCATCGGTTAATTGTTTGATCCTTAAAATGTCAGCAAATTGTGAAAAATGTCCATCTCAAGTTCCCAGAACTCATGTACGCTTTTAACATTTTGATATAAGGTATAGATATTCAATTTGTTATCATACAGATATTTATTTCTAGACAAAATCTGTTTGACGTAGAGCCGGGGATAATATCAACACTTTCTATTACCTCAGACATACAGTATATTTTCCATTTCTGTCTTGCATATTTTCTTCTGACTTATCAGCCAATATATATGCTGATATGATATATCTTTAATAAGCTGAAGCTGCCTTCACATGATAAGAGATTTGCTCTTCCCTTGCTACAAGGTACGGCGCAGAGACTTGCAGAGGCAGCAGGTAAAATATCTGCCCAAAAACAACGCAAGGAACACCATTCAGTGTTTCTAGGCAACAACAACATCCGTTGTCATTGGTTGCGCTTGGAAGGTCAGCAGCAACGAGGCCAAAGTTGAAATAATTTGAATTTACAAGCAAAAAGATAGGAAACGCTTATTATATTTATAAGATTGTATTGTTCAACACAGGCCATTTGGGTGGAATATGACAATAGAGCAGAAATACTGTAATTTGTTTTACTTTTGTCCGTCACTTCTTAGGCGGACGTTTTACTGGGATCCGGTTGGCGTTTTCAGTCCAAAATGGTGGAAGTGTAGCTTTGCTGCAGGGCACCGACTTTGCAATTGAACAAACAAATGACTTTCACTTCTTGGCAGTATACGGTCTTTGGTGCCGAACACCGAGGGTAGTGCTCCCCCTAGTTGGGTGGCACCACTCTCCCCATTGAAAAGCAATGGCACAGCCAGCACACTTGGTTGAATGTAACTAAGTAGATTTACTCAAGCTCTGTACATAAGTGCAGTTTACTTCAATATTTCCATTTGATGCTGCTTTATACTTCTACTCTACTACCTTTTGGAGGAAAATATTTTACTTTTTACTGCACTGTATTTGTTTGACAGCTTGAGTTACTAGTTACTTTGTAGATTCAGATTCTCAATACGATATAAAGCATAATCAACAAATAAATTATGATGTACCAGTGATATTATGGATTAAGGTACACAGTACTATATAAAGTAAGGCTGTCAAATTTAACAAGTTAATAAAATGTTAATGCAAAGTCATTTTAACACCACTAATATCTTTAATGCATTAACTCAATCGATCTGTCAGAGGTTGTAGCCGACTCAGTTTTAAAGCTAGTGAAGACGCTGACATCAATGAAACTAGAAAACCTAACAGATCCAGCTTGTCGTGAGGGAGGCTAAACAACGCTCCAAACTGATGCTAAATGTTGGTGAGGAAAAACTGTCATGGCCATTTTCAAAGGGGTCCCTTGACCTCTGACCCCAAGATATGTGAATGAAAATGGGTTCTCTGGTAACCCACCAGTCTCCCCTTTACAGACATGCCCACTTTATAATAATCACATGCAGTTTGGGGCAAGTCATAGTCAAGTCAGCACTCTGACACACTGACAGCTGTTGTTGTCTGTTGGGCTGCAGTTATGATTTGAGCATATTTTTTATGCTAAATGCAGTACCTGAGAGGGTTTCTGGACAATATTTGTCATTGCTTTGTGTTGATAATGGATTTCCACTGATAAATATATATATACATTTGCATAAAACAGCATATTTGTCCACTCCCATGTTGTTAAGAGTATTATATACTTGACAAATCTCCATTTAAGGTACATTTTTAATGGATAAAAAAAGTGTGATTAATTTGTGATTAATCAGGATTAAATATTTTAATTGATTGACAGCCCTAATATAAACCCACCTTAAAAGTTATGTACACATTTAATGTGTCACTAATTATAATCCAATGACATATATGATTCTGAAATGTATCTGTGCAATGAGTACTTTTATGTTTGGTAATTTAAGTATATTTTAATGCAAATACTCTACATTTACTGAAGTAAGATTTTGAATGTAGGACTTGTGACAAAGTATTTTTACACTGTTGTATTACTACTTTTACTGAAGTCCAAGATCTTAAGCACAGAGCAATTTTACTGCTGCTCTTGTGTAAACAGCTTAATCTGTTGGCTGGTTTATCGGTCTAGGTCTCGTTTCACCTGTTTCTCTAATATAAATTCAGCAGATAGAAAGCTTTTAAATGCTGTTCAGGCATATGAAGAAGAGTCGTAAACCCATCAGTCACACGGGAATTTCTTCTGTAAGTTGTATTTCATTTTTTCTCTTGAACTTTTAGATGTGAAATACAGTACGTTGTGAACTCTAGTTGAACTGGCTTTAAAAAGAAAATCTCAAGTCTGAATTTGTGAAAGCCGCCGGAGCTCTGAAATGGTAGGCGGGGTGGTGGGGAGGGACGCTCCCTGAGCTGATACTTCCCCAGTCTACTGTGTGACCTCCAGTCCGGCTCCTTCTCCACTTAAGATGAAAGCGAAAGGAAAGGGAGGACAGGGAGAGGAGCATATTTGGGATGGTGCTTGACTGCATTTGGCCTGCACACTCATTAATAGTATGTGGAAACAGCCACTGATCACTGGGGAGGAGAGAGAGCAGAGACAGAAGAGACCCATGAATGTAACATTGACTAATGCACTCATCGCTCACTCCAGACAGACAGACAGACAAAAGTTGCATGAAAATACTCTCGGTCTACTCCTTCTCTCTCGTTCTCCCTTTGTTTCCCAGACTCTCATGTCCTCAATTCATCTCAGTGGTCTGAATTAAAGAATGGAGGAAACACACCACAATCCACCTCAGACACAAATCAAACAACACTAGTGTATCCATTCCTACGGATAGTAGCGGAGGGGAAAAGTAAAGGTATTTACTTATGTGCCGGGATTCTTTTAATTTTTTTTAACGATTTTGAAATATATTTTTAAATACATCCAATATATTTGCTGTATTTGAGTCTATGTGGCAGTAAATAGTAGTTACCGCTTTTATTGTTGTAGTCTGAATACTGTGATGTTGTATCTGTTGAGTATCCATCAACCTAAACAAACCGCAGCCGGTCACATTGAGCCGAAATGAGAAAGTAGAAAACAGCAGAGGGTCTGCATGGATTTGACCTGCACCATCACATTTTAAATCCACCTTACAGTAAAGGATGGAAACACTTTGGGTTTCACACATTGCCTGGAAAAGCAGGGCAAGACATCACGGCTAAAGCTGCATGCTAACTCTGTCACGGACAGGAAACGTTGTATTGTGATGATGTGCGGTCAAGCCATCCGTCACTCTCGTCTCCGTGGTCAAATCGGCCGACGCTACAGCTGTAGAGCGTCCATATACTGACTATGTTAAATGCAGTCAAGCTGCCCTGATGGAGCTGACCATGGATGTATAAAGAGAAAGGAGCTGATATTAGAGCTAGCGACGGACTTGGCGAAGTTAGCAGAAGTATACACGTGTGATTACATCCGGTTTTCATAATAAAGTTTTAACAATGGGAACTCGATATACAAAACACATACATCGAAATAGGATTGATTGGATTATATTCACCAGCAGAATACAACATTGCATGTCCCTTATAAATAAAAAAAACTACCACTAATTTGTAACAGAAATATCTGTATTCTTTCATTTTTGGGTTGCTGGAAAGAAATGTAAAAGTAATTCCTGACAGTGACTGATATATTTGACTTCAGGACATCTCTGACTATATTCGTGCTGAAAATGAAACATGTTTACTAATTGAGATATTTTCCAAAATAAAGGTCCCTAGAAGTGTATGGTTCAAATTTTGAAAGGTTTAAGTTCACAAAAATCACAAATAAATATCGTAATATACTTAAAAATCGCAATACATATTGAATGAAGTATCACGGTATTAAATCAGGAGATAGGTGCATCGTCCCAGCTGGGGATGTTAATAACAAACTGTTAAATCATTAACTGATGTTAACATTTAATTAATTAACGCTATCAGTTAAACAGTTGAAAGAAATATTAATGATTAATAAATAAGCTGAACAAAACTCCAAGGAGTGGCTTGACACTTAAAGGAGAATCCACCTTAACGGCCCACCTTAAGAGAGTCTGAGCTGGAGTTGCAGGATACAGGAAGTCGGCTCCTGTCTTGAGCGGAGCTGAGGAGTTGTAGCCTCGTAGCATTTATCCACTGACAAACTGTACACACACTGCTACACCTACGTTCACAGCTATAACGCCACCAACATACCCTCCTCACCGCCGCCGCACACAAACACGAGCGTGTCGGACACTCGGTTAAGTCACGCTGCCCTGACAGAGTGCCGCAGTTAGAGCTGCTAATGTAGCACAAACCCACACGGGTTGTCGGACACTATCGTTACCGGCGGACACACAGCCGACAACCTGCTAAACTAAACTAAATGTGTGGTGGAGACTTTTACCGGGAAAATGGCTGCATGTCCGCTACACTACGTGCAGTGCTGTGGTTACTACAGTAACGCTCCCGGACGGCGCACTGCTGCATACAGGCATTAAGCTTGTCATTTAACAGATAATAATCAGTTAACGAGGGTTGATTAGCGTTTATATTTTTTTTGTTTTTCAAAGCATTAGCATTCCTAGTCCCAGCCCTGATGGATAGTGATTGGGACAGGGACTTTTAGAAACGCTGTTACATGGTGATAAGACATTAATGCTTTGCACTGATGCCACTTGGCACTTTGTGTCCCCTTAAAGAAATAACAGACTGTTACCTTGTGTTGTCTTTGTTGTTTTCATCTGTGGCTAAAGCTGTCATGCAGTTCATGTCATGTTTTTTTAATGGCATGTTGCTTTTGTAGGATAGTTGACAGGAAACATGGGGACATAGAGAGACAGGGATGATGTGAGGAGTCGTTGCTGGTTCTTGTGACACTTCTTTAAGGAGAGGAATGTGCGTCCTCGTCGCCGGGCGGCGTGTCTCCTGACTCCGACATCAGTCTTTCTCAGCATGTTGCAACGTTTGAATCTGCCGCACATGCGCAGACCTGTCCCGAGATGCTGCGCGGTGATCTCAGCGCTGGCTGCAGCTCGGCTATGAATGAGCGAAACTGCTCTGAGGTCGGTGTTTATGGAGGGCCCCGCTCGCTCAGAGGGGAGAACTAAAGTTAAATAAATACTTGCTCCATCCTGTCTGCATTAAGGGCCTGCACACATGGCTTTGACGTCAGAGTGACATTAAACAGGGTGGGGTGGCCCAGCCAGCTCCGACAGGCACGTGCACACGCGCGCACGCACACACACACTCTCTCTTCCATAGCTTGCTATTAAAATCTTTCCTTTCTTGTGAGAATCATTTTTTCCTCAATTGTTCCCTCTTTCCTTATCCGTTTTTCACGTCTGACCCAGAGTTTAGGTGACGTTTCTCACCCTCACATCTTTTGCACACAGCACACAAGCGTCGCCGCTTTCAACCTTTATTAGCACTACATGTCTCAACACTTAACAATATCAGCTTCTGGCAGGGAAGAAGTCAATCTCTGACAGCTTGTTGCTTTTTGTTGAGCTGGTTTAACTGTAATCATCAATCATTCTGTGTTTTTGGCACAAGTGTGGGTGCATGGGTTTCTCCTGCAATACAGCCAACCAGGTGCAACTGGCTATCATCAGAAAGTCCAGCATTTAACTCCCAACATTTATCTTTGCTGTGCTTCTTTTTTTTTTTTTAATTTAGTGTTACTTTTCCTGCGACGAAGAGTGTTTTTTTGTACATCTACTTATACGTATCTGTGTGGGTGAGGGGGCATATATGCCCTGCAGCCCCACAACTGGTCTTTCAACATGCCTGTCAACATGTACAACCTGAGACCAAGTGGGATCTTATCAACTTTGTTAGCAAAACATCGAGGTAGCTGCTCATAACACTCCCGTCAAGTCATTCAAGGCGTGACACAGTCACTTTATTTGACGTGTGTGCTACGACTGCTTGTGTTTATTGTTGTTAGTGTTCACTGTGAACATAGGACATGACAAAAATGTATGCCTGGTCTAAAGCAGGGGTTCTCAACCTTTTGTAACTTGAGGCCCACCTCTGATTGATTAAAAGAAATTTGGAGGACCACCTTCCCAAATAACTGGGCTATAAACATGTGTTATGCTGCTGTCAGGTGTAACGACCCACATAAATATTCAGCTTACCCTCAGCCATCACTGCCTGCCATTATGACTCCAAAGTACTCAGGGTCATACTGTATTACCCCATTACACACTTTGGAGCTTTTAGCAGGGTTGTCTCCAACTTCACTTTTTATTTTTTATTTTTTTTTTTAAAGCTCAATTGTGTGTCACTGCATTCAAAAACGCCATGTCTGTAAAGGGGAGACTTGTGGGTACCCACAGAACCCATCTTCATTCACATATCTTGAGGTCAGAGGTCAATGGCCATGCCAGTTTTTTCTTGCCAAACTTTAGAGTAACTTTGGAGCGCTAGCGAAGCTAGCATGATATGGTTACCAGTGGATTCCTTTGTTTTTTTAATTTCATGTCACACCAGTATTTTCACTCCAGCTTTAAAACAGAACCTGCTGCTGAAAGACAGAATAGCGGCCATCAGATTTTGAAGTTGTTAATCTAACCGTTTGAATTTCCTCCGTGGCCCTCTAGATGGCGCTTCAAGGCCCAGCAACGGGCCCCGGCCCATTGGTTGAGAGTAGCTGGTTTAAAGTTTCAACGCCACTAATTTCTTTAATGCATTAATACAACTTGCAATTTTTTGGTTGTAGAAAGTAGAAAATCTGAGGAATCCATTATTAGCCAGGTCGTACTAGCTTGTCGCAGAGACGGCTAAATAACGCTCCAAACTTCTGCTAAATTTTTGTGAGATAAAACTGGCACAGTTTTCAATTTTCAAAGGGGTCTTGACCTCAGACCTAGAGATAGGTGAATGAAAATGGGTCCTATGGGTACCAACGAGTCTCCCCTTTACAGACATGTAACCACTTTATGATAATCATGCAGTTTGGATCAAGTCATAGTCAAGTCAGCACTCTGACATACTGACAGCTGCTGTTGCCTGTTGGGCTGCAGTTTGCCATGTTATGATCTGAGCATACTTTCATGCTAAATGCAGTACCTGTGAGGGTTTCTGGACAATATCTGTCATTGTTTTGTGTTACTTGATTTCCAATAATAGATGTATACATACATTTGAATAAAGCAGCATATTTGTCCACTCCCACGTTAAGAGTATTAAATACTTGCCAAATCTCCCTTTGAGGTACATTTTGAACAGAAAAAATGTGTGATTAATCTGCAATTAACTATGGACAATCATGCGATTAATAGCGGTGAAGTATTTTAATCGATTAAGAGTATGAAACACTTGACAAATCTTCCTTTAAGGTACATTTTGAAGTTATTAAAAATCTGTGATTAATTTACAATTAATCACAATCTAGACAATCACGTGATTAATCATGATTAAATATATGTAAATATATAAATATTAAATATAGACTTTTTTCTTATATAAGGTAGAGGAGGGATAGGGATGTGCACACTGTACTTACAGTAAGTTCATGTGTGTGTTGGGAAGGTGTTGTTTTGCAGGTGTTTGACCACCATGTTTGACCCCCTGTTTGTATTTGTGTTGAAGCTCTCGCATGTCACTGCCGGACCAGCTGGTGTCTGGTGAACTTCAGGGCAGAGGATTTCCCCCTCTGTCATCCTCTCACCATCACAGTGTGCTCGCTTCACTCGAGCTCGGCTTAGTTTGTTTACTCTGTGTTTTAAATCATGGAAGTGAAGTGATGAGAAAAACAGCAATGTCTGCCCAAATATAGTCGAGGGTTTAAATCTGCGGACTCTTAATCGGACTCACTAATTTTCTAAAAAAGAAATCAAAGCTACAGTAGACTGCGTATTTAGTTTATTTAAAATATGAATATATGATAGAAACCCAGAGAGAAGAGATGCTTTGTATTACTTTTAAAATGGGAAATGTGTCCATAGCACAGAGATCTCCATTCAGATAAGCTTCAGTGTTATGAATGTGGATGATACATTATTGTCGAAGCTAAATTAGATCACAAGATCAGTTACCTGTTCTTTGATTTGACGCTAATTATGTAAATTTGTTTAAATAATAGTTGTGCCAGTTCTATACTGTATTTAATTTAGACATAGTTTGCACAGCTGATATATTTACACAAAATTCAACTTCTAAAAAAAATGGTTTGCCATTTTGAAAATGGGGATTGCAGAAAAAATAAATGTCTTATAAAAAATGAAATTTGCACCAAAATGTAATAGTGCAGCAAAGTAGAAGTAGACCCTTCATTTTATATTGCATTCAGTTGAATTCATATTCAGTCTGATCAAAGTTTAGTTAATGTGAAACTACCACATTACATTATACATACTAACTAGTTTAATATTAACAAAATATCAAATTGTTGAAATGAATTATTAGTTGACAGTAAAGTCAGTTTTTACCAGAAAAATGCAGATAATCAGTTTAGCTCATAGATGTACTCAATGCACATGCACAGATATGCTTTCCTCTTGACTCTTTTAGCTGCTAGTTTGAAAAACAAGGCAACATCTCACTCTGCTGACTTCCTCATCTTCAGTACTCTGTCTTCAAGGAGTAAATACCTCAGTTCACCCCCTCACACACCCCTACTGGCGTTGGAATGAGCATTTCAGTGAACTATATGGAGTGACCCCGGTCCCTTTGACGAGCGCTGTTGGGCCTGGAGGTCATTGACCCTTCACATCAGGGTCATCTCCTCTGCCGAGCGGACTCTCCAACGTCTCTGTTAGTGTGTATGAGACAACCGATAATGTTGAAGCTGTGTTTGGTTAATGTTTTCTCCGGGGAAAGAGCCCACTTTGTGAGTGTGTGTGTGACGAGATGTGTGCATGCCCCGTGATCTTTGAAGCTGTCAACATTCTTCACCACATGCTCTGTCGTGATGCATAGAGGCGTCTGGTGAGATGAACCAGCTGTCCCTGCCTCTGGTCACTGCAAGGTCAAAATGCTTGTGTGCACGTCTGCACACACACACATCCAGAGCCAAGCCCCCAGGAAGAGCGCCAGGCTGTGGAGCAGATTTTACATGGTGGCCTACCAGTGGCATTACAACTTCTGAAGTTGTGTGTCCGCCATGTGATGCCATAGAGTGCTCCTGTCAGGGATGATGTATTTTTACTTACCCACCAGAAGGTTACCATCGCCCTGATTCCCTCAATAAAAGCCAATGGGATTTTTCCACTGGGTTTTGGATTATTGCAGCAAATAAGATCAGTGACAAACAAAAGTTTATGATACATTCAGGTTTTGTTCAGCAAGGAAATCTCCACAAATAAACACCACTTTTGTGATTTTTGAAGTGTGAATGCAATTGCCAGAAGTGAAAAGCTAATAAACTATAAAAACTACTCCACAGTCACATGAGCATGAATATAAACAATGAGGCTGTAAAGGAGGACACGTCGGCATTTAGTAGTCTCATTAAGCCACTTTTAGCAACTACGTTTTTAAGACATTTAAAAAGAGTTGGATATTTACTGACTTGTTGTAGAACAAAACTTTAAAATCTTTCGATGTTGTGTTAACCGCAGACCTTATTTCAGGCATCTACATAAAAACCCGTTCAGGAAAACCCATTGACTTCCAGACGAGGGAACTAGAAATGCTAAAATACAAATTCTTTTCAGGGACTCACTCCTGTAGCACTCTATTGGGCCTAGAAAGACTTTTACCCATTGACTTACATTGGGAAAGAGATGTCTGTAACATCATTTTTTATTCACTTGAAGGTCCTAAAAGTTGTAAAATGCAATAATAGCCAAATCCATAGTCATTTTTCTATGTGAGTGAGTGTCAGATCGCGGCTGGACCGGAGTTAAAGGAAACACTAGTGCGCTTGCACTATGGGTCAAATGTATGGGGAAGATTGCCGGTTGATCTGGGTAATTTTACTCCCGTAATTGCTTTATGCACCACTGAACAACTTTCATAGGAGTGAACGGGGCCCTGCCTTTGACGCTGTATCCAGTTCTCTTTTTAAGTCCATGGTCCACACCCACACGATGCTGGATGTCCTCTTGTTCTTGTGTTGAAAATGCCGGCCGTGGTTAAAGGCACTTGGAATGCGCAACGTTGCACCAACGACTTGATCGACGGCCTGATTTGTAATGTCTCTCTGTGTTTTTCAGGTGGAGGAGGGAAGAGGAATGGTCGCAGTAAGAAATGGAAGGAGATGCTCAAACTCCCCCACATCAGCCAGTGTGAGGAGCTACGCCGCACTATCGGTAAGAAGCCTGGAGCGTGTGTGTGGGTGTGTGAGGCAGAAAGATAACGTGCCATGCTGTGTCGTTGGGGTGGGTCCGACTGCGGGAGGAAGTTCAGATTGGACTTCCTTCCTGTTTCTACCCGTCTCCACCCACAGTTACAGGCAGGGGACAGGAAACAGTGTGTGTATGGATGTGTGTGTGTTGTTTGTCTGACTCAGGGAGTCCGTTTGCACGGCCGTTTCTCAATCTCAGAGTCTCTCCTGACATTGCGAGCGCGTCTCGCTGACTGTCTGCTTGCATGCCAAATCAAAACATCTTCACTCCTGCCTCCTTCCTGTGCCGCACATCTAGGTTCGAAAGTAGGGGCAGGACTCTCTCTTTGTGGCCCAGACAAGTGCTCTGCTGCTGGGCTACATTATCTCCTCGTGCCCCCCTCCCAACCCACTTACCCTGGTCCTCTGAATGCCACAACAGTGTGTGTGTGTGTGTGTGTGTGTGTGTGTGTGTGTGTGTGTGTGTGTGTGTGTGTGTGTGTGTGTGTGTGTGTGTGTGTGTGTGTGTGTGTGTGTGTGTGTGTGTGTGTGTGTGTGTGTGTGTGTGTAGTGCGTCACAGCTATCTCTGCCAGAGATTGCAGTGCTACCCTCCCCCACATACTCTCTCTCCCTCTTTTCTGTCTCCATGCCTCCCCCTCCCACTATCTACATCTCTCTCTCTCCCTCCCTCCCTCTTTCCACCACTTCAGAGGAACACAAGAGTGACAGAGCAGGAGAGTTATGGAGAGAGCGAGTGAAAAACAGTAACAAAGAGAAGCTTTTACAACGGGAGGAAAGATCTCTTAAGGACAGTAGCGACTGAGAGAAACAACGGGATCAGAGGAGGGAGGCTGGGTGAAAGACGTAGACGAACACACTCCCCACGGTGATATCTCTTAGTCGGCATCGACTGTGTTCCTCGCCGTCTTGTCTTCACGTCGCAAATCACCGCTCGCAGACCTAATTATCATAAACTTGAATATGTTTGTCATCAGCCATGATAGATCACCTGCTTAAAAAACAGCAGCACATAAATGTTGCTTTAAGTGTGAAGAAGCATTGTGTGTCATCTCTTACACATTTACTGTCATTTGGATTATAACTTTGCAGAGGATTTTAAAAATGGTGTGTTTGCGTTTGTGCGCACATGTGCATGCAGCAGCTGTTGAGGGTTATATACGTCACTATTACATAGACGCTATTGCGTAATTTCCCTATCACACAGAGCGCAGGATCAAAATAATCCCTTTTGCCTACTTAAACACACAGACGTGTAGGCATGTACACACACAAACACACCCGTGTGCAGAGACGCTCACACACACACACACACACACACACACACACACACACACACACACACACACACACGCCCATGCACAGCGTTGGCATGGCGGATAGAGGGATACAGTAAAGCGACTGATAGCACTGTCTTTGTTGTGTCTTGATAATGTCAGGCATTTGACCTTAGCCTTGACAAGTGTGCAGTACTTCTAGAAAGCCTAGATTACATTATGTGGGCTGCAGCCACTTTGTCTACCAGCCCTAGGCCACTCTCCCTCTCTCTCTCCGCCTTTCCTCTATGTCCCCTTCCCCTTTTCCTTGCTCCTGGTATCCATCCAATGCATACAGTACACCTGCAGCTATTACTTTTGATCTGTGCCGTCTCTGCCTCAAAAGCATGCTCACCCTTTGCACATACTGTATGCACACTTGTGCCTTCCATACACTGTCTCACCAACTCACTCACTCCTGGCCTAAATTGGAGTTTTAATTAAGTTGTAATGGCAGCTTAACTTCCCTGGCTCAGACAGTTACTAGTCCAGGCCGGCTCAAGCTTTACAACTCTCTCTTCATTCTTTCTCAGTCCTTTTCATTTTCCTATCCATTTTCTGTCACCTTGCTGTCTTGTACGTTCTCAGTCTCTCATCTTACTTTGACAGTTGTTTTTCTTCAGGGATACAGGAGAGGGTTCTCTTTACGCAAAGAGGAAATGTTTCGTTGGTGGAAGGCTGACCTGCGTTCTCAGATTTAAATGATTCAGAGCACATGTACATGCTCTCACACACTAACCCAGTTCTAGTCCAGAGAAACTGTGGTTTATTTTCGGACCTTTGGTCTTTTTATGCTCCCAGCCTACATTGTGTAACTGCATTCTTATTTTTGCTAGTGAGCAATCTGTAAACTTCATCTAGGAAGAAATAGAGAGGCTGTACAAAGACATTCATGTGATTTGGCATCCATCTAGCTGTGTAGACATTTAAAGGTGGCTATTATGCTTTTGTGCTTTTTCTTTTTCCTTTAGTTAAGGCTGTGAATCACTTAAAATATTTAATCACGATTAACTGGATGACTGTCCATAGTTAATCGTGATTGTTTTCTAAAGGGACTTAAAGGGAGATTTGTCAAGTATTTAATACTCGTATCAACATGGGAGTGGACAAATATGCTGCCTTATCAGTTATCAACACAAAACAATGACAAATATTGACCAGAAACCCTCAGAGATACTACATTTAGCATAAAAAATATGCTCAGATCATAACATGGCAAACTGCAGCCCAACAACCAACAACAACTGTGACTTGACTATGACTTTCCCCAAAGTGCATGTGATTATCATAAAGTGGGCATGTCTGTAAAGGGGAGACTCGTGGATACCCACAAAATCCATTTACATTCATGTATCTTGAGGTCAGAGGTCAAGGGACCTCTTTTAAATTGGCCATGCCAGTTTTTCCTCACCAAAATTAGTGTAGGTTTGGCTTTTTTGCAGTAGGTTGACATGAATTACCTCTATCGTAGTTGCTGCTATGAACATGAACTTGACTTGTTTACCAGTTTAAGTTATAAAAAACGTAGATACTAAAATCATTCATGTGTCCCTGGGTGTAGATTTTTGCCAAGTCCCAGTTTTCTTTCATTAAAAAGTGAAGAAATTATGACAGAAAATAACACAGTGTATGCAGAATGACTGAGACTACTTTAATTAAAGATTAGAGGTGGTGTGTGATAGAGACTTTACACTATCAGTAGGTTTTTGCCAGAAGGCTTAAATTATTCTGAAAATGACTATGTATGGTATGCGTTACATCACTTTTTTTTTATCTGGATTATGCTGGTTGTGTGGTCCAGTGACACATGGATCATTTTGGCATTACATACTTGCTCGGTTACTTAAAGATATGGCAGTCCTTTAACATTTCACACCAGTTTCTGTATAGAGTCACCAGTTGCGCTGTGATTCAGCAGGAAACCCTAGCAATTAGGATGAAACCACCCTGAAATCCTATCAGCAAAACCTGTTCTGGAGCAAGCCACTGAAACCTTATCAGGAGGCTCATTGTAAACTAGAGCGTCAGTGAAATGATATGCAGTAGGGGATAAACAAAAATTCCCATGAGAAACTGTGAACCAGAATAAAGAACCTGCAATCTCTAGCTATTTGGTTGCTGAAGAGCAGACGCTAATGATTCAAAGTAAGAGAGCATTCAACGTTCATTTTCTTTTAAACCAGAGTGGTCACAGGAGAGAAAATAGAAAATGGCAAAAAGCTGTTGTGTAGCGGATTAACTGAGGCATTCACACTGAGATGTGAGGCACATGCGTTATGCTAATATTCCCCATCAGTGTGGTAAATCACTAAATGATGCTGTTGACAGCAACTAGCATGGCTAGAAAACGTTAGCTTTAGTGTGAGTCTGCTGCAGTAATACAGCCAACGTTACAGCAACCACAACTACAACTACATACAACTAAATCTCAGCCTATTCGTATGTTGGTTATGTACAGACAATATTAGCCTAACGTGATTCAGTCAAATATGTTTAGATGTCTGGATAAGCAATATCTGGCCACTGTGTTGGACGGGGGAAGACTGAAGGAACATGACAGCAATCAACCTTAAGGCAAGGTCGCAAATTAATTATTAGGCATGTGTATAAATCCAATGTTTGGCTAAAAAGAGATGAATGGAAAAGAATTTATCAAAATTACAGTATGAATACATGGCAAATTGAAGTCTTTGGGATCTTAAGATTTCATTCTCCCAAAAGGGGGCGCAGCCTTGACTTTTTGTGAAGTACCAGTGTGAGCTGGGCTGATGTATAAAGATAAGTCCTGTCTACTCACAAGAAGCTTCTTTATTGAACCGAATGTTGACAACCTGTCAGGCGATTGTCAAGATACAGGCTGTTGATGTAAGTCAACACATGTGCTTGCATGGAAGTAAAGGGAGATTTACATTTTCAGCCATTTACGACATTGTTCTCAGCTGGCCAGATGAGTCTAAGTGAAGGAGTAAACACTCCAAAGTTCAAATAAACGGCTCCAAACCTTTTTTTGCTGTACAGACGCCATAAAATATCAATTATGAATGTGAGGGGCTTTCCCAGCTCCAGCTCCCACCTGAACACAGCTGATAGAGAAACACCAAAGCAGGCGTACAAGAAACTGGTGATCAGAGATGAAGCCAGTGTGTGAAGGCGAGTGCAACGCAACACAGTTAAAGATCGCTCAGTGAGATCCTCTCAAAGAGCTTTTGTTCTTGCGATTCAAAACACAGCAGCCACACAGTGGAAGGGGAAGCTATAAAATCATCATATCTCTACACTCTACTGTTTGCTCACCAAAGCGATAACTTTGTAGTCGTACAAGCGGTGAGTTTGAATGCGAAGTGCTGAGCTGCAGAGCAGAGGGGAATGCTGTGTAATAAACAGTGCAGCTGGGAGGGCCGTTGTGGAGATTTGATATACTGCTGGAGGTTGTCCTGTAGCTGTCACCATTCAGACATTTTCATCCCATGCATCCCTCCCACTCTGCTGCTCACAAGTGCTCATGTGTACGTGAGTGTGTTTGGCCTATTTTTGTTTGTATGTTTGTCTTGTGTGTCCTTACTGTCAACCAGTGATGGAAAACGTCCTGGGTCTTCTTCCTCATTTGGTGCCAGAGGAAATATGGCTCAAATGGACACCATTAGTCCTAATAGGATGGAGCCAGCTGCACTGGAGACACACACATAGAAAGCACACATACAGAAAACACGCACAACGCATGCAGCAGTACCGCATAATATTGCAATATTGTATTGATACATGGATATTAAGTATTGATCTTTTAATATATTAATTATTAACCTCTTACCATTCAGATGTCTTGCCAGCAGGCCCGGTCGCTCATATGACTTTCAGAGGTTGTAGTGGGCTCAGTGTTAAATCTAGAGTAAAGATACTGGTATAATATGAAACTAGAAAGCCTTAGGAATCGATTGGTACCAACCATGTGATGTTGGCTTGTCGGGAAGTCCGCTAAATAATGGTCCAAATTTAGCCTAAATTTTGATGAGGAAAACTGGCATGGCCATTTTCAAATGGATCCCTTGACCTCTGACCTCAAGACACGTGAAAGAAAACTTGAGTGAAAACTGTATCTTATTAGATAAAACGGATGTTGAACTGCATAATTTGCAGATGAAAAATCGCAGTATATCTTATCGCAATACTAGCATATTGCAAAATGTTTAAAATCGCAGTAAGCCATGGGGCCTCTGATGATTCCCACCCCTATTAAGAACCCCCAGGAGTCTGGGGCACGCTGTCAGGGGGTTTGCAAAATAATTTGCTATAAATTATAAAATACTGCTGTAACATGAAAAAGTGCATATCTACAGATGGGGACCTTTGCGGCAGTAACACAAGCATATTGTGTCCCACCAATGTTACTTAGACTCTTATATAATTATTATTTTTATTTATTTTTTTTATTTGAAGCACTTAGTGAAAGTCAGCGTTAGACTAGTAATTTTAAAAATCAAGTAAGCATTATGCTTAATTGGTGTTGCGATTAAGAGGGGGGGTCATTGGAAAAATTTCTCCCCTGTAAGGGGTCCTTGGCCCCAAAAAGTTTGAGAGCCCCTGAATTAGTAGTAAGTTTGGCAAAGACTTTAGAAACGTTTTCTGGTGTATTAGTTGAAATTCTCATTACATCCTGACTGCAATCACTAAATCAAATGCTCTGACGACAAAAGAGAAATTACTCTATCTGTGGCTGTCGCAGGACTGTAAAAAGCCCAAATGAAATGATTGGACGGCCTGCTCGCCAGCTTGCATGCACTGATGCAATGATACAATATTAGCTTGTTTCAAAGGTGGGGAAATAAACCTTTAAACTCTAAAGTCTACAGTGTAACTGAAATACACATGGTAACGTCATGTACATGTGTGTGAAGTTACAAGGCTATCTTCATCCATTGTCCTGGTGTAGTAAAAGTTTAGCCCCTTTTCTGTTTTGCAAAGATAAGAGAGCATTCAATATCTCCAGCTCCCACCCATGAGTTAGCTTACATTGGCTAACTCGTAGGATATGTTGTTGTTGTCATGATTTTTAGAGGCCTGAATGGTTAAGACTGTGCCGACAGTGGGCTACCTCTGGGTCTGAAAAGTGAAGCCAATGCTGAAGTGCCTTAAACTTGCGTTCTCTCTAACAGCGAGCAGGCGGCGACTCCTCTGGTTGCAAAAAGAGGTCTGATTGTATAGAAGTCTATGAGAAAATGAGCCTACTTCTCACTTGATTTATTACCGCAGTAAACATTGTAAACATGAGTTTATGGTTTCAGTGGCTAGTTTCAGTTCTTCTCCTCGACACCCACACACCTGACTGACTGTCTTTACAGGACTTTTTGCAATCTGTACATTTTTCACAGCATTTTAAGTTACTGTTGTTCTATTTCCTCAGTCATATTATTATTTATTGTATTATGTTATGTTATATTGTACTTTTGCAGTTTACTTTTTGTACCTTTGCACTACCACCGTGACATACAATCTACCATAGCACTGTATCATGGTCATGGAATCAAAGAGTCCTCAATAGGCCTCTATTATCACCTCACATGCCCTCACTTCCTACATTTCTGTATGTGATTTTTGATTTGCATGTGTGTGAGATATGTGTGTATGTGTGTGTGTATATGTATAAGCTACTGGATGCCTAAAATTTGTATGTTCATTTAGTAAATAATGGCCCCATTTAGAGTCAAATAGTCAAATAGAACCATAAAGCAGGGGATGCTTTAGGGCGTGGCTGTCTTGTGATTAACAGGTTGCTACCACGGCGTCGTCCAGTCTGGGTGTTGTCTTTGTTTTTGCCTTACAACTTTAACCCTTTCACAGTGTGTTTTCAGTTCATGAAAGTTAATTATAACCTTTTTGGTCACCTAATGTCTTATTCGGCATTTGTTTGTACTTAGCGCCACAATCTGGTGTCACATCTGGTCGCAAAATAACAATATGGTGACGGGCCAAAATGCCGAACTCCAGGCTTGAAAATGGCAGTTGACGAACCAATGGGTTATGTCACAGCAACTGTATCCACTTCTTATATCCAGTATTTTACAAAAAAGATATTAGAGAAAATTAAAAAAACGCAGATAATTTTTATGTAGAAGAATTACTTTATTCAGTACATCCTACTTAGACTTTCCAGACTCATCCTATGACTGCTTACGGGGTCCCACCCTCCGAGTTTGCAAACACTGTTATAGTGTATTTTTGTGGTGTAATGATGTGTCTCCATTCGTCTCCCGCTCCTCTCTCCTCCCCTCAGAGAGGGACTACACCAGTCTATGTGAGAAGCAGCCCATTGGTCGGCTGTTATTCCGTCAGTACTGTGACACCAGGCCGGAGTTGAAGCGCTGCATCGAGTTTATGGATGCTGTGGTAAGAGTTTGAATGAACCTTTGACCATTCCTCTGCTTATTCTCTGATGTTCTTATAGCTATCCTTCTTTCACACATCCTCTTTTACTTGTCTTTTTCTCTGTCTCAATCTCCTCTTTTCTGTGATTCCTGTGAGCCCGGTCTGAGTCGGTCCACGCAGAGCAGCTAACAGGAGAGGGAAGTCGGAGCTTGGTCCTTTGCCTGCTCTTGGCAGTAGCACGGGGTGGTGGGTGGGGTGGGCGTAGGGGGTGATTAGTGACTTAGACAGGCTGTCAGAGAGCAGACCCCTCCCCTTCCTTCATGCACTCCTCCATGAGGTCAAGCCCACGTCAGAGCAGGTCCCCCGGGTGAGCAGGCAAACACAGGCCCGAGCTTGTGTCTAGGCCCCTGGAGGTATGCGGGAAAGGAAAACAGTGGGGAATCATGCTTGTTTAAAAAGAACCCACATTAGTCTTTTTCAAGGCAGGTAGACAGGCACATAGGTACGTACACTGGGAATGGCACATTGCTTACACTGACAGACAAAAATGCAAGAAACAAAACAAGCAACATTTTACTGCTCGTCATGTGCCGTTAGTCCCGCTGAGGGCGTCATGCCTCGACTGTGGTGCACGGTGGCATTGCTCGGTCCCATTCCTCTCTGGCGAGCTTGTTTTCAAACAAAACACACGGCTCAAAGCAGTCCAACTCCAGACCATCTCCCTGCCTGCAGCCGTAGTTGACCAAAATACAATCTGTGATGGTGCGATGGGGCGAAAACTGAGGCCTCATCGTGGTAGGTGGCAGATGCAATGGGCAAAGCATGAAGATGAACATAGTTGGCAGTTTGCTCTCTTGACTAAGATGAGATGTTTTGTCACCAGTACATCTCTACATCTCTACACCCTTCTCTCTCTCTTTCTCTCTCTCTCATTCTCTCTCTCTCTCTCTCTCTCTCTCTCTCTCTCTCTCTCTCTCTCTCTCTCTCTCTCTCTCTCTCTCTCTCTCTCTCTCTCTCTCTCTCTCTCGTCTTCCTCTCAGCCTCCTGGTGCCCGTCTCTGACCTTATTTGGAGAGATATTAAAGATGGTTGAATGAGTATGGCTTCCTGTGCTGTTGTGGTTGCTCACATGTCTGTTCTCCTCTGACAGGCCATGTACCAGCTAGCTCCTGACGAGAAGAGGAGGGACTGCGGACTGAATGTTTTAGACACATACTTTAATAATGGGGTATGCCGTGCTCACACTTCCTTAATAACAGAGCTGGTCGATATGGACATAACATAATATTTGCTTACATTTGCAAATGTGCATATTAAATCTTCCAGGTGTTCTCATTGAAGCGGGTGATTTACTTTAGTACATTAAAGGTGCTCTTGATGATATTGATAACATTCAGCCACTAGATGTTTAGTTATTTCTCCTCTGTTCCATTGCATTTACTTTATAACAAGTTGTTGCCGGGCACACACCGTCAATCTCAAACATTTGTTTTAGTAGTGGCTCACAAGCCTCGGTAGAAGTAGGAACCAAACGTTAACAAACGCCGACATTTTTAAAATGATTAATTCACAGTTGTAATATTTTTTCAGGAAAAGCCATACTTTTATTCAGCACTGTTCTGAAGGCTCTGTGGATGTGTTATTATTTTTTTAAATATCCGTCTACATAAAAACATTATCAGTAAGACCTTTAAACTGTCATTTTGAAACATAGTTTGTTTATGATCACTGTATGATTGTATTCTTTATTTATGTCATTATTACATCTGCGGACTCCGGCCAAGAGCAAAGCTGTTGTTGCACCTAGAAGAATAAATAGTAAAAAAAGATGTGTGGAAACAGGCTGTTTTCTAAACACACGCCAACAACATGAGACACGTATCACGTCATTTAACATATACTCTATTTGTCGTGTGTGTTTTTGTGACAAAACATAGTTTAGCAACCTCATCGAATATTTCTTCTGTGAAAGACCTTGTACTGTGTGACCCCTGTGACCAGTCAGCCATTTAGTGTGAAAACCACAACGACTTAAAGACTCACGATTTGAAGACAGCAAGTTGTGTAGTGTGAACATTACTGTGATCTGATGACTTTGAAAGGCGTGTAGTGTGAAATGGCTTAACTGGACGTAATTTCTCATTAAAAATAGTGAACTAGTGTTTGTCACATACCCATATCACGTTTTTTCCTTGCTGTGTTCTCACCACGACCACACAAGACCTTTATTATAAGCTTGGTGCACTTTGGTAGCGTTCCCAGTCACCACACTATATGACCTGGACCAAATTGACAAACAGGTGAGGTTTGACTACAGCCTTGATGTCACGCCCTTCTAGCCAGACTGTACAGGTTCACAAACAGAAAGGGACGAGCCGACTGATAACGTTTTGATCTGTTTTGTTAGCCTTGGCAGTCTGCAGCCACATCACACCATCTTCTCACTTTGTTTCTGTCTCCCTTTCTTTGTCGCCCTCAAGTCGGCAGCCCATCTGCCAGACGTACCCCAGGATGTGGTCGCTGGGTGTCGGGAGAGGCTGGAGCAGAGTCCATGTAAGGAGCTCTTCAATGACTGCACCAAGTAAGTCTCTATCTAGCACAGAGATTTAGTGTTTTTGTTTTTCTTCACGATTGAGTCTGGCCATTAAAGTGCAGCGGCACCAGTAGAGTCCTGTTCCTTGTGTGTTTGTAGACTGCGTGGACTAGTGCAGCCTGTCACTAGTGATGATGAGGCAGCTGGCACCTGGAGTGCAGTACTACACACACACACACACACACACACACACACACACACACACACACACACACAGACTTGCAAACACACACAGTGAAGGCGAATGAAAAAGAGCAGTGGGCAGAGAGAACATCCGGATGGCTGGCATGAAAACAACAGCCACCTCAGTGTTCCCCGTACACACACAAATACACACACACACACACCCACGAACACAGATTTACAAACACACACACACACACTCACACACTCTTGCAGGTGTTTCTACTTCCTGCTCTGCGAGCCAGGAGAGGCAAACAGACCGGGGATTATTACCCCAAATGTACTTCTCATTGCACAGACGTGCACACATTCACACACGACAGCTTAACTTTGTATTAGCCTAATAATTTAATTTATTACATACATTGGTGCATTATATTTAATTTTCCATGTTTCCGTTCTTGTTTTGGCTCACCTCTGATGTGTTTGTATTGATTTATTACAATATGTGCAGTTAACGATTATTGAACTGTACTGTGTGTGGATTGGTTGGCTGAAGTCCTAGATTATCATTGGTTATTGTAGCTTTTCTCTGCTTAATTAAAGTGAGTGTCGTGGAGAACACTGTTGCTAAGAAAGGGCAATATTAATGTCACTGTCCAAGTCCAGAAGCTGCAGCTAACAATTTAGCAAGCTAGCATGAGGGTAACATAATGAAGGAAATGTGAAGACACAATGACAGAAGATAAGGTTGGTAGAATATCAACATTTTCCTCTGACATAAAATTACCAAGAAAAACAATATATAACTAAAATTACAATATACTGTATGTTCACTTCACTTCCACCATTTCTCACAACGTCAACAAACACGTCACAAGTCGTGAAGTTGAACTTCCACTTACGAGGTCGTGAATACAACATGAGGGGGGCGTTCATATGGGCTCAACTCGTAAAAAGGACACCCACCCCCACCCCCGTGACCCTGTCGCTAAGCAACTATGACAACACATTAGTCATAACGTTTTTTACGTAACGTTTAGTGCTACGTAAGTGAAGGGAATTAGACGTCACAGCCGTGGTATGTGGTTGTTATAACGCAGCTATGAACCAATCAGATCGCTTGATTAGAGCTACTCGTTTTATAAACATAAATAGGTATATTCAATATATAAGATGTACGATCCACCCCTCATCAAAAGCAGAGTTTCTGTGAAGTCCCGACTTTTAGCCACACACACAAACAAGCAGACAGATGTTGGAAGTGTGGCGACCAGCCTCCGAATCCCTTGAGCTTCCCCAGGGAATACCGGAATCTGCTAGAAGGAATTCAGGAGAAGTGGGAATTATGGTTGGGAAAACACTCAGTTATGTTCCCAGCCTGCTCTCCTGTTCCGGTAAAAACACATGTAGAGAGCTGTTGCATTTATTAAGAAGCTGGTCATGCTGACTGTGAAGAACCGTTACACTCTTGGCCTTGTCAAACTCAGTTTCATCCCAGGCCACATCAGCCTCAAAGGGCTGGTTGTAATTGGAAGACTATATAAACATATCTACTCTGGATCACATTACAAAATTGCCTCTACATTTGATTATTATTAGTTTTAGTAATAATTTATCTAATAACTAGCTCTGAAAGCAGAAGTTGAGGAAAAAGAATTGCAAGCAAGAAATATTGTACAATTTATTAAAAATAATACTTCAGTAACAAAAACACATGCTTGTGCATCAATATACAGTATATGCATACATGTAGACACAAAAATACTGTATGTGGGCACACACACTGACTTTATGAGATTAAGGAAATCTCATCATTACCCCTCATCAAAGATCAAAATACTTCTCAAATGAGCAATTAAGTTATTTTTATTACCATCACACAAATATTATCAAGCAATTTGTTCCATTAACTTTGTTTAACTTT
This sequence comes from Pterois miles, assembly GCA_947000775.1. NCBI lineage: Eukaryota > Metazoa > Chordata > Actinopteri > Perciformes > Scorpaenidae > Pterois > Pterois miles. Next base: position 1,060,161 of record CAMQGK010000253.1, read on the forward strand.
GTGGTCGGAGTTGAGAGAGGTATAGCGATAGTGTGTGCTCTGATCTAACAGACAGTCTGTGGCGTATAAACTGTTTGTGTTCCAACAGCTGATCTGCTGAGATGTGTGATAGATGACAGTGGTGAGACACACTTAGCTCCATGATTGGTGTCAAAGTGCCGCCGTAAATTGTATTCCTTGGGCACTGCCACTGCCTCGTAGCAAAGACGACATACCATCTTGTCGCCATTAATCACAAACATGTATTCGCTTTCCATCTCTCACTTTTCTTTTCTTGGACATTTTGGTACTATCCATATTTTTTTACGACCCTATCACTTGGCTAGAGCACCACTGCTGGAAACCGGTGATCTTGAGACGCTTTACTGCGCATGTACAAAATCGAGATGCATTATGGGACACGTAGTTTAAGGATACCGTATTGCTGTAAAACGTGCAATAAGGACTTTATGTACAATTATATATTGATATGATGGCAATTTTTTTCTGTCTTTACTTTTTCTTCTATTTTCTATTATGTATATACTAATTTATTTTATTTGTATTGCTGCTGTAACGTGTAAATTTCCCCACTGTGGGACTAATAAAGGAATATCTTATCTTATCTTATCTTATCTTATCTGAAGTGTATGATAAGCATAATATATTCTTTCCAAGCCCTCGTGAGCCACATAAAATGAGGTGCCGGGCCTAATTTGGCCCACGGGCCCTGAGTTTGACACGTGATCTAGACCAATTGTTTTGTGAAATGCAGTATAATGTGAGTGTCATGGCTAGGCTGTCTGTGCCTCCTCCTGCACTTGGTGCCCTATGCATAGCACATGATCCGCCGCAGCGGCACTGAAGCGAACGCTCTGGTAGAGGGAGTTTGAGCTGGGCAAGATGCTGACTTTTGTGTGACCGAAGCAGGAAACATCCGTGTTTGAGGATGAACACAACGCACCTGTCTTGTCTCCTTGGTATCTCAGGTCACAGCCCGTTGGTCCCGTATCCATCCCTCCTTCATCCTTCTCTATTTTAAGAGCTCTGAGAGAGGCCACAGAGTTATAACACTCCATTCAAACTGCTTGAGCGGAACAGAGCGAGCGAGGAAAGTGATGCAGTAGGCCCACAGAAAGCACAGCATAAAGGGCCAATTTAGAAAGACCCACAGAGAGTAATGAAAGGAGAGATTGGGAAAAGTGAGGAGAAATGGAAAGAAAGCGTTAAGGAGAGCAGGGCGAAACAAGAGAGTGTACTAACACCAAACAACACAGGCACATGTTTGTGGTATTGAAAGACCCACAGCAGCAGCAGTTAAATGTTTTTGAATGGGATTCCTGTTCGACTTCGGTCATCACTCCTTCCACTATCATTATTATTTGTACGCCATTGTGGAATTTTTATTTTCTTATTCCGACATGTAATTCTGACCTGGGGCTTATTCACGTTTTTTTGTTTTTTTTTTTTCTCAGAGGGAAAGCCTGTAGGAAAGCATGGTGCTGCACGTGGAAATGTGACTTTTGGCACACCCACTAGAAGAAGTGTATTAGCTCACTCATGGATTTGCCTCTGCTGCAGTGGAACAGAGGGTTATGTCATACCAAGAATGAAGCGGGCCCGTTCTGTGCATGTTTACGTCGGTGTTTTGTGTATCGCCGGATTTAACAAAGATCCCTGTGCTGATCTTTCTTCCCTTTTTCTTTTCCTCTCCCACTACCTTCGAGTAACAAAAGCCATATTGTAGCTGTGTTTATTTCTACTCCCAGTGGTGTCCGTCTGAGGCTGGACTCCAAGCCAGGCACTGCTAGGCTCCTGCCTCTCTGGAGCCCCTTTCTTCAAGTGTCCCAGGACTGGTTTTGTCTTGTAAAACTGAGTGCAGCCAGTCGACGTGATAGGTGAACATTGATGAGAGTCTGAGCTGAGGAGCTTTCAGGCCATGGTTTGAGATTCGAGACAGATTTAAGATAGAACTTGATACGCTATTCTTAAGAGTGTATTGAAACCATGTTACTGTATCAGGGCAGATCAGTACTTTGCAGGGCATTGTAATGAGTTTTAACTGAGCTTTGATGTACATGCTTTTAGTACAAACCCTTGTGAGCTCAAGAACAGCAGGGGAGGGACAGATAAAATCCTGTACATCTACTCTGGATAGATGTAATCTCGTGTACAAAAGAAACCGGGTCCAGTGATGACATAATTCAGTTTTCTGAGGGTGCTCCCCTTGTGGAAACTCTCTACTCTCAAGCGTTTCGCCAAGAACAGCCACCCCAGCGCTGTTGGTAACCACAGGCAGCTTTCCTCCTCAGTGATGAAGTCATTTTAAAATATGGTGAAGGAAAATCTCTCCGCCAAATATGAGCATCTCTTCAACATTTGGGTGGTAGAGGACGGATGTGTGCTGTAACTTTGGTTTTCAGTCATGTGTTGGAGGCTGGCTGGCAGAAGAGATTTTTTTAGCACACTGGTCAGCTGGAGAGAAAGGGCTGCTGGTGTAACAGCGATTGCTATGGTTCAGGAGTACAGCTCACCTGAAACGCTCCGTACCAAAGCCTTCTGCAAACTAAGGATGTTATTGATTTGCATTAAGTGTGCAGTCGTTTTCACTTGGAGCAGTATAATCAAGGCATAGGTGTACTGTAATTAACGTTTGGGAATGTGAAGGGATCGTTGATTAAGCCAGATATTAGCCAGATATCAATAAATTGAGGTAGTCACCGTCATGTCACCCACTGGTTTGTGGACTGCCGGTTTGAAGCCTCGAATCTGGCATTTTGGCTGTCGCCATCTTGGTCTTAAGCCACGCATCCCCTAAAGCTTCCCCTGCTTTATGGTCTATCTGACTCTAAATGGGACAATAATTTACTAAATGAACATCATGTGGTATTGAAGAAGACTTGAAACCATCTATTGAGACCATAAACTCATGAGGTCATAAATCAAGTGAGAAGTAGGCTCATTTTCTCATAGACTTCTATACAATCAGACTTCTTTTTGCAACCAGAGGAGTCGCCTCCTGCTCGCTGTTAGAGAGAACGCAAGTTTAAGGCACTTCAGCATTGACTTCACTTTTCAGAGCCCAGAGTGGTCCATTAGTTATAATCAAATTAGCTAAGTTGCTTGCTTTTAGTGGGAAAGTACAATGTCGTACAATTAGTTTAAGGTTACTAAACAGAGCTTCAAGATAGAGATGCACCAACTGGATGCTTTTTAAGGCAGTCGACTAATATCCATGAAGTTGTAGCTTGCATTGGCGGCTTGTTCTTCGTGTCCTATTGTAATATTTGTCAGGTAACGAATATTGATATGTTAGTGATGGTTTATTGTTCATACATGTGAATAAGCTATATATGTGGTATCAACGCTGACTGGACCAAAACTCTAATGTGAAAAAGAAATCAGAAATTGTGTTGTTTTCACAAGCTGTTTAAAGGTTTCTTAAATATTTGTAGATTATATTTGTAGATATGAGATTGCACATTTTTGTACTGTCGTCCTTTTTCATAGTGACTTGGGTTTATCTTAATTTTTATGTATCGCCCTTTATAGGGATTAATGGTTGAAAATGGACTGTACATCACAATAATTATTTTGAATGGATGCATATATTGTTGGTATTTTTTTTTAAACACAATGATAACAGTTTGACCGTGTTGAAATGTCTGTAGTATTCGCATTTGGCCAGTTCTGCTGTAAACATGGTACTCCTACAAAAAGTATGTTTGACTCTGTGCTTTTGGCGTGAAAAATACTAAAATTTCCACTGAGGTGAAAGCATTGTGGGAGTCTGGATGGACGCTCATGGGAGCATCTTGACACAGGAACAGTTTGCGTCACTGAACTTAAATATTCTGATGTACAGAACTAATAAGTCATTGTAATGACGAATAACATCGACTTTGTTTTTTGTGGTCTTTTTATTTACTTGACAATAACATCGGACGCTCTCTGTCCACACTGTATTCTTTAAATATCTTACGTCGTGTAAACAAACCACATACTTATCAGCTGTGCACTCAAGATCAGATTGAAAACGTGATGTTAAAAGATGGGTGATATTTGCTATCTTCCTACGCTTGTTACCTACTTTTTAAATGGAAAACACACATATTATATTGTGATATTTACTGGACATTACATACAGTAAAGCCAGCAGCAAGTAGCCACCACCTTTTAGGTTTTTTTTTTCTTCACGAATAATCTGTTTCTCGTTCACTGCGATGTTTTCAATGTGAGCAGTAGGAACAGGACTGGTCCGACAAAAAATTCAGCTCTGAACCACATCGCTCTGCAGAGTGCTGGGTCACTCGCAGCCAGCTAAGACAGTTGAATTAGGACACAGTGAAATATGTACACACAGCATCCCAATACACTAAACCCAAGTCTATATGCTCAGGTTCACATTAGACGCTGCAGGGTAGCCTGATGAAAAGTGCCTGATGATAATTAATTTGTGTAAACGAAGCCTCTGTTATACACATTACATTCCCTCTAGATTTTGTTGTGAACCCCCAACCTTGAAGTTCAAAGCTCACCCATGCATCTTGTACACAATCGTTTAAATAACAGCAACTACTTGTAATATCAAACACCCTCTGACCTTTTGCCTTGATTAAAATACAGTAGAAGCATCGCGGTTTTTTTAATAGATTCAGTCGTACCTTGAGATCCAAGATGAAAACCTGCTGACTCATATCTGTGTTCACAGAGGAGAAAGGGGCAAACAAACCCTAAATACTGGGACTCACCCCTGCAGCGTAGTTATCTTAAACGTGTAATCTGTCGCAGATAGAACACCGACAGCAAGGACGGTAGATTTGTAAGGCGCTACAGTAACCACAACATGTTTTTGCTGACCCTTGAATTGGAGTATACTTCATGTCTGTTTGGTACAACAGTGCCAAAGAGGACATGGTGTTTAAGTCAAACAACATCTGCAGTCAAAACAGCGAAAAGCGACGCTAATATGAGAGGCTGGCAGGGTCGTGTCAAAGAGTCATGTTCTTACGACTCTCAGGGGAGTGACGGTTTACATGTGGTCAGGAGACGATGAGGCTGTGACCTTTCGTGACCCCGTCTTTCCTCAAAGAACTTGATTGTTGTGTCATCGTGGGCGCCTGTTACCTCAACCCTTCGACTTATATAAAAGACTTTATAAAACTTTGGTGGCGATTACCTCTGAAAATAAAGCACCCACATCCACGTGTGAGGTGAAGTGAGGTTAGACGTTCCGCTCGGTGAAACTCGGTTTCCCCCAAATCCCCCGTTTCCTGGTCGAGTTGAGTGGAATGCCTCTGTTCAAAGGCATTTTTCAGTTTTCACGGTGTAGCCAGTGTTTCCACTGAGAGCTGCTTTGAACCGTAAAACAGCCGGCGATGCCTGAACACACACACACACACACACACACACACACACACACACACACACGTTATTCAGGGGGTAGTCAGATAAAGAGTGTGTGTGTGTGTGTGTGTGTGTGTGTGTGTGTGTGTGTGTGTGTGTGTTTAGTCATTGTAAAGGTTAAAAGGCGTCCTTTGGGGAACGCAGGCCAGATGGCCGCTTGTCTTTCTGGAAGATTTGGCAAGAAATGTTACGTTTTTTTTTTTTGTTTTGTTTTTTTCTGGTGACATGTGCATCATTACATCTTTATTACCTCATTATTAAATTATCACCAACCCTCCTTCTCCCTCCCTCCCTACAGAATAGTTCGTGATTATCTGAGTGGAGCTCCATTTTCCTCCTACCAGGAGTCCATGTACTTCTCTCGTTTCCTGCAGTGGAAATGGTTGGAGAGGTGGGTAGTCACTGCAGATTACAAGCTTGGCGAAGCAGACATGCAAACCATTTCTTTTTTTTTTTTTTCCAGCATAAAAATGACACCTGTGATCTTACACACATTTGATATTCCTCTGTTAATGGTTGCAGCAGTCATTCCACTCCTTTGTTTGCTAAGGGCAGAAAATAATCAGCTTTAAACTTCCAGCACATTTATCGTAATCTCTAGAGTAAACTACAAATAATAGTCATTTATACATGAAGATTTAAAAAAATATGATAATTAGTGCTGTTAAAGTTAACATGTTTAAATGCAACTTTGTTTACACAAGCGCATTAATGCAACTTGTGATTTTTAGGTTGTAGCAGGCTCAGTTTTAACGCTATAGAAAAGATACTGGTATCATAGGAAATTAGAAAACCTAAAGAATCCATTACTTATTAATTAACATTAATTGGTCTTACGAGCTTACCGGGAAGGAGGCTAAATAATGCTCTAGACTTGTGCTAAACTTTGGCAAGGAAAATTGGAACAGCCATTTTCAAAGTGGTCCCTCTGACCTCCAGATATGTGAATGTAAATGGGTTCTCTGGGTACCCACCAGTCTCCCCTTTACAGACATGCCCACTTTATGATAATCACATGCAGTTTGGATCAAGTCATAGTCAAGTCAGCACTCTGACACACTGACAGCTGTTGTTGCCTGTTGGGCTGCAGTTTGCCATGTTATGATTTGAGCATATTTTTTATGCTGAATGTAGTACCTGTGAGGGTTTCTGGGCAATATTTGTCATTGTTTTATGGTGTTAATTGATTTCCAGTAATAAATATATACATATATTTACATAAAGCAACATATTTGCCCATTCCCATGTTGAGTAGAGTCTTAAGAGTATTGAATCACACACACACACACACACACACACACACACACACACACACACACACACACACAGAGAGAGAGAGACTAGTCGCAGTAAAAAACACAAAGGCGGTGCTGCCAATCAGTGTTGTGGTGTGAGGAGTAAATAACTGATGATGCTTTGCTTAATGGCTGCGTGGAAACAGCAGTCGTCAGGGTAGATTAATAACATTAGAGTGTGACTTTGTCTGTGACATCACATGGTCTGATCATATTTTTTTGTCTCTCTATCATTTCTCTCCATTCTCTTCTTTACATCCCTGCAGGCAACCAGTAACCAAAAATACTTTCAGACATTACAGAGTACTTGGAAAAGGTGGATTTGGCGAGGTGAGTGTCACTCTAATCAACAAGTGAAGTTGAAATAACTTGGTTTACTGTGGTTTTTGAAAGTTTTTGCGATGTATACTGAGCCAACTGTATGTTCACTCACACAGCCAGTTTGGGAATGAGATGTTAATGATTTAAGTTGCTACTAGTGACTTTTAACAGTTAGTTCATGTACCGCTGTTTATGTCTCCACTCCACTGATGTTGGGTGGGGAAATCCGTGGTGTGACCTATTAGCTTCCATATTAGCGTGCGTTTTTTTTATATGCATGTGTGTGATGGTGGTTCCCCGCTGCTTGTTTTCCAGGTTTGTGCCTGCCAAGTACGTGCCACCGGTAAGATGTACGCCTGTAAAAAGCTGGAAAAGAAACGAGTGAAGAAAAGAAAAGGTGAAGCAATGGCACTAAACGAAAAACGAATTTTAGAAAAAGTTAACAGTAGTTTTGTAGTAAGTACTACCTTTTTCTTATTCAACCTTTCAACAGAATTGTACCTTGTTTTGTCTGTTTGTGAGCGTGTGTGTGTGCGCGTGCCGCGTGTGAGAGCGTTGTTTGTTATGGCTCCAGGATCCTGCAAATTAAATTGAATGGCATGTTTGCAAAGGCTGTTGATCAGCTGTTAAAGACAGTCGCTGTGACTCGAGTTGTGTTTGTTTAATGACGTCCACGCCAGGTGGACGAGCTTGTGGGCCGCAGTGGAAAGAAATGTGATGGGCTAAAAGCACAAAATGCTGGAGTGGGAGTGGGGGGGTCACATGATATTATTGACCAGTCGCAGTTAGCAAGGATGCGCAAAACAGTCGACAAGTTCAGCTAACCAGCATGCAAATTCATTTTGGTAACAAACCTGCTAATTTCCCTGTGCAAACATGCCAAATTTGATTTAATGTGGAGCATACTGTCAGCCTTTAATCATCTGTGAATGTATTCTAAAAGCTGATTGAAATCTGTTTTGCTGCCATGTGATGTTTTATATGTTCATGATGCAGTGGTGTATAAACAGGACCTATAATGCTAATTTTCAGGTGCATGCTTGCATTTTGGGTTTCATGTTTACATGCTTTAATGTTCAAAAAATGCTTTATTTTTCTCATACCTGCTGTGCTGCAGCACCTCTTTTCACCTTCTGTCTAAAACATACACACACACACACACACACACACACACACACACACACACACACACACACACACACACACACACTCCAGAAATGCCCAGTCTGCTCTGATTGGTCAACTGGCCCACTGTTGTGATTGGTCAACCGAGCCAAACTCTTTAGACTCAGCTCCTTTTACGGTCTAACTAGCTTCGACTGAGGGGCCAAATGCATGCCATTATACAAATGTGTTACTTTATGACATCACCACGTTACAGAAGAAAAGGCAGGACTTCAAGCAAGGCGTTGTGAAACTTGTCCAGACCTTAGGTGTGAGCAGCGCCTGATGGCTGCCTCGCCGAACGGCGGCCACGCCGAACGGCGGCCACGCCGAACGGCTGCATGATTCACGCGTCAGTTGATCACACCAGCTGCGTTTGTGTTGCTGCTGCAGCTTCCAGCCCTTTTTTTTTCTACACAGAGTTTGCCTTTCATAACAGCAATTGTATTTCATTATAAATGTCATTTAGATTTATTTTAAACAAAAAAAAGGTTAAGAAGTGTGTGCTAATTTATAAATAATAGTAATAATAATAACAATAATCCACAATTAAAACCCTCTCCTATATTCATACATTTTTCAGAATAAAAGCAACAAATGAAGAAACTGTGTCCACAGATAATTTTGAAATGAAAGCAGGAAGTGTTGATTTAAAAATAAATCTTTACATTTTTCATGTCCATGACATATTCTACAAATGTCTAGACACTGAAAACCGTAGCAATGTAGCTGGTATGGTTTTAATATACTGTCAATAGATCACTTTCACTACCTCTTGTTGCTGTGAACTGTGCACAGCTCACGTTAAAAATAGGCAAAACCTTGAATCTATAGACGAGACGCAGCTGAGACACGCAGCCAAGTCACACATAAGTCGTGCATCTGATGCAGGCTGTGTGGCTATTCAAACCTGATAACGCGGATGCCGAAATAAAAAAACAATAGGTAACGCAGCCGTCACACACTCCTGACGTTCTTGGTGTGGACAAGCCGTCAGGCAGTTCAGAAGCAGTGTTTCTGTGGGGAGAGTAACTCTGCAAACTTTGCAGACTCTTTACATAAAGCACAAAAAGCTATATAACACAGTAACGGAAAGGGAAAAGCATAATAGGTACCCTTTAAGACCCAGATATACAGACAGACAGTTGCGTATATATTTGTGTATTTTCTGACAGGTGAGTGTCATAAATTGTGAGGAAAAATAACACACATGCCTCTACACCTACTTTGGTCACACACACATTTGACTTTAACTTTGTGCCGGAGCCTGAATACAGTGATGGACGTCGCTGTGCGAGCACTGAAAACTGACCCAAGACTTGACAACATGATAAGGCTAACAACTTCACTAATCCTATTTGCAGTGACCCTCAGAACGAGTCACAGTTCATCTAGATTCCTTTCAAGTCTCCAAAAGTCCTTACAACTTGAGTTCATTTGAGGCCAAATCAATTGTTAGACATCATCTGTGATCAACTGTTCAGTAACCTGAGAGAGGAATGTAAGAAACTGTCAGATTTTAAAGAGCACTGAATCTGGAGAACCATATGGAAACAATTTTCAGAGAACTTCATCAAAACATTGCAGGTCCCATCACTGAGAAACAATATTTAAACAGCTCTTCCAGGGTAAAATACTGTTGTATGAGGGAGGCTTCAATACCTCCTAAAGACACACTGAGCTTGTTGAATTTTGGTCCACAATTTAAGTTTCATAGTAAAACAACGGCATAGAAATCGCGATGACAGTGTCCTGCTCGAAGCATGTGTGCCAGCCAGAAAAAGAGAAAAAAAAATCATTACCCTGTCACTGTACCACCATGCCTCAAGCTCTTAATGGTGGCATAGCTCTTGGCTGATTTTCCTATGGAGGATTTTTATAAATTGAGCCATAGTCGTGAGTAAGCGGTGGTTTTTGGCTGCCGCTGTAATGCCAGGCCTGGGAGTCACCTAGCTTTTCATTTCTTCCATGCTGTACCAAAGTACTGACGAGCAGAACTGTACAGTTGACAGTCCATTTACATGTAAGTTGATATGTTACAGCAGTGGTTCCCAACCTGGGGTCTGGGCCCCCCTCAGGGGGACACCAGAAGTCACAAGGAGTGCGGCAGGATTTGTGTGCTCTGGGGTTGTCAAAATTAGATTTGCACATCTATAATTAATATTATATTAATTAAACTATTTATAGAATTAGTTTCTAGTGGTGGCTGCGTAAGATTGTTTCCGACTTGTGTGATCCAAACATTTCCAATAACACCAGACTGATGCAAAGTCCAAAAATCTAAATTTATTGAAAATAAGGTAGATATAATCATTTCCAAAAGTCGCATGCTTTTATCCACCGAAATGTTCGGCTGCAATCCACATTTGTTGCCGTTTAGCCTTTCAAAAACATTTTCATTTACAAAAAACATTTTGATCGCATTTGTTTTACTACTCACTGCAAGAAAAGGGAGGAACACACTTATATTTATTAAAGAAAGTTGATATATTAAAAAAAAAAAAGACTAACTCATTTATCGCTTTTGTTTGATTTTGTTTGGTGATGTCATAAAATATGGTGGGTATAAAACATGTGACAAAAATGACATAATTACTATTTTCATAAAATTTTTATATCATTGCTTGAAATACACCTGAAGTGAGGAAGATTGACTTTATTGGCTGATATTTTCTTAAATAAAATACGAGTAGGGAGAGATTTGTTAAATCCCAAATTCCAATATATGAATCGTCTTCACTCCTTTACCTCTCACTGCGGGAGAGTGCTGCAGTCGACATGTTTTCCTGGTGTCTATTTTGTTTTCTTTTCATTCTGCCATCAACACTCCTTGTATATGAAAATGGAAATGCCTGAATTTTAATCCTGCTTGACTCTGCATCTTGACATCAGGAGTCAAGCACAGCTGGAAAACCAGTGTGCTTCTCTTTCCATTTCATCCAACTGTATGCACAAAAACTTCTCGGGTGCAGGAAAAGAAACCGTAGCATTGGCTCGGTGTTGTGTTGCTCTAAAGAAAAGAAATATATATTGTTCCAGAGACAAGAAAATTATAGCAAGTCCTCGTTTAAACGGTCATGAAACATGGCGAGGAGCGGCTAGAGGAATTAGCATGTTTATTTCTGGGCTGTTTGCGGTGTGTACACGCTGTAGAACACAGTGTTCTACTATTTAATTGTACAGAACGGAGAGATATTGATCAGTAGTACAGTAAGCTGCACTGTAAGGCAGCAGAGCCTCAAAGCGTCTCTATGTTCTCCATTTGAAGCTAATGGCTGTGGTTGAGTTGTACTACGTTTTGGATTATTTGTTTCTGATGCAGCATGAGCTATGTTGCACATCCTTGTTTTGCGTGAGTCATGGCAGAAGCATGTGTATGGACATGCGCGCGCGCACACACACACACACACACACACACACACACACACACACACACACACACACACACACACTTGACACTAGATTGGCTGATTGTGTGTGTGTTTGTGTACAGTACCTGTGTGTACGTGTGGCTGTGTGTCACGTGGGATTGTGTGTATGTTTGTGTGTGTGTGTGTGTGTGGGTGTGGGTGTGTATTACTACATGTTGTGGGGACATAAATCTGTTCACACAGTCACATTGTGGGGTCTCACCTTCCTTTTGGGGACAAAATGCAAGTCTCCTTAACGTAAAGTATTATATTTTAGAGTGAGGACTCAGGTTAGGGTAAGGGTTAGGATTAGGCAACTAACAGTTATACTTAAGGTAAGGGTAAGTCTGAAATGAATGTAAGTTAATGTAATGTCCTCAGAAGTCATGGAAACACGTGTGTGTGTGTGTGTGTGTGTGTGTGTGTGTGTGTGTGTGTGTGTGTGTGTGTGTGTGTGTGTGTGTGTGTGTGTGTGTGTGTGTGTGTGTGTATTCGTTCGTTCGCTGTGCTGCAGGCAGAACTGATGACTCTTCATGTGCCTCTCTACCTACGAGAGCAGCTCTGTTGCCTAGCAACACTGACCAAACAGCAGTAGCAAGGAGGAAGAGTCAAGTGCTCTCTCAAACCCCTCATCTCTCTCTCTCTCTCTCTCTCTCTCTCTCTCTCTCTCTCTCCCCCTCTCTCTCTCTCTATTCTTCTTTACCTTCTTTTGGTCAGTGCATCATACGATTAATCAATCCATACCGCTGGCTTACTTTATGTTTTAACCAATAACCCATCCACATATTCAGTGTGTGGGTGTGTATACACAATATTGCCAAAAGTATTGGCTCACCTGCCTTGACTCGCATGTGAACTTAAGTGACATCCCATTCTTAATTCGTAGGGTTTAATATGATGTCGGTCGACCCTTTAAGTGTGTTTATGGGAATTTTTAACCCTTCCTCCAGAAGCGCATTTGTGAAATCAAACACTGATGTTGGACGAGGAGACCTGGCTCTCAGTCTCTGCTCTAATTCATCCCAAAGGTGTTGGGTTGAGGTCAGGACTCTCTCATCCATGTCTTTCTGGACCTTGCTTTGTGCACTGGTGCACCGTCATGTTGGAACAGGAAGGGGCCTTCCCCAACATGTAATTGTCCAAATCTGTTGGTGTGCTGAAGCATTCAGAGTTCCTTTCACTGGAACTAAGGGGTCAAGCCCAGCTCCTGAAAAACAACCCCACACCATAACCCGCCTCCACCAAACTTTACTCTCTGACAAGTACCGTTCTCCTGGCAACCGACAAACCCAGACTTGTCCATCAGATCACCAGATGGTGAAGCGCGACTCGTAACTCCAGAGAACGCGTCTCCTCTGCTCTAGAGTCCAGTGGCGGCATGCTCTACACCACTGCATCCGACGCTTTGCATTGCAATTGGTGATATATGGCTTGGATGCAGCTCCTCGGCCATGGAAACCCATTTTATGAAGCTCTCTACGCACTGTTCTTGAGCTAATCTGAAGGCCACATGAAGTTTGGAGGTCTGTAGCGATTGACTCTGCAGAAAGTTGGCGACCTCTGCTCACAACAGAGCGCCTCAGCATCCGCTGACCCTGCTCTGTCATTTTACGTGGCCTACCACTTTGTGGCTGAGTTGCTTTTGTTCCCAATCGCTTCCACTTTGTTATTATCCCACTGACAGTTGACTGTGGCATATTTAGGAGGAAAGTTCATGACTGGACTTGTTGCACAGGTGGCATCCTATCACCATACCACGCTGGAATTCACTGAGCTCCTGAGGGCGACCCATTCTTTCACAAATGTTTGTTGACGAAGAAGAAGAAGAAGAAACAGTCTGCATGCCTTGGTGCTTGATTTTATACACCTGTGGCCACAGAAGTGATTGCAACACCTGGTTTCAGTTATTTGGATGGGGGAGTGTATGTGTGTGTGAGACACAGGGCAGGGGGACCCTGTTCTGAAGGGTCCAGCAGGTGAGACTGAGGTAGAGTTACATCACTCTGATGCTGATTTGGCTGGCTGGCATTTGAAACGTTTTGATACTGGCACCAATATGATAAAACTGTGAAGAACTGAAACGCTTTTTCCCCTACATGACAAGCCAGATTTCCTATTAGGACCTATTATGCTTATTTTCAAGTTCATACCTTTAATTTGGGTTTCTGTGTTTGCATGCATACTTGCCAAATCTGCCTTTATGGTACATTTTTAACAGATAAAAAAAAAGTGACTAATCACAATTAAGTATGGACAATCATGTTATTAATTACAATTTAATATTTTAATCAACAGCCCTAGAAAAAAAATACAAAAGCAGAATAGGTCCCCTTTAATACAAATTTCCTAAAATGTTTACACGTTAATTATTTCATCATAGAATTGCACAAAAAAATAGCGATTTGAATAAAATTGAAATGAAAAATCAAAGAGCGAATGAAGACCAACTTTCACTTCCTGTCATAACCATAAGCAGAACCATAACCTGAGAGGATTGCTAAGTTATGATGTTGTGATTTACCTCCTTTGACCGTCGGCCGGGTTTTTCTTCAGTTCTGTGATTTTATTTCATTAGCATAGATGTCGGGGATTGGAAATTTTGATTGCACAATTGAAATACTTTGAGCTTCTTTCAATACTGGGAGGCTTTTTTGACATCCTTTATATAGCGTTTTAGACATTTTAGAGAAAATACTGACACCAAGCCCAGTGTGAGAGCCGTTGTTTTTGTAGTTCAGTAGATTTGCTAATTCAATATGATTTTCTTGAAGTGTGCATCAGACTGTTTGCTTTTGCTTGTACTTTAATGTGTTTTTGCATGTTTGTTTAGGTACAGCATGTATATACAGTGTGTGTGTGTTGTTCATTTGGCCCATGAGAATTTTTCCCATCCCCTCTTGTAGTCCTTCTCGGACTACGTAGTCCAGATGGGATTCCTCCCGATGGCAGCAACATCCTGCTTGTACACAACAGCACATGTGCACTCACTGTACCCTGCGTGTCACTGACCCACAGGGGAGGCTGGTGGGAATGAAGGGATAGAAGAGAGATAGATGGTGGGATTAGAAGGGAAGGACACGAAGCAATGCAGGAAGAAGTGGAGGAGAAGCTTCTGGTTTTCCATATCTGTGATATATCTCTCTTTGTTTCTGCTTGTATACATTCCTGACGTTCCATCTGGGATAATGGACGATTATTAAATAAACCAAATGAAACAATCATGTTCCTCTCGCCATCCTGTCTCTTACCGCTTCTCTTCCTCTTCCTCCCCCCCCACTCCTTTCTCTTTTCATGCCCTCCTGTATGCCGACTTCTTGGCGGGTCCCTCACCTCCCTTGTTACCTCTTCCCCAAAATGTGCCTCCCTCTGCAGGTTAGTCTAGCATATGCCTATGAGACCAAGGATGCGCTGTGCCTGGTGCTGACCATAATGAATGGCGGTGACTTAAAGTTCCACATCTACAACATGGGCAACTCGGGCTTCGATGAGCAGAGGGCCATCTTCTACGCTGCTGAGATCTGCTGTGGCCTTGAGGACCTGCACCGTGAGAGGATAGTCTACAGGTTAGGTCTCAAGGGGGTCAGAAACAGTTTTTAGGGCAGGCGTAGATGAGGAATGAAGTCAAAAATTAAGGTGTATATATGGTGAAAGAGAGGGTTTTTTTCCATGATAGTACCTCTGGTTTTAAGATTAGAAGATACTGAAGGCGGCCTGTATTTACTATCATTTTAAGACAGCAGTAAGCATAGGGGCTGTAGGAAAATTTTCAGGGATATTTTGAGGATGTCTGCCTCTGAGGACCACCGTTGTGAGGTTCACAGCCCCAGAACAACATTATGTCAGCTTGTTGTTGTACAAGAGAATTTGCCCGCGACTGGCTAAGTGTCTTTAAAGGGACACTCCACTGATTTTACACAGGAAGTTCAGTTTACTTGTCACAAAAAGCACCACTCAACCAGTAAAAATAGTTGTATGAAGTCTTTTGGGGCAGGATCTGAGATTTTGACGTCAGAATATCTCGGCGTCTGCTGCTTCGATTTTGACCATTTTAAAGGTCCTACAGATAGCAGTTTTATGTAGATGAATGTTTTTTTTTTTTTTTTTTTTAAATAATACATCCGCAGAGCCTTTAGAAATGTGCAGAATCAAAGAATGGCTTTTCCTGGGAAAAATATAAAAAAATAAGATTGTGAATGAATTACTTAGACAATTTTGATAGGTTCAAAAATAATATTTATTTAATTATATATATCTCAGTGGAAGATAACTGCTATGTGGTTGCCACTTCTAACAAGACGTCAGTTCATGTAGAAAAAAACACATAAATGGTTGAAATTGATAGTGTCAGCGATTTCAACGACTTGTTGTGAAGTAAACGCTGTAGAACAGGGGAGGGAGAACGTGACATCTAGTGGCTGAATGTTATCAATGGTACATTTTAAATGCCCGCACTTTATGGTAGTGCAGTAATAAATCAGTGGAATACCCCTTTAATCCAAAGACAACTGACAAACCTCACAAATCCAAGAGGTCTTAAACAAACCTTAAACTAACTGTGTGTCTATTTGTCCCAGCTCTGGTGTTACAAAGAAATGTATTTCATAAGCAGTCGTGTAAGATTGGTACGAGTGCAAATGGAAAGTCCTGGATGATGAAGTGTCTCTGGATTAATGGTGTACTGATTTCACTGAGGTGTCATGCACCTGTCACACTCAGTGGAGCTTCAGAGTAATGCCAACATAAACACTGATGTTCTTAGTGGACACATGCGCCCACATACACATGGCCCACGTAGTCCTATAAACACACAGTGTTCCACTTTTCAAATGTTTATAGCCATTATAATAAATACACGTTTTGTATTGCACTTTTGAAAAAGTTCGATAAGGCAATGATTTAGCTTTAAAGAGGTTTCAACTAAAGTAAAAGTAACGACATGGCAAATTGATTAAAAAACATATGAATGAGTTTTGAGATATGATTTATAAGAAGACTCTAAAATCCATCTGTTGCATCAGTGTTGAAAACGGGAATATAGCTCAGTACAATATAACGCATGATAACAAATAAAGATATGCGTGCAGATAAGCATCTATTAATCCACAGGAAAGATTGTGGAAGCAATAAAAGACAATGAAATGTCGACGGCATGACGAGTTAATAAAGGATACAAATATTTATCCATGATTATATTGTTATATCCTCAAATGTAAATCTATTTTTATACGAGCGCTTTATCAGCACAACGACTCCCTAATGTCTTTTCTCTCTCTTTTTTTTTTCCAAAGGGATTTGAAACCTGAAAACATCCTACTGGATGATCGTGGTACGTTCCAGTTTTTTGTTCCTGTTTTGATGTAACCTCACAAGCTACAAGACACACAGGCAGTTTGTAACTCATCCACTTTCTGATGTGCAAGCAGAACGTCATCTCTTGAAGTTCTTCGCATCACGCTCTCCTCTTCCTCTGAGTCATACTCCCATATTTATTCTCTGTAGCAGTCTTATCTTGAAATAGAGGGAACTCCTTCATGCCTCTCTTAAAGCTCGTACTTTTCTATCACACCTCTATCATAAAAGATCATTTTAGTGTGGCATTATTTTGTCAGCTTTAGCTTTTGCACTCATTATCAGAAATATCATATATTCCTCTGTAGCATACATTTTATTACAGTATGTATATTCAGCAGTTAGGTTATTAATCTGTGGTTCCTTTCAGGACACATCCGAATTTCCGACCTGGGCCTTGCTGTTCAAATCCCTGAAGGAGAGACGATACGAGGGAGAGTGGGCACTGTTGGATACATGGGTAAGAATTGGCTTCTGTCTTCTTCTTTAGTCAAAGCCTTTCATCCTTCTTCATGAAAACCCCTGCAACCATTCCTTTACCTTCTCTGTACAAATCCCAGATCCTTGTGAACTTCATCAACTGTCTCCGTTCCTCTTGACTGTCGGTTGAACTGACCGCAATTTTCTCACCCCCGCCTCCTCTCCCCTCCCTCAGCTCCCGAGGTGATCCAGAACGAGAGCTA
Source organism: Pterois miles (assembly GCA_947000775.1). Classification (NCBI taxonomy): domain Eukaryota; kingdom Metazoa; phylum Chordata; class Actinopteri; order Perciformes; family Scorpaenidae; genus Pterois; species Pterois miles. The sequence goes on from CAMQGK010000253.1 coordinate 1,077,768, forward strand.
CACCTTCAGCCCGGACTGGTGGGGGCTGGGCTGCCTGATCTTCGAGATGATACAGGGTCAGTCGCCCTTCCGCAAGCGCAAGGAGCGCGTCAAGCGGGAGGAGGTGGACAGACGAGTGCGCGAGGACCAGGAGGAGTACTCTGATAAGTTCGCAGAGGAGGCGAAGGACATCTGCAGACAGGTGAGAGGGAGGAGATGGAGGTGGCAGATAGCTGTAGGATAAGGGAAAGGGTGGAAGAGGAGGAGAGAGGATAAAGAAAGGAGAGCACATTATCAAATGTCTTTTAGTCTAGTGGAAAATGAGGACGAGGGAAGAGGGGAACTTTCAGTTCAGTTTCGGCATGAAACTTCAAGTTCATGTCTTGATAAATTACATGAACAGCTTTATATTACTGCAATAACTGCCTTTATTAATATAATAAGTAGCCGTGGCCGCAATAGGTGACACCCGTTTTATGTTGTGCCACTCACTCAGTCGACACCGTGACACATGAAAAGCAGAAGTTGCACAGTGAGATATTAAAAACAACACTGTTTGACTGACAGTATTTCATTGCAAAGAACATGATATCTGTTTGGGAAAAACAGAAGTACATTTTATTATTTGGTTGATTTAGAAGCTTCTGGTTTGTTGAAAAATGTAAAACCTTTTCTAAAAAAATGGACATTTCTTTCAATGGCTGTAAGATGCCAATTTTCACGATAAGGCCAATAAAGAGTGCTTTGTTTGGCAAGCTAATTTTTTTTTATATCACTGAACTATGATTCAGTGAAATTCAAGATTAGATGATAATATTGTATATCATGATGATTTGGGCCAGTTTTTAGTTTATCCTCTTGTCTTGTTCAGGGTTGTGGGGAGTTAATCCCAACATATTATAGTTTTTTATTTTTTGTGTCATGCTTTGTGTCAGAAGTGTTAACACTGAAGAAATGATATAATCCCTCCACTGTGTATGCTTTGTTTGAAAATACACCTTATTTCTGAACAAATTCAGTTAAGACCTGTGATTTTTGTTTTTCAGACATGCCCTCTTTATGATAATCACATGCAGTTTGGGGCAAAACAATGCAGTTGCTTACATGCGCTACAAATGTGTTATTTTCGCCTATTCTATAAATGTTGTATTGTATGAAGTATTTCTGTCCCCAAAGAGTCTTGGAATTGTCTAAATTGTGTGTGACTGGAAAACAGACTGAATCCCTGTATTAATGTGTGATGATGTTAGTCCCCATAGTAGCCATTTCATATAGTGAGACCATTTTTTGGAACTAGACCTCACTGTATAAAATGACCTGTGGTGACCTCTAGGATAATCACAGCCTCATGAAACTTTACAGCCACAAATTAGAGACCAAGAGCATTCAAAGGATGGTTATCCTTCCTATGTAGACTGACAATATAGGGGTTTCTAAGCAGTTTACACAACAGAAGTGCTCGCCATCCAGTCACCAAAAAAATGCAATTGTTGCATATCCAAATGTCAAAAGATTTTGATACCAAATCACAGCTTGGCTTTTACTATGGTCACATGGTTACTATGCTCCTGAAGGTCTTGGTGTCTTAATGTGGGATTCTGGAGGGGCTAATGAATTCTTGAGTGATTAAAAAATGGTTAAATTTAGCATCAAATCAGTGTAACAAATGGTATCACACCAAAATTGCTGAAAAAACTTAGACGGGGATGGCCATTGTATACTTCTGTCATAATGTTTTAAACAGCTGCATCTCAAATTAATCTCCAGGGTCCCAGCTCTCAGATGATGTGCACCACTTATATGTGACATCTACTGTTGACCTGCTATCTCCCCCTAAAGACCCCCCGAAAAGACAAAAGGTCTCAGAGTGTTAAGGATATCTGTTGTTTATTGTAACCTAGCTTGAAATGTTCCCATCTGTCTTTCACCTCCTGTCTTCCACAATCTCACCACTCTGTGCTCCAAGAGGGAGCCACTGAGCTGCTTTGCCTCTGAGCAGGAGAGGACGGCACATTGATTTGTGTGACGTGGTGGAACAATCTGACCCAAGGTTCAGAATCATAGACTCCCCAGGGAGAGGAGGAGTGGGGAAGGTTTCAGCAAGAAATGAGAGAAAGATAATAAGGAAAGGGAGGGGCAGGGACGGTCCTTACCGTGCCAGAGAGATGGCTATTACCACAGCTCAAAATAGACAAATGATCCAAGTTGTCAAGAGCAGAAAGTGAGAGTCTGCTTTGAACCCTGGTGTGAACTGAGCAAGAAAAAATGGGGAACAAGAGAGAGAGAGTGGTGAAAAAGTGAGCAGCCATTTGGCTGTTGATTGCAAAAGCCACCAGCTTTTGGGTGACAACAGGGCCAGTGAGAGTGTCCACTAGTAGCCAAACCACTAAACAGCACTCATCCACTTCAGAAGCCTGCTGTACTGTAGGTGGTGCGGTGGTAATATTATCCAGAAGCTCTCATAGAGACGGCAACGGCGCTCTCTAATTCTATCCATGATGGTGCTGCATTAACCCCTGAGTGCATGGATTTGTATTGGTTTTTATTAGATTACACTGGGTCAGATACATGAAGGCAAGAGGATTACATGCAAACTACAACCATGTGTGTGTTTTGTATACATTGCACCAGAGGGATTAGTCAAACTGTCAGGAGTTATCCAGCATCACAGGAGCCCTCTCCCTTTCTTTGTGATTTATGCTTTAAAAAATGGACTTAAATAGAGGTTTGGTTTATGTTTTTTTATTAGATATTTGAAATACATTAAGCTATAATTTATCTTCCAAAGCCATTTTGGCTAACACGCACATCTTTAGAGAGCTGCAATGTTTAAACCTCTCCTGCTTCTTCCTCCTCTTCCTCCTGCTGCGTGTCAGCTCCTGGCTAAGGACCCCAAGGAGCGACTGGGTTGTCAGGGTCGAGGGGCCATAGAGGTCAAGCAGCACCCCATCTTCAGAAACATCAACTTCAAACGGCTGGAGGCCAACATGCTGGACCCTCCCTTCAGCCCTGACGTAAGATCAACATTCACACTCACAGTGAGCTCGGTGCATTCAGGCTCCACTCACAGCTTGGAGCCTGAAACATTGGCGAGCAGAAAATCGACATACAGGAAATACCATTGTCACAAGTAAACAAACACTTCCAGTATAAGCTAGTTATCATGGGGGTGGTGAGAAGCAGGCGTGGGATTTCAGTGTCGTCGTATGAAATCTGACAAAATGGAAAACATGCTTTCTATAGCGATTTAAAACAGAGTTTCCCTGTTTTATGGTCATCATCACTAGTTCCTCTAGTGGAGCTTGGCGTATAGCACAGTGCACTACCTTTCCTAGATGAATGTGACTCAACTGTAGTAATAGAATTAGGAATAGAGCGGACATTCCCATTCAAATCAACATAGCAGGGTGGTCAGAGCGCCAGATGTTTTTATGTGTACCGTTGCCATAGCGACCGTTGTAGCGGCCTGTCATCCATACAATTCAAGCGGAGGAAAGCACATTGCTATCGCCAGATGAGTGACAACTTTGCTCGGCTCATTTTCTGTAATCAGCGTGGCCATGGAGCATGGTGGAATTAGCAAGATAGCTAGCTAGTTTAGCTCTTGGGCTCGTCCCAGCAGGCTTTGATGCTGCACTGATTATGAAAAATGAGCCGAACAGCGGGCTGGTGGCCAGTGGCAAACAGTTGAATGACCCTTATACTTCCATTTTATTTCCATGAGCTCAAACAAAAACAGTGTGAACTTCTTGTGATTTTTTTTTTTTTTTTTTTTTGCCTACCATAAACAAGCTGTTCATAAAGAGAGAACTGTTACATTTCCATTGTCATAAATAGCCTGAGTGAGGTTAAATCAATACTTGAAAGTAGATGGTGCTATCTGCGTTTCTATTTTGGGTTATTCAGGTCAGTAGGGCCTCACTGAGGAAAACAGCAGCAGAGTCCTCAGGCATGTGAAGACTTCCATGTTTTTAAAATAACCATCTGACATGAACTATCGCAGGATTAGTATTCTCCCCCTCCTGCTTTCATCCAAAATAAATACACATTTAACAGTAGTCTTTTCTTTTCTCTCTCTCTTTCTCTGTCTGTCTTTCTCAGCCTCGGGCCGTGTACTGTAAAGACGTCCTGGACATTGAGCAGTTTTCCACTGTCAAAGGCGTGAACCTTGACCCCACAGACGACGACTTCTACCACAAGTTTGTCACAGGCAGTGTCTCCATCCCGTGGCAGAACGAGGTACTGCAGGCACACACCACCAAGATGATGTCATTGTTCAGGCCCACAACAGACACATACAACGCAGTACAGCACTGATGACATGTATTAAAGAAGAACAACCTCCTTTAAAGGACCAGTGTGTAACATTTTGGGGCATCTATTAGCAGAAAGAGAATACAATATTCATTACTATGTTTTCATTGTTGTTTAATCACCAAGATTGTGTTTTTGTTACTTTAGAATGAGCCCTTAATATCTACATAGGGAGTAGGTCCTCTTCAAGGAGTCCACCATGTTGCACCGCCATGTTTCTACAGAAGCCCAGAACGGACAAACGGCCGCACCTCCGATATGCTTGTGAAACTGCGGTAACGTGAGCCACAGAATACAAAACCGTCATACCGCCATCCACCGTTTGATTTCAGTTGCTCCTAAAGTGTTTTATTGTAAGGATGGCCTCTGAGCGAGGCCAATGGCGTTACCACTGTTTTTCACTCGGACTCCATATGGATACTTAAAGGAGCAGCATGTAGGGTCTGGCAGTATCTAGTGGTGAGGTTGCAAATTGCAACCAGCTGAAGCCTCTCCTGTGTGGCAAGCATGTAGATGGAATGCGGTTGCCAGTGAGAAAACACCGCTGGACCTCTCTCGAGCCAGTTGGGCAGAACTAGTGTGTAGAGTTTGTGTATGTGGGAAGCGAGTGGTGAAGCGTGAGAGAGAGAGGGGCGGCAACGATATCGAGTAATGTTAGTGACTCTGCCCAAAGCAGGAAACGTTAGCAGAGTTTGGCTTGTCCGTTCTGGGCTACTGTAGAAACATGACAGTGCAACATGGTGGACTCCATGGAGAGAGGACCCGCTCCCTATGTAGATATAAATGGTTCATTCTAGGGTAACGAAAACATGATTCTTATTTTTAGATGTTTATACACTAGAGAAAACATACTCATTAATTTTATATTCTATTTCTGCTAATAGATCCTCCTAAATGTTACACACTGGTCCTTTAAACAGCGACCCATAGAGAGGGTTGTGTTATAAATACTTGTTACACTAACTTTGTTGAGTACTTAAACGTTACTATTGGTGCAGTTCTGATGTCGGACTCTGGCGGAGCATAATTTTGTCTCGAAATTATTGGTTTTGTAAGTAGCTGTGTAATAAGCTGGATAATGTACAGCGAGCCAGCTGGGGTTTATTTCACAACAATGACCAGCTCACTGTACATTATCCCTTACATGGCACCCACCCTTAAGTTGATGCACACTCTTTTTGTCGGAACCACAGGAACTTAAAGTTATTAGGATAGATAACTCAGCTTTTCCTTTCGTAGATGATTGAGATGGAGTGCTTCAAAGAAATCAACGTCTATGAGACTGACGGGACGCTGTGCTCAGATCTGGACGTGAACCGGCCTAATCCTCCACCAAAGAGAGGCTTCTTCTACCGCCTGTTCAGAAGAGAGGCAAGTGCTAGTGCTCCGGCAACTGTCCGAGGGGGTGGGGGCTAAGGTACTTCTTCTCTTCCTTCTCTCCTTTTCCCCCCAGGCCTTGTCCGAACTCAACATGTGAAAGCGTTACCACCGAACCTCTGAATGTTGAATCACTTTGTTGTTTCCTGTGAAGTCAATCCTAATTCAAGTTGGTTAGAATAAGGCCTCTCTTTTCACTTTTCTTTCCCTTTGCATATTCATTTCAGTATTTTGTTGCCACAAGCTGGTTTGTGGTTTTGGGAAGACTTGATATCAAGCTTTGCTTTTAAAAAATGATGACACATATGTCACATATTGGTTGCGGGGGCTATTCGGCTAACATTATTTTCTACTTAACTTTCACCTGTCCTTTATTACCGAGACCTTTTTTTATTTTGTTCTGTACTTGACCTTCCTGTGAGTTCAAGGGTGTAGCTACCTCTGGGGGACTCGCTCTTTAAAGTATGACTTTTATAGTTTTAGTTTTATTTTTGTCTTAAAATCATCACTCTGAAACGTGACCTCTTGCGAGGAAAATGTCAGTATGCTGATCTTATCTGTGTCCCTTTCAATTATCACCATGTGCTCACAGCAATGAGCTTTTGAGGCATTTGTGGGTGCTTGGTGGACTTTTTTTTTTGCCCTGCGTTTTGCCTTTAAGGCCGTATTCAGTGTGAGAGTTGACTGTAGGTACTGCTCACCTCTGCCTGTTTTTCAGGTAAAAAAGTAAGATATTTCTTTATTAGTCCCACAGTGGAGAAAGTTGCAGCATACAGCAGAAAAGTGGATAGTACAAAAACAGAAGCTAAACAAAAGTAGGTAGAAATAAAATATGACACTTTAAATAGAAGGGAATCGTCATATTGCTGGAGTAAAACACATGCGCAGTAAAATCTGGTCTGCTCTCGCTGACAATGAGCCAATCGCAACGCAAGGCCGCAGCTTCGGTTACACTGCGCGTGTTATACCTCATACCCCAAGACCGGTGTCCGCTCGTGTCCCGGCCTCCTTCCATAGGCCTTGCCTAAAACCAGGGAGTGAGTTAACATTTTAGCAAGTCAATGTGTCTTTGAGTGGGTTTTCAGTTAGATGCCTGAAATAAGGTCTGCGGTTAACGCAAGCTGAAGAGAGTTTAACATTTTGTTCTACAACATAAAATATGTCAGTAAATAACCCACTCCTGAATTCTGATGCCTTTAAGTGTCTTAAAAAAGGCGACAAGACAAGTTACTATGAGACTACTAAACGTCATCACACCGACTCATCTGCCTTTACAGCCTCATTGTGTATACTCTCAGTCATGCGCCTGTGTTGTAGTTCGTTTATAGTCTACCGTTTTTTTACTTCTGGCAACTACATTTACACTTCAAAAATCATAAAGTAGTGTTCATCTGTGGAGATTGGCTTGGTGAATAAAACGCGCAAGTATCATAAATGTTTGTTTGCCATAGAGTTTATTTTTTGCAATAATCTAAAACCCAGTGGAGAAATCCCATTGGCTATTTGTTGAGGTAACCAGGGTGATGCTAACTCCCTGGTTGGTCTACAAAAATCCGTCATCCCTGGAGCACTCAACACATTATGAAGGAAACTGCATTTTAAGTAGGGATAGTACATTAAAAAGCTGATTTACATGGCGTTTCTAGTTTTGTTAAACTGTACTATAGAGCTGTCAAAGTTAACGTGACAAAAACAGGCAAATTCTTTGTAACGCCAGTATTTTTTTTAACGCAATTGACTGGAGGTTGTAGCGGCTCAGTTTTAAAGCTAGAGTGAAGATACTAGTTACATATAAAACTAGGAAACCTGAGCAATCCATCTGTACCGACCATGTAAACTAGCTTGTCGCTATGGAGGTTAAATAATCCTCCAAACATACTCAGAAATTTTGGTGAGGAAAAACTGTCATGGTCATTTTCAAAGGGGTCCCTTGACCTCTGACCTCAAGATATGTGAATGTAAATGGGTTCTCTGGGTACCCACGAGTCTCCCCTTTACAGACATGCCCACTTTATGATAATCACATGCAATTCTGGGCAACTTATGGTCAAGTCAGCACACCTGTGAGGGTTTCTGGACAATATTCGTCATTGTTTTGTGTTAATTGATTTCCAATAATGAATATATACATACATTTACATAAAGCATCATATTTGTCCACTCCCATATTGATACGTTTTAATTACTTGACAAATCTCCCTTTAAGGTATATTTTGGACACATAAAAAATGTGATTAATTTGCGATTAATCATGATTAACTACAGACTATTGTGTGATTAATCGTTAATTTTACTCTACTAACTTTTTTATGAGAAGCACAAAATCATCACAGTTAGTTATTTGCTACCAAATGTACACCCTTGCTTCAGTTGCACGTCTTATGTTATTTCTACGCCAGCTCGGTCCACTACAGAATCACCTCCTGTGATGTGGTGCCGTCGAGGTCGGCCTCATCCTGCACATGAGAACACGTAGTGATGAAAGTTGCTGTTAGTGACATATCCTCACTTCTTGCTCTCCCCAGGTCTGTTTTAAGAGCGGTTACAGTGACGACGAGCTCGAAGAGCCCTCGCGACTTTAAACCACTCCCTCCACCTTCCTCCTCCCCCCACTCCCACTCCCCCTCGCCGCTGAACTTCACCACAAACTCCAACCGAGCGCAAATCTTAGGAACTCAGTGAATGTTGACCTGTATTTATGAGCTGTATTAAAAGTGTATAATAATTAAAGAAAAAAAAAGTATGAGTTTAAAGATTTTGTACATTTGTACTTGAATTTATGTCTAGATGTATATTTTCACTAAAGGTTGTATTGTACAAAAAGCCATAAAAGTACCACTTGAATGCATACATTACATTTTTTATTTCCTTTTTAGTTTCTTTTGGAATGGATAATGTTTATTGGGGAGTTTTTTTCTGTTGTTTTGAAGCACAGTACCTGTAGTTTATTTTTTTTTTTTTCTCAATGTAGCATAAGGCCTTTTTTATTTTTATATGTGCTGTATGTTTGTCATAGATTTGGCCAACGTGACGTGTTGCATCAGATCCACCCGGTTCCCAAGCTAACCCTCAGCCTCTTGCACCCCTCAAGGCTCAGGTAGATCTGAATGAAGCGCGTCGATCCAAATGATATGGGGTTAAAATAAATCCAGTTGCATTGCTGTGTTGCTGCTCAAGCCTTCCCATGTGTTTCCCAGACCTCCACCTTTTGATTTACGTTGGCTTGGACGTGATAATCCACATCCTTCCCTCAGCCCACTTAGGCAGGTTGCACTGGACTGGATGACGTGTAGTAAACCGCCTTCTAGGTCCCTGTACCAACTCGGTTCTAGATTTATTTCTGGTTTAGTCAGCATATGCAACAATTAATATATTTTCAGGAAATATTACAGAGGCTATTTCTTTCACTAATCAAGGCCTGATAATTATCATTCTTGGATCTCTCCAAAAATCTCCCATGAGCTGCTGAAAGGCTCAGGTGATTAAAGTCTGGCTGTTTCCTTCAGGAACACAGCTGTTAAGTAAACGTCTGTTACATTATTCACTCAGGCAAAACAGCTTTTGATTATTTGTCTTCATTTCTCATCTTGCATTTTGTTTTTCCCTGACATGTCTGGTTATTATAAACCTGTTTCACATGCTGACCAGAAATCCTTTCCCTTAAAATTTTATAGTAATTCACCACCCCTATGTTTAGAGTACCAGAAAGCTGTAGGACAGGTTGAGTCTGAACATAGAGACTGATGATGATGATGGCGATGTGTAAGAGATCTGACCTGCAGTTGTCTGCTGTCAAGGGCTTCATCTTGATAACAAAGTGCTGTTGCATTAAACTAACTTCCATTGATTCAGCTGTCATCGGCTGTTAGCCTCTGCGCTGCATCAAGACGCAGCCTGCTTTGGCCTCCATGCCTGTTGATCATAGATAGCACCATGGCCACATATCTGCTAGTAGACCTCCGCTTAGGCCCCCGTGGCTTTAGCTACGTTTACACTAGCTGAAAATAACTTTTCTTAGTGTCCACCTTTAAAGGTTAATTTTGGTATTTTTCAACCTGGACCTTATTTTCCCATGTTTTTGTATCTAAGCGACTAATGGGGACAGCGGGTCCAGTATTGAGGGAGAACGCTGCAGCCACCGGCTGCTAAACAAGCTGTAATGTAATCATTTTGGCCTACCAAACACCATCAGGTTACGTCCACTAAAAGTGCTTGTTTTGCCACTGACAGACTCAGATTGTTGTTATAAGTGTCTGCCAACATTATGGAAAAGACCCTACAGAGAAATTAAACATTTTTCTTACCTTTCGGTTGATCCGGTCTGTTTGTTGTCGTTTGGAGAAGCCTCGCTCTGAAACCTTGCGCCACCTCCACATTGCTAAAATCAGCTGAATATTCAGCCACCACATTGAACATCTTTTAGATAACACTAAGCTAAGCCTTCTGTACCCCAACTTAACAAACTCACCTTGTCTCTTCTGGCAAAAAAACGTAAGGGAAAGGTAAGAAAAATGTTTAATTTCTCTGTAGGGTCCTTTCCATAATGTTGTCAGACACTTATAATAAGAGTCTGAGCCCGTCAGTGACAAAACAAGCACTTTTAGTGGACTAAATTGACAGTGTTTGGTTGCCCCAAATGAATACATTACATCTTGTTTAGCGGCTGACGGCTGCAGTGTTCTCCCTCAATACTGGACCAGTTTCAGAAAGTGTTGTCGTAGTCACTTCGACACAAAACCATGGGAAAATGAGGTCCAGGTTAAAAAATACCAAAGCTATCCTTTAAATATTCCACTGTAATCCAGTATGTCGTTGTCATAGGAGTGACTTGGGACTGTTGCTTGTATGTGTGTAGACTGGGAGGGACAGGGAATGATGTTTATTATCATCCTGCCTGCAGAGTCTCCATTATCTGTGCAACGGGAACACTCGTCCACTTGCGCAACCAGAGTTGTTGCACACTTTTGTTTCATCATAGACCCAAGTGTTTCCTTCCAAGCTGACCAGTCCTGAACAAATACATTTTCTGTCCATTTCCCAGCATGTTTGAATTCTTTGTTCTCAGTGGCATTTGAAGCTTTTGAATTTTTGCTTTTGAGGCAGTTGCTGTTTACTCCCCACCACCTGTTTTTAATGCTGTGAATACCCAATCTGGACATGTTTGCTTTGTGTGCCTGCGTGTGTGTGTTACATTATATGCAAATGCAGCTTTTGTTCAATCTAATGCATTAAAATATGACAATACAATAGTTAGAAATCATGTTGACCTGACTGTCACTAAGTTGAATTTCAAACCATTCACACCGCTCATATTTAAAATGGTACGCATATAATTCCCCATTAACTAATCTAACAGCCGATTAGACTGTTGTCAGGCTATTAAATAGATATTATCAGTCGCCACATGATAGATAACTGAAAAGAAGGAATAATTGAAGACAACAGCGATCTCTAGCGACTGTAGTAATTACGACAGGAGCAGAGGAGGAAGTCAGGTGCTGTAGTTGGACAATCTGAAACTCCATATAGGGTGGAGGTTAGGGGCAAAGGATGAGACCCAAAACTGAGACGGGTTCACATCCTGTGTGAAACCACCAACGCGTAGTTGATAAAATTTTCGCTCTCACTTTTGAAACTTAGTTCATTTAAGCCAAAAAACAATGTTTTTCCCTAAAAGTGCTTTTGTTGCTGAAATGTAAAGAAGCCTTTTTGTTTACGTTCAAAACGTGACGTTTCATTCAGTTTCACAACAAGTTTTATAGTAGGCGTAGTAGGCCCCTAATGACGCACATGTATGGTGCTTATAGTAATTGATAACAGCTATTCAATGACCTGACAACAGTCAAATCGGATGCATTTGGAGGGTTGGCTTGTTCTATAAAACGTCGTCCCCTGTTGCACATTCCATTATCAGAAATCAGGAATCGAATGCGTGCATCTGTTGCTGGCTTGTCGTCACTTGAGTTTCGAGTGTCTGTTTTTTTTTTTTTGTTTTTTGTTTTTTTTTGTTTTTTTTTTTTTTTTTTTTTTGTTTTTTTTTTTGTTGCTCTCAGGCACATTTTGAAGCTGATTTCTCTCGCCTATGTAGATTTTAGCCTTTTAGCTCTTTAGCCTCAAAAACCTTGTAAATGATGTATTTCTAACATGTAACTAAGCTCTAACACACATTCACTCACTCTCACAGGGAAGCTAAACTGTGTTTGCCACCCATGCCTCTGTCATTGTTTGAATTTGTACCATCCATACAGCGGTAAAGAAATTCAATTTTGTTTCATTGCACTATGGTGTGTTTTGACAATGACTATAGGAAGTGTCTTGAACCTTTTTTTTGCCAATGATACCAAAAGCAACATTAAGTAAATCAAACTTGTCTTCTTATCGGAAGAATTTACTGAAGAAAGACTGACGGCCTTTATTGTATGTGCCAGTTATACCAAGTTACGTTCTCGCATCCCGCCTTTTTTATTTTTCCACCTCTTTATCATTCCGTCCATCCTGAGAGAAATTCCTTCACATAAAGGAACTTTAAACAGCTCAACAGTTTTGAATGTCCGCACTAAGTGCATTGTAATGCCTGTTAAAAAAAAAAAAAATACATACGTTTTATTACTCAAGCATGTATTGGTTTGTAATACTTCAGGTTCCTTGTATATGTAAATGATGACCTTCTAGTGCCAACATATCTCACTGGTGTCTGAGGACAACTTTATAAATGGCAAGGTGACCAGCTGAGTTGGCCCCGTTTGAATGCACGACGTGCATTCCTTCTCTCCTCCAAGGCGGTTCACAAAAACAAAACCAAACTGGGATGGCGCTCACCAGCAACGTTTAGAAGTGAGAGATCGTCCATTCCTTGATGTCACGTGAGTCTAGTTTTGGGATAACCACCTACAAATGCCTGGAGGTTCTCCAGGGTTCCACTCCCTTCTGTCCAGATATGTCAGACAAAATGAGATTTTCAAGGAAGAGGGGGGACAGATGCATTGTTGGTATTCAAACGGGGCCTGGGACTTCTTGATTTTCCTTCTTTTTTTGTATCTGTACAGTCATGTTGTTCAACCACTGCAGTCATTGTTAATTCTTGTACAAGTTGTATCACTGGTTGTTGTACCATATCTGACATTTGTAATTATGAAATAATACACTGCCATTTGTATAAAAAATACTGGTGTCTTGACTCATTTGTGTCATATATTCATTTGTTGGGGGCATAGATGGGAGAAAAATATTGTCATGCTGCTATGACCTGCTGTATGTTATATCCGGGTCACAATATGCTGTAGCCTATTTACTGTACTGTGTGCTAGAGGTTGACCAATATGTTTTGTTATGGCTGAGGCCTTTTTTTTTTTTTTTTAAACAGAATCAGGACAGCCGATGGCTAATATATGCAGATTTTTTTTCCCCAATATCTTTTTTCCTCCATCTGATAAAATACAACAGCTTAGTAATAACAAATGATACACACAGTTTCTTAACTAAAATATTTATTGAACAACACTTACTGTCTCTCCGATCTGCATTTTGTGTCTGCACAGTGTCGCCCAGTTAGGACGTTGTTCTTCTCATGCTGATTACGAAAAAATGTAACAAAAAAAAAAAAAATGGTGGTGATGCACTAAAGCTCCCAGAAAGAGCGCCTGTCGTTGATCCCAACATAGCTGTCAGTGGTGATACTGCAACTTCTGTGTCATGTGACGCCAATGGGCCCAAATAGACTTTGTCTGATACACTTACATTGAGAAAGAGACGACTTTAACTCAGCGGATAATATTTTTTTAACAGACCTTATTTAAATCAGTAGGTCGTAAATGTTGTGAAACGCACTACTAGCTGAAACTAGTGTCATTTCCTTCCTCTGTTTATATCTATGGTGACACAGACCATGCCGACAGCACAAACCGTAATGTTTGGACCCTGTGACCGAGTCGTGTGACCGACTGGATGCTACTGCACATGTCAGACATGCACACTAGAGCCCAGTAAGACCCGGAAGACCCAGAAGATCCGGCTACTTTTCCAGACCCGGAAGTCTACCCACTGACTTCATGCACCACTGAGCAACTTTCATAGGAATCAACGGGGCCCAGCTTCCGACACTGTATCCAGTTCTCTTTATACATCCATGGATATACCTCCATGAGAGCAGACGCATACCTGATGAGTTGTTTTGGTGGAAGAACCCTTTAATGACTTATACCTGCACCTGATGGCTCATCATGAAGTGATCTATCAGTTCTGCTCTTATAAACATATTTTGGTGTGGATGCCCTGCAGTTCTCAGCAGGTAAATGGTTGAACTGTCCATTGAAGGAATTAAGGAAATAGGTTATGCTGTAGTGGTGCTGGCCTGTTTAACATGGTAGCAAGAAGCAGTGGCAGCTGACCTGCTCCAGTAATGACACGACGATGGAGAACACAAAATGCAGGTGCTGAAAGAAATGGCACACTAGATATTAGTAATATCAGCATGTATGATAACCCTGCTTGTTGCCAGCACTTGTCTGGTGTTATCACTATTTTTAATGTAGGGGAGAGCGGGGTTGGTTGGGACAGGAAGGAGAGTCTCTTTTTAGCAAATTAGAAAGCAACTGTACCATTCACCATGCTCATGCTCATCCACACCCTTTTCACTTTCAACCTCGAAGTAAAGACTTTCTGACTATTCCTCACATTTTATTCACGCTTTTGAAATATACAGTGTCAAGTACATTTTTGGCTCTTTTGTTATTTTTCTCCTACCATACCGTTTTTAGTTATAACACACACAAAAAAACATATTTTGAAAGCGTTAAGCCCAAACCAAGGTATCGCAACTGTCCCAGGGTGGCAGAAATTTGGGAAAATGCAATCTTTGTACATTTAAGAAAATTGTGCCTTTCACATTTGGGTTTGGTTGCAAAAATGTTGATAAGGTTATTTGGTGGTCCATCCGACCCCACTAGGCAAAGCTTGAGAACTGTGTCAACACTCAAACTTTATTTTCCAGCTGCAAAGGAACGTGAAAAAAGACGCCACATACCTGTGGATCACCTTACACCTGTTTGTGATTTCCTTTTCTCTGAAACATTATTGATGTAACAACATTATATATCTTTCATCCAAAGCCATCTGTCTGCCACCTGCGTTAGGCCTGATTTAGCATCACACAGTCAGACGCAAATCCAATCAAAAACACACACATAGTTGCTCCCTGTAAACTGTATAAAGCCAAAAATAAACAACATACTCACAAATGATTATGTTACACACAGACACATAAAGTACATGTAGGCTACTTGGACCTGTTTGTTACCTGGACACCTCTAAAACAGCATAACAGACCTCAGTGTGATTTTTGTGACACATTGGACCATGGACAAGAGGACAAATGAATTTTGATGGGATAGCACCACCATGTGGCCATTTATATAGCACTCTATATTTTATCCGACAGGAAGATGAATGTCTGAACAGTTACATTAAGAGAAAGGGTTGCAGGGCGTCCAGAACAAACTGACTGATTACTGTAAGAATTATTTATTGATGATGCATTAACATTTATAATTGCAGTTGACTGATAAGCTTTTGCTGGTAGCGTATTAGAAATTAAGAAACTAAAGCCCTTTATTAATGACTTATAACATTTCTGACTGCAGACATGAGGAATGAGGACTAATTAGAAAGAGAGAGACACTGGAGCATTTTTAAGACATTAAATATTCCCTGTTAACCGTTCATAAAGAGTGACTTATCAAAACTTAACAAATATGTAAAGGTATCTGCTGACACACTGAAATAAAAAATTAAGAAAGTGTGAAGAGAAAATAGCATTCAAAGTTACAAAATGCACTAGTCTGTCAAATATGAATGTGTATGCACGACTGAACTAATGACTGCAGAGAATGATGGACTTTACTGAGCAACAGTGCAGACTGGCTGTCTTTTTTATGGAGTGTAGTTGGAAATGTAAGGCTCTAAAGTCTCAGGTGGAGCATCCCTGCATCCTTCAGACCTCCATTAATCTGCTAGTGTAACTGAGATAAGGACGAGTCTCAGTCTGGGAGAGGAGTAGGAGTTGATTGCGATTGTGCAGGATGTAGAGGGGGAGTAAGTATCTCTGGTACACACCTCTTGTAGAGGGAATTGTCGTCACGGCCCTTGATCAGCTCCTGGTAGATCTGGACGTCCATGCAGTCCAACAGGGTCTGGAGAAAACCACAAGAAGATATGTTGTATTAAAACACCATGCATCACAAAACCTCCAATAAAAATCCAATTACACTCAGAGTCGACTGTAGGATTACCTCCGTTCAGAACAAAACCACACTTTCTAATATTTGAGGTCTTTCCACCTCAGATATTACTCTAAGATGTTCTGTTATTCAGATATATTACATCCCTCTTTTCACTTGATGTCTTTTATGGGCTTGATCATTTCTAACATGCATTGCATAGCATACTGTTATACATTAGCTTGATCAATACTACCTTGAGTCCAGACTGCTGGAAGGATGAAGAGCTCTTTCTTTTCAATGAAGTTCAGCATCACAGTAGGTCGACGTATGGAAATATCTGTGAGAAGAAAAAGACTTTATAAACAGAATTTATTCAGAAAGGCAGCTTTAATTTATCAACCATATCAAGCTATTATTATACAGTTATGTTTTTGCATGTTGTCTGAAAAGTTATATTTACAAGTGTAAGTCTGGTCCCCGCTGTTCTGCTTAGGTCATGGCAATAGGATAGCAGGCAGTGGTGCAGGATGTAGGAAGAGGTTGTGTTTGGAACCACAGTTATCTAGTAAAATCTTCAGGTGGAGGTGCAGGTACAGGTTGATGGCTGTACATGGAGGTTCAGACTGCAGATGTCTCCCAGAATCTGAAGGTCTAGGGGGTAGCTGCAGGTTGCTGGCAGAGGCTGTAGGTGGAGCTACAGTTGTAAGGCACAATCTTCAGATGGAGGCAGATGTGCAGGTTGATGGCTGTAGGTGGAGGTCAGGCTGCAGCTGTCTGCAGGTGGAGGTGCAGGTTACTGGCAGAGACTGCAAATGGAGATTTGGCCGCAGATGTCTGTCAGAATCTGTAGGTAGAGATGGGGGTGCAGAGGTTGAACTGCAGCTGTCTGGCGAAATCTTCAGGTGGCCCTGGCAGTAGGTGGAGGCAACGGTGCAGTTTGCTGGTAAAAGAAGTAGGCAGATGCACAGATTGCAGCTGGAGCCCAAACAGCATTCCTGGCAGAGGTTGTTGGAGGAGGTTTGGCTGCAGCTTTCTGCCAGAATCTGCAGATGGAGGTGGCATTTGCAGGCTGCTAGGAGAGGCTGTAGGTGGAGGTTTGGCTACAGTTTTCTGCCCGAATCTGCAGGTGGAGGCAGTAGCTGCAGGTTGCTGTAGGTGGAACTACAATTGTCTTGCAGATGGAGGTGGAGGTTCATTGCTGCATGTGGAGCTTCAGACTGCAGCTATCTGTCAGAATCTGCAGGTGGAGGCGGCAGCTGCAGGTTGCTGGCAGATGCTAAATTTGGCAGAGGCTGCACATGGTGGAACCAGTGGAATGTTGTTGGTGGAGGTAGGAGGTTGAGCATTTGTCTGCAGCTATCCGCAGGTGGAGGCTCAGCTAGCAGTCAGCTGCAGTATGAAGTCAGAGTTTAAAATTAAAGGGAAAGTCAGTGTATTACCCACTGCAGATTAATAATTTAGTTCAATTTAATGAGGAAAATAAAATGAACAGCTCCTACATGGAGCCTGGCAAAGAGCTAGGGTATTTAGACTTTTTGAAGCTGATGTGAAAGCTTTCCCAGTTTTGGTGTGCAATGCTTAAAAATGTACTTGTCCAAGATGGGTTAAAGTAGGCTGTCTGTAAATCACACTATGGATGTAATCGTCTTAGAGTTGCAATACATTTAGTTGGCAAAGTCATGCCTTATAAACGGTAGCCAAGGCGATTTTTCATCACTTTCTGGGTATTCACGTCTGATCTTCAGAGAAATATCCCCTTTTTATGTAGCCAATTTACTCATCCAAAATAATGAGTAGACTAAAACTTTCAAGAGTTATAGTCACAAACTTATATTGTTTTTTTTTTTTTACAAAGTCTAGCTGTATATTTCCATGTATCTCTATTGTAGAATAAGTCTTCTCTTACATGCACGTTTAAATTTGCAATATAACATTTAGTTTTGGCACATTTATCAACTGAGCTGTAAACTAACTGTTCAGTATGTGTTCAGTGATGTGAGCCTCCCCACTGTCACGCCTCCCACTCATCTTTCTTGGTGCACGGATAATAAAAGCCGCAGCTGCAGCACTGGTGCTGCTTAAATATGTTTCCACAAACTGGATTACAGCGGTCCCGTGACAGCAACAATCACAACAAAAGAAGAAAAAATCCGCAATCACTCATTGGTTATTTCTCAAGTCACTCAACATAAAACCGCAGTCTGATTGGCCGCTGACGTTACACTCCTCCCTCTTCTGTCAACTGTCACATATGCCACTTCCTTGTGTGATTTGTCGGGGGAACGCAACGCTGCATCAAAGATGGCTTATTATCGACCAACATTTTGCTCATTTAGTATTAACATTGTGAAACCTTAAGAGATATCTTGCACGAAGAGAAAGACGGAGAGCCGGTGGTAGTTGTCGCGAGCAGTGTTAGCACTCTCGTCGCACTACGCACCGCTTGCTCTCTCCGTGCGCTAACTTGTCTCCACTGTGCTAGCTAGCTAGTTAGCTCACATAGTAAATATTAGCTAGCCTAGCTAGCTTGCTTACTGTTCATTGCTAAAATGGCCACCATGGAGAAATTGATGAAGGCCTTTGAGAGTCTGAAGTCATTCCAGCAGCAACAGGGACCACCAACCGCCGAGGAGCTTGTCCAGAGGCAGTAAGTGGATTTTTGTCTCACGGCGATTGCATAGCAAGCTAACGGCTAGGTAGGTAGCTTAGCTTGCGGGCTAACGTTGGTGCCCCTCAGGTAACGTAACCAAGGTTTAATAGCTAGCCCGAAACCAGTTACGCTAACATGCGAAGATGCAAACTAGCAGATGTTATTTAGTTAAACGTCTCTGCTATTTTAGATCTACTTGTTGCCAGATATTGCACCAATGCTTAGCGGGACTTCTCTGCCTTTATTTGATTGTCAGCTAGGTAGATCTTTCGGGTCAGACTTGGCAAATGATAGCTAAACTAGAAGGCGTCCGCTAAGTGATGCCCACGCACCTGCTAAAGGGATCAGGGACCACTTAAAAGGTTCAGTGTCTGCTTAATAAGTTGATTTCGGAAGAACATAGCTCCAAAAGCCACGTTCACATTTTGAGAGTGTAACATCATGTAGTTAATTGTACAGAAGGGTTGATACCATAACTGCTGCTATGCCGATGACCTGGTGCATTAACATGGCAGCTTCCTGGACTGACGTCGCCTACGTCTGTCCATCGGATCCCATGCCGGTTAGTAGAGTGGGGGTGCCCCGGTAGCTCACCTGGTAGTCCTTACCTAAAATGTCAATTTTCACCTGTTTTCAGCAATACTCTTTATAATAGAAGTACAATGGATTGCCTTTCCTCTTTTATGTATATAGTCTAACCAATTGTTTTATGTCATAAATATAAATCTATTTTTAATCGTGGTTTTGTTGTATCAAAGTAGTATCACCTTCAGGTCAATTAAATGACTGAAATCTAATAACCTGGTTAGGATTAGATCTTGAAACTCATAAGTTTAAATTTGGTGCTTTGGGGAAAGCCAGGTCCTTCTTATCATGCATTGAGCTTCTGCAGTTGGTGCAAAGCAATTGTGGTGCCTGGCTCAGAGATCTGAAGCCACTTTGCACTCATAAATTATCTTTCTTTCTGGTGCCACACAAAGTTGTTAGTAAGAGCCATGCACTGTGTTTTGATCGCAGGTGATAAATATATTGTAAGACTGGCTGATCACTGAGGAGTATACCATATTAACAACTTACACCTTTATGTTTGCATGGTGGTTGTGTTGTTTAGAAGGTTCATACAGGAAAGTCACCATTTTCATCATCAGTTATGTAGCTGTAGAGAACTTTGCTACTTGTTTTCATGTGACATAATGTGAAACAGCAGCTAGCATAAATTAGCTGTAAATGATGGAATATACTGTGTATGCAGTCTCCCTCAGTTGTTTTAGAAAATGTGCTGTACCCAGGGACAGCGCAAGATTTATGCTACCCTGTCACTGCTGCTGTATTTGCTTTTTGATTAGATGCAGTCTAAATAGATCTGAAATTGTGGTCTTGTGAGTTTCCACTTAAGTGGCTTGACCCTTTTGAAATGAACATTTCTCACATTTAATCAAGGAACACTTAGATTTGACTTGAGTAGAAATGTATACTGTGGTTCCTTTCATGCCCCCATTGAGATCTCTTTACTTGTTGTCTTTTCCATAGACTGTAAATCTAGATGGACAACGCGTCTCCACTTCCCCCACTGTATAGAAGGGAAGCCAAACTATCCCTGATACATGAGCTGCCATGTTGAGATTTTGACATCATTTGGAGTCAGAGTCTTTACAGCAGTGATCGGGGGGTCTGGATCCGCAGTATTGACCAACCATAATATTTATATTACTACATTTATTATCTAATTGACACTTGTTCTATTACACAGACTCATAATGGATATGGAAAGATAAAGATCCATCTCCCCTCTCATACAATATCTGAGCCTCCGGCTGTGCAACTACTTCGATCAGAGCAGCTGTCAATCACAGCTGTCAATCATGATGTCTCACCCCCTTTTTATAGCCTCAGATAACTAATTAAAACCAAACTTATCTTATAGAAAAAAATATGCTTAAACATACATCAGCATGATAAGAACTACTTAAAATGACAGAAACTATCTTTGGGGAAAAAAATTATTTCATTTGTACTTTGACTTTTTAGTTTTTGTTCGTAACATGGAGGTGGCAGGATTTATGGCAATACTGCAGCCAGCCATCAAGGCCGAAGGAGATGCTTTGGCTTCACTTTTGGGGAGCTGTCATGTTGCCCATCTTTATATACAGTCTATGGTCTACAGAAATGACCAGTGTTTCAGGGTTTTGTTGGGTGAATCTTACTTTTTATATTCAGTATTTCATCCACTGTTTTCCACTTTTTTTCTTTTACATATTTTTTTTTTTTTTTGGAGGGGGGGGGGGGTCCATTTTATTGATAGAGGGAGAGACAGCGGTGAAGAGGGGAAGACACGCAGTAAAAAAAAAAAAAAATTTAATCCTGTTTAGAGATGGTATGACTTCTGACAGTATGACTTCAGTTTCTTGGAGGTACTTTTTTCAGTCTGAACCCAATTGTTCTGTCCAATCTTTCTCTCCTCTGCCTATATCTTTTCTTGTCTTTTGCTGCCTCTTGTTTACTGTCTCTTCCACTCATCCTCCCCATCTGTCCTTTTGCACAGGAAAAAGGAACAGGCTACCACAAAGAAGGACAGGGTCACCCACTGCCTGACAATATGTGAAAACATTGTGGCTCAGTCTCTGAGGTAGGTCTTGCTGATTGAAGCTTTTTTTTTACCCAAACAAACTTCCATTTAACAGTGGGCCTATGTGTGATAATAGTGACCTAAGACTAATACAGTAGTTGACAGTTTGTGTTAGGTTGCATTGAGGGCACATGAAATTTAACCACTTCTGATTTTTATTTTATTTTATTTTTTTCTGCCTGGGCTGGACAGTAGAAACCATCTTTATTTTGCAAAGCATGACAGAAATGTTGCCATATTTTATTAGTTTATACTTGGAGTGATGCATATTTTGCCCAAATACCCTGATCTGCTGCATTTATTATGAGCCACATCAACCTATTGTAATTACAAGCTAGGTTACTTTGCAGTAGATATTAATGGTCCCCAATGGACGATTCGCTATAATTCTGGTCAACCAGATTGACCTCTACTGCTGAGCAGTGTCAGATTTGAAAATCCTGATTACTTCCAAATGCTTGCTTTTAAAAATTGTTGAATTGGGAACATGTAGCTTTAGCTATCAGTGTTCAAAGATAGATCTTTGTTACTTTATATAAAGCACAGTAAGCTCCAGTCATGACCATAGTCATCAGTAATTCTCCATAAAGTCTTCATCCGTTACATCTGATAAACCCCCGAGCTACTCCAGGACTAATCTGTGTGTGTATGTGAGGTTATGAGGTTATGTGAGGAGCAGCCTGTGAAAAGCTTTTGGCTGAAATACAGCTGAAAGGAAGAACGTCACTTGCGTGGTTGTTGAGTGTTTCATGTGTGAACAGTTCAGAATAATGTTATTGACGTATACAGACCATGTCTGTTGAAAACTGAGTATGTATGTATGTGCATAATGACATTTGCCTCACTGTTCTTCTCTATGGTCCTGGGAGCAGAACGTCTCCAGAGTTTCAGAAACTGCTGGGCATCGCCATGGAGATGTTCCTTCTCTGCAGCGATGACAGCGAATCAGATGTCCGGATGGTAGCCGACGAGTGCCTGAACAAAATCATCAAAGTGAGCAGGACCCAGCACTGCTCTTGTCTTTCCTCTTTTCAACATTGTCCTTCATTGTTTCTTCAATGACAGGACAATAATGTTGATCATCAGTTAATTTTCAGTTCACTGAGGAGATGGTACCATCACTGAATAATGACCCTTGATTTGAATTGTTATCACCTTATTCAGTTGCCCCACTGGGGACAAATTAAGTTGTTCATTGATTATCAATCCATTGAAAAGTATTTTTTTTGTTTATTTTAAATCAGTTTTTATTGTTGAATGAGCCATGTTGCCAGGATGATCATCATTTTTGCTGTTTATTTCCAGGCGCTGATGGACTCCAACCTGCCTCGACTGCAGCTGGAGCTGTACAAAGAAATTAAAAAGGTGTGAGTTATGTGTTTGTGTTGTTGTTTGTGTTGTTCTCACAGATTAAGATTTGACATGTATTTTATGTAAAGTGTTAAAGATGAAATACTTGAAGATGTGTTGATGTCAGTGTTGTGCATCTCTGTAGAACGGTGCCTCTCGGAGTCTGAGGGCAGCTTTGTGGAGGTTTGCTGAGCTTGCTCACCTCATCAGACCACAGAAATGCAGGTATGCACAAAAAATGCCTGAAAATGTCTTTCATTCACATGACGACGACCATATTTAAATTACATTTTGCTAAGCAGAGACGGGGAAAGCCCAGAAGAGCAAATTTTGCTGTCGAATTACTTACTTACCATCTTAAAATTAGTAGTTAACCCATAGAGACCCACATAGACCCAGTTTTGTCTTTTTTTTCACTAGCTTCAGTTCATGCTGTAGAGTATTAAAAGCAACATCTTGTGACAGCAGAGTGCTGTTGAAAAAGTCTCCATTCAAAGAGATAAGATGCTAGTCTTGTTAACCCTCTGAGAACCACAATAGACCCAGTTTTGTCCTTTTTAAGAGGGGATTGGGAGTCTTTAGGGGGAGATAGCAGGTGAACAGTGTATGTCAGATAGAAGTGGTGTACATCACATGAAAACTAGGAACCTGAAGATTAAATTGACATGCAGCTCAGCACTGTGTCAAGTTTTTTTTTTAAGGTATAAATCAGAAATAAATTAATTAACTTAATTAGAATAATAAGAATTAGATTAAATAAGATAAAGTGAGAAAGTGTAAAAGGGTTTAGAACATTATGATAGAAGTACATGATGATAAAGTTGGCATCTCTGTAAAGGGGAGACTTGTGGGTACCCATAGAACCCATTTTCATTCAGATATCCTGAGGTCAGAGGTCAAGGGACCCCTGTTAATATGGTTGTTCCAGTATTTCCCTCGCCAAAATTTGTAGTATTTTTTAGCCTCCATCCTGACAGGCAAGCATGTCATGATTGGTACCAGTGCATGCCTTAGCTTGCCTAGTTTCAAATGCTACCAAAATATTCTCCTTAGCTTTCAAACCTGCTACAGCCTCTTAAAGGCTCAGCCGGGATCGCTGGCATGCCTCACAATCAGCTATGGTTAGTGGAAGAAAGATCTCTGTCTAACTCAGTTTTAAATAATTTTTTTCACTACTTCGTTCTGTTTGCATTCTTACCCCTCTCTCAATCTGTTTTGGTCCAGACCATACCTGGTCAACCTGCTGCCATGCCTCTCCCGAATCACCAAGCGACAGGAAGAGACAGTACAGGAGACTCTGGCTGCAGCAATGCCCAAGATCATGGCCGCCTTGGGACACTTTGCCAATGATGGCGAGATCAAGGTATCCACACAAAGCAGAAACATTGAAACTGTTTAGCATGGAAATTGAGTTTGGGTACAGATATTTTTTATTTTAAATAATTGTTTGACACATCTTTAGGGAAATTAAGAGTTTCCTCACCTGTTTTTTCTCTTAGTTTAGTTGACTGTCAAAAAAATAAAATACAATTGGACACCACATACACAGGGAAATGTGCACATCTTGCAGCAGCTTGTTTTCAGTGTTGTCCAACCGTTTTTGTTCCAGGTGTTGCTGAAGTCATTTGTAGCCAACCTGAAGTCCAGCTCCCCCACTATCAGACGGACAGCAGCCAGCTCAGCTGTCAGTGTGTGCCAACACTCCAGACGCACCAGCTACTTCTACACCTGGCTCCTTAATGTGCTGCTGGGTAGGGGCACAGTCACACACTTAAAGGGATAGTTCTGGTGTTTTAAAGTGGGGTTGTATTAGGTATGTATACATAGTCAGTGTATTACCTACAGTACATGGCTGTCAGCAATACCCCCAGTCGGATGAAACAGACGGACGGGAGTTATCGGACGGGAGCAAAACAACGTACTGCTGTGGATGGGGCCAGCAGCAAAACATAATATAGCCACATAAAAGAAAGGCTCATCCAAAAAAAATGGGACTACACAGAACACAGGGGTTGCTGGTCTACCACTGCCATCACACAGCTATCCTGTCAAGGTTTCCAACGGGCAACTGAAGCCAATATCTATGCTCTCACCAAAGCAGCCAGGCTGCAACCAGATTGATTAGATTGTTTTTGTTATTGTGTGACTTTGGTTAGTTCAGATTCACCAAAGTCACGCAATAGCACAAACAAGCTAACAGATCGAGGCAGCGGGAGACCAGCAACCCCCATGTTCTGCGAGGTCCCCTTTGGAAAGGGCTGCCTGACGGCAAGATAAAGATGTGAAATGTTCTAAACATAGCGTACACTTAAACTCAGGACTTTTTAAGGTGAGCTTTTCTTTTAGGTGGCTAAATTATGTTTTGCTGCCATCCCCTTCCACAGCAGTACATTGCTTCCGTGAGGATACTCAGTCTGCTTCTCCAAACTAAGGGCGTGCCGACCGCCATCTACGGTAGATCAGTGATTTTCAAGCCTTTGAAACTTAAGGCCCCCTTCTGATTGTTAAAAAAAATCTGAGGATCACCTTCCCAAAAGAAATGGGGAAAAACGCATAACATGACAAATAAAGGAGAAAAAATAGACTTTGCTGTAAATATGTGTTATGCCACAGTCGGCTGTAATGACCAAAATGAATACTCTGCTTACCCTCAGCATCACTGCCTGCAATTATATGTTCAGGGTCATATTTCCTCACCATACGCTTTGGAGCTTTTACTGGTGCAGGGTTGTCTCCCACATCACCTTTTCGATTCAAAAACAGGTCCATTGTGTCACTGCAGCCGAGGGAACGTTGGCATAGCTAAAAGTGGCAAAACACAATGTGTCATGATTGTCTTTGAGATATTCAAATGTAACTGGTCAATGAAATTATGCATTTTAATTAGACTTTTTTTTAGTTTATGTGAATTCTTGAGCACATTTAGATACAAAAATAACTAGCTATGTAAAGGCTATTTTTTGATTTAATTTTACGTTTGGCTGCACCTCTGCAGCCCACTTAATGGCACTGGGCCTCAGCCCAGTGGTTGAGTATGAATAGCTGCTGCAGGTAATACACTGATTATGAATAAGCATCTCATACAGTCCCACCTCTAAACACTCAAACTATCCCTTTAGCAGTATATGTCATCTAACATTTGTGCGCTAGTTTGATACCAGACTACTTTTAGCTTCAGCACAGGATAGGACAAGTAAACCCACATTCTGACTTTCGGTCCCTTTCTAGGTCTGCTGGTTCCAGTGGATGAGGAGCACCCCAGCCACCTGATTCTGGGGGTGCTGTTAACCCTTCGCTACCTGATGCCTCTGCTACAGCAACAAGTCAACACCACCAGCCTCAAAGGAAGCTTTGGAGTCATGAGGAAGGAGGCTGATGTACAGCCAACACCTGAACAACTGCTACAGGTAGAGAGACGAGGGATGTTGCGTGGATAACAGTGTTTACTTTGCTAATTATAGAGTTTGGGTTAAATTTCATGTACGTGTGTGTCTGAAGGTGTACGAGCTGACCTTACACTACACACAGCACTGGGATCACAATGTGGTCACTGCTGCTCTGGAGCTTCTTCAGCAGATGTTCAGGACTCCACCGCCAGAGCTTCTGCACATGCTCATCACCGCAGGCAGCATTCCACACGGCACCGTGTTCCGCCAGGATACAGAGAGCCGTGCACGCTCCGGCAGCATCCTCGAGCTCATCGGTAAACACATCATTTGGTCATTAAGCTTCATTAAGCTTTTGTGCGATGTAATGTGTGCTCTACGGTGTGTTACATAGTCGTCTGGCACTCGGGACGCCAATGTATCTGCTTCATGTAGCTTTTAATTCATTAACCCTTACTGACTTCCAGGTAATTAGACCACTCAAAACTGGGTGGTTGCTCTACTCTAGTTTCTTTGCTTTGGTCTGTGTTCGTAGCCTTTGTCTTTGCTTGCTAACTCTTTCCCTGTGGTCTGTGAATAATTGTTCCGTTTCCTATGAGTCCTTCTGAGCTTTTGCTGCTTTTCTCTTCCTTGCCTCCCTGTCTCTACTTCCTGTTTCCTGCCATTTGCAGCGGGGGGAGGGTCTTCCTGCAGTCCACTCCTTCTCAGGAAACAGAGAGGTGACTAGTCTATTTATCTCCTCTGTTCACCTCTATCCTCTGATGTTTCAGTCAGGGTTTGGGAAAATATTTCAATTGTGATGGTTTATTGTCCTCTAAATGCTGCATACATTGTCAATTATGCATAATATTTACTTTTCAATGTATACTTACTAAGGCCGTCAAAGTTAACATGTTAACGCAAATTCATTTTAGCCACACTAATTTCTTTAATGCATGACGCAACTTGCGATTTTTAGGTTGTCACAATTTTAAAGATAGATTGAAGATACTGGCATAATATGAAACTAGATCTAACCTCAGGAGTCCACTGGTACCAACCATGTCATGCTAGCTCGTCAGGGAGGAGGCTAAATAATGCTCCAAACTTACACTACATTTTGATGAGGAAAAACTGGCATGGCTATTTCTGGATATGTGAATGAAAATGGGTTCTCTGGGTACCCACCAGTCTCCCCTTTACAGACATGCCCACTTTATGATAATCACATGCAGTTTGGGGCAAGTCATAGTCAAGTCAGCACACTGACACACTGACAGTTGCTGTTGCCATGTTATGGTTTGAGCATATATTTTATTATAAATGCAGCATCTGTGAGGGTATTTGGACTATTTGTCATTGTTTTGTGTTGTTTATTGATTTCCAATAATGAATATGCATATGCATAAAGCAGCATATTTCCCCACTTTCATGTTGATAAGAGAATTAAATACCTCACAAATCTCCCTTTAAGGTACATTTTGAACAGAAATTTGTCATTTAATTGTGATTAAATATGTGATTAATAGTTTAATCTACTTACAACCCTAATACAAATCCAAGAAAACATGAGGCAAAGTCTGTTTTTAATATGTGCTCAGTTAAAAGTAAATTTGCACAACCCAGGTTTTAGTCTTTGATGCTGATGATACATTGACGCTAAACCTGTTGTTTTCAGGTAAAATGCTCTCTGGGGAGGAGGATGGGTTAGAGGATGATGCTGAGAGAACAGAGGTCACCACCGGTGCCTTTACAGGTGAGATGCACCCACCAGGAGGCAGAATGTATGTATGTCAAACTCAGTGGTGAAGCCCCATGCAGCATGCTGTAAAAAAAAAAAAAAAAAAAAAAAAGGGCTTTGTGTGCGTCTTTGCTTCAGCGTCAGTTGTTGGTGCAGACGGCTCCGCCGCAGTCCAGGCAGACATCATCACCGAGCAGCCGCGCTCCTCCCAGCATACCCTGCAGCCTGGCGACTCTGTGGACCTCAGTGCCTCCTCAGAGCAGGGCGGCGCTGGAGGCGGGACATCTGCATCGGACACTCCTGAGTCGCCCAACGACAACGAGGAGGAGATGCTTAGTCGGAGCTCCAGCGGCGGGGCCAACATCACTCCAGAGACAGCTGACTACACCACACCAGAGACGGAGGGAGGGCCCTTAGGAGAAGGCGGGACTCTGCTAGGCACTAACGATCGCTCACTTCCTCCCAGTGACTCCTCCCAGACCACCACAGAGGGACCAGACTCAGCTGTCACTCCTTCGGATGTAGCAGAACTGGTCAGTGTTACTGTGTGGGCATGCGAGTGAGATTTAATTTGATTGGAGAAAACAGCTTGAACATACAGGACTTTACCTCTGTCTATGTGTGTGTGAACTACAGAGGACAGTGTGCTTCTGTAGATTAGTCCTATGTAATGCTGTAATTAACTATTAACCCTTATGGCATAGTTCCCGGTTTCTGATTGATGCTACGCTTCATAGAGTTAGGATTTGTAGAATGGACAAAATATTCATTCCTCACATTTTTAAGCACTAAATGGCATATCAGTGGTTTTGCATATACTTGAAATGACTGCTCCCAAATAGTAGAAAAATACTTTCAGTTGATATCTTACCTTACAAACAGTCACTAGCTTCAGTTCATGCTGTACAGTATTAAAAGCAACATTGTGTGACAGCAGGGTGCTGTAGAAAAAAATCTCCATTCAAAGAAATAGGATGCTAGTCTTGTTAACCCTGTGAGACCCACAATAGACCTGTTTATGTCTTTTTTAGGGGGGCAGGGGGTCTTTAGGGGTAGATAGCAGGTCCGGAGTAGCTGTCACATAGAAGTGTGTGTGTGTACATCACCTGTTTTTTTTTACCACTCAAGAATTGATAAAAATGCTAAAAAAAAACCCCCACTGAAATACCACATCGATTCACCAAGACCTCGAGGAACACTATAGAAAAAGCTATGTTGTGATTTGGTAGCAAAAAAAAAAAAATTGACATTTTGAGATTTTTGCAAGAATTGTTTTTTTTTTCGGCAATTGGATGATGAGCTCTTCTGTTGGGGAAACCGCCATCCTTCCTTTGAATGCTCTAGGTCTCTAGTTTGTGGCTGTAGAGTTACATGAGGCTGTGATTATCCTAGAGGTCACCACAGGTCATTTTGTACAGTGAGGTCACATTTCAAAAAATGGTGTCACTATATGAAATGGCTTCTGTGGGGACTAACTTCATCACACATTAATACAACTGGGGTCATTGGATTTACAAAAGTTGCAGCTTTCCAGTTATTCCCAATTTATGCAATTCTAAGACTGTGTAGGGACCCCAGTATGCAGAAATATTCAAACACTTTATTTTTAAATAGGTGAAAAAAAACATTTGTACTGCATGCATAAAACTGCATGTTTTTTGCCCTAAACTGCATGTGATTATCAAAAAGTGGGCATGTCTGTAAAGGGGAGACTCATGGGTACCTATAGAACCCATTTTCATTCACATTCCTTGAGGTCAGAGGTCAAGGGACCCCTTTGAAAGTGGCCATGCCAGTTCTTCCTTCACAAAATGTAGCATAATTTTGGAGCATTATTTAGCCTCCTTTTCTAGTTTTATAATATATTACCTACACTGTAGCTCTGAAACTGAACCTGCTACAGCCTCTGAAAGACAGTGAAGTTGGTTGCGATTGCAGGTCTCAGGATTTAAAGGCCTTTTGCTGTACTGTGTTGTCTAAAAGATTTGGGAAGTGGTTAATAAGTCAATAGCGGAACATGCAGACCACCTAGTATGGTCATCTTTCACATCTTGTCCGGTGTGTATACCACATTTTAATAAAGTTCTCATCGTAATACGTAGGCCAAGATGTGATATCACACACTTGATTCAATCATTTGGGTTTCGCTGCTCCCCTTCAGAGACATTTTGGTGTGAGATTGTCCACTCTAACAATTCTACCTCTATGGTCTTGCCCCCTCTCCTTTATCCTTCTCCCCGCTCCGTCGCAGTCGCGCACTCCATTGCCGCGGGTGATTGAGCTGTCCCCTCCCTCGCCAACTTCCACCGAGGGTCCCGATGCCACAGACAGCGACTCTTCTGTCTACACTGCTTCCTCTTCTTCTTCGTCTTCTTCTTTCTCTCTCTCCTCCTCTTCCTCCTTCTATGCCACCTCCTCCTCCTCTAGCACTAGTGACAAGGTCAGCCAATTGGACTCTTTGAACACAGTGGGAGGGGCTTGCTTGTCTGGAAACGTGTGGCTTTCTCCATTCTTTCTTTCTCCTTTCGTTCGTCACAACCCATGCACAGATTTTTGCCCTGCTTATTGCTACTTTCCCCTTCTTGTTGTCATTGACTATACATTATGCCCCTTCTTGTCCTCCTCCTCGTTTCCAGTGATTTCCCCTCCAAAAAAATGAGATTCATTTGAGAGACAAGCATCCCCAACATCCTATGCTGATGGCTTGCAATGAAGAGTCGAAAGTAGAAGCATGAAAGCCATCTGTTCCTTTAATTGTTCTTCAGATTTGGTGCCCTCTACCTTTTCGAGAAACTGTGACAGGCTTTTGTTCCAGCGGAGGCCAAACCTGGAAAAATCATATTTTTTTGATTACTTTAAACATCTTGCTTGGAAAAACTAGTTCTCTGTGTGTACCTCGTGTAGTCTATGCAGTAAAAAAATACTCGCTTTCTTGATTTAAGAGGAATTATTTCCAAAATTGAATAGTTTGGATCAAAAGCTTGCTCTTCCTCTGGTGGATTGTGGCAACCACAATTACAGAGCTTGTGCTTTTTCCTGTGTGTGTCATTGATTTGCTGTAATTGAAGCGACCCAAGCATGATCCAGTTGAGCTTTAAAAAAAAAGGTAACATTTGTTTGATTTGCACTTTTAGTTGTCGTTTGTTATGCTGTGTGTCTCTGTCCTCAGTCCAGCAAATCTAACTCGATAATGAATGAGTCTGACGTATTTAGGTATCCTTTGCATGTGGTTGTATTTCAAAAACAGTTGCATTTGGTGTTTCTCTAATGTAAGTTGAGTTGGTCACTGGGGTTGTCTGCTCTGTGTGTCTGTGCATAAGGTGCTGGATGGCAGTGAGAGCCAGTACTCTGGGATGCAGATCGGGACATTACAGGATGAAGAAGATGAAGGGGCAGCACCTTCCTCCCAAGAAGAGCCCCCAGAACCCTTCCTGCAGTCAGCACTGGGTATGTTTTTGTATTCAATTGTGCACACACATAAAGACAGAAGATATGAAGCTTTTTTACAGGGACAAAGTTAATGCATTAATAATGATAATGGAAATTAATTTTAACGCCACTAATTTCTTTTATGCATTAATGCAACTTGTGATCTAAGAAACTACAAAACCTAAGGAATCCATTTTCAAAGGGGTTCCTTGATACAATTTTGGGCAAATCATAGTAAAGCCAACACAGTGACAGCTGAGTTTTTTCTATGCCATGATTTGAGCGGAGTATTTATGCTAAACCTGAGAGGGTTTCTGGACATAGTGTATAATATACGTTTGCATAAAGCAGCATATCTGACCACTCATGTTGATAAGAGTTTTAAATACTTGACAAACCTCCCTTTAAGGTGCATTTTGAACAGACAGAAAGTGTGTGATTAACTATCAATCATGCGATTAATTGCACTTAAATATTTCAATTGATTACCATCCCTACTTTTTAAATTATGCATATTGTTTCTATGTGTGTTTGTGTGCAGCTCTGAGCAAGCCTCATCTCTTCGAAGGCCGAGGTCACAACCGGCAGGGTTCAGACAGCAGTGTGGACCGCTTCATACCAAAGGACGAACCTGCTGAACCCGAACCTGACAACAAGGTAAAGGCACAAACATCCGTGCCAATTTTTCATATCGGAAAGTAAATAAAGCAATATTTTTATGTTTCTGTCTGTAACTCTGAACCGCCTGCTTCTTAGCCATCGCGGATAAAGGGTCCAATTGGACATTATACAGACCAGGAGGTGGAGCCGCTGGTGCACTGTGTACGTCTTCTTGCTGCTTCCTTCCTACTGACAGGACAAAAAAATGGTAAGTGTTATCAGATCTGCTCAAAATATGCCATTAGGTGTGTCTTTAAAAAATGGCATCATGTTGGCCAAGTGCCAGTGACACTAGCCATAGGGTGGGTCCATCTGTGCTCTAGTCCACTTTCTTTCAAATGGAAATGCCCACTCAGCCATTGCAAAAAGCAGTGACGTAGGTTTCCAAAGTTCTAATCAACAAGGTTATGAATAATGTGAACACTAGCACTAGCTGTACTAAGGTTCGTATTTTTTGAAGTGGGGTTGTATGTATACTCCTAATGACTGGACTGAGTCTGGTCTGGTCTTGCAGACCGCGATATAATGGCTTCAGTATCTTTTGAAATGTGCTATTTGACAGCAAGGTAAAATGGCTGTGGATGGGAGCTGCAGAAAAATGTATTTTTAGCCACCTAAAAATAAATAAATAAATAAATAAATAGATATCAGTATCAGTTTAAATGTAAAAAAACACAAAACAGGCAGAACACAGGTGTTGCTGGTCTATTGTGTGACTTTCTATGCAAACTAACATAGCGTCCACACAGCAGTACGTTGCTTAGCTTCTGCGCCGGTACTCCTGTCTGCTTCTCCAAACCGGGAGCATGCAGACCGCCATCTAAGTTACTGTATGTAACGTTAATACACTGATTATAAGGATGTATATACTGTCTACTGCACATGTAACAGCATCACCATGCAGAACCGTACGTCAGGTCATGTGAGAAAAAGTTGTTAGGGTTTGGGAATAGCATTTGGATGCAAAAACAGAAAAATAGAGAGAAAGATAGAGAAAGATTTGAATACATAAGGAAATCCACTGGGAAGCTACAGAATGATATAACAACCTAAAAAAAAAAAACAACTACCCAAAAATAATGGGCCCACCCTTTAATAAATAAAGCTGCAGATGTTCATAGGTGTAACTCCTTGGCTGGCTATTAATTGAAAATTTTATTGGCATGACTTTCATACAAAACTTGTTATAAAACCTTGGTTATGACATTTTAAACAATGAACAAGATTTGGAGCCACAACCTCAACACAACATTGTTAATTTTTTATCTGTCTTTCCTTTTTTTGTGACATCATTGTGTATGTGTATATACTGTAAGTCTTTGCTGTGTCGTGTTTTTCCAGGTCTGACCCCTGACAAGGAGGTGCGAGTGAGCGTTAAGGCTCTGGCGGTCAGCTGTGTCGGGGCAGCAGCAGCGCTGCATCCTGAAGCCTTCTTTAATTCCCTCTACCTGGAGCCGCTGGACGGCGTTCCAGTCGATGGTAGGTGCATAAAAAATGAAAGACAATGCTATTTATGATGCTCAAAAGGCCTCTGTTGGGGATTTATGGACAAAACTAATATTATAACAATCATCACTCAGATCCCCTCTGAGTCAAAGGGTTTTATTAGTAATTAAATAGAACATCATACAGTTTTCTGTATGATGAAATAATTCACATATTTAGAGGCCCTGCACACCCTCACAGGTGTTTCCACTTACTGTGCTTTTATATATATTTATATAATATGTATATATATTTTTCCACTAATAGTTGACATTACAGTCCTGTCTATTCCCCACCTTTATCTGTCCAGCTTTGTTATCTTTGTTTCTGTTATTTATATTCTGTGAAAATACAAAGAGAGAGATGGAGAAAACCAGACTCAAATTCCTTAAATGTGTGTACTTGGCAAGTAAACCTGATTCTGATTCAGATTCAGGCGTATTAGGCCTCTGCTTAGCCTGAAGGCGGATGTGTGTATCGGTGCTGTAAACTAATAGGATAGCGAGGGAGATGTCCTGTGAAGAGGTCTAATCAGGCCATATATGAAAATACCAAAGAACCTCATGAGAACTTTGAACCTTAATAAGAAATTTGCCCAGATGCGATTATATGGATAGACAATAACCAGTAATGCTGAAGTTTGAAGCTTGAAGGACTGAGTGTAGCTCTTGTGGCAGTAGTTTTGGATAACTTTTCTTAATCTCCAGCATGAGCGAAATAGTGCAGTTTGAATTCAGTTTTCAGCAAATGGCACTATTGTAGACTTTTGGTGAATTGTTGCAGGTAAAAATGAGTTAAAAAGAAAAATCCAGACTGTTGGGTTTGCTTACTAATGATCAATGTAAATGTGTATACAGTATTTTTTTTAGTTCTGGCTTAATGATATTCCTTTTTTGTCCCACAGTGGGGAAAGGTTTTTTTTCACTCTGTTGTTACAGTCACAGTACATAGTACATATACATGTCAATGGAGAGATGTCAGAGTGAGGGGGCTGCTCCTGACAAGCGCCCAGAGCAGTTGGGGGTTTGGTGCCTTGCTCAGGGGCACCTCGGCAGTGCCCAAGAGGTAAACTGGCACCTCTCCAGCAACCAGTTGGTCTTGGTCCATGGGGGATTTGAACCCGGGTCCTCCACATCCTAACCCAAGTCCTTACTTATTTAAGTATCTGCCGCTTAATGATCTGTGGTCTTCCACAATCACATGAATAAGGAGTAGTTTCCGCTGATTTTAATGGAGCACAATAGGCGTTTTTCACAGCATATATTTTGACTGTCATAGTAGTACTAATAACATTAATCCCAGTTAGCGATGACAATGTGCCAGCATGCACAATACCTGGACCCTGAAACTAAATCAGCTAAATGGAATACAGCCATCATTATAGCAATCCTTACCACACACACACATTTGTGTATCATCAGCAGTGTCGTTGACCCCGCTGTCTTTCTTTGTCCCCTTGCAGAGCAGCAGTATATCAGTGACATACTGGGTCTCATTGACCACGGGGACCCCCAGATCCGAGGGGCCACAGCCATCCTCTGTGCGGCCATCATACAAGCCGCGCTCACCAAAACACGTTACAACATACACACCTGGCTGGCCAGTGTGCAGAGTGCAACAGGTTGGTGTATGTGGGGCATTATTTGTACTGGCTTGTTTGTCTTGGTGCTGACATGTTCAGAGTTTGGACAGTATTTATAGTTCTCTCACCTGTATGTCCTGCTGCTCTCTAGGTAACCCTCTGTCCCTGGTGGACTTGGTGCCTTTGCTCCAGAAAACTCTGAAAGATGAATCCTCTGTCACGTGCAAGATGGCTTGCTCTGCAGTGAGGGTAAGACCTATCTGTACAAGTGTGACAGTAAGTGTGTGTGTGTGTGTGTGTGTGTGTGTGTGTGTGTGTGTGTGTGTGTGTGTGTGTGTGTGTGTGTGTGTGTGTGTGTGTGTGTGTGTGTGTGTGTGTACTTGTACAGCTATCATTGTGAGGACCAGTTTGAGTTTTAGACCTTCAGAGTGAGGACATTTTTGGAAAGTGAGGACATTTTGGCCGGTCTTCACCTTCAGACAGACCTTCAAAGGCCTTTTTGAAGGTTTGACCTTGGTTTTAAGGTCCAGGTTAGAATTAGGTTTAGGTTAAGGTTAGGGTAAGGGTTGGGGTCAGGCATTTAGTTGTGATGGTTAGGGTTAGGGTAAGGGGCTAGGGAATGCATTATGTCAATGAGTGTCCTCACAAAGATAGCTGTACAAACGTGTGTGTGTGTGTGTGTGTGTGTGTGTGTGTGTGTGTGTTTGAGTCTGACTTTTTTTTAATGTGTGTTTCAGCACTGCATCATGACTGTGTGCAGCAGTACCCTGAGTGAGCTCGGCCTGCAGTTGGTGATAAACCTTCTCGCTCTGAGGGACTCCTCCTATTGGCTTGTTCGCACTGAGCTCTTGGAGACCCTGGCTGAGATGGACTTTCGGTATGATCAATTAAATTTTTTTTTTTTAAATTTAAATAATGTGTTACCTGTGATTGCTTACTAAAAATATTCACTCTTTCCTCTTTTAGGTTAGTTAATTTCCTGGAGAGGAAAACTGAGACTTTGCACAAAGGCGATCATCACTACACTGGGGTAAGTTCTTTATCCTACCTTCCCTGTAGTCTTTCTGTGGAAATACAAGTCTTGTTGATGTTTGTAGACACAAAAATTTATAGGATGTCTCCTAGAAGTTTTCAACTTGAGTTGCTGAGACTGTGGTCCCTAATTCATCCACATCCCTCTCTATCTAGCGGCTGCGGCTGCAGGACAGAGTCCTGAATGATGTGGTCATCCGTCTGTTGGGAGATGATGACCCCAGAGTCCGGCATGTGGCAGCGTCTGCTGTCAGCAGGTGTGCTATCTCTTCTTGTGTACTGTATTGTGTATATATACTGTACATATCACACACACACATGCGCACACACACATACACAGAGAGGAATGTTGTGATGTTTTGCAATACTGTATAGATTCTCAAAAAATACTCTATCGATTTTTAATTAACCTCATAAAATTCTCACAGCCCCCTGGTGGACCAGCTGCTGGTTTGTCTTTGGGAGGTTGTAGTGGGCTTTTTTTTGAACTTTTGAACAGAATCCATTGCTACCAACCATGTGAAACTTGGTTGTCGGGGAGGCTTAATCGCGTTGCAAAGTTGCACAAAATTTTAGTGACATTTTGATGTGAAAAAAACTGGCGTAGCCATTTTCAAAGGGGTCCCTTTGACCTTTGACCTCAAGGTACGTGGATGAAAATGGGTCCTGTGGGTACCATGAGTCTCCCGTTTACAGACATTTTTTTATATGCAGTACAACTGTGTTATTTTCACTTAATTTGAAATTGTGTATTTGAATATTTCTCCATACTGGTTTCCTAAACAAGTCTTGGAATTGCATGAATTGGATAAGTCTTTAAAGCTTAGACTCATGTGGAGCCAATGAATCCAACTGTATTCATGTATGATGATGTTAGTCCCCATAGTAGCCATTCACATAGTGACTTTTTTTACTCAGATTTTATACATATGGTGATGTGTCTTTATACTACGACAGTTTTCCTAAAATTAGATTGGAAAAAAAAATCGCAGCATATCACCTTGCTGACAGTATTGCAATATCTCACGATATATTGACTCACCACCCTTGTATCATGATACGCATTGTATCACCAGATTCTTGCCAGTACACAGCCCTAATCTCCTCTAATCCTTCCCACATGTCTCTGTGCCGCTCTGTCTTTCTGCCAGGCTGGTGTCCAGGTTGTTCTATGACTGTGACCAGGGTCAAGTGGACCCAGTAGTGGCTATTGCTCGGGACCAGAGTTCAGTCTACCTGCAGCTGCTGATGCATGAGACACAACCCCCGTCCCAGTTCACAGTTAGTACAATCACAAGGTGTGTGAACACACAGACAAACTCCTTTCGTGTCACATCTCATAGGCTGTCAGTGCCTTTCTACTGCTCAGAGATACTGTATTTCTCCAACATCAGTGGTCTATTCTCACCTCTGCTCTTTTCTCTGTCTGCCAGGACGTACAGAGGCTACAACTTGTCCAACAATGTGTCTGATGTCACAATCGAGAACAATTTGTCCAGAGTGGTTACTGCTGTCTCCCATGCTTTCACCTCCTCTTCCTCCAGAGCCCTGACTGTGAGCTTTCAGACACACATAAAGCTTTACTTTCTGTATAAAACATTTCTGATGTGTATTTTTTGTTTTTATGATAAGATGTATAAATACCACTCCTTTGTTTCTCTGCAGTTTGGCTGCTGTGAGGCCTTGTGCCTCTTGGCTTTAAATTTTCCAGTGTGCACGTGGAGCACAGGCTGGCACTGTGGGTATGTTAGCTCCAGTAGCAGCTTTTCTTCTCGCTCTAGTCTCAACCGCAGCAGGAGCAGGGCCCTCAGGTTTGTCATCCTTTTATCTGTATGTTTAAAGCTGGGGGAGGCAGTTCATTTTTGCCTCTCATAATAAACTTTCAGCATATTTTAATTCAAGTGGTGCCCCAGGGTAGGCAGTTTTCCAGGAAAAAAAAGCAAAGAAATGCAAGAATTTGGAAATAGAGATTTCATCCTGCAGCTTTCCCCTCTCTGTCCTAAGCTCCTCCCACCAGACAAGCAGGGCATGTGCACACACTTCATACAGTAACCAGTACAAGTACTTGTCATTCATTTCAATCCTCATCCCAATCATCATTGTGATTCTGATTCCGAATTACCGCCCTGTTTTCTTTGCAAACTTGTGGGCCTGTAAAGCTCTTTCAGATGGCATACTCTGATTCGAGGCTCTAGCTAGCCACAGTATCGGCAACATTTTCTCTCTATCTCTGAAACGCTTCACTGATATTGACAGACTCTTTTTGTTAAGTCTGTCTTCTTTTTTAGGATTGCTTTGCAGTGTAGACTGTTGTTGCCAGGGCTGGAATAGCAACTTTTCCTGCAGGTTTTCACTATCTGAAGGGACGTGCACATGCATCTGCAACCAGTACCAACCAAACGAACACTCTGACCAAAGTCTCCTGTCACAGTCTAGATTTTTTTTAAA
The DNA here is from genome assembly GCA_947000775.1 of Pterois miles. Taxonomy (NCBI): domain Eukaryota; kingdom Metazoa; phylum Chordata; class Actinopteri; order Perciformes; family Scorpaenidae; genus Pterois; species Pterois miles. The sequence continues at coordinate 1,116,023 of CAMQGK010000253.1, forward strand.
GCCTGAAAACAGAGCCATGAGGAGGTGCAGAATTCTACTTTCCTCTCAGACCACTTTAATTACAATATGTTGAAAGGTTATTATGTAATCGTTGCCCAATGATGCCAAAAATATAGTGCTTACCACAGCTTTAATGCTATCCTAGTTGCTTATTCTGCCAGACAACACTACTCTTTCTCTTCATTTCCTCTTTTTTTGTGTACACACCTGATTACCTTCGGTCCTTGCCTCTCTGTTTTGCAGCGTGTCACAGCCCAGCAGTGCTTCAGCCTCTTCAACCACCTCCACACCTGCACCAGACACTGAGCGGAGGACTCTGACAGTAGGAATGACCAACATGGTCCTCTCCTTACTCTCCTCTGCCTGGTTTCCACTGGATCTCTCGTCACACCAGGATGCACTTTTGCTTTCTGGCAACCTGCTTGCTGGTGGGTAATATATGCATGCAAATTTTACCTGATGATCCTGGTCATGTAGCATTAAATTATACTGATACAGATGTGCCACCATTCTCGCAAAAAAAACTCTGAGCAAAAGCAGCAACTTATTGATGATTCAACTTAAGTTGAACTATTTTTCATGTTCCCAGCTGTCGCTCCTAAATGCATGCGCAACCCCTGGTCAGGAGAGGAAGAAGGCAGCAGTGGTAGCGCCAACACCAGTGGAGGCCCAAATAAGATGGAGGAGCCCTGGGCAGGGCTGTCGGAGCGCTCCTTGGTGGCCATGGTGGAGCAGCTCTTCTGTCACCTACTGAAGATCCTCAACATTTGTGCCCATGTGTTGGACGACACTCCGCCTGGACCAGCGGTTAAGGTTCATACAGTATTTGTGTTGTCTGGTTTGACTGGCTCACAGTCAAAGTGATTATTTGTAAGTCACGTCTATCTGCTCTGACTACAAGTTGCATTCACAGGAATACCGCTATACTAGTTGACTTTTTATACTCTGCTCCCTACTTTTTAGGCCACCCTCCCCTCCCTGAGCAACACCCCCTCCCTCAGTCCCATCCGGAGAAAGGGGAAAGAGAAGGATGCTGCTGAGCCCAGTGCTGCCCCTATGAGCCCAAAGAAAAGCACTGAGGTCAACACAGGTACATGCACACCTCACCATGCACTGCCACAGGTACAGATCATTTGCCTGAGGTGTTTGCAAATATTAATTGATGTTGTGCTTTTTGTGAGCAGGCAGGCCAGCAGATGGCACTGGGTCAACTGCCGTGAACAAATCCACCACCCTCGGCAACTTCTACCACCTGCCGCCCTACCTCAAGCTGTATGATGTCCTCAAAGCTACACATGCCAACTACAAGGTCAGAACATGCATGTGTTCTTATATATAATATTCAACTAACAGCCCGCGGACCAACTCTGGGCAATTCATGAAGCCAGAAAGGCCCGCCAATCAGTTCTGTTTATAAATAAGTTCAATTTAAACCTGAAGAAAACTAATTCTTAACTGATAATGTTGTTGTGGGGAAAAAAAGAGGACACAGTGCACAGACAGACAAGACAGAACAGCACAGCCCAACAGCAGCGCCATGCAGCAGCGAGTTATTAAGACCAGCAGGGGGAAAAAGAGAAATAAACACAAATCTATTATAATGTCATTTATTCCCATGCATGCTGCTCAGAGTAATCTCAGTCAGCGGCTCTTCTGGCAGCAGCACAGTATCTCTGCCTCTCCTGTCTCACCATGCACACACAGTCAGGAGTGAGAGTGAGTTACTATGGTTATGGGTATGCTTTGTGTCTCTGTCGCTCTGAAACTTTCTTGCAATATACTGTTTTTAATGCATTTGTGGCCAGCAGGGGGCGACTCCTCTTGTCTCAAAAAGAAGTCTGATTATGTAGAAGTCTATGAGAAAATGAACCTACTTCGTACTTGATTTATTACCTCAGTAAACATTGCTTCGAAGCTTTGACCGTTGCCATAGTAATCAATAATAATGTGTAAATCTCAAAATAGCCAATGAAATAAAGAATAATCCCACAACAGTTTTCATTATTCATATACAACATTTATTATTATTAATTATTCCCAGATGGATATTGCTGTTTATGTTTAGTGAGGGGGGGGGGGGGTGTGTGTGTGTGTGTGTGTGTGTGTGTGTGTGTGTGTGTGTGTGTGTGTGTGTACAGTAGTGCGACAGCAGCACTTTCCCACAACTGAAACATTTCAGCCTGCCATGTTATGAAGCTTCAAATACCTTTGAATATTTCGCACTGAAGCTTCGAAGCCCAAAAAGTGGAATTCGGGACAGTCCTAGTATGCTTTAGGGCATGGCTACCACGTGATTGACAGGTCGCTACCGGGCCGTTGAGCGGTCTGGGAGTTGTCCGTGATTTTGCCTTAAAACTTAAACCTTGTCACAGTGCATTTTCAGCTCATGAAAGTTAATTATTATTTTTTTTGGTTGCATAAAAATGTCTTATTATTGTTTGTACTTAGCTCCACCCTCTCATGTCACTTCTGGTTACAAAAAAAAAAAAAAATGGCCAAAATGCAGAATTTGAGGCAGGCCACAAACCAGTGGGTGACGTCACCATGTCTGCTTCTTATATACACTCTGGTGTCTCCAAATTTGCTCCCCCATTTTAAAACATAACAGGTGCCCATGGTGAGCAGCATAGATCTTTCTTATCCTATGTTGAAAATATGTGTAATATTTGGAGTGTAAATCAGTAAATTTCTCCACTGTGGGACTAATAAAGGAATATCTTATCTTATCTTAATGCTACCATGTAAACACAAATTTGTAAAAGAAAAAAAGCTGTTGATTCATAAGGCACCACATGGTGGTGGTAACTGTGTTTGTTTTTTCCTAGGTGACGCTGGACCTCCACAGTAGCCAGGAGAAGTTTGGAGGTTTCCTGCGCGCCACTCTAGATGTTCTGTCTCAGCTCCTAGAGCTGGCCACACTACATGATATCAGCAAGGTAGAAACCGGATATGTTTAAAATGTTGATATTAATGGAAAGGAAGGAGGAGGTTCTGGATGATTCAACAATTATTTGTTTCAGACATATAAGCCAATATGTAAACACTATTTTTCCATATTTGACTGTAATCAAATGAATAAAATGATGTACTGTATTCTCTGTCAGTGTGTGGAGGAAATCTTGGGCTACCTCAAGTCCTGCTTCTCCAGAGAACCAACCATGGCTACTGTTTGTGTGCAACAGGTCAGCAATCTGTGTTGTGTCTGTCTTTGATTGTAGATTGACTTTTTTGTATTGTCACATTTATTGTGTGTATGTGTGTGCGGTGTGTGTGTGTGGCAGTCTTTATGGTTCCAGCACTGAGCGGTGTGCTGCAACCGGTGCGACTCCACACAGAGTGAGGCTGGTTCCTGCCGACAGGGCCTGTAAAGGCGTTGGTTTCCCTGTGCGATGGTTCCATACATCTTCATATGCACGCACACCTGTGCCTGTTGAGACACAACATATTCCCCAACTGTTAGAGAAACATGATGCAGACATCACATCATCCTTCATAACATAACATATAGTTTGCACGTAATTTATTTCACAATATTTTTTTTATGAAAAGAACAAACAAAACAAAAAAAAACGATCATTGTTAAAGGTATGATTTTATTTGCAGTAAGCACAGCCAACCAGCCAGTCTGGCTGATCTCAGTAAACAGCAGGTTATGTCTCCAGTAATTACTCCTGCAGGGACTTTATCCCTCACTAAGAAAAGTGTCCCATTCAAGGCCAAAGTCACAAAAGCCTTGTTACCAGCGCAGGAACTTTCTCCTGGATCTAGGAACCTTTTGAGGAACTCATTGCAATTCGACCACTGGGACCAGGGTCTAAATTAAGTTCCAGGTATATTTTCTAGGGACCATTTACCCCCCAAAGAGGCCCTGGTCAGGGGTTAGTACTTTCTGAAAGCACTGGAACTTTCGGGGTGGGGTTTGCAGGGATGACCGTCGCTGATTGGTTAAACACACACAGCATTGCTGCTTCAACTGTAATGTTTCATTCATAAAACATGGAAGTACTCTAGTATCGATTTAGGACATCCCTTTGTTTATAACATTAGATGTAAAGTTAGGCTGTGCTGTTGGCCACATCACATATGTCAGTGGACTAATTTGCCTAATATTCAAAGGTATTTAGACTACTGTGGAAATGGAGACAACAGTGGTTGAAGGAACCTTTTAGCTCCTTGAAAAGTAGTTCCAGGGAGTAAAAGCCAGTTTCTTTAGAAAAGCCTGTTTGAAAATGCACCACATCTAAACAAACATGGACTCAGAAGTATTTGTTTTTTTCTTTAGTAACTTAAGACCTCTCTTTCTTCAGCTGTTGAAGACCCTGTTTGGCACCAACCTGGCCTCCCAGTGCGAGGGTATCCTGAGCGGACCCAGCCGTTCCCAGGGCAAGGCCCTCCGTCTCGGCTCATCCAGCCTGCGACCAGGTCTCTACCACTACTGCTTCATGGCGCCGTACACTCATTTCACTCAGGCTCTCGCCGATGCTAGTCTCCGGAACATGGTGCAGGCTGAACAGGAGCAGGACACCTCTGGGTTAGTTGCGGTAACACACAGATTAGACGCAGGAGCGTGAAATGCTTCCAGATAAATACACAGAAATACAGGAAGAACTTTACAGAATCTGCCTTCTTTTTCAACTTCTAGATGGTTCGATGTGATGCAAAAAGCTTCCAATCAGCTGAGGTCCAACATTGCAAATGCAACACGCTACAGAGGAGACAAGGTGAACTTGCATTGTTGTACTACTACTTTTAAATCAAGATTGTTAACAGCTATATGTTGAAGACCAAGACACTAGAGGTTTTCCATAAAGTTTGATTTTCATTGCTCATTTGCTTGAGTCAGGTGCTACTGTTCTGAAAGCTCTGGCCTCATTTTTGTTTTTCCAGAACGCCATCCACAACCACATTCGTCTGTTTGAGCCGCTGGTGATCAAAGCGTTGAAGCAGTACACTACCAGCACCTCTGTGGCCCTGCAGAGACAAGTACTGGATCTGCTCGCCCAGCTTGTGCAGCTTAGAGTCAACTACTGCCTGTTGGACTCAGATCAGGTAAAACAAAAAAACCCACACATGCTTTTGCATGTGAGTTTATCACTTTGAGTTCATCTTCAACTTGTGGAACTGAGCTTACTCAGGAGGATATTTTCTGTTTCAGGTGTTCATAGGCTTTGTCCTTAAGCAGTTTGAGTACATTGAAGTGGGACAGTTCAGGTGAGTTTTCTTAGTGACTCCTGTAAAGAACAATGCATTGAGGCATTTTCGGAAACCCATGTGCCTCTCCTACCACGCCGTCGTGTGAACTAAAATAAGGTGTGTTCTTGCACAGAGACTCGGAGGCCATCATTCCCAATATCTTTTTCTTCCTGGTGCTGCTGTCTTATGAGCGTTACCACTCCAAGCAGATAATCAGCATCCCCAAAATCATCCAGCTGTGTGACGGCATCATGGCGAGCGGCAGGAAAGCTGTCACGCATGGTGAGAGGAACAAAAGCAATACACGCTACATACACAATCATTTCTTGTACTTGTAAATACATCTTACTTAAGTTTACTCTCCTAAACATTCCTTGACATTATTGCTTGTTGTACTTGTTTCCTAATGTTTGACATAAAAACAGACATGGATGTTGAGTCCAAATTAATAAAATTTTACTTTCCTCCTTCCTCCACAGCAATCCCAGCTTTGCAGCCAATAGTTCATGACCTGTTTGTGTTGAGGGGCTCAAACAAAGCAGATGCAGGCAAAGAACTGGATACACAGAAAGAAGTGGTGGTTTCCATGCTCCTCCGACTTGTGCAGTACCATCAGGTAAAGTCACAAATGGATTCAAAAAGACATAGCATGCTAATGTCATAAAACACTGTGGCCAATGCCTAACATTTGCTTTTACATGTGGTGCTTCAGGTGTTGGAGATGTTCATTCTTGTACTGCAGCAGTGTCACAAAGAGAATGAGGACAAGTGGAAGAGATTGTCCAGGCAGATTGCTGATGTCATACTTCCCATGATTGCTAAGCAGCAGGTAGGAAACGCATGCAGGTGTATCATGACCTCTGTGACCTGGACATTCAAATCAAGATTTATTTATACAGTAAGCAAATATTGATTCACACTGATAAATATTAAGAAGAAGAAGTAGAAGAAGATATTCCTTTATTAGTCCCGCTAGGGGAAATTCAATTTTTCCCTCTGTTAACTTATACACACACATGCACAAACAGGTCCATATACATGCAACAATTGGAGAGGTGTCAGAGTGAGGGGGCTGCTCCTGACAAGCGCCCCGAGCAGTTGGGGGTTTGGTGCCTTGCTCAGGGGCACCTCGGCAGTGCCCAAGAGGTAAACTGGCACCTCTCCAGCTACCAGTTCACACTCAGTTCTTGGTCCATGTCGGGACTTGAACCGGTGACCCTCCGGTTCCCAAGCCAACTCCCTACAGACTGAGCTACTGCCGCCCCCACAATTTTACATTAGCCATTGAAACTATAATTATGTAATGAAATGTTTGGTAAAAACTAGGGCTGTTAATCAATTCAATTTAATCACAGGTTGTTCATAGGTAATCACGATTATTCACATATTTTTTTTTATCTGTTTGAAATACTCCTAAAAGGGAGATTTATCAATTATTTAATACTCTTATCAACATGGGAGTGGGCAAATATGCTGCTTTATGTGTATATATATATATATTTATTATCAGAAATTGATTAAAAACACAAAACAATGACAGATATTGTCCAGAAACCCTCACAGGTACTGCATTTAGCAAAAAAATAAGCTCTAACCGTAATATGGGAAACTGCTGCCCAACAAGCAACATCAGCTGTCATTGTGTCAGTGTGCTGACTTGACTATGACTTGCCTCAAACTGCATGTGATTATCATAAAGTGGGCATGTCTGTAAAGAGGAGACTCGTGGGTACCCATAGAACCCATTTACATTCACGTAACTTGAAGTCAGAGGTCAAGGGACCCCTTTGAAAATGGCCATGACAGTTTTTTCACACCAAAATGTAGGGTATGTTTGGAGGGGTATTTAGCCTCCCCTAGCTTTAGCTTTAAAACTGAGCTCGCTACAGCCTAAAAATCTCAAGTTACATTAATGTGAAATTAGTGGCTTAAAAATGACTTTGCTTCATGTTATTAATGTGTTAACTTTGACAGCCCTTGTAAAATCCTTTAATCGTCATCAGTAAATATATTTGTATATTGTATCCTCACAGATGCACCTGGACTCTCCGGAGGCTCTGGGAGTATTGAACACTTTGTTTGAGACTGTGGCGCCCTCCTCTCTCAGACCTGTAGACATGCTGCTCAAGAGTATGTTCACCACCCCGGTCACCATGGTGAGATGACTCATCTGATAACTGAACATGCACAAAGACTTGGGCGGACTTTTGACTTGCCTATCTGATTTACCTTAAAGGGATAGTTTGGGTGTTTTGAAGCGGGGTTGTATGAGGTACTTACCTGTAGTCAGTGTATTACCTACAGTCGATGGCGGTTGGCACACCCCCAATTTGGAGAAGCAGACAGGAGTTACCGCATGCTGTGGATCGGGTTACAGCAAAATGTATACGACCCACCGAAAAGAATCAGTTTAATTGTACGATATATTAAGAATATTTTCACCACTTTACCTTGCCGTGTGACAGCCCCTCCCAACGGGGAACTGAAGCTTTTATATAAACAGTAAATTTATCACACATAACACAGGGGTTGCAGGTATACTGCTGCCTTGATCAGTTAGTTTGTGTTATTGTGACTTTGGAGTTTTAAAGGGTTAGTTCAGATTCACCATTGTCACGTTAACATGAACTAGCTAACCGATCGTGACAGAGGTAGACCAGCAACTCCCGTGTTCTGCAAAGTAAAATAACAAATAATAGATGGATACAACTGCTTCAGTTCCCCATTGGAAAGGGCTAAAGTGGTGGAAATATTATAAATATAGCATACACTTCAACTGATACTGATTTTTTTATTTTTGGTTGGGCCTTTCTTTTAGATGGCTAAAATGTGTTTTGGTGCTGGCCCCATCCACAGCAGTACATTGCTTTGCTCCTGTACTGGACTGTCATCTACTATATGTAATGAACTGACTATGGATAAGTACCTCATCCACTTCAAAACATCCGAACTATCCCCTGTGTCTACAGTCTACTTTTTGTTACGTTTGTGAAGTTTTAAGTTTATAATATAGATTCTTGATTCAAACCTCTGCTCTCCCAGGCATCAGTAGCTACAGTCCAGCTGTGGGTGTCCGGTATCCTGGCGGTGCTCAGGGTTCTCGTGTCCCAGTCCACTGAGGACATTGTCCTGTCACGGGTCCATGAACTCTCCCTCACCCCGCATCTCCTCTCCTGCCACACCATCCGTCGTCTGCATCAGCAGAGCCCCTCCCCGAGTGACCCACCCGCTGTCGACACACTCAGCAACCAGGAACCCAATGCTGAGGCGCAAAAAGCCCCGCCTGAGGAAACCTTCGCCAGGTTAGTGTGTGTTCACTGTCTGTAGTTACTTCTGATGGAGGGATGTTTTCACTCGGTCCATGCTTTATTTATTTGTTTGTTTGTTTATTCATTCATTCATTCATTCATTTATTTATTTATTTCCTCCCTCCCTCCCTCCCTCTACGTGTCTTTTTTTCACTTGACACGTGTCCCCTATTCCCTCCTTCCAGGTTCCTGCTCCAGCTGGTAGGAGTGTTGCTGGATGACATTTCCACCAGACAGATTAAAGTGGACATTACAGAGCAGCAACACACTTTCTACTGCCAGCAGCTGGGCACACTACTCATGTGTCTCATACATGTCTTCAAAAGTGGTGAGTTCATATCATTTCAATTGTAATAACTGTTGCGGCTAAAACGGTGGCTATTAAGCTTTAGAATGAAATTTTTTACTTTTCACCAAGTCATTTACCTGATGTTCATTTGATGTTGGTGCACTTTGAATGTCATCCATTTTACTTGAACACCATGACAGACCTTTCCTTATTTTGCTTTCTTTTTTCCTTCCAGGAATGTTTCGCAGGATCACAGCTGCAGCTAGTCGCCTCCTGAAGGGTGAGGGTGGAGGTGGACAGACTGGCACAGAGGCCGGGCTCTTTTACCCCTTAGAGGGTCTGAACAGCATGGTGCAGTACCTGATCACCACCCACCCCTCCCTGGTGCTGCTCTGGTGTCAGGTCCTTCTCATCATCGACTACACCAACTACTCCTGGTGGGCAGAGGTGCACCAAACACCCAGGTAGGAACAGATGCTAGGGCTTCATTTCATATCTTAATAATGATATTTATCACGATTTTGCATGTTTTCTGGTAATTCAGTAAATAAATAGTCTATATGAAATGACTACCTGGTAAAGTCTATTTTTGTTTACTCTAAGTGAATTAAATACTTGACAAATGTAGTACGGAGTATTTTCTGATTTTACTAAGAACTCTATTAATCTCTAATCTGTATTAAAACTATACTATTAATGAACAAAACAGTTTCAAGTGAAATTATAGAGGAAAAAAAAAATAAAATATATATATAGGCCTAGCTTATATTTAATCTAAACAGTCCTGGCATGTTTAGATAAGGAATGTAATATGAATCAAAAACAGCTGACAAATTAATTTTCCAGGAGAGGTGGCAAACATTAAGGCCCATAATAATTTCTACATATACGTCTTGGTCTGAATCAACTGCATGTAAGGTGTACAGTATATAGTAGAGGTCGATGAGTAGGGCAGATTTTTTGACATTTCATAATTGGCCGATGAATGTAGTGTGATAGGTCAAACAGTCATACCAACTGAAACTGTGCCGCAATACATTTAATTAGCATCTGTGCTGTCTGGCTATGTGCACGGCTTCTCCGTAGATTATCTATCCCTTAGACCTTGAATGTAGTACAACAGAGATACTGCTCCTGCGTAAGCAGCTACAAACAAAACACTATGTCAACGCATTTCTGTGTACAGTCTGTAGTCCGGTTAAGGTGAAGAAGAAAGAAAGGCACGTTGTGTCTGTTAATTACACGAAATAGCCTGCACTCCAGATATGCCTGTAGTGGGGAACAGCGTGTGACAAACTTTGCTGTAGATGGTTTTTGGGTCTGTGTCTGACTTTCTCACAAGCTCTTCATGTTTTGGTTGGGCTGAGTTTTGTTGTGCCCTTTTGAAATAAAACCACTGATTTCTCCTGCTCTGCACTGCGCTGGCTCCTACATGCAAGGAACGTACTGTGAAACGTTGTCCAAGTGACGCAAATATTGCTGTGTCACCCGCTTGTTTTTTAATAGACTTTTTTTTTTTTTTTTTATATATAAAGAAAACCCATTCCACCAGCCCCAAAAGAAGGGGGGGAAGAAACAATGAAGTTAAATTATTTGTAACAATAAATGGGGAAAAAAAAAAAAAGGAGGAGGTAAGAGGGGGGGGGGGGGGGGAGAGAAAAAATCATAGCACAAAAAACACAATCAAGTATCTGAAATTGCAAACAAATCAATTGGGACTACAAGGAAAAATGTCCAGAATCAAATCTCTGTTAGAGCTTGAGCACAGCACTGCATCTCGTGACGATGTACCCTGTCTGATCCTTCTCTCTCAGGAGACACAGCCTCTCATGCACAAAGCTGCTGAGCCCTCACTCCTCAGGAGAAGGAGAGGAGGACAAGCCTGAGACTCGCTTAGCTATGGTCAACCGAGAGATCGTACGCAGGGGAGCCCTCATCCTCTTCTGTGACTATGTGGTGAGACTGCTGGAAAGAGTCACAAATAGATGGCAATACATGAACAATCATCAAAAAATGTTTTGATTATGCAAAACTTTTGCTTTGAGTTAAGATGCAATTTTGATTTTTCTCACGGAAAAACAGTGCCAGAACCTCCACGACTCGGAGCATCTGACCTGGCTGATTGTTAACCACGTGCGTGACCTCATCAGCCTTTCCCATGAGCCTCCAGTGCAGGATTTCATCAGCGCCGTGCACCGGAACTCAGCTGCCAGTGGTCTCTTCATCCAGGCCATCCAGTCCCGCTGTGACAACCTCAGTACTGTAAGATTAAGATTACTCCCTTTTAGCTATTACAAATATCCTTTTTTTATTCCATCTATCCTTTTGTTAATATTTCGCCATTGTTTAGGTCACCCACTGTTTTGTTTTCAGTTCGCCTCCCCTCCCTCTATCACTGCCCTTCCTCTTTGGTCTCCTTCTGTTATCTTGTTTCTGTCTTACTAACTGAATCCTCTCCTCCTTTTGCAGCCTACTATGTTGAAGAAGACTCTGCAGTGTTTGGAAGGCATCCACCTGAGTCAGTCTGGCTCCCTGTTAATGCTGTATGTGGACAAGCTGCTCAGTACACCCTTCAGGGTTCTGGCTCGCATGGTGGACACACTGGCGTGTCGCAGGGTGGAGATGCTTCTGGCTGAGACACTACAGGTGCAGCTAATGGATTGGTTTGCATTTTCTTGTTACAAGGGAGTTTGCCTCGTCATAAACTCTGTCTTAGAATCATGAGCATGTAAGAGAGCCCTATTTGTATATACAGTAAGACTCCTGAATACATTGATAGAAGTAAATAAACATATTCATATGTGAACATGTGTCTCTTTCTGTTAAGCTTTGGGAAAAGCTGTGAACTTCTTGCTTAGGCACTGATGTTGTTTTGTCCCTCCACCCTGTAGAACAGTATAGCTCAGCTGCCTGTGGAGGAACTGGACAGGATCCAGGAATACCTCCAGACCAGTGGCCTGGCTCAGAGGTAAGCCTTGTCTCTATTCCAGTCAAGTTTTGGATTGTGTTGCACATTTTACACTTTTGATTTTATTGTAAAAAGCAGAACTAACCGCAACAAAATAACAGAAACATGCCAGTTAAAGCAAGAAATCAAGTCAAACTGAACCTAAACAGGACCTAAATTACAGGGAACATGTTTCGCTTCAGTTAGAATGTATAGTGGAGCAAAACTGCCATTTTATTAATGTAGGCATCCGCAGGTTTTTTTATTGTAACCTGTGCGGCAGTAGCTCAGTCTGTAAGGACTTGGGTTAGGACGCGGACGTCACGGGTTCAAGACCCCCATGGACCAAGACCAACTGGTTGCTGGAGAGGTGCCAGTTTACCTCTTGGGCACTGCCGAGGTGCCCCTGAGCAAGGCACCGAACCCCCAACTGCTCTGGGCGCTTGTCAGGAGCAGCCCCCTCACTCTGACATCTCTCCATTGACATGTATATGTACTGTGTGAACAACAGAGTGTAAAACTGAATTTCCCCACTGTGGGACTAATAAAGGAATATCTTTCTTTCTTTTTCTTTAACAGCTAGTCCCAAACAACAGTAGGGGGTACACGCTAGCTTGGGCGGTATTACTGTATGTTATACCAGGGTATTTAGAAATCTTGATGATATGATTTTCAATACCATCATAAATACAAGCGCTCCCCTTTCTATGATGTTGCATTTATGTGATGTATTGTAGTACACAGCACATGGCACCAGAGATTGGTCTCTATGGTATAACTGCCAGCTATAATGGAGCTTTGAGCTTATAATGTGACATCTTGTTTATAGAACATCTTTGGTGCGGCATAATATTAGTGAGTGTGCAGTCTATGGCATCAGATTGATGTCATATGTATAGTTTATAGTATTTCACACACAATAATAACTGCTGCTTGCACACTATAAGTCTTCGCGGTCGAGAAAGAGAGACATTATTTATTAGAGATATCAGTAATAGCTGTGAACTTAGCAGTGAAGTGTGTGTGTACACTTTTTGTTATTTGTTGGTGAATGAATGCTGTAACTCCTGGGGCTTGCTTTCCACCTGCTGCTGATTAAAGGGGTGGTTAGCTTCGAAGTAAGCCACAACTGAGGCTCAGGCCTTTAAGCGGATAGTTTGGGTGTATGTATCTATAGTAGGTCTCTACTTACAGTAGATGACGTTCGGCATGCCCCCAGTTTGGAGAAACAGACAGAAATGCTGACACGGGAGCAAAGCAACACAATGCTGTGGATGGGAATGGTCCCAAAATGTGTTTTAGCCACCGAAAAGAAAGGCCCGCTTTAAAAAAAAAAAAGCGCTATCCGTTTAAAACGCTATATGTAGAATATTTTCACTGCCTTATCTTGCTGTCAGACAGCCCTGTCTGGTGGAGAACTGAACTTGACACTTGTGTATGCTCTCTCTAAAGCCAGCAGCCTGAGATGACAAAACAGTATAGATTCGTTTCACTTTGCTCCGGTGTCGATACTCTTGTGTGTTTCACAATGCTGGGGGCACGCCAACGCCACATCAATGAAGTCAATGAGTACACTTTCGGGTCTGGAAAAGTACCCAGATGTTCTGGGTCTTCCAGGTCTTACTGGGCCCTAGTGCTCATGTTTGATATGCATAGTAGTGTCTGCTCGGTCATGGGGTCCCAACATCACGGCTTGTGCTGCGTCATGGTCTGGGTCTCTGTAGACATAAACAGAGGAAGGAAATAACTCTGGATTAAGCTATGAGTGCATTTTACAGCTTTTAGGACCTGATGATTTAAATAAGGACTATTAGAGTGTTTGTACTGAGGAGTTGATTCACTGCTGAGTTACAGATGTCTATTTCTCAATGTAACTTCAAATCACCCAAACTGTCCCTTTTTAAGGTTGACCTTTATTGATAAGCCACTCCTCTTTGTTTTGATTGAAGGTTTTCATCTGTAGCGCAGTCAATACATTTTTGACAGATGTATGTGTGATAACCGTCTCTCCTATCGCAGGCATCAGAGGTTCTACTCCCTGCTGGACAGGTTCAGAGCCACCGTCGTCGACACCAGCAGCCCCACACCTCCTGTGACATCCCACCCTCTGGATGGGGATCCACCACCTGCCCCTGAGCTGGTCATTGCAGATAAGGTTAGCAATTAGTCTTAGCAATTAGAATCAGGGTGTGTATTTTATGTTTTTACTGTGTATCGTGATACCCCATTGTAAAGAAATTCAGAACAGGAGGTGTAAATGTTTTCCGAACATAATTTGATTTTGTTTTCAGGAGTGGTACGTGGCTCTGGTGAAGTCTCAGTGTTGTCTTCGTGGAGATGTTTCCCTGTTGGAGACAACAGAACTCCTCACCAAACTACCTCCCACTGACCTCTTTAACATCATGAGCTGCAAGGTGATACAGACTGCACTGCTCAGATATCAGACCTTAAGAATAAATATTTTTTACCATATTGATTAATTAAAATTGGATTCCCCCCCCCCAGGAGTTCAACCTAAGTCTGCTCTGTCCATGTCTGAGTATGGGGATGCAGCGGTTAGCACGGGGTCAGGGGTCCCTCTTGTTGGAGACAGCCCTGCAGGTGACCCTAGAGCGTCTCGCAGGTGTCACCGGGTCACTTCCTGTCCCACACCAGTCCTTCCTGCCGCCCGCCCAGTCACAGCCCTACTGGAACCAACTGGCTGATGTGTATGGTAAGAGATTGGAAAATGAAAACACATAAATCAGAGTTGAGTCATTTCATATACTGTCAGACTGAGTCATTTACAATGCCGCATTCACACCTAGCACGAAGCAAGCTTTTCGAGCGCTGCAATTACATACATAGTTAATGCAAAGAGGCAAATTGATGCAAATTTTTGGAGGGCAAGTTGAAAGTTTTCAACTAGAGCGAGAAATTAGGACGTGATATGACGTTGTGTTGCGGAAGCCTATCAGAGTTTAGATTCTCCTGCTGTCGTCCCTTTGTTGAATCAGCAATGGAGGACAAACTTATTGTGGCCGTTTGCAGTCACCCAGAGCTATGATAGTACCTCGTATATGTACGCAGACCGGACGAAACGCTGTGTATAAATGTATGCGTATAAACCAAAGACAGGTTTGAACAGCATTGTTGCTGCTGTATGTATGCCTAGATGATATTATGGTGAGTATTGATGGTGGAGCTACAATGTTAGCATACCCTTGCACCGATCGATCCAAACTCCATTCAGTCGTCTTGTGGATAGATCTGACAAAGCATAAATTCAGACTTTTTACAAATCATCATTATTAATATCTTGTAATTTCAGCATCATTTTGATCCGTTTATTGAAATTAAATAACAGCACAATCCGTTTATTTTGGGTTCATACCACAGTAGCGATGTGTGGCTTGCTAGATACAGTTAGTGCAATGGCACTGTATGTGAATCCAGCACGGTGAAATTCAGAGTGCCGCCGAGTGATGTTATGAACCCAGACACTGCGGCGTTGTCTGGGACTTCTGCAACATGCACAAAGCAGCAACAGTGGTTATTTCTTACAAGGTTGAAGACAGAAAGAAAAATTGTTGTAATGTATGTGGACAAGCTCCTTGTCCTCTCCAGTGTATGTACAGTGAGTAACGTGGACAAACACAAATGCTACAGACGGTCCAACTTGTGCAAAAAAAGCAAGGCGAAAATTCACTTTGTGTCTTAAATTTTGTGCTCCTGTACAACTTGAACTTAAAGTGACTTTACTGAGCATGAATTGTTCTATAAAGCATTGTGGTTGCATTGTGTATTCCAAGCAGGAAATATGTTG
Organism: Pterois miles; assembly: GCA_947000775.1. Classification (NCBI taxonomy): domain Eukaryota; kingdom Metazoa; phylum Chordata; class Actinopteri; order Perciformes; family Scorpaenidae; genus Pterois; species Pterois miles. The sequence continues at coordinate 1,131,565 of CAMQGK010000253.1, forward strand.
GCTCGAAACCTAAATCTGTTCTCCCTCCGCAACTGCAGTTTTCAGTATTCTGTTTATTTATGTCTGCTGTCTGTTTTTCAGATGAGCCAGGCTTCTACCCCAGGGTTTTGTCGCTCTGCCGAGCTTTGTCCCAGTACCTGCTGAGTGTGAGCCAGCTGCCTCCCTCGCTACATATTCCTTCTGACAAGGAACACCTCATCACCACTTTCACCTGCACTGCTGCTGAGGTAGAAGTTCACATATTAAACGTGATTTAATTTAGTCAAACTGATCCCTTCTTATTGATTCATATAATCAAATAATTTAATTTCCAGGTTTCAGTCTCTGTAAAATAGTGGAGAGTTTAATGTTCTGTCTAACATAACTGGGACCCCATAATTTCATCCTAATTGTCCAATTTAGTTTCTGATGTTTGATGCATTTACTCCATCTTCCTCCCTTGTATGTCTCTGTCTTCATCCAGGTGGTAGCATGGCGTCTCCTCCAGAACCATTTGCCGCTGAGTGTGGACCTGCAGTGGGCTCTGTCCTGTCTGTGTCTGGCCCTGCAGCAGCCCTGTGTCTGGAACAAACTCTCCACCCCGGAGTACAGCTCACACACCTGCTCCCTCATCTACTGCCTACGCCTCATCATTATTGCAGGTGTTTGGATGTTTGTGCACCCCTGTGATTCTAGTATGGGCACGTGCCATGACTGCCTTAAAGGGACAGGTCACCCCAAAACCAAAAATACATAGTTTCCCTCTTACCTGTAGTGCTATTCATTCATCTAGATTGTTTTGGTGTGAGTTGTAGAGCATTTGAGATCAGATGTCTGCCTTCTCTCCAGTATAATGGGTCTAGATGGCACTTGGCTTGTGGTGCTCCAAACGTCAAAAAATACATTTATGTCCAAAAATATAAAATAAAAATACACCCATCAGACACACCACCGCACCGAAGGAAGCGTGCATCTCCTCATGGATGAGAGGCTTGTGCTTGTGACAGTGCCAGATGCAAACATTGATGGCATCCTCCTGCTCAGTGGTGCTAGGTGTTGAGCTAGCAGTATTAAATATAGATGCAAGCTTCCTTCTGCGTGGTGATACGGTTGGAGGGTGCAGTTCAATAGAAACAAAATAGTTCCTACTAGGGCTGTCAGTTCATTAAATCACAGTTAATCACAATGAATCACATTTTATTTCTGATCAAAATGTCCCTTTAAGGTTAAAGGGAGATTTGTCAAGTATTTAATACTTTTAGTACCATGAGTGGAAAATTATGCTTTCTTTATGCAAATGTATGTATACATTTATTTTTGGAAATGAATCATCTTCACTCTAGCTCTAGCTGGCTCCAACCTCCAAAAGATCAAATAGCATTGGGGCCTGATGGCGGCCTGTCAGATTTTTAAGAGGTTAATTAAAAATTGCAAGTTGCATTAATTTGTTAAAGATATTAGTGGCATTAAAATTATTTCATGTTAACTTTAACAGCCCTTGTTCCTACATGAAACTGATTCCAACAAGGTCTGTGGATTATCTTAAGTGACTGAGTCATGACTTCTTTGAAACTTTGCTGTTGAGTTTTTCAAATATATTTTTTGGTGCTTTGAGCACCACAAATCATGTACCATGTAGATCCATTATACTCAAGAGAAGGCAGAAATCTCTATGACCGATATCTCCAACACCCTGAAACTCACACCAAAGCAGCCTAAATTGATAACTAGCACTAAAAGTAAGGGGGAAAATATGTATATTTGATTTTGGGGTGATCTGACTCTTTAAGACTTCAAAATGTTTGCATATCATTTCAATGCTGGTTAAACTTTTTGTCGTGGCCTCCCAGTGGCTGTGAGTCCTGGTGACCAGCTTCTGCATCCAGAGAAGAAAAAGACGAAGGCAGAGAGAGGTGCTGAAGGAGAAGAAGTGGATTCTGCACATGCTGACCGTGAGCTCCCTTAGAGATTCAGTAAAACTGCTGGGTTGTTTTATGTCATTTAGTCTTTCTGGGCTTTGCTTCACTACTCTCTTTGTCATTTCTTCTGATTCATTGCCATCATAAATACCTTAAAACTTTCACTTTTGTGTTACAGACATGTGCGAGTGGCAAGCGTGTGAGATCATGGCGGAGCTGGTGGAAGGCCTGCAGAGCATCCTCGCCCTGGGTCACCATAGAAACAGTGCATTCCCCGCGTTCCTCACACCAACCTTACGCAACATTGTCATCAGTCTGTCCCGACTGCCTCTGGTCAACAGCTACACCCGAGTACCTCCTCTGGTCAGTGTGTGGAAGATTTTGTGCCTTGAATTTGTCCACATAAATGTATTGGTGTATTAAAATAATGTGTGTTTAGGTTTGGAAACTGGGCTGGTCCCCTCAGCCAGGAGGAGAGTACGGCACAACGCTACCGGAGATCCCTGTGGACTTCCTGCAGGAAAAGGATGTCTTCAGAGAGTTCCTCTACCGCATCAACACACTGGGTACAGAAACACATACATACACACAGTGATGAAATGGGCTTTCCCTGCAATAATTAAGTAGACTTATCGCCGTTATGTAAGATTTTGATCCAGATGTGACAGATGCATACTGTAATGTCTGTTTTGTGAATGATTTTATTGTATGCGTTCAGGCTGGAGCAGCAGGACTCAGTTTGAGGAGACCTGGGCCACACTGCTCGGGGTGCTGGTCACCCAACCCATTACTATGGACCAGGAGGAGGAGACACAGCAGGAGGTATAGACACACACCCACACAAGAATGTTGTTCACATCCTGGAGCTATGTTCACTGTTCACACTCAGAACGACATATGAAATATTGTGTTGTAGTTGACATAGTTATGCCATTAAAGCAGCAGAAGATAGAATTGGAGCAAATACGATTTAAAGTTATTTTTATAAAAGGGTCACTGTATCCTGACAGTAGTGCATGAGATGGGTAATCTGAAAAAATATGCCTTGGTGTCCTCCAGTGCTCCTAATGGCATTTATAAGATTTCAGACTGGAGGAAAACAACCAATCAGAGCCGAGCTGGAACCTGCCGTCTCAAGGAGTTTGCGAGTGATTGACAGCTGCTCAAATGGTCAAACTAGACAGTGCTGATCAAATGTGAATCAATATTCTGTTACTGTAATGACTGTTTCTCTTCTCAAATGTTTTCAGGAACATCTTGTAGTTACTGTTTAGCTGTCAAATGAGAAAGTTTGTGACCCGGCAGCCATGTTGAGAACAGTTATACCAAGCACCACCCTCCAGCCGGAGCAAACTTTCTCATTTTACAGCTTAACAGTAACTATAAGATGATTCTGAAAACATTTTACGTGAGAAATAGACATTACAGTAATTATACAGTATTTACAGTATACAGTAATATTCATTCGCTGCCTAGTTTAACCATTTGCTCAGAGTTTGTGAGTGATTGATAGCTGCCTCCACTGAATGAACAGCCAATAGAAACGCTGAAATGACCTGTGGTGGGCCAAAGTCTCCCATCACAGGCTAGATTTTTTAAAGCCTGAAAACAGCCATGAGGAGGTGAAGAAGTCTAGTTTTCTCTCAGAATTCTTGAACTGCAAAATGCTGAAAGGTTATTGTGGACTTTTTTGCCCAATGATGCCAAAAACAGTCTAACTACTGCTTTAAATAGCATTGGGAACTGGCTAACGGTCATTTTTTAGATGGACTGGACCTGGGTCAAACGAAAACATGAGTAATTGATGCTTCATCATGTCACTGGAGCAATGAAAGTTGGTCTAAAAGTTTAGACTGACTCATCTTTGTAGTGCATAATGCAGCAACAAGTGTTGGATGTGAGTTTGTAGCTTTTTATCACCGGTTTCCATGGAAAAAGACTTGTAGCCTGTCGCTGTATTGCTTGTACTGTGAACACAGCATTAAATGTGTTGCCGGTTAGTGACGTTGATACGACTACAGAACTCATCACTCCTACATGCCTGTGTAAGCACGCCCACAACTGCTTACTTAAATAAGAAACATGCAAGCATTTGAATAAATTCAAAGGGTGTGCACTGAGGAAATCTGTCTCAATGTTTTGTTTATCCTTTTGTCTCTAGGAGGATTTGGAGCGTACCCAGTTGAATGTGTTAGCAGTGCAGGCCATCACCAGCCTGGTGCTGAGTGCCATGACCCTGCCCACTGCTGGTAACCCTGCTGTCAGCTGTCTGGAACAGCAGCCCCGCAACAAGAGCCTCAAAGCCCTGGAAACACGGTAGCCATGCAGCTGTTTTCTGTTACACTGCAATAGTGCCCAGAATAAGCATGCAGCGATATTTAAACATTTTATGTGTGTGCCCAGATTTGGAAGGAAACTTGCAGTGATTAGGGGCGAGGTGGAGAGAGAGATTCAGGCTCTTGTGTCAAAGAGAGACAACGTTCATACACACCACCCGTACCACGCCTGGGACCCTGTACCCTCACTATCGGCAGCCTCGGCTGGTAACGCATAACCTACATCCACAAGTCTCTCTTCACCCGCGGCTACGGCACTTGAATCTACCGCTCTAATTTCTGGTTTAATTTTGTTTCAGCAGGCACGCTGATCAGCCATGAGAAGCTGCTGCTTCAGATCAACACAGAGAGGGAGATGGGCAACATGGACTACAAACTGGGACAGGTAAAGGATGCACAATAAGAGGGCATGGTCAAAGAACGTATATTGTCAAGAAGTGAAAGCCAATTGGTCGTTGCATTACAACATCAGCGCCCAGCAGCAGTACAAAAATAGAACAAAAGTAAAACAAAATTATGCCATATTTAATGTCTCTATCAAAGTGTCATGTGTTGAGCAATAAAAATACTTTAAATATACATACTATTAGAACTATTTACTTATTTATTTATTAAAAGTTTTTGCCCGGCCCGTTCCCAGAGGAGCATAAAGTGAGCAATGGTTATAAATGGAAGTTAGTGAGCAATCTCAATCTTTTTCATGTCAAGAACCTCCAAAATTAATGTCCAACAGACCACAGACCATGGATGTAGAAGAGGTTGTGTATTAGAAGATAATAAAAGTGATGAATTACAGCCAATATATTCATTATTGGGCTGCACGGTGGTGTAGTGGTTAGCGCTGTCGCCTCACAGAAAGAGGGTGGGAGGTTAGATTCCAGCTTGGGGCTTTTTTGTGGGGAGTTTGTATGTTCTCCCTGTGAAAGGGTGGGTTTTCTGGGGGTACTCTGCTTCCCTCCAAAAAAAAAAAAAAAATAAAGTTAAATTAATTAATTAAATTTAATTGTTGGGGGGGGGGGGGGGAGTGAGAGAGGTTGTTTTTTTATATGTTGTTTGTTTGTGTGCGGTGGGGGGGGGGGGAGCCGTGGGGGGAGAACCCCCCCCCCCACAAAAAGAGGGGGGGGCCGCCCCCCCCCCCCCGGAACCCAAAAGGGGGAGAAGAGGGAAAAAAAGGGGAGGATATTCATTATTACAGCTGGATATGTTGAAGAAGATAACTCTGGATTCAGCTATTAGTGAACTTTTTAACTTTTTAGGACAAATTGATTGAAATGACGACTTTTTACTGTAAATGTTCTCCGATTTACAGACATCCCTTTAAACATCCATGGCCGCAGGCTCATTTACATTTTCAGTCCAAAATGGCAGCAGCGCTACTGCAGCGCCATCTAGTGGTTGCTGTCAAAAAAGCAATGGAGTTTCACCTTTTTGCCTCTAAACTTTGATGTGGTGGTTGAAATGAAGCCATTCACAGCCAAACATTTTAAAGCTCTTTTTTTTATAGCTTTTCAATAGCCTGATATTAAATGATTTTTTTTTTCTTCTCACCAGGTCTCCATCCACTCTGTGTGGTTAGGCAATAACATCACCCCACTGAGAGAGGAAGAATGGGGTGAGGATGAAGAAGATGAAGCAGACACTCCAGCCCCCACCTCCCCACCCATGTCTCCAATCAACTCTAGGTCAGTCAGTTAAGATGTGCAGTGGCATATTTTCCTCGGTCTGAACACATGCACTGAAACAAGAATGCATAATGGGACTTATTATTGGTCTGTCTTTGCTTTCAGGAAGCACCGTGCAGGTGTGGACATTCATTCATGTTCCCAGTTCCTCCTGGATCTCTACAGCCAGTGGCTGATCCCTGGCTCCCCGAGTAACAGGAGGACCCCAACCATCCTCATCAGCGAAGTGGTCCGATCGGTGAGCTACGATGCACGCATCATTATCGTTTTACTTGTTCAGCCAGACGTCGGGTTATTCATACAGTTTCCAAGGCAAAACAGTAGACGGTAGTTTTCCTCAACCTGGAACGCAGACAATACAAATCCACACCTGCTTGTCTGTTCTGGGGAAAGAAAAAAATGTTTTAAGGGGATCCAACAGAAATAGGTGCAACATGGCATCAGCTCTCACCCTCTCCTCCGTCTTACCCCTCTTGTCATCCTCTGTAGCTGCTGGCGGTGTCGGACCTGTTCACAGAGAGGAACCAGTTTGATATGATGTTCTCCACCCTGATGGAACTGCAAAAGCTCCACCCGCCAGAGGATGAGATCCTCAATCAATACCTGGTGCCTGCCATCTGCAAGGCTGCTGCCGTACTCGGCATGGTGAGCATGGCTGTGTGTGGTTGGGGGAACCGTTTGGTGGCGGAAGGATGCGTGTTTGTGATTGGTTGTCATAGTGTACCATTAAGCTCCTATCTGATATTTTACATTACATAAATACAAATAATGTAAATAAATAGCCAGATAATGAAATCAATATAACTCTAGCCTGTGATGAAAACGGAAATACACTGTGTGTATGTTCCATAGCAAACACCTCGGTATGTGCATGCAGCTAGACCAGGAGAGCCTAGTTTATTGTCAACATTATTATTTATGTTTTCATAAAACATAACATAAAAAATATGCCCAGATCATAACATTGCAAACTCAGCTGTCAGTGTGTCAGTGTGCTGACTTGACTATGACTTGCCCCAAACTACATGTGATTATCATAAAGTGGGCATGTCTGTAAAGGGGAGACTGGTGGGTACCCATAGAACCCATTTACATTCACATATCTTGAGGTCAGAGGTCAAGGGACGCCTTTGAAAATGGCCATGCCAGTTTTAATTTTTTAATTTTAATTTCGAAACCTCCTTCACAACAAGCTAGTATGATGTTATTGGCATCAATGGATTCTTTAGGTTTTCTAATTTCATATGATCATCACTCTAGTTTAAAACTGAGCCTGCTGCAATTGTAAAATCACAAGTTCCATTAATGCATTAAAGAAATTAGTGCTGTTAATGCAAATTTATGGAAATGTGTTAATATGGTGTTAACTTTGACAGCCCTAATAAATGGTCAAAGAATTAAATCAATATAACATGAGCCTGTGATATAAAAGGAAATATTCTAGCTGCTCGTGCACATTCCATAGCAAATGCCTCGGTATATGCAGGCAGCATTTTTATTGTCAACATTGTTTATTAAGAAAATATTTAAATGGGGATGTGTCTGTAATTTTTATATTGCCATATATGATGACAGTTTTACAATAGCAGTTGCCCACTTCAGGCTGTGACGCATTGTGAATATATCACAGCTAAGGGCCGTTGTTGGGCCTGACACAAATAGGTTGTTTGCTATTGCTTAAGTGTATGAACAATCTAAATGTATATTTGTAGGACAAAGCAATAGCAGAGCCTGTGTGTCGCCTGTTGGAGACGACCCTGCGCAGCACCCACCTGCCCAGCCGCATGGGGGCTCTGCACGGAGTGCTGTATGTGTTGGAGTGTGACCTGCTGGACGACACGGCCAAACAGCTCATCCCCACCGTCTCTGAGTATCTGCTGTCCAACCTCAGGGCTATCGCTCAGTGAGTATCGCTCTCTGTTCTCGTTGTGTCAAAAGCTGAGCTGATGATGGAAAGAGCTTCAGGGATTAAATGTGTTTAATGTCGTTTGACCCCCCCCCTGCACTGTAAGTGGATGTTGGAATCAGTTTTATCCATCTTAGGTCTAGTGCAGATTACAGTGATATTGCCATGTTTACTACTCTAAGTTTCTGTGATCTGAGACTGAGACTAAAACCAGCTCTGAATCTGTGATTGGACCAAGAGTGCAGTGCAGCATTGGGCCAGAAGGTGCTGCCCTTCACATTTCAAACAAACAAACTTCTGACCTTTCTGTTTTATTTTAATCTTAATTCTGTGCCTCCTCTCTTTGCATGCTGCAGCTGTGTGAACCTGCATAACCAGCAGCATGTGTTGGTAATGTGCGCAGTGGCCTTCTACATGATGGAGAACTACCCTCTAGATGTAGGAGCTGAGTTCATGGCTGGAATTATACAGGTAAACATTCTGTGTGGATTAGGGATGTTAATAATGAACCGTTTAACTGATAATGGACATCAAGTATTTTAACTGATTAACGCTATCTGTTGAACAGTTAAAAGAAATAATAATAATTAATTAAAAAGCTGAGAAAAAGAAACTGGTCACTTAAAGGAGAAAAGCTGGTACAACAAATCTTGTCAGTTAACAGTTACTAATCGGTTAACAAGGGTAGGTTATTGGTTAAGAACATTTTCAAAATTCGCATCCCAAGTATAGATGCATGTAAAGCTCAAATCTGCCACTTGGACTTTCACTTAAGTTGCACATAAATTGACTTTGAGACTCTCAAAAAAATTTGAGACTTGACTCTCAAGATTTGGGACTTGTGAACAATCATTCATCATTACATCAGTCATCTTAGGCATTATCAATACACCAGTACCAACTGTGCTTTCTTTCACTCCTCCTGACCTCCTGTCACTCCCGTGAAAGTAGATTGAAGTTCTTGCCAGTACTACTCGACTACCAACCATCACAGCATGATATTGTTCTCCTCTCACCCCCAGCTCCATGTAGAATCCCTGAACACCCGATTCAGTGCCTGTATGCTGCAGAAAGAAATTAAAAGCATGTCAAACTTTTAAAGTTTTGAGTTGTTCTCACTTAAGGGGGGGCATTCACATGAATTTGATCTGTTGGGTAGTTGTATTTCCAATTACTCTGACACCACATGAATGCAGCGCAAATGCCCTGTCTCACAGTGTTGTTGAAAGTGAAATAGCATTGCCACGTGTCAACAAATCGAGTTGTGATTTGATCCACGACAGTTGTACCGACAGGGATACACAGCCTGCAGTAGTGTACAGATGCTGTTTCCATGGTTGCCACACTCGTAGACAATTTTGCTCCCCACCAGCTTGATGCATTCAACTTGGCCTTGTTATATTTGTCTGGCATGAAAAATGGTATTGAATATCAATCTTTTTCAAGGTGTTATATCAAATTTGAAATTCCAGTATAATGAAAAGGCTAATACTGATACTGTAATAGATAAAGGAGTGATTATAATGTAGTGCATGCTTTGAATTCCTTATATAGAGCTATGCAGTGCTCTAAGCAGACCGGATGGCATGCAGCAGCTCATTACAATCAGACTTCACCCCCAAAAAAATGTCTTGTGAGCATTTGTGGTGTGAAGTAACATGAACTTGGTGAGAGGATGTACGGCACCATTACAGAATGGGACATAACAACATCATTATGAGTTTGGTTTACGTCACAATCAGTTGAATGAATGAGTGAATTACTTGATGTGCTGGTGTTCCTCTTTAGCTGTTCATTGTGTCTAACATTATGTATCCCTTTCTTTCTCTTTGTAAAAATGTCTCCCTCCCTCTCACCTCCCTTTATGTCCTGCCTCTGTCTCCGTCTCTCAGCTGTGTGGTGTGATGGTGTCGGCCAGCGAGGACTCTACACCCTCTGTCATCTATCACTGCGTGCTGCGCGGCCTGGAGCGCCTCCTGTTGTCAGAGCAGTTGTCCCGCGTGGACGGAGAAGCGCTGGTCAAACTCAGCGTGGACAGAGTCAACATGCCGTCGCCACACAGAGCAATGGCTGCCCTGGGCCTCATGCTCACCTGCATGTACACCGGTAAGAAGGGCTCTGACACGACCGAGCCAACGCAAATGCAATGTAGCATTCTGGCTAAATCACCATCATGTACTGTATAAGGACTGGTGCTTGCATTACTGCTGCTGTGACTTTCTTAATCCACTGCAAACTCGCCACTTTTAGCTAGCTGGCTAACTCACCTGCATGGGCACTCTAGATAGTAGTAGACTACTTTTAACATCAGCTTACCGTACTGTTACTCTATTGTAATAGACTGCTACAGGGATGATGTATTTTTGTTGACCAGCCAGGAAGTCGGCATCGCTCTGGTTCCCTCGACAAAAAGCAAATGGGATTTTTGGATTATTTCAGAAAATAAGCTCTGAGGCAAACACATGTTTATGATACTTCCATGTTTTGTTCAGCAAGATAATTTCCACAAATGAACACCACTTCTATAATTTTTGAAGCATGAATGCAATTGCCAGTAGTAAAACGCTAACGCTAGGCTATAAACGAACTACACCACAGTCGCATGAATGAGTATACACAACGAGGCTGTAAAGGTGAATGAGTCGATATGATGATCTTTAGTAGTCTCATTAAACCTTTAAGACACCTAAAATTAATGAGTGGGATATTTATTGATGTATTTTATATCAAAGAACAAATGTTAAAATCTCTTCAGCTTGTGTTAACCACAGACTTTATTTAAGGCATCTGACCAAAAACCCATTAAAAAAAAACAAAAAAAAACATTGACTTCCAGACAAGGGAACCAGAAGTGCTAAAATGCTAACTCATTTCCGGATTTTAGGACTCATTCATGTAGCACTCTATTAAGTAATGGTTCAAACTTGAAGGTCTGCATGCTTAACTAATGTCAGTACTGCATCCGCTTCAGTGAGGATGAGTCCCATTTCTTTCCTGTGCTCTCATCCTAGACCCCGTCCTTCCTACTAGTATGCACAGTGACCCCTCCACCTCTCCTACACACTGATTTGCCTCCGCTATCATAAATGGCAAAAATAAGGATGCAGACAGAGGTATGAAGTAGGGCTGTCAACAGATATTCAACATTTTAATATATATTCAAATAGTAAAAAAAAGCCACATTTGAGTGTGAAAATTGATATTAGATTGTAAAATAGACAGTGGTTAGCACTGTTGCCACACATCTTGAATCCGGCCTGAGGCTCTTCTGTGTGGTTTTTGCATGTTCTCCCCGTGTTGTGTGGGTTTTCTCCGGGTCCTCTGGCTTCCTCCCACAGTCCAAAGACATGCAGGTGTCACACATAGGTGTGAATGTGAGCGTGAATAATTGTCTGTCTCGAAGTGTCAGCCCTGTGATGGACTGGCGACCTTTCCAGGGTGTACCCCGCCTTCGCCCAATGCAAGCTGGGATTGGCGCCAGTCCGCCTGCAACCCGTAACGGGATAAGTGGTTGCAGATGGATGGATGGATATTTTCTGGAAATTACTTACAATATAGCCAATAGCAAGTAGGAAACTTTCAGGTGATCTGACTACTGTCAGCTGTCACCTTATTTAAATTTTTGCATTGAAACAAAGGTGTCATATAGACCACTGGTTCCCAACCTGGGGGTTGAGATCCCCACTAGGGATTACAAAAGCTTCACAGGGGTCATTGGGCCTGTTTGATTTTCCTTGAAAAGTCATCCCAGGACCAAAATTACCAGGAACTTCTTGGTGGAAACCTGGTGTAAGACAATTTTGTAATAAAAAGTACAGTCACAATCCAAAATATCTTAGCATTTCATACATATCTGTGAAGAAAACTAAATGAAACTGTCATATTTAAGGTTTGGATTATTATTTACATGCAGTTGAAACAACCAAAGAGCCAATAGAACCAAATAGAGCCAAGCATGAGGGAAAACACTGCAGTTGTCAAAAAAAGAAGCCTATTGAGCATGTATGGCTGTTGAAAAAAAAAAAAAAAAAAACGCAATACGGAGAACTGTATTTAAAGTTCCTAAAAATAACAGGAGACTTCATCTCTGATGCAATATTCACAGGAAATAATCTGCTCAAAATTCACCCAAATGGCTTGTTTTACACAAACTTCCTGCAGTTATCACATTCACTGTTTAGGTTAATGATACAGTTTATCAGTTGTTTTGTACTATTATTGTTAGGAATTGAATATAATATGAAATATCCAGAAATGTCACCTAGTCAGGGTTGTCAGTTTACTCAATGATAGAAAAGGGCTCCCTTAAAGATTGGGAACCACTGTTATAGACAACTTTTCATTTCCTCGCCATGCTGCGCAGTGCTGCTGGTGGCTGTTAGGACATGGTGTCACGGACATAATGTGCAAACTACACATTGAAATAGTTCAATTATTTTTTTTTTTTTTTTTTTTTTTTTAGAACAAATATTCAAACATTATTTCTGGACAATTTTGACAGCCCTACTATGAAGTAGGGTATGATCTGCTGTAAACAACACAAAAAATGTTCTTCTGCTCCAGTCCAGTTTCACTCTAGGTCTTCATGTTTACCGCATAGAGCGCTACAGGAACGAGACCTAAAACCAGGAAATGAGTCAGCATTTTAGCACTTCTTGTGCCCTTGTCTGGAAGTCAATGGGTTTTTAGTTAGATGCCTGAAATGAAGTCTGTGGTTAACACAAACTGAAGAGATTTTAACGTTTTGTTCTACAATATAAAATATCTTAGTAAATATCCCACTGAATGTTGAAGCTTTTTTACGTCTTAAAAAAGGCGGAAGCTAACAAGTGGCTAAATGAGACTACTTAACGATGGTGATGTAGTTCGTTTATATCCCAGCATTAGCTTTTTACTTGTGGCGATTGCGTTCACGCTTCAACAATCATGACAGTGGTTTTCATTTGTGAAGATTATCTTGCTGAACAAAATGTTTAAGTATCATAAATGTTTGTTTGCCACAGAACTTATTTTTAGCAATAATCCAAAACACAATGGAAAAATCACATTGGCTTTTTGTCGAGGAAACGAGGGCGATGCTAACTTCCTGGTTGGCCTACAAAAAAATATCATCCCTGGAGCACTTTATAGTGTGGAAAGACTCAAAGAAAAGAAAAGAACTGAGACAATCCTAAGAACAACATAGGTAGGAACATATTGGTACATCTAAGCCTACTGAAATACTAACTTACTAGCTTACTGATTGTGCAGGCCACCACTGCATGCAGCTTACAGTACATACTGTTATTACAGTTTTAGTTTTACACACCTTCCTTCTTCACACCCACTGCCTGTCACACTGACTGATATTAGTCATTTTCATTCATTAAATCTCTTTTTAAACATAACTGAGCTCTACCAGCCCTGTAATAATGCCTGTGACAGCATTAAACAACAGTACTGCTTGCTTCCTGCATGTGATACATGTGTTCTGTACATACCTCTGATATACCCTACCTCTAATCCCTACGTCGTACCCTACTAACTCTAGCAACTCCTAGCATATTGTTGTCCATATGCTGACTGGCTAACACTACTTTGTTGCCAGGAGCTAGCCAGCAAGTCCTTTGAGCAATCCCTGGCTCTTAAATGCAAACTGATTTATAACTTTAGTCATACCTTTTCTCTGTGTGCGGTACAGCAAAGCAAGCTGAAGCACATTCAGGCCACAGGAGAGGATAATCTAGTATGTAATGTACCCAGGAAACATGGCATTGAAAAGCTCTCCTAATACTTTAAGCACCAGTCACTTACAGAAAATCTACTCCTTAAAGAGGACTTATTATGCTCATTTTCAGGTGCATATTTGTTGGGGGTGGGACGGTTCATAAAGTTCACAGTTTGGAGTCACGGTTTTCGGTTCGGTACAGCAGCAGATGGTATTTTTGGTACAGTGAGGAGGCCAATTTCAACACTAGACTTTCTAGACTAGGCTAACGCAAGGAACAAGTGCCACTGTGTAATTTAAAAATGATTAATAAATAAAAAAACAAATTATAGGCTCAGGCCATCAACAAAAAGTGCATCAGGGCAGCCAGCACTAGACCTTTTTTTAAACAACAGTAACATATGTCTCTCTATTCCCCGATATTTAAAATAATAATAAAAAAAAAACAAAACACAGAGGCTAAGGCCATCAACATAAAATGCAGCATAAACCAAACAGACAGTGTTTGAAAACAACTCTGCTCTGTTCATTCTGTTTTCATGATCTTCTGCTAGAAGATGAGTTTGTCCACATTCAGCCTGGATGTCCATCCGTCTGTAGTCAGAGCTACATGGTCTGTGCTGGACAGGTCTTTCTCAATTCCTCGTCACGTCTGTTCATACAGTTTGGGAATTACTGTGTAGCTTTTGTGTCAAGGAGAAGGCATATTATAGTGCTGCTCAGGTACTCTAATCAGAAGCTGAAATCCAGGATCCTCCATGACTGCTTTAGTTGTGTTTTTTGGTCTGTCTGAGTCTGCATGTAGAGGCCGTTTAAATGCTACTGGGATATATTGAAGTATTGCCGCTAGCATAAGCCACACGTGTCGCGCAGTGCTTAGACACAGTTGGCATTTTATCCACCACTTTTTTTCCGTCACTTTCATATGTGTCACCAAATCTGTAATGCTCCCACACAGCAGAGCGAAACGACGCTGGTGGTCTATCATGTCTATTCGCCATTTCCTATCATGTCATTTCAGAATGACAGCCAAACTCTGCACTTTATCAATGTTTCTGCCAACTGAGAAGTTTGAGAATGAAGGAGGCTGGGTCACACGTCATCAACGTGTCGTATCTTCGGAGGTACAACACATGGATGGTAAAATCGGCTCCGCCCCTGCCGAAATTGAGCCAATAACAACGCTAGACCACCGCAGCTTCAGTTACACTGTGCATGTGTTATACCTCATATTCCTGTCCGCCTGTGTCCCAGCCTCTTTCCAAAAATACACAATCAGCCTCATAACCTATTTTAAATGAACCGAACGGTCCATATACATACCGAACTGTGACACCAAATGGTTTGGGTTTTTACTCGAACCGTGCCCGCCCCTAATATTTGTATTTGCTGTGCTTCAGCACCTCTTTTCAGACTGTCTGAAATGCTATTAACTTGATAATTTCAGTCTGCTCTGATTGGTTAGCTGGCCTGCTGTTGTGATTGGTCAGCTAAACCAAACTCTTCGGTCACTTCTCCAGCTCCCCTCAAACTGGATTTGTTTGAAAGGCCAAACTAACTGCTAGGCAGAAGTGTTAGCCCTGGGCCAGACCGGCTGCTTGACGAGCGCGTGGCAGCTGCGTTGCCTGTTGTTTTCCATTTTGGCGTCCATGTTACCGGGTTACAGCTGCCACAACGCCTGCATGAGACATGTGTCTCTCAAGTCTCTTCTAGAGATTCGAGGTCATGCCTATTTTTGACGTGAGCCATGTGTGCTTCACAGAAGCAACAGACAGTGACAGTGATCGTTTGACTGTATATTGACATCATATCAGCTACATAACTACAGTTTTAAAGTCCAGACATCTGGAATATGTCACAGACATCAAAGGTGATATTCTGATTGTACATTGACATCATATCAGCAACATAACTATACTTTTGATGTCTATATCTGTAGGCAATGTTATGGACACGAAAAAAAGTGAAGATTTATTTTTAAATCAACACTTCCTGCTTCCATTTTTTTTTTCTTTTCCTGTAGGGAGAGCTCCTTCATTTGTTAACACAAAGCTTTTATTCTGAAATATGTGCAGGACAGTGTTGTAGAACACGCAGTGACTTGCAGGGCTCCATGAATGAAAATAGTGCAGGATTTTAATTGTGGATTATTAGTATTATTTACAAATGAGCACACGTTTCTTGACCTTTCTCTGTCTGAGATAAATATAAATGACATCTAGAATGACATTAAATGGTCATTATGAAAGTCAAACTGTATGTAGAAAGAGCAGCAGCAGCAGAAACACAGCTAACACGCAGCTGGTGTGATCAATGGATGCATGAATCGCGCAACCGTGAGGTAACGCAGCCGCCACGTGCTCGTCAAGTGGCCAGAAGCAAGACTTCAAGCGAGGCGTTTGAGGCATTTCTGGAGCAGTGTTTCTGTGGGGGAGATTATCTCTCTTTGGTGTGGACTTTGGGCTCTGTAACTTTGCAGATCTCTTTCAAGCACAAAAAAACTATATTATACACTAAAGGAAGGGGAAAGCACAAAAGCATAATAGGTCCTCTTTAAGTGGGTGATTAGACTGGAGGTAGCTCCCAGAATTTCACAAATTTTTTTGTTTGAGGTCAACTAAATTCTGATCTGAATCTTGTGATATGAGTGTCCCCGCTCTAACCTCTCCTCCACTGGTTCAACCGGTGCACCCCCCTCCCCTCTCGTCCTCTCAGCGGTGCTTGCGTCGGGTTCAGACGCGACAGGGGTTAGAGGTCAGGTTGACTCTGCCGTAGCAGAGGCGGTGGGCGTCACGGCAGGTCATGTTGGTTTCTCCTCAGGAAAGGAGAAAGCCAGCCCTGCCAGTCGCCCCGCCCACTCTGACCCTCAGGCCCCAGACAGCGAGTCGATCATTGTTGCCATGGAGAGGGTGTCTGTGCTCTTCGACAGGTACACACACACACACACTCTCACACCCTCCATTTTACAAGAAATACAGTTTTATAAAACAACAACAACATGCACACTTAAATGTGCAGCTTTCTTCACTCATCTTTGACCTCTGTGGATTTGTGGTGTCCAGAATAATTTGATGGTGGCAGCTGATTTTGACGGTAGCACCACTTGCTTTATTTCCCGTCATCACTTGCTCTTCTGGGGTTTCCTGTTTGCAGGATCCGGAAAGGCTTACCCAGCGAGGCTCGAGTGGTGTCCAGGATCCTGCCCCAGTTTCTGGATGACTTCTTCCCGCCACAGGATGTCATGAACAAGGTCATCGGAGAGTTCCTGTCCAATCAGCAACCTTACCCACAGTTCATGGCCACTGTCGTCTATAAGGTCAGCAGGACACGCAAATGAAGAAATCTCTAATTATGTAATACATTTTATGCCAAACAATAACGAGATTAAAAACCTGTTACAATATTCTGTACATGAGGCTCACAAAGCAAATCTGGATCTGATTATATTTAATTAATTCATTTGTGTTAATCAAAGTCTTTAACCACAGAGATGTGTTGTTTTTTGTTCTCTTACTGGCAGTTTCCTTCTTGCAGGCAGCATTACAGAGAATTTTAATGAAGTCCAGTCTCAGTGAAGTTGTTACTTAGTACCTCTGTTTTCTGTTTTGACCGCCCCGGCCAGCTCTTTTGTTGTCCAATCAGACAGTAAGTTGTCAAGACAACATCAAACTACAGAATAAATGAGATCAGTGCAGTCAGTAGAATGTTGGACTGGAAACAGCCATGCTTGCTGTATACTAAAATAAAAGTTATCCTCAAACATGTGGTGCTTCTCAAACAAGCCTAAAAGATGCAAGCTTAGTTTTTGTTTTGAGATTGTACTTGTTTTCTCCCTGTGGAAAACATGTACTGAGAATCTGCTGCTGCAATTCTTGCCTCGAACTGATCAAGAAATTGGTGGTAATTTTGGCAGAAATGTTATATTTTCCAGAAGGGCAGCCTTGTTTTTCCCCATTTCTAAATTTAAATCAAAGAAAACTGGCAGCCAAGTGAGTGTCTGTGTCAGGGAAGGAGAGCACTTCTGGTGTACAACACGCCTGAAATGATGCCTTTTCTCGGAAAATGCACATTTGTTGTTGCCAGACCTAAAAAAACAAACAAACCCAAGTTAAAGCTGGGATGGGCAGATCGGAGCAAATATTATATAAAAAAATTGATTCAAGTTAAGTTAAATTAATCTTGACAGTACTGCATGAGACAGGTAATCTGAATCTAATCGTGTCCTTTGGTGCTGCTAATGGCATCGCAAAGATTTCACAGACTGGAGGAAAACAACCAATCAGAGCTGAGCTGGAGCCTGCCATCTCTGAGCAGCTGTCAATCACTCGTAAACTTTGATCAAACGGTCAAACTAGGCAGCACTGATCAAATATTAATCAATATTCTGTTACTGTAATGTCTATTTCTCACCTCAAATGTTTTCAGAAACATCTTGTAGTTACTGTTTAGCGGTAAAATGAGAAAGTTTGTGATCCGGCAGCCATGTTGAGATCAGTTGAGGGAATACCAAGCACTGCCCACCAGCTGGAGCACAATCAATAGGACCACTCTCTCTGATATAACCTGTGATGGGCCATAGTCTCCCGTCACAGGCTAGACCTTTTAGGCCTGAAAACAGAACCATGAGGAGGTGCAGAAGTCTGGGTTTCCCTCAGAACACTTGAATTACAATATGATGAAGGTTATTATGGCATTTTTGCCCAATGATGTAAAAATTTCCTGCCTACTGCAAATTTAATGGACTGGTCTTGTAAAGATTGTTTTGTTTTTATACCTTCAGCTAATGCACATCTTGCAAAAATCATTGCTATCTTCGTATTTGTCTTTGTCTAATTCCTCTTGTTTTCCATCCTCTCCCCCTGCTCTGCACCCACCTCCAGGTTTTCCAGACACTCCATGCCACAGGCCAGTCCTCTATGGTGCGAGACTGGGTGCTGCTCTCCTTGTCCAACTTCACTCAGAGGACACCAGTGGCCATGGCCATGTGGAGCCTTTCCTGCTTCTTTGTCTCTGCTTCCACCTCCCAGTGGATCTCAGCCCTGTATCCTTACCTAAGGCAGGACAGTGTTTGGGTTGATGTATCTATGTGGGGATGTAGCAGCAGAATGTAAGCGTACAGCTTACTAAACAGTGTTGTCTGTTGTCCTTAACCCCCATGCTCTCAAACCAGACTGCCACACGTGATCAGCCGAATGGGCTCCAGCGAGGTGGTGGACGTCAACCTGTTTTGCCTGGTGGCCATGGATTTCTACCGGCACCAGATTGACGAGGAGCTGGACCGCAGGGCTTTCCAGTCCGTCTTTGAGACCGTGGCCTCGCCGGGCAGCCCTTATTACCAGCTGCTGGGCTGTCTGCAGTCAATCCACCAGGACACGTCACTCTGAGGGCGGCGGACTGAGATGGACGTGAAGGCACAGAGAGGCTGGGGGGAATGGAGCACAGGGAGGAAAGTGGATTCAAGTGAGAAATGTGGTAGGGCGAGAAATTAGATCTCAATGTACACCTCCACCCTTGAGTTGCGATGGAGGGGAAGAACAGAATGTTTCATTAGAAAACCCTACTGTAGCTTCATCCCTTTCCCTCCTTTACACTGATAGTACAACTACTGAAGGCACCATGATGGATTTCAGTGGAGCAAGCATTAAGAAAAAGCCACGGGGAGATGTGAATCCATGTCAGTTTTAGGGCTTATGTTAAAGGAGAACTGTGGTTCTGCCTACAGCCACATTTCCCCCCTTAGCAGACCATTCCTCGAGACGAATGAGCACCTTGAACACCTCCTCCTACCCAGCACCTTGATTAAAAACATATAAAAATAACATAAATCAAACACAATCATTGGATTTGTTTATTTTCCTGTGAGGACTTGCTTGAGTATTGTGATGTCAGTAAAGTAAAATAGAGAAAAAAATGCAAATTATTTACTATATTTAAAGTTTCAATGCATCTATTTTTCAGTGCGTTTTGTTAGAGGTCTGGTTAGGACACCGACAATGGACTGACACAAAGGGGTCAGAAATGCCTGCTTAATGTTGTCAAATAATTAGTATCTTTAAAGATCTTTTTATATTTAAGTTACTTGTGGTCATTCTCAGACACACAAGTAAAATAGTAAATATTTTACGTGTAAGAACGATCACTAATAGCCATAGTATTTTTTTTTTTTTCACTGACCATAAGAAGCAGGGAATGGATGTGATTTGTCACTGCAGACAGAGACTTGTTTGCACCCGTTTAAGCAATTTCTGCGTCTGTGCAGCGGCCTGTTGTGGACTAAGAACTAGACAGGTATACAGTATACTGGGAAGTTTAAAAAATCCCTCTCATATATTTCAAAATGAAACCGTTTTAACCGTGTAAGGGCCCATATACAAACACAAGCAAGAAAAATACCAAAATTGCAGTGATGTTGTTTTTTCTTTGTTAACCAGTAGCGGGGGACGGGGGGATTTCCTCTTATGATTTTTATCATTTTGCTTTGCTCTGTCTCGTCCTTTTTTTTTTTTTTTTTTTTTTTTTTGATGATTCCATTTCTTGTACTTTTTTAATTCTCAGGATGTAAGATGTGACTATTGTTGTAATAAGAGTGGAAGTCATTTGCGGTCATCTCTAAATGGAGTTTCCTTCGTATCTTGTAAAAAAAAAAAAAAAAAAAAAAAAAATTGTAAAGTAATATGAAAGCCATGGTGCATGATGAAATACAAACTGTGTAAAGACATCTTAAAATAGTAAGATTTTCTGTCTTAACACACACATGATGTGAAAATGAAAAATCAGTGACTCAGCAGAAAGCGTATAGTATTTTATTGAAGACTTGACCTCGAGTTGCCTGGGAGCGTGCTGGGCGGCGTGAACTCTGTACATACACTTGCCTTAGATAAAGACTGAATATATGTATGTCCTGTACACTGAAAGCTTGAAAGCATGCTTAGCATTACGGCTATTTTCTTGCGTAGTCCTTAATACTGTATTTGCGTGGGCACGGTTGCCATGACCGTCGCGGTCTCTTTCGTGCGACGCAATCCAAAGGGAGCCTTGTGACCTTAGCGACCAACAGCAGCTTCGACAAATCAACAGACGAGGAAGTGTAGCGTAGCGACGCCACGTGTCAGCCGGAGTTTTCCGTTGAGCTTTAAGTATTGTTTTTGTCTCGGTTAAAGATCGGTAAATATTTCACTGTCTTCTTTGTGCCGAATATTATATACACCTATCATTTTAAAAACCTGGGAAGTTCCTCTCTCGTTGATGTTTGGCGCTTTCTTGAATCCTGCAAGTAAAAACATCACAGCAATTTGTGCGCTAACCACTTTCCAACCTGCAGAGAAATGTGACTGGCTTCCTTTTGATCATGTTCAAATAATGTATTATTCTCACTATAAATGACTGAGTCCCCTGCAGAAGCTGCCATTAAAAGTACATGGTGAGGCCTCCCCGAAGTAGATTATATGAACCTAAATGTGAGCCCTGTTTTTCTCAGATCAACAGTCTCTTCAGAGTTGGGTTGGATTTGTGTGGTGAGAAAAATGCCTGTTTTTTCAGCACTACTTGTACTGTTAAAGGATAGACGGCGAATAGTCTTTTCATCTTGTCTTGTATGCTCTGCAGGCATAAGAAGGGCAAAAAGACCTACTGGGGACCCCTGTGGGGGGTAATGCGATTACCCAGAAATCTTTTGTGGTTTTGGGAGATGGGCGTGGAGGTCATGTTCAACTGATTCAACATGCTTCTCCTTTTCTTCCACTTGAAGAATCTGCTACTCAAAAGATAATATACTTGTTTTTGGTCTAATGAAAAAGCTGAGAATCCCTGTCGATACGTTTTTCTCTGCCAAGTTCTTCACACAATGTCAACCGTCTTTGTAAACACAGTTTGGTGACCACTTGCCACAACTGATTTATACAATAGAAGCAGTTCAAACCGCAAGTAATGTGATTTTCCCCTTTACAGTTTCTTGTCTGGTTCCTCAACAGGACTGTGGAGCCTCCTTCACGTCACTTTTTTTTTTGTTTGTTTTTTACAGTAGCCTGTAAAAAATGTTAAATTGTGTATTTCAGTTCATTTTAATATTTTAAAGAGTTTAATCACTGCATATGGTCTGTTGTAGAAATGAATAAATTATTTAAAGATGTTAAACTTGTGTGACGTCTGTGAATTGTAAAACTTCCTTCAGGAGAGTTGTTAATTCAGCTTTAAAGGGCAACACCATCCAAACGAAGAATGCCAATATGTTATTTCCACGGCCGAGGAAAGTTCAGTCAGTATTTGTGAACATGAGCTGCTCTCTCCCAAAGCCAGAAACCAGAGAACAAAGTCTCAAACTTGTGAGGTGAAAGGGTATAAAGTCTGGAGCTGCTCCATAGACGATGAATGGAGACCGATTTTGTGGACCAATAGAGTTTTTCTTTTTTATATTCAGTTGAGCTTTGTGCTATTGTTGTGTTGTCAGTGGTGAAACAGAAAATGATCCTGTATACTCAGATTATCTGGCTGCTCTCAGTGTCATCTACAGCATCTCTCTCCATCCATTGTCTATGGAGCAGCTTCACACCTTATACCCTATGATTTTACAAGTTTGATTTTTAGAGCTCTAGTTTTTAGATGTGGGAGAGAGTTGCTCATTTTTACTCATGTTTTTGGACTGTTGTAGACAAAATGGGAGTAGTTCCCCTTTAACTTTAACCGACCTGTGTGGATATACAACCGTTAAAATGTTCTGCCACGCTGCGCCTCGTCTTCCTCTCCGGCAGCGAGAACAAGCTTAGACAGACGACAAAAGGTCAAGCAGAGAGAAAAGTACATGATTTACCTACATGTGCTCATTTAAAGATCCACTGGTGAGCAGACCTTAAACTGTAACTCTGACCTCCTGAGGTAATCAAGTCCTCAGCATCTTGTACAATTTCCTTTTCTCAGCCGGGCTGTAATTCCCATTTATAGACTACAACAGTAAGAAAACATTTGTTGCTCTTGTTTTACAGCACCCATTAAGATGGGTGGTTCATGATTAAAAGGCATTAACAGGATTACCAGACAGATGCCATATGGTTCATGAAGCGCTGAGCTGAAATCACAAAGGCACAGGTATTAAGTGTACATACTGTACATGGAGTTACACTAAGCATAGCACTTCACATGTCCTTTAAAAACACAAACTAAAACAGTGAACATCACATAAAGCTCAACAGGTTACAGTTTTGGAAAGAAAATGAACTTTTGTCCCAGCAATGTCTTTTTATTGCAACATTTTAATAACCTTTTGAAAAGAAATGACTAGATGAATAAACCAGCGGGTGTGTGCTGTGCTTCGCTCTGGTCTGAAATGGCAAAAATAAGACTTTTCACATGAAATACACACTCGGGCATGCAGATGTCTTTCTGAAGTGTTTCACTCTGAAGTGTTGGGTGGAGCTGCTCCTTGCTGCCTTGTGTTGATGTTTTTCAAGCTGTAAAGTGTTCACTGTAGTACACAGTGGTGGAATGTAACTAAGTACATTTACTCAAGTACTGCACTTAGGTAGAGTTCTGAGGTACTTGTACCTGAGTGTTTCCACTTTAAATTTCTACTCCACTACATCTCAGAGAGGAAATTATACTTTTTACTGCATTACATTTATTTGAAACTTAGTGACTAGATACTCTTTACATAAAAAAACACATTTGATACTATACTGCAAATCTGCCCAGTAGTACGAATCATCTAAAACTGGCTCATTGACAAACTGCACTATTAAACTGCTCTTACATGTATTTGTTAGTAATTAAAAACAAAATAATATAATATTCTGAGACCCGTCACCCTGAAGGGGTTTATTCACAACAATAACCTGCTATCTGTACCTAACCTGTACATTATCCTGATTATTACATGGCTACTTTCTTAAGAAATAAATTATTTGACAGAAAAATGGTCCTCCAGAGTTGAGATCTGAACTGCATCCATAGTTATTCATAGCAAAGGTCTGTTATAAATAAATAATAGACTGTAGCACGCTGAGATTGACCCGTCAGGATCCAGTACTCAACAAAGCTGCGTAATAAAATAATGTAACACTGTGAAAGGAGACATCCTGCATAATGAGTACTTCTGCTTTTGATGCATTTAACCCTTGTGTCCTCCTCAAATTTACTACCCTCTGGACACCCTTGTGGCAAAAATGTACAAGTGCAAAAAACTGCTATTAAATCATCATACAACAATATTTTTTTTGTTTTTTCCATAAATCACTTGAACAACTTCAGTCTTGCTCAAAACCACCAAACATTCAGTCATTTTCAGGATTTTAACCCTTTAAGTGCCAATTTAAGTATTTGAACTATTAACTGAATTAAAAAAATGTTTTCTATATAATAAATAGTAGGGGGATAGGGCGTTGGTGGTGATTAGAGTCAAAGACTAGCATCAGTATTTTTTATGTAGTGTCAGATACTCCCTCTGGACACCTTTGTGGCAACAACAACCAAAATGATCACCAAATTACACAAAAAGAAAAAACAAAATGTTAAACAAAATGCAGCTGGGTGCCCTTCTTCATTTTCTGAATTTCTGGTGACAAATATACAAATAAAGAAATAAATAAATACACTTTTCACCCCTGTAACTCCTAGTGAAACTAACGAAACACTTTTAAGCCAGGGACCAGTTGTTGATTTATATTATAGTTAATATAGTTATTAAAAATATATCTTAATTATTGTCTTAAAACCACAGTGACATCTGATGTGTGTTTCTGTTTATACGGGACTAGGGTTAGGGTTCTGGGGGTTGAAATCTGAATTTCACCTAAGGTGCCAAAAGGGCTGGAGCCGGCCCTAAGTTTGCTGATAATAGTTTTACATAAGTAGGGAGGAGTTTTACTTGTAGTGGGGTAATTTCACAGTGTGTTACTTGATGATTTGAATACTTCTTCCACCACTGACACAAGTACAATTCAAGGACCTTGACCCAACAAAAACCAGATATACTCATAGCACTGTTCAGCAGCCTAGACAGACTTCCCAGATTATAGGAGATAAAACGCCTATATGTAGTTACTGAAAACCGTTTTAAATGGATTTTCTTCATCATGACTCAAAGTGTTTGAAGTTTCCCCCTCTGACCACCTCCCTCCGCTGCCCTCCTCCCTCCTCTCCTCCAGTCCTCCTCCTCTTAAGGCTACTTCACCAGATGGTGCAGCCTTTTCTTTTGTTTACCCATCGTCCCTGAGTTTACCTAAGCTACTAAACTATGGAAACTACCCGAGCAGCATCACCGCGTCGGACACCGACTAGTAAGTCTGTTTTCTTTTTACTCTCCCCGTTGAGTGAACCCCGAACATCTTTACGGTCGGGACATTAAAAGACCTGCATCCACCTTTTACTTAGCGATCCCTGCTCTCAGGCGTATTGTGGCCAGCTGTTGTCGTTTGCTTTCTCGCTGCTACGTGATGGTAAAAGACAGCTTGATACACGCGCCCTGCCTCCCAACAACACCCTCAATAACTACAACAGCGGATTGGGACTGACGCTCTTGTGATGCGGACTTTTGACACCTGTGGATCACGCTACTCTTGATACTTTTATTTGTGATTTCTCAAGCTAACTTCTGCCAATTTAATCCACATAACTGTTCGCCGTCTGACTGACATCTCGGAAAACCAATGGCAGGATGTAAAAGTCTGTGTACACCGCCGTCGCCATGGTTACAGACCGACATTCCAAAGAAGTGGAAATCGGGGGGCGGGACTATATCTTAAGCACGGGTGGGTGCACTTTTAAGCAGCAAGTTACGGCAAGAAACTTTTTATTGTAACTTTCGCGAACTGACAGAGGAAAAAGCATGCACGTTTCTGAGCGCCAAGTGACGAGCGCGCAGTTGTTAATTTCGCTCAAATGCGGGCGTTGAAACCAGTGCTAATGTGTAGCTTTACTAGCATGTACGGCTAACTAAGCTAACGGTTACGCGTCAGCTAATCTCAGCTAACGTGTCGTTACAGTTTCTCAGTGAACGTTTTAGACTATTTATGAGCCCATTGTTGTTTAACTCACACAGTCTGTGTTGCTATTAAGGGAATTTAAAAGTTACCCTAAAGTTGTTGTAGTCTGGGCTGGTCTAATTTTACCTGCATGCCTGCCAGGTGTGAAAACGCTTATGGTTTGAAGACATATTTCTCATTGGACAGAGCTGCACTGACTCCACCCTGCACAGGTGTGGCTGTGTGTACAGTCCCTTCCCCTTAACATGTGCTATTAATCATCAGTAATGCCATTAATGACAGTATAATGTTTTCCTTTGCCATTTTGGACAATTTCGTAACTATATTGAGTTCTTCTGGTCATGTAGACCAGACAGACAGCATGTTTGATGTGTGAAATAGAGGTATCAAGTCAGGTAGAGACAGCAGAAGCATGACTGACTTGGCTCTGTGTTGTTGTGCTGCAGGTACCTGAGCCTATGAATTGGAAGAGAGGGTGACACCGGGATGGGAATGCCACAGTAGCGAGGCTGTGCCACAACTGAGGACAAACTTTCATCCCATTGCTGCATTTAGGACCGCTGCTCATATTTTCGTACCAGCTTGAAAGCAGTTTGACAATCAGACAGACGTTGGATATGCCCTGCGTTCCTGCTACAGCAGAGCCTAGGGACGTATAATGACTAATTGAAAGTTGCTGAATCAATGGACAAGAGGAAGTTCCCTGGCACAATGTTCAGGCAGGTGGACACGTCATCCAAAAGACGCCCTTGTGGTGGGAGTGGGTTGCCCCAGCCTCCGCCATCCTCCTCCTCTATCCAGCAGGGTCGTATCCGGGCCGTGGAGGTGGCCAGAGGAAGAACCGGGTATGGTTTTACACTGTCAGGTCAAGGTCCATGTGTCCTCAGCTGCATCTTGAAAGGGAGCCCTGCAGACTATGTAGGTTTGCGTTCAGGAGACCACATCCTCTCCGTCAATGACATCAACGTCTCCAAGGCGTCGCATGAAGATGTGGTCAAACTGATCGGACGCTGCTCTGGTGTCTTGAAGCTGGTCATCGCTGAGGGAGAACGCCACAGGCGGCACCATCACCACCACCACCAACGCACTGCTGGAAGTCGCCATCATAGCAGCAACACAATGGCAGCATCTTACCTGGACTCATGCTCAAGTGATGATGAGTTGGATGGTTTCTATGACAACAGTGTTAACAACAACAATAACAGCAGGTCAGGCTGTGGAGCCCGTGGGGGGTGGTACAAACCCAAACTGGACTCTAAGCAGCTGGGCATCAACAGGGCAGAGAAGGTCGTGGCAGAGCTGCAGTCCGGAGGGATTTTCAACATGATCTTTGAGAATTCTAGCCAGTCCTCCAGCAGCTCAGACAAGGACAGACCTGGGGCCAGCTCATCGTCAAAGCCACGGCCGCTGTCTGACCCAGAGTTCCCGCCGTATCGGAACTCGTCCCGTTCCCAGAGCAACCCCAACCTCCTCTCTGAGGAGGAGATGGCCCAAGTTCTGAATGACGACTCGGTCTTCCTGGACTCAGACTTCCGTCATCTCCACCTTCAACACCACGAAGAGCAAGACTTGGACGTAGGAGATGGGGGCGACTTGGGCTTAGAGCCCAGTGAGGGCATCCTCAATGTGGGCATGATTGTTGGCTATCTGGGCTCCATTGAGCTGGCCTCCATAGGGGCGAGCTTAGAGAGTGACAGCCTGCAAGCCATCAGATGCAGCATGAGGCGCCTCCGTGCCGAGCAAAAGATCCACTCACTGGTCCTTATGAAGGTGCGATTGAATGTTTTGTTAACCATCTGAACCATAATATCTTGTTAACTATATACAGTATATTTTAATTTAGTAAAATAACTCCAATACGCAAAGATCTGATCACTCTCATTTACACTGAACATTCTGGAAAATGATTAACAGGATTACTTTATTTCAGCAGTATAAACAGAGTGTGTCAACAATGTCATGTTGTCTCATTATTTACCCTGGTATCATATTGTAACATATGCTAACTATATCCTACCAGGTCATGCACGACAGTGTGCGTCTGTGCAGTGATAGAGGTCAGGTCCTGGCCACTTATCCTGCAGAGAAACTTGCCTTCAGCGCCTGCTGTCCTGACGACCGCCGATTTTTCGGACTGGTCACGATGCAGGCCACCGACGACCACGACGACTGTCACTTCAGCAACGGACGAGATGAAGAGGGCAGTTTGAGGACCTCATGTCACGTGTTCATCGTGGACCCAGACCTCTGTCACCACCAGGTATGAACAGAGAGAGGCAGTGATGAGATACATAAGGGGTTACAAATCACATTTCAAAGGAGATGGCAACACTATCACCAGAAAATTTAGAATGATGTTGTTGACACACTATAAGGTATTTCTATTTAACTGCAGCATTAAGGTGCTCTTTAAGATGGAAATAATAGTTTAGGCAATTGTTGACAGAGAAAGAAAAAAAGTAATAATTCAAATAAGACCAGTTTTGACCTCACAAGGTCTTCATCAGAGTGGAAATAGTAGAAAAAGGGTGTTTTACTACAGTAGCGGTGCCAGTATAACACCAGCAGTGTTAAATTTTGTCTCAATACCCAGCTGGATGAGATATTTATACAACGGGCTGTCAGAATTAATGTGTTAATAATATGTCAATGCAAATTTGTTTTAACGCTGCTAAATTCTTTAATGCATTAACGCAACTTGTAGCGTGCACAGAGTGAAGATAATGGCATCATATGAAACTAGAAAACACAAGGAATCCATTAGTACAACCATGTCATACTAGCGTGTAAGGAACGAGGCTATATAATGCTCCAAACTGATGCTAAATTTTGGCAAGGAAAAACTAGCATGGCCATTTTCAAAGGGATCCCTTGACCTCTGACCTCAAGATATGTGAATTAAGATGTGCTCTATGAGTACCCACAAGTCTCCCCTTTACAGACATGCAATACACTTTCTGATTATCACATACAGTTTGGGTCAAGTCAGCACACTGACCCACTGACAGCTGTTGAGTTTGCCATGTTATGATTTGAACATATTTTTTTATGTTAGATGCAGTACCTGTGAGGGTTTCTGGACAATATGTGTCATTGTTTTGTGTTGTTAATTGATTTCCAGTAATAAATATATACATACATTTGCATAAAGCAGCATATTTGTCCACTCCCATGTTGATAGGAGTATTAAATACCTGACACATGTCCCTGAGGTACATTTAAACACATAAAAAGATGTGTGATTAATTTGCGATGAATTGCGATTAAGGACATTATGGACGTCGTGTAATTGACCATGATTCAATGATTGACTGCCCTAATATTCATAAATACAGTCTAAAATACCCAAATATATTATTTAAATGAAGAAATGTTTGATAAAAGATTAAATAATAAGAAAGTTAATTAAATCTACTGTTAGTCAGCCAGACATATACTAACAGCTGTAATTAGAAACACCTAGTAATTATTCAAGCATTTTTCTATGCAGTTTTGTCACAGAGAAAAAAATGACGTATAATGTAGAAAATGTCTACCACTCGACTGACACTATCATGGTAACTGTTGTCTCTTCAGGTCCATTTAGGTGTCGCAAGGCGGTTTGGCTTTGAGTGCACCCCTGACCCAGACACAGGAGGCTGCCTGGAATTCCCGCCCAGTTCTCAGCCTCTCCTCCAGTTTGTCTCTGTCCTCTACCGGGACATGGGGGACAACATTGAAGGCGTCCGGGCCCGGGCCTTCCACGATCCAGACAATGACGCCCAGCAGAACCACAGCACCAGCAGCAACAGTGACAGCGGGATCGGCAACTTCTTACCAGAAGAGAAGAGCAACAGAGTGCTTCTGGTGGACCTCGGAGGTCCTCCTAACCACAACCACATCTCTGGCCCGCGACACTGGGACAGCCCACCTTCATCCCAGCAGGCCTGGAGCCCCACCCTAGGAGCCGCAGCCCCTCACTCACCTCCTCCTCCTCCGCCAGCTCTGAGAAACGGCCACTACCGTCACGAGCCACACCTGGCTGACCTCCCTCACCCTCTCCCCTTGGCTCACCCCGATGTCCCCGCCAGGCACCCTCGAGGGGTCCACCCACACCACTACTCGCCGGGGAAGCGGGGAGGAGCTGTGGGGGGAGGAGAAAAAAAAAGGGGGCGGAGGAGTAGGAGCAGGGGTGGAGCCGCAGCGGTGGCTGCCAGTCCATGTGCTTAGAGACTGGCGTCAGCAGCACCACCACAGCCACCTCCAGGGCCTGAGCAGCGATCAGGAGTCCTACGCCGAATCCACCGACGGATGGTCGTCAGCTAACTGCAGCACCCTGCCCCCACCCATGAATAAGATCCCAGCTGACCGCTACAGGGCCCCGCTGGCCCCCGGAGACCACCTGCCGCCACCTGGAGGGAGCCAACCTCCTCCTCCTCCACATCCCCACTCCCACACCCACCGGCTGGCTGTTCAGAAAGATGAGTGGGCTAAGAAGCTATTTGGCGCTGGAGACAGGGAGAGAGTCGGAGCAGAGAGAGGGGAAAAAGAGAAGAAACGAGGGAATGCAAAGGAAGGAGAGAAAAAGGTATGTTTCTGATAAAGATATTAACATATTCTGACTGGTAAAGCAGATTTTTTTTTTTTTTAAACAAAAAATTTCAGCTCAATACAATACTGCATTCAGTAATGTGTTATGCTGTGCCAGTTGGTGGGCTGTGGGCTTTTGGAAGAGCTGTGTTAAAAATGACCATGAGATGAGAAGCCTGGGCAGCCGGTAGCATCCCCCATCACACGCTCCTGCTGTGGAAATTTCCTCTGACTAGAGTGTGTCCAAGACTACAGTTTATTGAGGCTATAAATCCATCTGTGTTCATCCCACTGCTCTCCATGGCATTCTCACCCTCTCCTCTTCAAGGCCTGGTGTTTAACTCATTCAGTCCTTGATTGAGGTTTCCGTCTCGCTTAGATGTACCCTTTCAGTGGTTTTGGAGGTTGCAATGAACCTTGTTGGCCCCTCCAAACATCCCTGTACTATACTGAATAATGTGAGCACCCTACTTGGCTCTGTCCCCAGACTGTGTACAAGTGGATTGATAAGTTATTTATCCCCACTGCTCCAGTATCAGATCATGCATTATGCACTAGCCAGGCATCTGCCTTCACCTGAAAACCACCTGTTTCCCACCGTAATGAGACTCAACAACGAGCAGGCTAGTTGTATAGTGTTTGTTTGATTTAGTCCAAACATTTATTTGCTTACAAATTACAAAAATTAACCTTTTCCACTCCAGACCTCTTTGGCATAAACCTTTTTTTTGTCTTCTTTTAGGGGGGTACAGGGGGGTCTTTAGAGGGAGATAACAGGTCAGCAGTAGATGTCACATAGGAGTGGTGAACATCATCTGAAAGCTGGGAACTCAGTGATTAATTTAAGATGCAGCTCAGTACTGTGTCAACTAGTCATACATCAGAAAACAAAATTGTGAAAGTGCTTAAGGGTTTAGAACATTATGGTCAAAGTGTATGATTGTCATCCCCATTCGCTATTATGCCTCATAAGTTGTTGCAGCAATATTTGGGTTAACATTTGTTACACAGATTTGGTGCCATTTTAACAAATTTTTACCTCTCCAGAACTGATAAAAATGATCAATACTCCCTCCAAAACACCACATTAAGACAACAAGCCTTGAGGAACACCATAGAAAATGTCATGCTGTAATTTGGTATCAAAAACTTGGAGATTTGGGTAAGAATTGCATTTTTGTACGACTGGATGGAGAGCACTTCTGTTCTGGAAACTGCTCAGAAACCCCCTTTTTGTCTATCTAGCTAGAAAAGCCATCCATCCTCTGACAACAGGTCATTTTATACAGTGAGGTCAAGTTAATAAAAATGGTCTATACAATGAAATGGCTACTATGGGGTCTAACATCATCACACATGAATACAATTAGGCTTATTGGATCCACAAGTCTCAGATTTACCCAATTTATGTAATTCCAAGACTGATTATGGACAGTATGCAGAAATATTCAAAAAGACCATGTTTAGAATAGGCAAAAATAAGACATTTACTGTGCATTGAAAAAACTGCATGTTTTTTGTGCAAAACTGCATGTGATTATCAGAAAGTGGGCATGTCTGTAAAGGGGAGACTCATGGGTACCCTTTTTCATTCATATAGTAGTGGTGGTAGTATTGACATTGTAGTGTTATTTAGCGTTCTTCCTGACATGCAAGCATGGAGTCCTTTGGTTTTCTAGTTTCAAGCTTCAGCTTCTCTCGCTAAAACTGAGCCTGAGTGGAAGAGGTTAAGATCCAAACCACATGGTCACATTAATAATGTGACAAACAGAACATGAAAACTGTCCAACTATTCCAATTAAGATGAATCTACTGTTGATGAATACATTGTGAGACGATTATTTCCTATTGTACTGAGATACAGTAGATCATTTACCTGATGTTTATTGTTTCCAGACAATAGAGACGAAGAGATTGAGACAAAGAGTGAAAGATATATCTAGCCTGACTGGATTCCTTCTGCATTCACCTCTCTGCAGCCTGGCTGAATCTTAACAAGTATTTTAGCTGCACTGTCTACATTTACATATCAGAACCAAGGATAGACTGTACTTGATAGTGAAGGAGGCCGGTGTGGTGGACGAGGTCCCAGGGAAACCCCAGGGGACAATCAGAGGAAGTGTTTACAAGGCCAGAGCCAGGGTAGAGGCTGACGGTGACAGGAAGGTGGATGTTAACCCCTCTGAACAATGTCCTCTGAGCGGAGACGCGAAACTTTGGAGGCTGCAGCTCTCATGGTGAGCCGAGATTACCGGCTGTCAACATATAATGCTGATTCTGCTGTGACAAACAGAGCTTTGCTTTATTTTACTGCCAACAAACAGCAAAATGATAAAACGTTCTCTAACTATAAGTTATGCTATAATTTATGTTATTTTAACAGTTAATTATTGCACGTTATACCATTTTTGGCTACTGATTACCAAATTATTTTATACACCGTAAAAATTTGTTTATAAAACATAGATAAACGTTACATAGATGCTTGTAACACTTTGTTAATGGTTAATAACTGGTTTGTAAACAACCTATAAACATTATTTGGATGGCTGTTATTAAGTTGCAACTGCTGATTATAATACCTTGTTAAATGGTTAATAAATACTTTGTAAAGCATCTATAAACATTATATAGATACATCATTAATATGGTTAAAAATTGGTTTCTACTCTATCTGACTGTGATATTTATAGATGTTTTACAAAGGATTTCTTAAATGTTCACGGAATTTTTTTGGTAATCACTAATACATAATTAATATGGTATATAAAATGTTATAATGTGTACAACAATAATCTGTTATAGCTTACTGATGTAATCAGAATGTAATTGTTATTGTGCCCCATCAGCTATGATATAATATATCAGTTATAAACTAATTATTTTATACTACACAAACCAGTGATAATATAACATACAAAGAGCATTACTAATAATTAGTAAACATTATTAATTATCATGCCATTGTTTAACAGTAAAATAACTATTAACTAAGTTTATTTAAGTATTAATGAATGAGGGTTATTTTAAAGTGTTATCAGTCTTCTGTCCTTCATAAGCAATACTATGTTATTATGAGTATATACTGTAAGAATTAGAGCTGACTTGTTATACAGTATATGGGTAATACAGTATATGCATTCATTTTTAGTGTGTTGCCACATGGTGGCACTATTTCACTATCTAAACCTCCATATGCCTCCTGCCCTCGCATGACTGTCCAGGAGAAACTAATTCAGACTTTCTTTAAGCAAGAAGCTACGGTATACATCCAGTCTGGAAGTCCCTTAAGTACCTGAAGTTCACCATGTTTCTGCTCCTCTGCCATGATAGAAAACTGACATTTGAGCAACTCACTGTGGAATCAGAGAATATAGTAAATACAGACAGGCAGTTAAATCCTGGCTCTTGAAATGTGACACAGTGATTGATAAGATTTTAGTTTCATGTATTGTAGAATCAAAGTGATAACCATTTAATTACGCTGACTGTGCCTGTAAGGCTTTGATGCATTTCAGCCTGTTATACTGGTGCAGTTATTGTTTTTATAAGGAATAAGTGTTAGTGTGTTGACAGCTGTGTTGTTGTAAACAGGAAGGATGCCTCTTTTCTGTGACATCGCTAGTGTGTGTGAGAGAGAGGGGAAGACTCGGGGACAAGATCGTCCTCACAGATAAGAGCTGTGGGTTTTCCACTAAAAATCTAGTCTCTCAGATGTTTCCCTGTCGAAGCTCTTGTGCAGCCACACCCAAAAAACCACTGAATCAGATTGGCATTTTATCCTTTCCTTTTTAATCCAAATCTCAGCGTCTCTTATAAAAAAAAAAAAAAAAATCAAACTTTAGTTTCTGTCCTGCTTCATTGCCAGTTCAAATAAGACATGTTTTAACTGACAGGTTAGACAGAGGTCACAGTTTGTTTCCACCTATGTAATCGAGTGTTCACATCTCTGACACACACACACACACACACACACACACACACACACACACACACACACACACACACACACACACACACACACACACACACACATGCACACAGATGCAGGGCTGCCTCAGTATCCAGGCAACGGTACCGGTCATCTCCTGATGAAACGCTGACAAGACCTGCTCCTAATCAGCCAGTCCGATTCAACATGTGTCACAGTTTGGCCTCTGGAGCCTGTCAGCATGGATTAATTACTCATTAGTCAGTCGGCTGATATACGCTCTCTCGTACAGTATAAGGAGATTCGCTAAATGCCATTTGTGAGAGGAGAGACAGA
This sequence comes from Pterois miles, assembly GCA_947000775.1. NCBI lineage: Eukaryota > Metazoa > Chordata > Actinopteri > Perciformes > Scorpaenidae > Pterois > Pterois miles. Next base: position 1,165,902 of record CAMQGK010000253.1, read on the forward strand.
AGCAGGATATTTCCATCGTTCTCTAAACACAAAAGGACGACCGTTGTCTAAAGGCTAATTGTAGACTTGTGAAGGCAATGCAAGACTTTTCCTCTTTGGTTTACAGCACTACTCAGTGTGGTTACATCATTGTCAAATGGTTTTGGACAATAAATCCTGATGAGCCAGTGACTAATTTTCTCATATGCTCAATTTAGGCAGCAGTTTATGGCATCATGTAACAGCTGGTCAACTTCGTTCCAGTTGGTAGGTTTCCACGTACTAGTCCTGACGAAATCACTGTTCCCTCTTGAATATTCCCTCTAAATAATATTATTGTTAAATGGCACATTGGTACATTTAAAGGGCTATTGATAACATTCAGTCACTAGATGTCGCATTCTTCCTCCCCGTTCCAGTGCATTTACTTCACAGCAAGCGGTTGCCAGGCACTTACCGTCAATCTCAACCATTTATCTGTTTTTTTTTCCACACTAACTGACAACAAAGAGATACCATGTGATACCAACATAATTTTACTATCGGTTCACGTGATGGGGTGTGATAAATTCAGGGAAGGACAGGTCATGACTGATAAGACCCAGTCATGATGCAAACATGGGTGTCTGGGTGTCATCATCATCAAGGTCTCCATTTCTGTCCGTCCAGGCTAAAACACCAGAGTTTTAAAACTAAAATGGGTTCAGCGGCGTTTTCAAACGACTCCGTTTTAGGGGCTCGAAGATGCCAGAGTGGATTCAAGGCACACACATAGTAAAAGTTAGGCATTTTAAAACAAAAAACATATTATTGTGGATGTAGACTTAGAAGTGGGAACGAAATTTCAAATATTTTCCTCAGAGATAAAAAAAAAAAAAAAACATTAATTTTGGACACACCAAAATTTGTGAATGATTGATTCACATTCCTAATAATATTCTTCAGGAAAAGCCATATTTTTATTCAGCACAAATCTTATCCAAAAAAAATGAACACAGTATTAAAACCACCCAAATTATATAATGCAGGTACAGATACAGCTCATGTCCGTCCCATTTGTGTATCAGTGTGTGAGCGCTGAGGTCGAGGGGTTGACTGAAGTACTGTCAGGTTCTGCAGGCCTGAATTGCAGGACTGTACATGGCCGCGCATAACATGTGGAATTTAACATTTAAGTGGAAAAAAGAATCCCATCTTGAATAGACACGTGTGTGTACAGTAACAGAGGGAAGCTTCAGGCAAAGCTGTACAAATCTCTTCATGTAAGCTTCCATCTAAAACAGTCTACGTGTCACGTTGTGTCTTTATTTAATGAACACTCAGACATTCACTTTTCTATAACATCTGCCTCATCAAACACACACCAAAACCAAGCAAAATATAAAATGATTTATCCCATTGAAAGTTTCGATGTAAAACGTGTATTGATAAATTGGCATTACATCCCATAAATACATGGAATAGTTATTAATAATTAAACAGATTTTGGCTACTGTCATAGAGTTACTTCTCATAGTCCACCAACAGTGTAAACGCTGTAAAGCCTCCATGCATTTATAATACAAATGTAATTGTTAGATTACAATTAAGATAAGATTAGATGAGTGGTCTGTTACTAAATTATTTATTGTTTGCATATATCTAAGTGTACGATGGGAATGCGGGCGATCGCAACTAACTTTACTCTCTTTCAGAGGCTGGAGCAGGTGCAGTTTTGAGCTACAGTGAAAGTCCAGATATCATATGAAACTAGAAAATCTAAGGAAGCCATAACAACCATGTCATACTAGTTTGTTGGGAAGGAGGCTAAAACGCTGTAATTTAGGCTAAGGTGAGGAAAAACTAGCATGGTCATTTTCAAAGGGGTCCCTTGACCTCTGACCTCAAGATATGTGAATGAAAATGGGTCCTATGGGTATCCACAAGTCTCCCCTTTACAGACATGCCCTCTTTATGATAATCACAGTCAGTTTTGGGCAAAAACATGCAGTTTTTTTTAAGGCAGTGTAAATCCATAATCAATCTTGGAATTATATAAATTGGGTATCACTGCAAAGCTGAGATCCAATAAGTCTAATTGTATTCATGTGTGATGACGTTAGTCCCCATAGAAGCCATGTCATTGTAGTGAGACCATTTATTAAATTTGACCTCACTCTAAAATGAACTGTTGTCAGAGGATGGATGGCTCTAGGTAGACTGACAATGGGGGGTTTCTGAGCAGTTTCCACAGCAGAAGTGCTCGCCATCCAGTCGTCAAAAAATTATCGCAGAAATCTCCAATGGAAACCAGAACCATCAACCTATTGAGGTCTGGATTCAAAATCACACCGAAAATCAAAGTAAAACATTTAAATCACGGGCTGATCCAACTTACACGAAATTAATGACGGCGACTCATAATGTGACCCAGTAGTGTGTTTGGCCCCCGCTCGCCTGTATGCATTCCTGACAACGTCTGGGCTCCTGATGAGTCGGCAGATGGTGTCCTGGGGGATCTCTTGCCAGACCTGGATCAGGGCATTAGTGAGTGCCTGGACAGTCTGTGGCGGTACTTGGTGGCGTCGGATGCACCGATCTATAACGTCCCATAGGTGCTCAGCTGGATTTAGGTTAGGGGAATGTGAAGGCCTGTCAGTGGCATCAGTGCACCGTGAGGAACCCAGGACCCATTGCACCAGTGTAACATCTGACAGTCCCTCTGAGGATTTCATCCTGGTACATGGAGGTCTGTGTGACCCTCCAGGATTCTGACTCCCCACACCCCGCCAGATCACTAAGTAACCACCAAACCGGTCATGCTGGATGATGTTACAGGCAGCATAACGTTCACCACAGCGTCTCCAGACTCTTTCACCCCTGTCACATGTGCTCAGTGTGAACCTGCTCTCATAAGTGAAACGAACGGGGCACCAATGGCGGACCTGCCAGTTCTGTCCAGCCCTCCTGGTGTAACGGCCGGCCTCCTGGTATCTCCTCCACACCCATGAGCCTGTACTGGGAGACACAGCAAACCGTCTTGCGACCGCACATATGAATGTGTCATCCTGGATTATGGGATGTTTGAGGTTGATTCTTATACCAATATAAATACTTAATAATATATTGCTTGCTGTTGTTTTTTTAAACAAACACATAATACACACATTTTTGTTAAATTCCTTAATTACCATTAAGTAAAACCAATGCTGAAGTGCCTTAAACTTGTATTCTCTCTAACAGCCAGCAGGGGGCGACTCCTCTGGTTGCAAAAAGAAGTCTGATTGTACAGAAGTCTATGAGAGAATGAGCCTACTTCTCACTTGATTTATTACCTGTGTAAACATTGTAAACACAAGTTTATGGTCTCAATCGCTAGTTTCACGAGTTCTTCAATTCAGCACGATGCTCATTTCATAAATTATGGTCCCATTTAGAGTCAAATAGACCATAAAGCAGGGTATGCTTTGTGGTGTGGCTACCTTGTGATTGACAGGTCAGGACAGCGTTGTCCAGTCTGGCAGATGTTTGTGTTTTAGTCGTAGAACTTTAAAACTTTCAGGGTGTTTTCAGTTCATGAGAGTTCATTCTAATTGTTTTGGTGACCTGAAAATGTCTTTTCCAGTGTTCGACCAACATGGTGATGTCGGCGCTCCACAAACCTATGAGTGACGTCATGGTGACTTTGTCCATTTCTTATATACAGTCTATGCTCGAAACTTTGGCTTTTCCATGGCGAAATTTGTTGTTGCAAACATATATGCTAGTACCGATTTATCTGCCATGGACACTCTAATTCTTATATTCATTTGTTTATGGTCACAAGATTGTTTGCCATTTAAGAGTGACAGAAAGCATGAGGATAGAGAGGGTGAGGGAAGGCATGTGATATCTCAGACTACCTTTATCCATCGGGAAGTCAAACGGGCATTGTTTGCTGTTTACTCAGACTTAATCACTTTTGTACAGTCACACTTCCTCCCAACCTGTCTGTACTCTTTTAACGCATGTGAACTGAACCTGTTTGTATTTTCTCTGCTCAGGGTGGTCGCTTCCGTGGTCTGACCATGGGCTTCCCTCCTCTCCCACAGCGCTCTTCAGCCAGACGCTCCTTTGGACGCTCCAAACGTCTCAGCCTGGCCCGCTCTCTGGATGACCTGGAGGTAGGAGCATATGCACGCACGCATATTAACACACACACACACACACACACACACACACACACACACACACACACACACACACACACACACACACACACACAGATACATATACAGTATAGTACTTACATCTGTCAACAAAGTGATGAGTATTATTGCGTTGCTGTCTGGCCACTGTGTTATTGTCACATTTGAGCCACACGTGCACCATCCATCTCTAATAATAGCAGCTCATGCACATCATACATCCTCACATGACACGTCAAGCCCTCTTTTCACATCACCATGGCAACATACACACAGTCATGGACAGCCAGTGTATAGAAAGAGCCAACAACAGACATTTCCAGGCTGGTATTTATGGATTTGGACTAAGACTGCAGTGCAGTTCATAACATTACCAGAGGTTACTATTTGATAAATACATTTAGGTGTAGAAGTACTGTATGTATTTTTCTGCTGACTGGGGGACACTGTGACTACACTGTTAAAAGAATTATGCTTGTGCTCTCCTTTTAGCTGCAAGAAATGACCTGGTATCTAGTCATTTGAGAGCCATGAGTTTTGCAGTAACAATATGCCTATTTAGTACAACATTTTACAAAGAGAGAGTCTGCAGCGACTGCTGTAGTACCCAGACAGGAACCATACAATAGACTGTTATCATGGCTTCCACTGGAAATGCCCTTGAGACAAGGCCTTACACAAAGTTACATTCATCCTAATTGTGTTTAGGATTAATTTATATAGAAATTGCATTTCCAGCAGCTATTTTTGTCATTGTTTTATCTTAAAGCGAGTCATAAAAACAGTTACCTAACTGGCTGTCTCTGAGCACAATTCATAACTGTAGATTTGGTAGATAAAGATCAGAAGAAAGCTAAATGTTTCCGCCGTTTAGTGGCTACTGAGGCACCCTGGGAGCAGATAAGCACATCCCACACTGTTGCTTTGGTTGTGACTTTTTTTTTGATATACATTTTTGGCATTTTTCCTTTATTGACAGCACAGTAGAGAGAGACAGGAAGTATGGGAGGAACGAGAGTGAGACCGGGAATTACATGCTAGAAACTTGAGACCTTAAAGTGGACATACACTCATTTCCAGGTTGTGCTTGTATTTTGGGTTTCTACTGGAACATGTTTACATGCTTTGATGTTCCAAAAACACATTATTTTGCTCATATTGTTTGTCTGAATATGCCTGTATTCACCCTCTGTCTGAAACGCTCTGTTTCCGCACCTGCCTCTTTAAGCCCCCCTCCTGAAAAAGCCCAGTCTGCTCTTATTGGCTTGTAAGAAAAATATGGTGCACCTCTGCAAAGGTAGTTCTCATGTTGTGGGTGGAATATTCTAATGAGCCTGGGTGTGTCATAGGAAGGGGAGTCAAATCTGAATGGCTTGTTGAATCACACATTTTTGTGTGAAAGTGAGTGAAATGACCCGGAAGTATCTAAGTAGCAGCCATGATAAGAGCTGTTTAAATTCTGTAAATGCTAAGGAGAGGGGCTTCAATGCTTTCTTTCTTATCTGTTTTAGCATAGAGTACTGTAGACCATCCTTTAAGAAAGGAAAAACAGATAATACAGTCCTACAATTCCTTGCACTCTCAACAGTTAAAGCAACACACCATTCGCAAATTTTCATGTCATCTCATTCTCATCGTTGCCGCTTATCAGGGGTCAGGTCGCGGGGCCAACAGCTCCAGCAGGGGACCCCAAACTTCCCTTTTCTTGGCCACATTAACCAGCTCTGACTGGAGGATCTCGAGGAGTTCCCAGGCCAGTGTAGAGATATATTCTGTCCACCTAGTCCTGGGTCTTCCCCAGGGCCTCCTCCCTGCCGGTGGTGCCTGGAACACCTCCCTATGGAGGCTCCCAGGGGGCGTCCTTACCAGATACCACTTCAAATGGCTCCTTTCACTGCAAAGGAGCAGCAGCTCTACTCTGAGTCCCTCACGTATAGCTGAGCTTCTCACCTTATCTCTAAGGGAGACACCAGCCATCCCCCACCAAGAAATCCCAGCTGGCACTGGGCAAAGGCGGGGTTCACCCTGGACAGACAACATATAGAAAGACAACCATTCACACTCACATCCATACCTACGGGCAATTTAGTGTCATCAATTAACCTAAACAGCATGTCTTTGGACTGTGGGAAGAACCAGGAGAAAACCCACACAAAGACGGGGAGAACATGCAAACTCCACACAGAAGAGCCCCAAGCCGGATTTGAACCTGTGACCCTGTGTGTGACCCTCTTGCTGTGAGGCGACAGCTCGAACCACTGCACCACCATGCAGCCCAGTAAACATATCAATGTTTACAATCAATATACGTAATATTATGTCTGAAAAGGAGTAGGAGGAAGTATATATGATTCTACCTCTTCTCTCATTAGCTCAATATTCATCATATTAACTTTTGTGATGGGTAGCCCATATTCCTGTATTTCTTCGTTTCAATTCCAACCTTGGAATCAGTATTTTTCACTGGTTGTCCACGTTTGGTCAAATAATCCTTTAGGATATGTTGATGTGGAGTGTTACAGCTGCAGTATCTCTCTTTCACACACCGTGGGTGGGGGAGTCTGTCACTGAAAGATGTATGTACGAACACACTGGGAGAAGATGCGTCTTTTGTCTTCCATCTTCGGAAGATTGTAGCTTGACCACAGCAGACCAGAGTCAATAAGGAGAAGTGGTTAGGAAAAGACACCAATTTTTAACTTTTCAACAGCAACCTTGGTTGTCTCATTTCACAGTTTGTGGGCTGGCACTCCAGATACCCAAATGTATGTGCACATGCACTGAAAAGTGAGTTTTTCATATGTCCCCTTTAATAATAACTTAAATTAACTAATATGCCCATTTTAATTACAGTTAAAGCTGCTGTATATAGTTTCTATGAGAAAAAAATTCTGACGCAATCAGATTTCTCGAAGGGAAAAACAATTTTCCGATGACTTGATACCTCATATTAGCTTTCCCACCTACAAACTGTCATTGTTGTTTGCTTCACCTCAAACTATGATTACTCTCTGTTCATAAAGTTATTGGAAAGGGGTTACACTTTGTACTGAGCTGTGCTAATGTCCATCCACATTGTACTGTACTGTGCAAATGTTAACTACGCACTTTACTCCACCCTGTAGAACATGTTACGCATGTCTTTCATGCAATTATCATCATTTTCTTTAAATGATGACGCAAATAATTACTGCACAGACATGATTCATCATCAGGTGGTGACATCGGAAGCTCCGGTGCATTGTGTGTGTTTCATACAGCGGGAGAGCTTTCTCTGTGCCATTGCCAGACCATCCCATGGCAGGGATTCACTCGTCTTTTCTCCTCATCACCCTCCACCACTCACCCACCAACCCTCCACCCCCCTCTATTCTACCTTTTTCTTCCGGTCGTTAGGCCTTTTTCTCTTGCTGCTTATGCGGTAATGTCCACAAACAGAGAGGGCTTTGTGTTGAGAGAGGGGGGGAAGAGAGGTGTGTGTGTGTGTGTGTGTGTGTGTGTGTGTGTGTGTGTGTGTGTGTGTGTGTGTGTGTGTGTGTGTGTGTGTGTGTGTGTGTGTGTGTGTGTGTGTGAGAGTTCATGTGGTGATGGTGGTGGGGGGTAATGGGGTTCGAAGTGTTAGCCTGCACTTCTAATGAGCTCTGATGAGCAACGAGCTGACATTCCCCTCGTTAGTGAGGCCTCGAAACAAAAGTATATAGCACACACACACACACACACACACACACACACACACACACACACACACACACAGACACACACATATAAATGAAGAGCCGCACATGCACATACACAAATTCTGTGTGTGCGTGAGAGTGTGTGCAGTGCTCTATGTATATGTATGTATGTCTGTCAGAGGTTGAGGCTTGCAGCTTGTCTTGTGATGGGTGTGATTGTAGAGCTTAACTATTACACACACATACGCACACACACACACACACGCAAACAAACAGACAATGTCTTATGACAGCAGTGAGAGGAAGGAAGTCAGGCTGTGTGTCTGGACTTCAGCCGTCTGATGAACGTCTCTGCCGTATCATGTTCCCGTGTGGTATACGCATGCAGGCGATGGGACACTGTTAAAATAAATACCTGTGGCACTTTCTATGAAAGTGCAAATGTTTAAAACCACAGAAATCAGTGTCACATGCAGCCAACTTAACCATTTCAGAGAATGCTGACACAAACATTTCTCAAGTGGCCCTCGAGGGTTAAAATTAGGGATGCAGCGATCCAACTTTTTCAGTCCTGATACCGATAACGATACCTGGGCTTTGTGTATCAGCCGATACCGAGTACCAGCGCGATACCAGTTTTTAATTAATAAGCTGTATGCTTCACTGTGTGGAAGTGACTGGGATCATTCTGTTATGTGTAAAGCAACATCAGGCTCAACCTAAGCATTACTAACTTTGTCAAACTAAACCTAACAAATAAGTGCATAGACATACATTTATTGAATTGTTATTATTATTAAAATAAATCATACACCAGAAACTTGTTCAAAAATTAACACGAATTACAATTAAAATGTAAACCTTGTAAATGCAGCAACAAATTGGTCAAAACAGGAAGTAAAATTACAGTAAATAATGTATATTCTATGTAAATATAGAAGTGAATTGAATAGATCGACCCCATTGTCACCAATATGTGATCCAGTTATTTGAGTCAGTAGCAACCCGATATCCGATCCAGCATTGGTTACGGTGCTTCCCTAGTTGAAATGTGAACAGCAGGGTGATTGTGGGTCCCACCTGTGCAAGATTAAACAAGACTAAATAAGACTGACAAATGGAAACAAGCACAGATAATCATTCAGCATTAATATAAGTGTCAAGCAGTGTACACAACAGGCGGACTGCTGTTTCCTCCATGAGGAAACATACTGATAGGTGGTAGAGAAAGTGAAATTTCTCTTCCAGTGGAGCACAAGTGTTAGTGGGAGAGACAATTTCAACAAAGACTTTTTACGGTGCAGGTAGTGTTCTTTGTCTGGGCGTCCAATTTGCTGCTTTCTAACAAGTTAAAAACTGGTAATAAACGGTCTGAGCAGCACACACTGCTGGGTCGGATGAAAAACCAAGTTCAGGTCATTGCCAATACCTGATTATGTAAACAATATGAGTTAATGTAACACTGAAGAAAAGTCAGTTCTCACTGTATTTTCTGGTGTGCACATCCAGGTTTTTTTTTTCTTTTTACCATGTTTGTTTAAAGTTAAATCCTCAAGATGTTAACTGTATCAAATCTATAGACTGTATAGATGAAGTGAACATAGTCACCATGACGCCATTGGTTTGTGGACTGCAAACTTTGAAGCCTCTAGTTTGGCATTTTGGCCGTCGCCATCTTGGTTTTTGGCCATTGCCATGTTGTTTCTTTGCAACTAGATGTGACAGGAGAGCGTGGAGCTAAGTACAACCGTACGATGAATAAGACCTTTTTAGACGACCAAAAAGGTTCTGATTAACTTCCATGAACTGAAAACACTGAAAGGGTTAAACTCCTAAGATGAAAACACAAGTAAGACCGGACAATGCCGTGTTAGTGACCTGTGATGAGGTAGCCACGTCCTAAAGTATCCCCTGTTTTAATGTCTATTTAATGCTAAATGGGACCATAATTTACTAAATAAACGTCATGCTGTATTGAGGAAGACTTGAAACTAGCAAATGAGACCATAAATGTTTACTGAGATGATAAGTAGGCTCATTTTCTCATACGCTTCTATGCAATCAGACTTCTTTTTGCAACCAGAGGAGTCGACCCCTGCTGGCTGTTAGAAAGGCACTTCAGCATTGGCTTCACTTTTCAGACCCAGAGGTCGCCCACTGATCAAAACCCATTTTTGATATTCATCAGCCAGGATATTATCAACATGTGGGATTTGTGAGACAAATCCAAAAAAAAAGATGCATTTCCAGGATTGCAGAAGACATTCCACCATATAGGTTCAGCATTTCTGTGTTGGACGACATTTTTGACTTTAAGCCTGTTTTGACTGCGCTGTAATTAGTGTGTGTGTGTGTGTGGTTTTGTCATTATATGTGCTTGTTTTTGCATATCGTGCGTGACTTCTCCAGAAGCTAATTGATTTGGTGCTGTAATTTTGGTTTGTTCCCCACCAAGACGAATGCAGCCTGTTTGGTGGGAACTCTCAACGATGACACACTTCAGTGCGCCTCACGGCCCTAACCCTAAGACATGCACCTGACTGTGCTCGGAGGTCAAATCGCTGCCAGCGTTTTAATTTTGTTAACATTGAACATTGTCGTTTTTTAAGATGCATGCACCTCTGCAGTGCAACATGAGGATCAGTCAACCTCCCAACAAACCTCTATGTCACCATGAGAGTTTAGGATAAGTTATCCCTCAGCTTCTGTTATGTATAAGGTAAAAGTCACTTTGACCGCACAAAACATGTCTTTTGGCCATAACTCAAGAATTCATATGCTAATTATAACAATTTCATACAAAACAAGGATAAAATGATGAAGTGATGACATTTTGGTTGGTGGAGGCATACAATTGCAAGGCGGTAATTCTAGTTTTGTCACACAGTGGTTTTGCAAAAAAAACCTTTAAGGATAGGTTCACATTTTTTCTTAGTTAATGCTCACATGCCCATACGTACATTGAAAGCATTGCTTGTTCCTTCTGTGTATACTGACTGTTGTCAGACCCTTTCCTAATCTGATGACAACCTGAGAGAGACATGTAGGACATAATCCAGAGTCCTCACTCTTTGAAGCCACTTGGATAAGGGGCGAACCGTCTTCAGAGACAAATATAAGTCCAGTTGCCTTCGATTCAATTGTTGCCAGAATGAATATGACCTGGATGAATGAGAACATTCACAGCCTCATTGTTCATAGTACAAAGTTCCCTTTTCTACTTCTAGGGACAGTGTTTCTTTTCTGAGCTACAAGGGAAGCGACAAAAGAGTGAACTTTGTACTAAAATGACTTTAAAAGACGCTCGCTCGATTTGAGCAACTGTGACTGCTGTAGCCCCTTATTCACTCATGCCCACCAAATAATCTGACTTTTGCTCACATAATCAATAGAATTTCTCATGCGTCAGTGTCATAATTTTGTTTATGGAGACCGGCTGTGTGTGTGTGTGTGCGTGCGTGTGTGTGTGAGGAAGAAAGAAGGTAAACTATTTCACACATTGTTTCTGTAAGTTATTAGTAATAATAATTACAGTGTTAACGTTATGAAGGAAGCCTTGATGCTTCAAACTCAGAGCTCAGAGCTCTAGAAGTAAGCTGACCATAATAACCTGACCAATAAGACTTGTATTAAAGGCCATGTATTATACTAATAAATGCATACTGTTGGCTACATGTGATCCAGTCCTGTCACGAATGATGAAAACCAGCGCCATAAGCTCAGCATTTACACTCATTATAATATAACTATAATATATATAATATATAATAATAACATGCTTCATAGGAAATGTGACTACATTGCAGCTTTTCAACACAGACCTGCACACTTAGAATAATAAGGAGCCCATCTCCAGTGTGTAGAGTTGAGTTTATTATAGTAAAACTTATGCATCAATGATTGTGTGATGATGCGAAACCTAAATTAAGAGGAAGGTTTCAGGAGGAAGGTTTGTATGTGGAAAATCACTCACAAATTTTTCGCATTTCAGTTTGATTTTTTTTGTTTTTGTCCCTAGTGTAAAAAAAAGGCCTTAACACTGTTAGCGCTGTCAGCTAGGTTGACGTTGTTTTCGCTGTTTGTACTGTTAGCTACGAGCCACCGGCTCAGCTGTCGCCATGTTGAGAGCTGCGCAGAGGCAATAGAAATGCTCCCAAAATCACATCTTAACACAGAAAGCTCCCTCTGCCACCGTGTTACACGTTATACATCTGCTTTTACAGACTGAGCGAATAAAGTTCCCCATTAAATATGTTCTACCAAACTTTTATATCTTGTCTGACGTACTTTTTACATGCAGCCTATGTCAATGTTAAACACTACTGTAAATGTAGAGCCTGGACTATAAGTAAAGGAAATGGAGACATGAATGAACTTTGAGCTCCTACATTATTATGTAAAAACAGGACCCGAGGATCTTTAGAGGAAGTGTTTGAAAGTGAGCTTCTGATGAGCCGTACTGTGGCAGACATTGTGTTCTCACGGTTTGACATTGAACGTCTCCTGTCTGTGTAGTGCTCTCCTGGTTATTTATCAGTGCTGAGTGTGAGTGAGGTGGCGCCTCACCCGCTGTCCTCACCCCTGGACCAAGCAGGACGGGTAGGAAGGGTGTGTGTCCAAGGGGGTGTTGGGGTGAGTTCCTCCACTGTGTGCTGAGGAAAGCAGCTACTCCTTAGTGCAGCTGTACACATCAGCTGAATCAACGCTACAGGTATCAGTCCTCACTGTCAGCTGGATGATCTCTCTGTTTTCTCTGCATATCACTTTCTCTGTCTTCCTGTCGTCTCTCAATCCTTCAGGATAGATCATTGCATCCCATGTGCTACCTCTCTTGCCCCGCTTCCCTCTGTCTCTCCGCCCGTCATGAATGTCAGTTTACTCTGCGTGCTCCATGGAGCATACTAAGCAGATGACGGACGAGCACTGAGGGTGACAGTTCAACTCCGTTTATGTGGGTGTGTGTTCCTTAATGGCGAGGGGTCTCCCTCTGCAGCCATGCCTCCGCATTCGCCTGTGTATGCTGGTGTGTCTCAGCCCACAGCAGTGTGGGTGGAATAGAAATGATACGAGGGTGGGTGGGAAAAAAAAAAGCAGAGAGAAGAGGAGGGGGAGAGCAGAGAGGCAGGGTGAAGGAGAAGATAGAGAGGAGGAGGAGGAGGAGGAGGGGGGATGACAGAGAGAGAGCGAGAGGGAAGGGGAATCTAGCGACATTCTGTAGCGGTTTGGACATTTGAAAGCCATCAAGCTTTGCTGCTTCGTGTCTCTGCGCACACACACACACACACACACACACACACACACACATTCAACAGCTGATGACAATGTGTACTGAGGGAAGCTCTCACATGCAGCGCTGAGGATTACTTGTCTCTTCCTTCATGGAGCAGCAAACTTTGAGCGTCGATTCTGAAACGGCCGCTGATCCAGTGAGTAAACGAGCTGTACGCGTGCACGTGTGTGTGTGTGTGTGTGTGTGTGTGTGTGTGTGTGTGTGTGTGTGTGTGTGTGTGTGTGTGTGTGTGTGTGTGTGTGTGTGAGCGCTCTCTCTCCTTATATTTGATTCCTCCCTTGCTTCTGTCACATATAGCGCACAGACTGTGTCACACAACCGCGACCAGCATCGCTTTAGGAGATGATACGAACACGGAGAAATAATACAAATGTATGTCAGCGTGAAATCAAACTCTGCAGATTGTGAGGCTTCATATGTTTAAACCTCCTTGAACTGTTTTATGCGTCTTTGTCTGTTGTTGTGGGGAAAAAAATGTCAATTTATGCTAATCATCCAATACATATTTATTTCAAATGAATTAAATGCTCTGAAACTTTAGTGGCCAGGCCCTGTCTGTGGAATGACAGATCATGTGACCAGTGCAGACCAATCATCAGGGTCTTTTGGGCTCTGTTGCTTTAAAGGGAAACCTGTTGATCCTTGGGTTCAGTCCATTGGATCAGTTTAACTGTAGGAATCTATTTATTTTTCTTCTATTGAGGAGTATTACTTAGTCTGATGTACTGATGTGATCTCCAGTACCATGTAGTTAACATATGTCTAATTATGCTGTAAAATGCTAAATATGCATATAAAGTGCTCGTATGTAGGAATGAGGTCATGGTATCCAAAATATTTCTGTAATGTAATAGGTCAGTAGTTGTGTATGAGTGAGTGTGTGTGTAATTTAGAGTGAGGGGGTTTTGACACTATGGTGGAAAGCAGCACAGGACAATATTTCACTAAACACAGCAGTGAGAAAAGAGCGGCCTGCAAGCCCTCTGACCCCCAACACACACACACACACACACACACACACACACACACACACACAGAGCCAGAGATATAAAAAACATTAGCAAAAAAAGACCCTGAACACACATTTCTTCTTCTTCTGTGTGTGTATTCTCACAGTGTGTGTGTGTGTGTGTGTGTGTGTGTGTGTGTGTGTGTGTTCCTCGTGATATCCCCTGGGAGCAGAGTGTGTCGGGGAGGAAAAATCAGATGATGAGACAGAATCAACACTGTTCCTGTATATGAAACACCTCAGGAGGCCAGGAGTCACATCAGTCGCTGCTCCACTTTCAAACAAACACAAGTGCTTCTTTTTTATCTTCCATCAAGTGCCAGATGGGCGCAGTTCACTGCATCGGCACAATCAGACGGCGTCATGTGATAAGCCAGTCGCTGTTAAATTGACTCACAGACACAAAACGGAGACAGAATAAGAGAAAAGGCTCACCGGTTTGAGGCTGCGGTCTGTCGTCACTGTTAATCAGATATCCCGTCTTCTTTCATCCTGTGTAGGGGAAGATTTCCTTTTTCCTTTTTACCGGTGCAGTTTTCCTGTTTGGCATGAATCATCATGATTTTTAAGATTTCACGTCTTTCTTTTTTTGCATGATTTTGCAGTGGTTGTGACTGATGCACCAGAAACCAGATTAAAGCCCGCAACACATACAAGCCATCAAGTGGTGTAACGTAACAAAGTAATAATACTTTGCCACAGTACTTAAGTATTTTTCAAGGGTGTCTGAAACTGAAAGAGTTTTTATACTTCTGTCAACTCTCACTGACACTCCATTAAGTTTCCTATATTACTAAATCTTTCTGATTTAAATTAGGGCTATTTTAGTGATCGTACTGGAAATTTAATTTACCTAAAAAAAAGAAGATCCTCTAATTTACAGTCTCTCTAAGCATTCAAGTTAATGGCGTTTCGCCTCTTTGCTCCTATACTCTTTGGCAATAATAAGGGCATGGTCACACATGCACTGATGCCTGCTGAGGCCATTTTTTAACTGAACGTTCACCAAAGTGACGAGTAGTTTGAATGCAACGATGCAAATTTTCTTCGCAACTGGAACGGGAGGAGAATATTAATTTTGTGCATGTAAGTATATTTGATATCAGAAAACTTTGATACTTAAGTACAGTAATTATCAGACACTTTAAAACTTTTGCTCAAGTAATATTATAATTGGTGACTTTAACTTCTACTTAAGTCATTTTTCTGGTTAGATATATGTACTTTTACTCAAGTGTGACTTTCAGGTACTCCATCCACCACTGCAAGTCATATTAAGTTGAATATCAATTAGCAGTACGCGTCATCTTTAAGGTAAATCTGATAGTCACCACCAGCTATGAGACATCATATACAGAGAGGCCTGAGCTGATGGTGCACCAAGCACAGACACCGCACATCTGCATCAGGTCAGGTGTTTCGGTTATTTTGGCCACTGCCATTTTTTAAAAAATATAATTACATGTATGTGTCTGTTGTTGCCAGTTATGTGTGCTCTCAGCTGGTGGCCTGTCCAGCCCTATTAGCTATTGATGCTAACACACAGTACTGATCACTGATAAGGCTGATCGGCTCATTGTCTCACACTAAATAGTGGTACCGTAGTAATAAAATTATTGATGATCTGAAGAAGCCATACATTTTTTCCTGCTCTGCTCTATTCAGTGCCTCTCCTACATCATGGCAGCAGAGGGCAGTGTTGAGTTTTGTTGAATTTCCGTGTTTGTGTGCACAGCAGAGAAACAGAGATGATAAAACTCTTCTCCGCAGAAACAATATGGGGAGACGGTTTGAAAATGAGCTTATATAAGCCCGTCATTTTCCTATATTTCACGCAACTGTTGGTCTCGCATAGCCAGGCCTGTCTCCACAGACAAGCCACCTGTTGGTTATAGCATTAAGGAAAGCCACCTGTTGATTCCTCCTGTGTTTGCTGTACCTCATATCTCTCATATATACTGCATACATACCTCAAAGTCTGAACTTATTTAAAGCTTAAAAGATTTGCAAAAGTTTAAAAGAAGTTAAAAATCCTGTCAGATACTAGGGAGGATGGAACCTGCCAAAATAAAATATCAATCAGTAAATAAATTACTTGGTAATTAAATAAATATATCATTAAGTGTTGCAAAATTAATATTACAAATAAATGAAGCCATTAGTTAATTAAATGTAACAAAAATCGATATATCTGTTTTAATTTGCTTCTTTACGTATTTATCACAGTAGTCTTTCCCTTATTTACTTACTCTTCTCTTTAATTTTCTTGTTTTTTTTAGTGCATTTATTTTATTTATACATTTATTTTTGTTAATTTTTAATTGTATTTATTTACTTATGAATTTTCTTTATTTTTATATTTGTTTTATGGTTATTTTTAAATGTATGCATTTTTATGTATTTATTTCTGCATGCTTTTCCCTTTTTAATTTTAATTTTAATCATTTTAACCCCTTATTTCTTTCGTCAAACTCACTTGTTTTGTTTTATTCCATAATATACTGGGATTAGCAAAGATAACAAAGATACTATCAGGTTGGGCGACACCCTATGGAAATGACATCGCAGAAATATATTAATTGTTTGGAGGCAATATTGGATTTATGGGTTTATGTATCAATATAATGAAGTTCCTGCATTAACAGGTGTTTAATTAAATTAATAAGCCATAACAGTTTCCTAACTGAATTTACAGAAAATGTACTGTATATAATATTGTATTGGTTGTTTAAAACTGCAAACTAAGTACTTATTTTGTACGTTGGCATGTTCCAGAGAGAGATGAATGGCATCTACAAAGACAAAGAGCAGTCACAAGTTACAAATAATCATTATAGTGTAGACAAGTAATGCTAACTGCAGTCTAATATGACCCACTTAAAGGAACGGTGTGTATCATTTCATCTATCAGCAGAAATGGATATAATGTTCATAACTATGTTGTCATTAGTGTGTAATCACCTGAAACTAAGAATCATGTTTTTGTTAGCTTAGCACGAGTCCTTCATATCTACAAAGGGAGTGGGTCCTCTTCTCAGAGTCCGCCATGTTGCTTCGCCTTGTTTCTACAGTAGCCGGCTCTATGAGAGCCTTTAGTGTCTTTATGTCACCTGAAGGCCGCTGTAGTTCTCTGACATGCTTGTGAAACTGCAGCAACGTGAACCACAGAGTGCAAAACCACGGTACCGCCAGCTGCCGTCTGACGTCTGTTATTATGGATGTGTGTTATTATGGTATGGATGGCGAGGAAAATGGCTTGACAACGGTTTTTCACTCTGCGGCTCACGTTACCTCAGTCTTGGAAAGGGAAGAGTTAGAAGAGGGGTACTCGGTTGGTTGCAATTTGAAACCCATCAAATGCTGCCAAATCCCACACACTGTCCCTTTAAGGCAATAAACTATAATTCAAACATATACTACCAGCTAACTATGCATATTTGAGCTTTGTAAATGTATGTGGTTTGCTTTAAACTGTGTTACAGAAATGGAAATTTACTCTAGAAGCATAAAATGTGCTCAGTATTAACTGTTAACACACGTACTGTGAGTGTGAGTACACACATAGTGCATGTACACACACATAGTACATGTGTGTGGTTCTATGTGGAGCACTGTTGTGTTACTGTCATCTGAGAGTATTTCCCTTTTATGCTGAACTGCCCTAGCACACACACACACACACACACACACACACATACACACATTTGGCCAGACCACAGGAGTTAGGCTAAAGAGAGAGAGAGATATGACGTCCTTCTTCTCTTTTCAGTTCTTCCCTTCTTCTCTCATCTCTTCCTTTTCTCATCAGGATGTGGATTTATCCACGCTTAAACTCTGTCACGTTGCTGTTATCCTGTATGCCGCCCTGTGCTTCTCTCTTCCCCTCCGCTGACAGAAATGTTTGGGACTGAAGTGAACTTGAACACAACGCCACTCATATCATCATCACTCGTTCTTCCTGGCCTGACAAAGATGTGTGAAACATCAACTAAGCACCCAAAGTTTACTGGCTGTTTAGGGGCTACGTTTTACAAAATTGGAGGTCCACTGTGCGGCTTCTTTAGTGTTAGCTCTGTTAATTAGGGCTTTGGCAGCGCCTTCAGTGTGTGCGTGTGTGTGTGTGTGTGTGTGTGTGTGTGGGGGGGGGGTCTTAGTGCTGGAGCCATCCCTGATGTTGCTATGATACGGAGATGTGTGAGGTTAACATTAACAACAATATGGGGCTGGTTTTGGGCTCCATAGCCTCAAATGGCGCTTGCGGTGCTGAAAAGAAGGCAGTGAAAATGTCCTGTTTTGGGCCAAAGCAGCACTTTTTCATTAGAAATAATTAGGGGTGGGAGCTATAGTGGACATAACTCTTAAAAGATAACTTTGGCATTTTTCCACCTTGACCCTGTTTCCCCAATGCTTTTGTGTTTAAGTGACTAACAGGCACAGCACTTTTTGATTGTGACTTAGTAGATGTGACGTTACATTTCACAACGAGGCTTCTCCAAGTGAGACACACAACAATAAACAGACCGGATGAAACGAAAGATAAGAAAAAGGTTTCACTTCTCTGTAGGCTCCTTTTCCATAATGTCAGACACTCATAATAACAATCTGAGCCTGCCAGTGGCAAAAACAAGCACTTTAAGTGGACGTAATGATTACATTTCATCTTGTTTAGCGGCTGCGACGTTCTCCCTCAATACTGGACTAATTTCAAACCAGACTGTCAAAACCGAGTATATGTCTGGACTGTGTACGGTCAGTCTGTGAATTTGCAGCTAAATTCTTATTCAGTGGTCATGTCTATAATGTTAAATCCAGCTGTCCACCAGGACACTAGTGGATGCACTGCTGTGCTCCACTGGCTGTAGTGTTGCTGAATGCACCTGATTGGTTTTCTACTCGCCGTTTCAGACAGAAAACAACATGGCGGCCTGCTCGTAAACTTTGCAATCTCCAAAATCTATGTCTGAAACCATTTTAAGTGAGAAATAGGCTATGCCACTGTTGTTTCATTTTAGAACTAGATCAACTAGATTGACAACTTAGTCCAAGTTTTTGAGACAGATGTGTCGCGCTAGACGAGCTCATTTGCATAAAAGACTGTTCCCCACTTTTTCGTTTCGAAAGAGCAACGGCCACTGAGGAAACTCCGACACTCGGCCCACCAATTGAGTCAGTCACTCAGTGACCTACTTTGGCATTTGTAGGGTTGGCTTTCTGCGGTCCAGCCAAAAATGTTGTCCCCATTAGTCACAAAAACATGGGAAAATAAGGTCCAGGTTGAAAAATACCAAAGTTGTCCTTTAATGTTTACTGCATTTCTTAGTTTTTAGAGGGGGCAGCTGAGACCTTTTGATGTCTTGGATTCTTCTGGGTGGCGCGTCGTCTTACAAGGCAAGAGACCCTAAATAAACACAGACGAAACGCTAAGACAAAAGACAGATTCCAATTATGGGACTGTTTTTTTTTTTTTTTATATGCAGTTGAAAAACATTTAGATTCACTGCAGCTTTAGAACCTGGCAGTCACACAAGTCCCGTCCAGAGAGTGAAGAAACACAGTTCATTGTGGTTTGTAAGGCAGAAAAACAATGTGTGTGAAAATCTTTCGGTTTATCTGTGAAATGGAGTATTTGTAATTGAACGCCCATAAACACACACACTCAAAACTTTCCTCTCACTGTACAGTACACACCAGTGAGTCATCACAGATGGAGACAGTGGTATCATAAAGACACACTGTGGGGGTAAAGGAGAAGGTGTAACAAACTCTCTTTTTTTTTTTGCCAAAACAGGAAATTAGGGGGAGCTATGTGTAGGCTTGAGGCCATATTATGCACAAAATTCAATTGCAGCCTTTGTGTGTGTGCTGAAATAGGCCACTCTCTGTCCTCTGAAGTGCCTTTGTTTGCTCCAGTTGACTTTTAACAAACCTGCAGAAATGTCATCAATCTTTTTAAAATGGACTCTAGAGAATAAACTCTTCCTCTTCACTCTCCTCTTGTCCTCTCCCTCTGCTTATAATACATTAAAAGTATATAATTCATTTCACTTAAATCACTAGAAAACATCCCGTTGAATTTAACCCAAACCTGCCCCACTGTGATCTGAACAGGGGGTAGTATGAGGAGGGTGGAGAGGAGAAAACTGAGCTGCAGCGTGATTGGCAGGCCAACCTTTGTTCCCTCCCCCTTCTCCGTGACTGCCGCCTGATGGGGGCGTGTCACTATGGAAACGGAGCCGAGTATGCTGTGTGTGTGTGTGTGTCTGCGAGCGAATGGAACTTCCTAGTCAGTCTGTCAGTTTAAGTGTGTGGAGGAGTGTGTGTGAAAGACAGGGGTACGAAGTAGTAAGAGAGAAACAGCGTGGTAGCAGTGAGATACAGTACTTAATGTGAACTTCAGCACATAGCTAATTCTTAGGTGTGTGTGTGTGTGGGACAGAGGTGGTGAGGCATGGCTCCATCCGAGTCAGCTGTCTGCATGAATTTCCTGTCCTAGATATCTCCCGAAGAAGCTCTGCAGGCGGCAGCGCACATGTGTGAGCGTGACTGTTTGCATGTGCGTTTGTGTGCTTCAGGTATGTAGATTGAGCAGTCAGTGGGTTTCCTCCTGTGTGAGAGGAGAGCAGGATGAGCCTGAGGAAGAGGCTCTCCTTCAAGCGAGTCTGGAACTTCAATACAGTGAGTAGCCCGCACGCCCGCCCGCACACCTACTGTACAAATGCACAAGTCGTCTGAGTGTAGAGAGAGTGCACAACGTCGCCGGAAGTGAATGGAAGGACAGACTCTTATTTCTGTATATCCATAGAAGAGAAGTTGACTAATGCTGGATTCAGAAATATTCAAACATTCTCTGATTTGTAAGCCAAAGTCTGGCTGTAATGCTGCCAAAGTGCCACGAGTGGGAAAACATTCATCCCAACTTGGCTTTGGTTTTCCTTCTGCACAGTTGATGACAAGACGGAACGGGGAGAATATCATTCAGTCCAACCCATTAATCACTTTGTAATTTATGTGTGATTAATCACACATTTTTTATCTCTTCAAAATGTATTTAATACTTCTATCAACATGGGAGTGGGCAAATATGCTTTCCTAATGCAAATGTATGTATATATTTATTATTGGAAATCAATTAACAATACAAAGCAATGACAAATATTGTCCAGAAACCCTCACAGCCCAACTGCAGCCCAACAGGTAACAACAGCTGTCAGTGTGTCAGTGTGCTGACTTGACTATGACTTGATCCAAACTGCATGTGATTATCATAAAGTGGGCATGTCTGTAAAGGAGAGACTGGTGGGTACCCAGAGAACCCATTTACATTCACAGATCCTGAGGTCAGAGGTCAAGGGACTGCTTTAAAAATGGCCATGACAGTTTTTCCTCACTCATATTTAGTGTACGTTTCAACAGGCTAGAGTGACATGGTTGGCACCAATGGATTCCTTAGGGTTTCTAACTTCATATGATGCCTCCTACAACCTAAAAATCACAAGCTGCTTTAATGCATTAAATACATTTGTGGCATTAAAATTAATGTGTTAATTTTGACAGCCATTACAAGCTGGGTATTAAGGCAAAATTTAACATTTCATATGATACTATTATCTTCACTCTAGCTTTAAAGTTTACAACGTAAGAATAACAAGTTTTGTTAATGCAATAAAGAAATTAGTGGCATTAAAATGAATTTGCATTAAAATTATTGCAGCCCAAATATAACCTGTAAATATTTAATGTAGGCACTGAACACCCCAGCTTCTGCAGTGTAACTGTTAAGTTTTTTTTGTCACATACACAGATTCACAGATTGAAACAAGAATAGACTACTAAACTGAACAACCTTAATCTAAACTAAACGCCCACAGACAAATAGACGTATAATACACATCAGTTGAACATATTTTCAACATCGAATTGCTGAGCAGTGGGAAGTGACAGTGCATACCAGTGTTGTTGTGTGAGAAACACAGGGACAGATGGAGGGAAGAAGGGACTATTACCTACAGCCAAGTACACTGGGCGAAAGAGGAATCCATTACCTTCAGACCAGAGGTGAGGGGAAACAATAAATAGTTCACTTCTGTCCGGTGTTTCAAGAAACAAGGGACGTTGTGGTGGTGGCAGGCTGGGAAAGTGTGTGTAAAGGTAAAGTGAGACAGAAAGACTAACAAGAGACGGCTCTAGGCTGTTTCCCTTCCTCTCAAAGCCAGATGTGTTTCGGGGAGATAGAGAGGAAGAGAAACAGAGGTAGAGACGGGGCCAGACATCGAGACAAATGGAGGCAAAGACAGAAAGAGCCTCTTTTGTCTCGCCTGTGTGAGTCATTATGGTTCGGACATTTGACCTCGAAAGGCTTGTCTTGTGTGTGTGTGTGTGTGTAAAAGACAGTGAGAAAAAGCCCCAGCTGTAAGACAATGAAAAGGTGAGCTGATATAAGCTGAGTAATTTCTTGTGAATTTCACTGAATTTAGCGTGTGGACTGGCAGCTGTGGGTGTGCTCACACACGGCTACTTGATCAGATTGTATTGCGTTAACGTCTCACAAAAAAAAGGCAACGAGCCAAGTAAAACAAACATTTATCACCGGCTCAGCCTCTGAGTCACATCTCCTGTGTGGCTCTATTGTAAGAAAACAAACATTATCTGCATTCCTTGCTTTCACAGAGAGTGGATATTGATTCCTGAATGCATTGCAGGGATTTTGGGCTTCATCCCAGAATTCCAGAGACGGTCACAGAGGATTTCACTTTGGAATGAAAGTCGTGAAATGTTTACAGGGACGTTGAGATGGTGAACACATTGGTTCCATTGAAGCAGAGTTTGTTGATTCGTTGACTTTAGTCAGTTGTGTTTTTGAAAATCTGCCTGAATTTTTTCTGGAAGCGATTAGATTTGTGCAAATCTGACTTCTTCATGTCAGGGTTGCTTGGAAAACCCCATTACTAGGGCTAGGGTGTGATAACACGTTAGCGCAAATGCCACTGATTTTTTTAACATGTTGGCGCAACTTGCAGGCTCAGTTTTAAAGCTAGAGTGAAGAGACTGGCATCATATGAAAGTAAAAAACCCAAGAAATCTATCCAACCAATGTCATACTAGCTTGTTGCAAAATAACGCTTCAAACTTTAGCAAACTGAGGAAAAACTGTCATGGCCATTTTCAAAGCAGTCTCTTGACCTCTGACCTCAAGATATGTTCTATGGGTACCCACGAGTCTCCCCTTTTCAGACATGCCCACTTTATGATAATCACAGTCAGTTTGTGTCAAGTCATAGTCAAGTCAGCACACTGACAGCTGTTGTTGCCTGTTGGGCAGCAGTTTACCATATTATGAGCATATCTTTATGTTAAATGCAGAACCTGTGAGGGTTTCTGGACAATATTTGTCATTTTTTTGTGTTGATAATTGATTTCCAGTAATAAATATATACATACATTCGCATAAAGCAGCATATTTGTCCACTCCCATGTTAAGAGTATTAAATGCTTGCCAAATCTCCCTTTGAGGTACATTTTGAGCAGACAAAATGAGTGATTAATCTGCAATTAACTATGGACAATCATGCGATTAATTGCGGTGAAGTATTTTAATCGATTAACAGCCTTATCAGCACCCCTGCTCGCAGCCACGGAGCCTCATTTGACTTCTGGATAATTAACCTAATCAGCTTGTTCACCTCAGCCCGTCCTCTCTGAGTTAAACTACACTAAAGTTAAGCGGTTTCATGGCTGCCAGTCCTGGCAGGCGACCCCGGTCTTCTCAATGGCAGCCACTATTCACCTCATATTCAAAAGTAAACACACCAGCACGCACACATTAAAAATGCTGGCGCAACAGCTTCCTCCTCAGCTGGGAGTGTGTGTGTGTGTGTGTGTGTGTGTGTGTGTGTGTGTGTGTGTGTGTGTGTGTGTGTGTGTTTGCATGCATGCATGCAGTCAGTCAGAGGAAATCTTGTGTTGTGAAGTCACTTTTTAAGGACAGCATGTGTGTGTCAGTTGTTCGGTTATAGGTGTGGTCTCCTGTAGCAGCGCCAGTGTTTTCAGGTACATGAGCAGACAGAAGATTATGTTCAGTGTCCATATTTCAGTCTCTTCCGTCGTCTCATTCCTTACCAAAGGTGGCAGTTGCAGCTCCAGTGTTGGAGCCAGGAGTAGGTTCCTGTGGTACAAACAGTGTTGTCTTTGTGTGTATGTGAGTGCATATGTTATATCGCTGTCAGTTTCTCGCACCGATAGACAGTTTTTCATTCACACTGTTAAGTGTTACTGGCTGCTCTGTGTCTCATCCTATAAAACAGAGCGTCTTTTTCCAGGAATCACCGTCCACCTAGACGCTCACAGAGACGGTACATTTTCAGGAACATGACTTTTAAAGCATTAATATTATGATAACAGTGAGAGTAAACAGCTGTAAATTGTACACAGTGTTTTGCCATAGTTTGAACTTGGCATCCAGGCTTCATAACAGATGATGCAAGCCATCCCTCTCCCTCTAGTCACAGCTAATAAAGCACTTGGGACCTGTACACACAGTGACCAACCACTCCCTGCACACGCACACACACACACACACACACACACACACACACAAACACAAACCCAGCATGAACAAGCCAGGCATGTGGCTACAAGGTGGCATTTTATGTTCAGGGAGGTGAAAGCAGGAGGATGTTGGTGAACAAACATGTTGTGACCTGTGGACAAAATAATTATGTCTTTAAACTGCACATGATCCAGCTGCTGATTCTAACGCTGCTAATGACAAAGTCCTAATTCAGGATGCAGGATGCATCTGATTTTTTTCAGTCCCGATACCTGGGCTTTGGGTATCGGCCGATACCGGTACCAATGCAATACCATTGTATAAACATAGAACTGATTTGAGGTTGACAAATATGTTTTTTTTTTTTTTTTTTTTTTTTTTATGGCCAATGCCGATTTACTGGAGAATCGGGATAGACGATGGCCGATATATGATGCCAATTTTTTTTCTTCCATCTGATAAAATATAATAGCTTAATAATAAATAATAAGCAAAATTTGTCAACTTCAGTAAACATTTATTGAACAACACCTATGGTCTGTCTCTCCAATCTACATTTTGTGTCTGCACTGTAGTGCACTTATATTTTAAAAAAATAATAATCTATAATCTAAATATGGAATACATGAAACAGGTAATCAAAAAAAACTTTGTCAAATAAACTTTGGATGAAAAAATAAAATTTTAGGGCACTTAGCAGCATTTTTGCACCTGCTTGATAATCAGCTTAATATGCTCAGACATCGGCCGATGACGATTATGAAAAAAAAGTGTCAAATAATCGGCCGACCTCTAGCATTGATCGACCCCATTGTCACCAATATTAGATCCAGCACTATGAGTCAGTGTCGGCCCAAAACCCGATTCAGTATCCATCGGTGCATCCGTAGTCATAATACAGTACCACACTACAAATCCCAGTGGCATCAGTGCTCGAAGTGGGTTGGTACTCACCTATAAGCAGTACCGACACTTGTGACTTTTTCTTGCGCACCACTGGCGCTTCTCCCAAGCTGCCTGTACTTTTTTCTGCCCTCTCCATATCAGTTTCTCTGGGAGATTCATAATGGCGATTCATAAAAGTGCAGCGCTAGCACATTTGCTCTGTGCATCAAAAGACCATAGAAACTATGTGGGGAGCATCTGGATGAGCTGAAGCACAATTCGAGGGAGAGGGGGAGAACGAGGGTGCTGTAATTTGATTAAATGTTCAGAAAAGGCTGTGATATGTGTAACTAGTAATAATAATGGTCACAGTGTGTCTCTGTATGGTAGGTAGGAGCATCCTGAATGGGGCACTGCTCTAAAACCTGAATGACACCCTACCATAGGCTACAAATAACACAGGGCAGCCTGATTAACACTAAACACACCACTGTAACTCTATAATGTTCCAGTTGGGATATTATTGGGGTATTATAGGTCTACTATAGAAGATGCATAGCCCAAGTATGATAATAGAGCAATTAGACCACAGCTGGTTATGACTGACACAGTTTTACAGCCTTAAAAAAAATAATGAATAAATAGGAATAAGTCATAACAGATTGCTGATAGACATGACAAGATGTGAATAAGAGAGTCTGGCATTTCTTTTTTTTCCCACTGCAACCATTGTCTGACGCCCCGACTATATCAGCAGTAGTAGCGACAGACTAGAACGGAAAAAACAGGCCTGGATGCTTTGATTCAGACCAGTGTGTGTTGCCAGCGAGTGCTGTGAAGACATGTGATTCAGCCATCTTATCTTTTGTTGAAGTGAGTGTGAGAGCATGCTCATCGTGTAACTGTCCACAGCACTTTGACTGTATCGCTGTTTTTCATAACTCCAGAAAATTCCTCCGAAGTTCTTCACGGCCATTTTTGATTTTATTTACTGGAAATCCACGATTAAAAGATAATTCAAGATGTGCCAGTATCCAGCAGACTTGCTGAAGTTCAAAAGTAAGGCTGTTACAGAAAGGCCATCAGATAAGATTTGACATTATTAAATATCTTCAATCATCAATCTGTTGATGTAATCTTAACATCAACACATGATGATCAGATGTTAAAGGCATTTATTTTGTGGCACTGATAGTAATTTATTACCATTCTGCAGTCTGTTTAGGACTGCATTAGAGTTGGATTGATAAATTAGCTGAGCTGGTATAGTTTGCCCAGCAGCGAACACAGACAAGGTGATTTTTATGATTGTTATTATTTTATGTTTTTGTTTGTTCGTCCGTACATCATATATATATGTGTGTGTGTGTGTGTATATATATACACACACACACACACACACACACACACACACACACACACACACACACACACACACACACACACACACACATAACAAGCTGTGCCTGAACTAAACCAGAAAAAAAAATTTGCGTCAAGGTTTTTGATGCACCTGTTTTGTTTTGTTTTTTATTTGCTTTTTTTATTCACATTAAGATTCAGATTAATTTACAAATAACAAGGCAATCATTATAGTCACATTATAGTTATTATCCTCAAAACTGAGCAGATATTACATTAGACATAAAACATTTACACAGACAATAAGTAAATAAATAAAAAAGTAAGCAGATTAAATAATTAAATCATAAAAAAGCAATTAAAACAAATTTAGAACAAATTCACAGATTAAGCGAGTCAGATGACTTCCAAGTAATATAGATATTTGGCACATCATTAATTTCGGGGACTGTTTGATTCGCATGTCGGTGCGATTAAAAAGTATCTGACTGAAGTTTGCATGCTAGTGAGGTAGCAGGTTGTTGCTATGGTGTTCTACTTCACTGCTGAAAAGATTTTATTTTGAAAGTTCAGGATTATCTGTTTTGTAGGTGTCTACTGAAAAGTCAACACCAATTCAGTAAGCCAGTGTACTGAATTGTAATAACAAATATTCCCGGCAATGGCTGTCATGCAACTCTATCAACAAACCATTGATAAGAGGAGCCCATTCGCTGCAGCTCTGTTTGAATTCATTAAAGTCATGACCACACGCACATTCTGAGGTTTTGCTTGGAACTGAGTCGTCCATCTGTGGAAATCGTAATCATGACCATCAGTCATGTGCTGTTGTGTCTCTTTCTTTCTCTGCTGATCTTATCAGTGCATATACTGTATATGGGACATAAAAGCCCCATCAATGTGTGTGAGCAATCAGCATCAGCAGAAAACAGCTGTAGACAAAACTGGTGCTATGACATAGCGGTAAATCCCTTCTGCCAGTAACACTGAGGTAATGTAGAGTTTGAAAGCAGTGGAGGCTAAAAGTAGAACGATACTGTGGGGGATATTTTCGATATTACGATTTTCTATTATCAAGACATTTTCCAGCTGCATGGGGAGAGAAGCTTGAAGAAGGGAAAGTCTGGAAAACCCCGGTCGTTCCCTGTGGGTTGTCAGGAATGACCAGGATCTGCCAGGAGAGGAGGGGAAACACCACTGGAATGACTGGGGAAGGGTTGAAGGAGGGAGGGAGCGAGTGACTTCAGGGAAGAGTGAAAGGAGAGAGGTGGTAATGGCGGATAAAGGAAGAAAGCGTGGGATGACTAGATGGGGGGAGAAGAACAAAAAGTGGGAGTTTGAAATGGGTTAGAGGTGCAGGGAGGAAAAGCGAGGAGAGGGGACTTGGGGCCTCGACTAGGGTCCAAACCACAGAGTACGTCTGGAAGTGATCACACTGGAGCTGAGAGGGGATGGGGGGTGAGCACACACACATGCACCAATGCGAAAGAATGTACATACAAAAGACGTCTCCAACAGATGTCAACCACATGCATACATGGCATGCAACCATATACTGTAGAATACGCCGCATTCATGTCTTAACACACATGAAACACACACTCACATCAGAAACTGAATAAACGCTGGTGAAATGTGCGAGACGTGAAATGTGTGGGAGTCTAATCAGCGCGAGGATCGGGTGACCAGTTTCCACTGGTGAGCTCTCTGCCTCTCTCGTTCTCTTCTTGTCCCGCGAAATGGTTCGACCACAATCAACTGCTATAAAGTCACATCAAATCTCTTTTCACACTTTGGTGCCAACCTCCGCTCTTCCAAGGACAGTCTGAAATAGCTAATCCCAGTGATTACGCTGGCTGTGCCATCTGGCTAGGACAGCGTGGTTCAAATGAGGAAAGATGCACGTGAATCAAACCAGCACATACGCTGCACCAGAGGGGTCAGCTCAATTAGTTTTGATTAGTTTAAAAGTGTATATTGAATTATTAGCAGTCATGATATTGCTGAATTTGTGTGTACAGCAGTTTTTATGGTTCATATTTTTGAAAGTTGACAGACTGGAGAGTGACTGTTTACATGCACTGAAAAAAACAAGTTACTGGAAGAAATCACATTATGGTGGGAAAATGTGAGACTGCATTTACATGCACTGTGGTAACCTGGTTACAACATAATCTGCATATTTATGAATCAAAGTTGGCTCATTCCGGGTGTGTCAGTGCTGTAAGACCAAAATGTACAGTTTTCCTTTCAGTGTGAATGTGTCTGAATTTTATTCAGCTTTGGAAACTGACTTATTTAGACTACGTGAAGCTTCTATTTTTATTTTAGTGTCAGTTTCAGTTTAACTCATTTCACTGTTTTGGACACAAAGACGTACTCCTACAAATAATCATCTCTTCTTTGAATACTCACTGTATCTTCATGCATGTGTTCTTTAGGAAACTGCCTTAGAAACACATTTAAAGCCACAGTGAGTTCAACCGGAGCACATATGATTTACAGAAGGTATTTTTATGAAATGGTCACTATATCCTGACCTTAGTGTATGAGACAAGTAATCGGAAATAAAACATGTTCCTCTGTGTCCTCTGGTGCTCTTAATGGCATATGCAAGATTTCACAGACCGGAGGAAAACAACCAATCAGAGCAGCTGTCACTCAAATGGTCAAAGTAGGCAGCGCTGATCAAATATGAATCAATATTCTGTTACTGTAGTACCTGTTTCTCACATTAGTGTACTGTTAAGCTGCAAAATGAGAAAGTTTGTAACCCAGCCGCCCTGTTGATCAGTTGAAGAAATACCAAGCACCGCTCACCAGCCAGAGCAAACTTTCTCATTTTACAGCTAAACAATAAATACAAGATATTTCTGAAAACATTTGAGGAGAGAAATAGTCATTACAGTAACAGAGTATTGATTCCTATTTGATCCGTGTTGCCTAGTCTGGATTTTGTTAGTGGTTAACAGTGGCCTCCACTGAATGAACAGCAAACTCTCTCTGAACTGACCTGAGATCCTTCCAGTGAGAGGATTTACTCAAGGTACTAGGTGTGATTCCCCCTGTATTAGTCTGCTTTCACTCTGTGGGTAAAGCCAGGGTGTGGACATGATATTATGAACACCTGTGCAAATGCTGAGCAGTGTTTGGTTTAAATATAATATCATACACTATAACAACAGCGTTCCAAATATGTTAAAACCCTAATGCTGAAATGGCTGGTTGGAGTCATTACAGTTGCTAATGACATTCATGAGCTGTATTAAGTGTCCTGCAGCATGAAGGCCAAACTGAAGTTTCTCAGATATGAAGTTGGAACATTTCTAACCGATGACCATAACCCAGCAGAAACACCAAGTCATCCAGGAGACCCATGTGAGTCCCATGTATCTGTGGCAGGTGGCAACCTTTAGGTCTGAAAAGTGAAGCCACTGCAGAAGTGCCTTAAACTTGCATACTTTCTAACAGCCAGCAGGGGGCGACTCCTCTGGTTGCAAAAATAAGACAGTTTGTATAGGACTATGAGAAAATGAGCCTACTTCTCACTTGATTTGACTCAGTAAATATTGTAAACATGAGTTTATGGTCTCAATTACTAGTTTCAAGTCTTCATCTGATGTCCAGTCTGGGAGTTTTCATCTTAAAACTTTTACCCTTTCACAGTGTGTTTTCAGTTCAAGAATGTTGTTGAATCTTATTTAACATTTATTTGTGCTGAGCTCCACCCTCTCATGTAATTTCTGGTAGCAACAAAACAAGATGGCGACGGCCAAAATGCTGAATTCAAGGCTTCAAAACGGCAGTCCACAAACCAATGGGTGATGTCAGCGCGACTACGTCCACTTCTTATATACAGTCTGTAGTTTGTGCTGAGCAATGATGAGACAATTAACATTTCCAAATGCAAATGTGCCACAGAAAATACCTTCAGAACCAGAAAATACACTCTCGTAGTTACACCACAGCATACGAGCCACTCCACATCTTATGAGCACACATAATGACAGTCATTAACGAGATTACCGTTGTGGACAGATTAACAGCATCAAAAGCCTCTGGCAGATTAACAGTGTGGCTGGATTATTTATCTAGAGAGCTGATGTGAGTTTGCCGCTCTGTATTTGACTAACACTTTAGTTTTTGCTGCTCACCCTTCCCTTCTTTCTCTCTTTTGTCTGCTCCTCTACTTTTGCTCTGTCTGAGTCACAGAGAGTTAGCTACATTACTGATGTCTGTGTCGAATGATCTCATCTCAGCTCCGCATGTCTGGGATAAAAATCACGGCATTGTATGCTGTGTGTGTGTGTGTGTGTGTGTGTGTGTGTGTGTGTGTGTGTGTGTGTGTGTGTGTGTGTTTCTGTGTGCTGTTTTGTGTCTGCGTTAGGGAAATATGACTGTGAGTTTGGCTTGAATATGTGTCTGTGTAGGCATCTGTGTCAGTGGTTTAAAATGGGATTAGATATGCAAGCAGTCACACTTCACTGTGAAATCAGGGGCAGTTTGGCCTAAAAGTTCCCCTTTTCACCTCTTCACACATCCACACAGTAAGCCCCACCCCTCTGAGGAGGCTTTCCTGCAGAGCGAGCACAGCCAGTTAGTTCACAGATGATTCCACCCACACGCAAGACAATTGGGAGTGTGGGCGCTAACCTGACTGTGTCGTGATGTGAAAGTGTGTGTCAGTGTGATAATGAGCCAGTTCCTTGCGAGAAACAGCGAGTCTGTGTTTGTGTCTGCACGTGGCCGAAAGTGCATGCCTGGGCAGCTGCCTCTTGGCGCTCATGTACTGTTTGAGCGTATATGAATATGTGTCATCTGTGTGATGAGGGGATCTCCTAATCCATGTCTTTCTGTGTTTCTTTTCAGTCCACTGCAGTCTCCGATGGAGGTGAGTAGATACGTCTTTACAACACTCTCAAAACCTGTTTTAATCATTTATGACTTTTCTCATCATCATCTAATCCAGTGTTTCCCAACCTGGGGTCTGGACCCCCTTTAGGAGGGTACCAAAGATCACAGGGTTTGTCTGCTCTGAGGTCGTCAAAACTAGATTTGCACATGTATAACTAAAATCATAGTAACACACTTACTACATCATTTAAAAGTTTGTATATAAAACCATTTAAAAACATATATTTTTTACTACTTACTAGCAAAATCTAATGAAATCTTCTGCTTGGTGTTTAGCCTTTCACAAACAACATTTCCAGCGTGGTCAAAAACCTGTTGGCTCTCCTGCTTGATGCACACAAAGGCAGGCATGCAATTGTATTAACAACGTGGTCTAAAAGCAATTTAACAACCCCATGAATTGCATTACATTACAATACATTTTACTCAGCTTTTCTTAGATACACTGATCTAATCGGCTTCCCTCCTCCTTCAGTTATTATGATCGACTTTAAGCAGCATTTCATGGGATGAAATAAATGGCAATTGTGATGGGCCAGTTGTCCTGTTCTGGAGTGTAGGGTCACGGCCACGTTCATTGTGGACACCTCATTAACGTCTGGCTGCTTTCACTACATTCACAGAAACAACAGACCGTCTGGTTGGACCTGCTCAACGTCTGCCCCACCTCTGGCTGCTCTGCTGAGGTTGGCAGGCTGTAGCCTAAAGATAGTCCCTCATTTGCAGTTCATGGATAGGACACGAGATGCAGAACATGCTGTTAAGACAGAGGCTAAACGAATGGCTGTGCACTAATTTATACCACTGTGTTTGTGAAACAGAATTGAATACAATAGTTAAACATCTAAAAGACCATTAGTTGATAACAAAACAATCTACTATATACTCCATTGTATTCTGTTGAGTCTGTATTGTATTGGCAAGAATCTGGTGATATGATACATAACAAGATACCGGGGTAACGATTCAAAATATTGAAAAATATATATGTATATATATATATATGTGTGTGTGTGTGTGTGTGTGTGTGTGTGTGTGTGTGTGTGTGTGTGTGTGTGTGTAAAGAACAGAACAGAGGTGAAGGATAGGTCTTACACCCCTTGTCTGTCTTTGTAATTAACACGTCTGTATTCCTGATTTGAGGTAAACTGTTGGTGTCGCGTGTGATTAGCATGTGCCAACAATAACGAGTAATAACAATAAGTCCTCTGAACTATGGCAGATGGGAGATAAAAGGAGAAGAGGAGGTGAGAAACAAGACAAAAAGGGGGTGTAGGATGCATGGCAGACATGCTCACAGTCAGCTCCTATATAGAAATGTTTATGGCCACTTGTTCACACCACATGTCTGTGGAAGAGAGGATGTGTTGTTTGTGAGCGAAGTTGAAAGCTCGCTCTCGTTGCACATGTATGTGCATGTGATGCAGGGAGCATGATGGTGTAGGGACTGGTGAAAATGCTTAATGGTTTCTCATTTGTTACAACTAGCAGTAGCAGCAGTATAGGTCACTATCACTAGGGTATTGTAAGTGAAGTACACACTGCAAGCTAGGTAACATGGATGCCTTGGTCTTCTTTTGGGACAAAAAGCTGTTTTGGTTGCTTTGTTATTGTCTTTCTTATTGTTGCGTCATTCTGAGATAACAAGTAAACACTAAGGGGAAGGATGGCAGTTTGACAGTTTAATTCTGTACACTTCAAGTTAATGAGTCGAGAAACTCATTAACTCAATGAAGGTTAAATGATGAATGTTATCTTTCTTGGTCGGTGGAGGAATCCTGCTCCACCAACCTCACAATTCTGTGGGAAAACTACCGTATAATACGCTCAGTAGTGACACAATATGAAGAGAGATGTTCTGGGTGTCGGCTCTGATAATCAAGGATGGAAAGAGCAACAAGTGAGAGGGGAAGTTGTGATTCTTACAAGAAGTGACCTGAGCTGCAATTAGAGCTGCTTACACATTAAAGGAGATCTGCCCAGCTTCAAAATCCATGCGTGTTATTCCTACGATATAAGATAGTCCATAAATATTAGCAAACAATGAACAGTTCTCCGAGTGCTAAAACTCAAATTTGAAATGTCAAAGGGTATAAAGTGTGGAACTGTTCCATAGATAATGAATGGGGAGAGATGTTATAGGGGACGGACACATGCCATGTATATAAAACACAACAATTTTGGCAACAAGGAAAAAAAAATGCAGCGAAAGCAGTGCTCTGCTGATTGAAATTAAGCGAACGTGCAGTAAAAATATTTTGTCCCTAAAATCAATGAATAGTTGTGATAGATAACTGTGATCTCAATATTGATCAAAATAGTCGTAATTAGAATTTTAGCCAACATTGTGCAGCCCTAAATGTAATATATTCTGCATAATATGCACTTTGGTAATTTAAGTATATTGTGATGCTAATAGTTACAGGATGCACCTTTACTCAAGAAAGATTTTGAATGCAGGACTTTTACTTATAATATTTTTTATACTGTGGCATTGATCTGAAGATCTGAATACTTATTCCTCCACTGCCTACTTTACAATGAAAGTCTAATGCTGCTGTTAATTACTGTTTTTTTAAGTAGACACTCTCAGATGGCTGTTTTTTTTTGCAATGTCATAACTACTAGCTCTTTAATTTAGTGTTTCCTATACACCAGAAATGATGAAGCTCTGCACTAATACAACAAGGGATGCACCAATCCGATCGGATATCGGGCCAATACTGACTCAGGTAGCTGGGTATCGGTGACAGTGTGTCCTATCTATTCAATTCAGTTCTATGTTTACACCTGATTACACGTGCACATACTACTTTATGCACCAGCAGCACGCCGGTAGACCGCACAGCTGAGGGAGCTAACAGCAAACAGGTCAGCTGTTAGGAGGTATTTCACAGGTGCTTGCTTTTAATAAGAAATAACAGTTCAGTTAATTTACAGTATATCTATGTATGTATTTGTTAAATTTTGTTTTACAAAGTTAGAAAAGAATTAAAGTCAAGCCTGGTGTTGCCTTTACAAAATAAGACGATCCCAGTCACTTCCACACAGCTTGGATTAAACTCTGGTATCAGATAGTATCTGGTCCCACGATACAATATTCACATTATACTTATATCAAGATACAATCTTATTGCAATAAGATATATTGCGATTTATTACCTTTTTTAAACTGCAAATAATGCATCTGTTTTATCTAATAAGATACCGTTTTCACTCTGTTCATCTCAGAGTTTTCATTCACATATCTTGAGGTCAGAGGTCAAGGGACCCCATCGAGAATGTCCAAGCCAGTTTTTCCTCGCCAAAATTTAGCCATACTTTGGAGCATTATTTAGCATTTTTCCCGACAAGCTAACATGATTGGTAGGCTCCCGCTATAACCTCTGAAAGTCAAAATAGCAGTCGATACTTGATGTACCAATACAATTCTGCCACTCAAAATATCATGATACGATACTATTGATTTTTTCCCTCACCCCTAGTGTCGGATTAGTACTTAGTGTTGGCAGGTACCCAAAGGCCAAGTACTGGTATTGCAACTGAATCCCTTAATACAACTTTAACTTTTTCTGTTTCACAGATGTCTTTATATACTGTACTTATAAAAAACTAATGAAATCAGTCATTGAGTTTTACATGATAAGGTATCCATAGTTCATTGTGACATCATAAAACTGCTCACAATCACGTACGTAGCCTTGAGCGTATTTTCAGAGAGAAAAAGTGAAACAGAATATATACAGGGGAGTGATTTGTGAAAAAAAAAAACCTTATTTATAGCCTTATTTTGAATTTAAATGAACATCCTCCTATTATAGCAAGAATTTAGGCCATTTTTTGTTTGCATATGCTACTAAATGTCCCTGTCTGACTCTGTTCAATACAGCAAATAGACTATGTTGCAGTCATTTTTAAGGCCTATAGCAGTACAGTATTACATTATTGCAAACCGATGTCAGAAACTTTGATTCATTTTGATCTGTCAGAAAAGTCAAGACAACAATAGAACAGACTGACAGATATTTTTCTTTTTCTTTGAATCTTGTTCTTTCATGGAGTCAGTTTGTGTGTGTGTCGCTGCATGAAGGCTGCAGGCCTCATTAGTCTCAGTAGTGGCCTTCCTTTAACAAGCTCCTCATCTATACTGCAGTTTTTCTGTGTGTGTGTGTGTGTGTATGTGTGAGAGAGCCGTTTTATGTGTGTGAGAGAGCCGTTTTGAGTTGCGTCCTCCAGCGGCTCTGAATTATTCATCATCTCAAGGCATCATTTACCTACCTGGAAGCTCACAGGGTGTGTGTGTGTGTGTGTGTGTGTGTGTGTGTGTGTGTGTGTGTGTGTGTGTGTGTGTGTGTGTGTGTGTGTCCTGTGACCTGACTCCCTCTGTTGTCTCTTAGGTAGCCAGGTTGCTCACCACCACCAATAGCCTCACTCTCTATCCTTTTCCCTGTTCTCTCTCTCTCTCTCTCTCTCTCTCTCTCTCTCTCTCTCTCTCTCTCTCTCTCTCTCTCTCTCTCTCTCTCTCTCTCTTTTGCACCTCCTTCCTGGGATGCTATCGGCTGTGTGTGTTTGTGCATGTGTGTGTGTGTGTGTGTGTGTGTGTGTGTGTGCGCGCCCCGTCTTGGACGCCGTATTTCACCTGGTGTGTTTGAGTTTGCGAGGGGCCCTCTGGTAGGGTGAGTATGGATGGAGGGGCTTGGTTACCCCTCAGGATTCGCTACCTGCCCTTCTGGCACCACACAGGCTCCTACCAGCTCTACCCAGGTGAGGATACAGCTGGTGCTTCAACTGCTTCTTCATCTTCTTCTTCAACTAAAGAAAATGTAGATGTTAGGAGCATTGCATCAAACGTATTGACAGCCGAAGATTTGATGTTGAATGTCAGTTTAGCTTCAGCTTGAAATTCTCTGAAGTCTCCAGGATTACAACATGCAGATGGTTTGTGCAATAAATGGGTTTATTTCAACTACCAGCTGCACGGTTCACCTGTCTGCGAATGTGTTTTGGCAGCTGTTGTGTTCAAATGATGTTGCTGCTAGTCTGAATGGTGTG
Organism: Pterois miles; assembly: GCA_947000775.1. Lineage (NCBI taxonomy): Eukaryota > Metazoa > Chordata > Actinopteri > Perciformes > Scorpaenidae > Pterois > Pterois miles. Next base: position 1,202,782 of record CAMQGK010000253.1, read on the forward strand.
AAGTGTGTGCTGCTGTTTCTCTTCTCCATTTTCATTACAAGATAAAATGCCTGTTGGCTTTAGAAAGACTACAGTTAGCAGTGTGACGCTTTCTGTGGATCTAATTCTAACAAGTTCACCCTTGTCACCGAGCTCTGCTGATCTGGACATGAATTTCCCTTTTTTTACATGATATTCAGCACGACTTTCGCTGACTCACACCTTTCCTATGAATGTCCAGCAACACGTGATGCAATTTTCACTCCAGTCTTTTTAAATTAAAACTATGTAGATCGTGGTTTGGGTTAAAATAACAGTGGAAGTGATGTTACTTAAGTACGGATGTTAAATGACAAATAAATCAATGCTGACTTCTGGTTTCACACGGCACACAAAAAAACAGCCACTTGAGCAAAAGTCATTGTTTTTTGACCCACCCATCCACCCTCACCCCCACCCTATGCGCAGTATTTGCTGCTGTTAATACTTTTAATACTAAACTATTGTGCGACTAGGCTGAAATGTACCCTCTGAAATGTATACTTTTAGTATTTTATCAAGCAGTTCGCTTGTTTGGTTTCTGTTGGCTGTGAAAGACAGAGGAAACCATTCACTACTAACTGAATATTAATTTTAAAGAGGAAAATTTAGGAATATTTCAACTTGTGCATTTACTGTATATGAAATGGCATCTGAGACAGATATGTCTGTTGTGATGGACCTTTCCAGTGTTGGCCTGTGTCTGATGATGTATAGATAGTGTCTTGTGACAGAGTCCAGCCTCGGTGACGCTGAGCAGGAGAAGTTGTTAAGAGAATGGATGGATTGAGAGTCTTAGGAGCTGTTTACTATGCACTTTGAAACTGAATCAAACTGAATGAGGTGACCAGTTTGAAAAGACATAATCCACAGTATTAAAACTGTCTCTGATAACATCACGAACCTGGTGAAAAATCACACTGGAATTATTCATTAATAGCCAAGTTTCCAAACACGCAGGACCTTTGCTGAAAGTACTGGTCTTAAATCCTCCGTATTTACAGGGTTTGCGTGGTCTCGGGCACCTGACCGGTGGTGCCTTCCCTCTGGCTGTTCTTGTTTTTTGTTTTATCTCATCTGAGCATCCTGCTTTTAGTTCGTCAGGCCTGAAGCCCTGCTATTCTGCTTCTTTTCAGCTTCTCTTTGTGCTTTTGCTTTGCAAGTCTGTCCAAGCATTAGGAACACAGATGTACTGAGAGGACTAGTGGTGGCAAAAATAATTGGTTTCTTGATGGATTAAGCGTCCATGCACAAAACTTTTTAACTGGAATGTTAAAATAGTGCTTTATGAGTAATCTTCAATGTGATAGGCAAATAGTTTAATACTGAGTTGTTCAAGATTAAATCAGCTAGACTGTGAAACATAAGTACTACACAAAGATTACATATGCAACCGAGCATGTTGTCAACATCCTTTCAACAGAATTGAGCTGAACGGCGATAGTGGAGTTACTTTTTCTTTTTCACTGTTTTTCCTCTATTGACTTCCTGTGTAGTATTGTGATGTTGTTTTACACAAAGCTCTTCTCTTCAACTACGCTAGTTTTTTGCTGGATTTTCTGGTATAATTAAGTGCAAACAGTGGAACACCTTTACTTTATTAATCCCCGGGGGGACATTTTTTTCACTCCGTGTTAAGTGGGACGGGTGTGGCTCAGGAGGTAGAGCGGGTCGATTGTTAATCACGAGGTTGGCGGTTTGATCCCAGCCTCCGCATGTGTCCTTGAGCAAGACACTGAATCCCAAGTTGCTTTACAGCCCACTGCTCCTAATGATTAGGATAGGTTAAATGCAGAGGTCAAATTTCACTGCACTATGCTGTGTATGATTGAATGTGACAGTAACATTTTTTTTTAAAGTTATTTACACACATAAGCCCAAAATTAGTCGTCGATTAGCCCAGAGCTTTCCGACCTATTTTCCTTGAAAAAATTTTCCTTCCCTAATTTCCCTCCGGTCCCGAATTTCCCTCCGGGGATTAATAAAGGTTCATCTTATCTTATCTTATCTTATCTTGAAGACCCCTAAAGCTGAGCTCTCCAGTGTCATCACCCTAAAAAAATTGCATATCCTCGAAATCCTCAGTTTGAATAAAATGATTCACTGCATTAAATGAGTTTGTTAATGTTAATCTGTTTTATCAAATAAACTTTCTTTAATGGATTGAACTCGACAATTTTGTCGACCTAAATAAAGTGATGACGTCTTGATGGATTCGCCAAGTGAATGCAGATACATAATCTTTTTTTGTCATTAATTAATTTATTGTAATAGTGTTAGTTATTTTTCTGTCATTGTGGTTGAATAAATGTAATTTATGGGTTCTTAGGCTGCTGTTAGGGGCCTCTCTGTGCATCATGGTCAAGCAGGAGAGCAAATATGTATTTGACCGCAGTGAAAATGGGAACAATATGGATTGGAGAATAAATTTAGCTAAATGCTAAATACAGCTTTTTAAATAGTTTTGATTTTAGTTATACATGAGAAAATCTAAGTTTGACAATCTCAGAGCAAATCCTGGTGCACCCTCTATGATCTTTGGCGTTCCCTAAGGAGGGCCCAGATCCCAGGTTGGGAACCACTGTATTAGTCGACTCATTGGTCGTTCAGCCTTAGTTGACTAAGATTTCTTTAGTCAACTTTAGTCCTTTGTCCTTTCTTATGCTTTTGAGCTGACTGACTTATTTCTAGGGAACTTTAGAGCACATCTCTGGTAAACACAAGATTTAAAGTGATGGATTTTGTGTGATTCTTTGTGGATAAACTCAGCTTTACAGATGTCGATTAAATCAAGTAAGTGTTAGTCAGCCAAATCGTATGAGTGGTAGTCGACTAAGAATTTCTTTGGTCCAAGACAAAATCAACACACACAGGACACATAGACCATACTTGTTTACCTTAAGACCTCAAAAAAAGGAAAGATTTCAATGCCAAAGCAGGGGTCTGGGGGTCCTCCTCAGAGAAATCTGACTTTCATTTTGGTGACTTTTAAAGACTGAAAATAACAAAATATGTTATGACATTTTTATGTTATAGAGGCCTACTTTTACTTTTTTTTAACTTTTAATTATCTTTAAAAAAAAAACAGTATAATTCACCCCTCTGGCGTGAACTTGTGTGAATCTCTGGCATAAACTAATATTTATCAGTTTTTATTCATTCATTAATTTTGTTTGCCCCTGTTTGAGCATTTCTTTCTCTCAGTGCTCTCCATGTCGCTCTCTATCTCTTAATCACTGAAGGTCTTTCAGACAAAATGCAACAACTGCACCACTGCGTTCTGAAACACGTTTCCAATGGCAAGCGCTGCGCCACAATGACTTTTTGTCGCGTTGAGCAAAGCCCAACTTGCAGCTCCATGCTGCGTCACGAGCATCTCTTCCACTGGGAACCAGTGTAGCTCTGTTGCTGTCCAGGGGGAAACAGTAAGGCTTATACGTCCTGTACAGTGGCAGAAACAGGCTGAGATAACGAAAAGGAAAAAAAAGTGTGACAATTTGTCATAAATTGGGAGAAATATGGGAGAATTGTGACCCTGGGAGGAAACAGGGTGAGGGCAATGAAAAACAGGAGTCTTCTGGAAGATTGGGAGGGTTGACAAGTATGCCATAGACATGCAGTTGTGGAGATTGTTGCTATCGATAGTTGCTATATGGTGATATACAGTACATTATGTCACAGCCCGTTGTCTGGACCGAGGCAAGAATAGGGGACACTAAATCATAAGGCAACGCATGAGTTGAAAGCTCAGACAAATGGGTAGATCAAATCTGTAATATCAGTAGTGTAGGGACTGTGTGAGTGAAAGTGTGCTGTGGGGGTGTTGCGTTGCAAAGTGAAAGATAAAGCAACAGCAAACCACAGTGGGGACACGTGCGGGAGGAGGAGGTTTCAGTGGCCTGGCTGCTCCTTATCATCAGCATGGGACACACCACACTACTGATAGTGCTGCCTTCAGGTAAAACCCCCGCAGACAGAGAAAAACAAAGCAACAAACAGGCAGAAAATAACCATTTGATTTAACTATAACCCCCTTCCCAGACCAGACCACCTTGTGATTATGCTGTTGTAAATGATATGTATGGAAATCGAGAAAAATTGGAATGCAAAAAAGTTTTTTTAATCATTGCACCCTGAATCAAGTCATTTCATGCTGTGTGTATTTGTGTGTGTTGTACAGAACTTAACAGCGTGGAGCTGCAGGGCTGCAGCAGCGACAACAGTCTGAACAGTAATGCCAGCCTGCCCAGCGTTCAGAGCCACCGGCGCCACACTGAGAGGAGAGTGGCCAGCTGGGCTGTCTGCTTCGAGAGACTGCTGCAGGACCCCGTGGGAGTCCGCTACTTCTCGGTACTATCACAGCGCATGGCTGGTATTGGCCGGCACACTCACATAACAGGCTATGTTTCCTCACAACTATCTAAAAGATAGACCCACAATAGAGCCTTTTTTAGGGGATGCAGGGGGTCTTTAGTGGGACATAACAGCAGTAGATGATACCATTTATTACACAGTCCTTGACAAGACCTTGAGGAACACCATTGAAAAGCCATGCTGTGATTGATTTGGTACCAAAACCTTTTGATACTTGGAGATTCCTGCAAGAACTGCATTTTTCAGTGACTGGATAGTGAGAACTTGTTGTGGAAATTGTTCAGAAACCTGCTTATTGTCAATCCACCCAGGAAAGCCATCCATCCTCTGAATGTGCTAGGTCTCTAGTTTGTTGCTGTAAAGTTTCATGAGGCTGTGATTATCCTGGAGGTCATGACAGGTCATTTTATACGGTACCAACATGGCCTCACTATATGAACTGGCTACCCGGGGGACTAACATCACACATCATCACATATGAATGTAGAGCTGCAATGATTAATCGAATACTTGTCAACTATTAAATCAATTGCTGACTTTTGATAATCGATAATCGATAGTCATTTTTTAACAAAGAAAGTCAAAATTCACAGATTCCAGCTTCTTAAATGTGAATATTTTCTGTTTTTTTTTACTCTACTTTTTATGACAGTAAACTGAATTTCTTTTAGAAGTCAGCTAAACAAGACACTTTGGCTTTGGGCTTTGGGAGAGACTGATCAACATTTTTCATAATTTTCCAACATTTTATAGACCAAACAACTAATCGATTAATCAACAAAATAATCAACAATGAAAGTAACAGTTATAACCCTGCTTGAATACAGTTGGGTTCATTGGATCCACAAGAGTTTCAGCTCTCCAGTCATGTGTGTATGTAATTCTGAGACTGTTTAGGGACCCCAGTATGCAGAAATACTTTAAAATGCTGTTTTTAGAATAGGTGTAAATAACTCATTTATAATTCCCAAGACTGCATGTGATTATCATAAAGTGGGCATGTCTGTAAAGGGGAGACTCGTGGGTACCTGTAGAACCCATTTTCATCCACAAATCTTTAGGTGAAAATGGCCGTGCCAGTTTTTCATTGTTAAAATGTAGCCTAACTTTGGAGCGTTATTTAGCCTCCTTCCCCACAAGTTAACCTGACATGGTCGGCTAGCTTTGACTGAGCCCACTACAGCCTCTTAAAGACAGTAATGTTAGTCGGCATCGCCGGCGATCCCGCAAACCTTTCTGATGTTGCAAAGTTAAAAGCTAAATCAGCTTTTCTTCTGTTAGCTGGGTTTCCTGGGTCTTGTGACTTTGTGTGTATATCAGTTTGCCGGATTGTTCCTTATTCACATTTAATTCTCGTGTTGCAGGAGTTCCTAAAGAAAGAGTTCAGTGAGGAGAACATCCTGTTCTGGCAGGCCTGTGAGTTCTTCAGCCACGTCCCTGAGAATGACAAGAAGCAGGTAACGGACATGCAAGACATTGTTTGATCACACATGCGCATACCCTTACACCCCTAATGGTGAGGCAAAATGTTATGCATTAATCATTCCTCCTTCTTTTTCTCTCTGTCTCATCACCTTGTTCTTTTTTATCTATACCTCTCGGCCTCTCCTCCACCCTCCATGTTCCCTCCTCCAGCTCTCTCAGCGTGCCAGGGAGATCTACAACAGCTTCCTGTCCAGTAAAGCCACAACACCGGTCAACATCGATAGTCAAGCCCAGCTTGCTGATGACATACTCAATGCCCCCCCGACCTGACATGTTCAAGGAGCAGCAACTCCAGGTAGCGTGTCCACCAAAACGCAAAACTTTTTTAGCGAAATCTCGAAATATCTGCTCCAGGAACTGTTCTTAGATGACACTGATCCCTGACCTTCCTCATGAAGGGAGAGTGATTAGAGGGTTTCCCTGAGGGACAGATTTATTATTACTCATAAAACTGACACAACATAAAGCCGACTATTCATTTTCATCTTCTTTCTAGCAGCGTGGATCTCAATGGCTTCATAGAGGTGCATGTCAAAGAGGGGTGGGGGTTGTTGACAAGATCTATTAAATTCAGCAGCTGAGCTCAGATGTTCAAACTCTGATGATAAGACAAACACACACACACACATCAAAGTCTGAAATGAGCTTTTCCAAAGTACCCCTGGGCCTGTGAAGATCTTGTGCCACCATTGGGGCCTCACTAATTCTCCCCAGAGGGCAGTTTTATTTTTTCAATTTATTTTTCTAACCCCCATCAATTTTAGGACTCCAAGAAAATATTAAGTGTCTATGTTGTGAACATAGACTTAATATAAAGATGGACCACACGTCTCCACTTCTTTTCACTGTGTAGAAGTGAAGCTTAAATATCCCAGATATGGGAGCTGCCATTTTGAGATTCACTGGTAATTTTAGCAGCTATTTTAGATTTAGTCTTTAAACGAAAATGCTTCTTTGTCATTTTTATCCGTCAGTCGACAACTCAAAACGTTTTAGTCCAATTTTAGTCACTGAAAAGTCATTCGATTTTAGTCAAAATGTTTCCTCTGTATTTTCCTCTGAAAAGAGTTAGTTAAAAACTGGGCTGTTTTTTTCAGTTGGATCATTTTAAAAATCTAGCGTACTCTTGCTAGTGTCTCAGCATTACCAACTCTTGCTTAAATGAGCTTTCAACATCTGTAAACATCTTTTTGTCAGCCCTCTTTTTTAGTCTTTCCCTCTGTTAATCTTCAGTTTGCTATTCTTAATCCTGTGATTATCGTCCTTTCTCCCGTCCTCCATTCATTCTGTTTTTCTTATGTTCTGTTTGCCATTGCATGTCTTTCCCCTTTCCTTTCTAGTTTTGCCTTTTTCTATCCTCCTTTTTTGTGTACCTGCATTTTCTGTTGCTCTCTGTTGACGTCTGCACTTCTTTTTCACCCCTTTAGATCTTCAACTTGATGAAGTTTGACAGCTACACACGGTTCCTCAAGTCTCTGCTGTACCAGGAGTGCATGCTGGCGGAGGTGGAGGGGAGGCCCCTGCCTGACCCGTACCACATCCCCAGCAGCCCCACCTCTAAACACAGCACCACCGGCTCTGACCGCTCCAACCTGTCCACGCCTAAGAAGGTAACACAACACAAAGCCTCCGCAAACACTTCCACTTGGCTGCATCTTGCAGCAGTTTTCACAGTATTAGTGTTGGGATACACAGAAATATTGGAGAATTGGGAAATACGTATATACAGAAAAAAATCTATAATATACTGTAATATATAAATCAGATATTTCAATAGGATGTGAATCACCGAATTTTACAGTTCTGTGAAATTATAAAAATCTCTTTTTTCAAGAGCTGTAAAGATTCTGGTTATTCACATCTAGCAGAATAGATGATACATTTTGGTAACACAAGTATTGACACAGAATGGGCGGCTGTCAAAATGTCCTTCTGAACCCCATATTATTGATTAGATCCTGATGGGAGCCTCTGCCATCAGTGTATAAATGTGTGTGTACCGTTTTGAAGGCTCGAGTTCGGCATTTTGACGGTCACTGTGTCGTTTTTTTGCAACCAGAGGTGACAAGAGGGTGGAGCTAAGCACAACCGAATGGTGAAAAAGACATTTTCTGTCAACCAAAAAGGTTATAGTTAACTTTATTGAACTGAAAAGACACCATGAAAAGTTGTAAGATGAAAACATGGACAACTCTCAGACCAGAAAACGCTGTGCTGGTGACCTGCTAATCACAAGGTAGCCACACCCTAAAGCATCCCCTGCTTTATGGTCTATTTGACTCTAAATGGGACCATAATTTACTAAATAAACATCATGCTGTATTGAAGGAGACTTGAAACTAGCGACTGAGACCATAAAGTCATGTTTAGTAGAAGTAGGCTCATTTTCTCATAGACCTCTGTACAATCTGACTTGTTTTTGCAACCAGAGGAGTCGCCCCCTGCTGGCTGTTAGAAAGAATGTAAGATTAAGGCACTGCGTTGGCTTCACTTCTCAGACCCGGAGGTGGCCCGCTGGTTTACCCCTCTTAATTCATTTTGTTTGTGTCTCATAGGAGGACAAAAAAAGCAAGTCGGGCAGATCTTTAAATGAGGACAGTCGGGATGATTCAGGAGACCGGAGGAAAGGCATGTTCTTCTCCTGGTCCCGCAACAGGAGCTTCGGCAAAGGCCCCAAGAAACGAGAGCTGGCCGACTTCAATTACAGTCAGTGGTTTTAAACCTGTTTTTATAAATGGATGCATTCAAATTGGAGGGCTATATTTCCCATCTGATATAGAGGGGTTGTCTTTCTTTTAAACAATACTGATGAGTGAATTTCTTTTCAGATTTCTCTGGCAGCAATGGTCGCCGTGAATCCCAGGGCTCGCTGTCTTCAGGAGCCAGTCTGGAGCTGGGGACGTCAGGGTCGGGCAGGAACGAGGTCAGTAATGGGCACATAGACATTCATTTAGCATGGAGCAACTTTATCTTCACCCTCTTTTTCCCAATTTATCTGCTTTAAAAGTAACTCAAACAACTAAACACTGAGAAAAGTAAAAGAATGTCAGACTGGCTGTTGTTTTTCCTCCTCTCAACCTCCTTTTTTTAACCCTCTTCTCACTGTCCTCCTCTCCCCCTCCCTGTTTCTGTCTCTGGTTTCCTCCTTCAGGGCGATGTGTCCCGTGGTGCAGTATCAGTGTCAATGGAGCGTGGAGGGTGCAGCGCCCCCTTGAGGCAGTGTAACATAAGCTTGCCGGACGGCTCATGTTGCTCTGTGCCACTGAGGGCCGGAGTGTCTATCAGGGACTTGCTGCTGGGCCTCTGTGAAAAACTCTGCATCAACCTGGCAGCTATCGACCTCTTCCTGGTCGGAGGGGAGAAGGTACAACACAAGTAGATGGAGGGCTAAATACCCTTATTATGAGATTCAAAGCTCTTTAGACAAATAATCAAAAACCAAAACAAATCACACTAAATCAAAATAAGCAAACAAGATAATGTCGGAGTTGGTTATTACCTAAAAAAACAATACAATTATTTTAAAGCAGTAATAATCAATATTATTAGATAAACAATAGGTCAAAAGACTGTGTGTTATGTGCCTGTAATGAGAGGGGACGCAGGAAGTCCTTCAGAGTTGGGGATGTGCGAGAAGATCAGTCTATATAATGGCGTCATACTAAATGCTGCTTGACAGTCATGTTTTTTGCTTTAATTAGAATGGCCAGGATTATTTATGATTAATAATTAAAAGCATCATACACAAATTGTCAAGTTTTCGCCTGGGTTTTTAGCTAGTGAGGTATAGGCAGTGGAGGGGTTTGGGGGTCCTTTCCTCAAGAAAATGTGAAGGTTTTTGGCTCAAAACAAAGTAATTTTACATAATTTTGTACCATCATTATTAACTATAGATAATGCCCCAAAAGCTTAAAGACAAAACTTGCTTTAGTTGAATAATTATTTCATTATTTACACATATCACAGCCTTTGTCTGAACATTTAATTCTTTCGGCAATATTTGTCATGTAAAGTCATATTCTGTAAATCAAATGCAGATTAAAAAAACAGAGCAATATTTTATCAGTGCGTAATCTCGCACATTAATAAACAACCAGTAAAATATATATTTTTAATTTCCATTGCAGTTCATCACCAGGCCTATAAACAAAAAAAACAGTAATACTTCCTGCGTCTGTGTGTAATGCTGAACTCACAGAAGTTCCTGTCAGTTCTACTGAGAGCATTTTTATCTTTCAGCATTTTTTAGTTTTATGGCCCACAGCTTTACTGTTTTGGTTTAGTCTTGCTGCTCAACAGGCAATAGTTTGACAACATGTTAGTCATCAACTTAATAAAGTCACAATATGTCATGTTTGACGCACTAGGCCAAAAAAAGTGGCTTTAATGAATGATAATTACACAGAAAGTGGCATTTCACAGGTTTACAAAGCAGTAATTGTTTTTGCTGTTTTACTGAACAGTCAGTAATCACACTTTAGGTTTTGGCAACTAACTTGATGTTTTTCATGATGGCTTCTCACTTATTCCCTGTCTCCCTCTCTCAGCCACTTGTTTTAGACCAAGACTGTATGACGCTGTGCTCTCGGGACCTTCGACTAGAAAAACGCACTCTCTTCAGGTACAGTTATAAGCAGTAATTAACTGTGCAATTATTTATTAATATGCTGGACATATTTAGTTTTACTTTTCTACTGTGTATATATTATTTTATTTGTATTAAAACCTTTTTTAAAATCTATGCTTCTTGTTTATTGCACTATCCACTTTGCTGCTGTAACGTGAATCTCTCCACTGTGGGACTAATAAAGGAATATCTTATCTTATCTTATCTTAGTAATCACCATAAGCTTTCAAAACAATACTAGGAGTAAAACTGAGAGAAAATGTTGGTGTTGAAACCATAACTACCGTTTACACTGCTGCTACAGAATCCTACAGAAAATGTTAATGCTGTCTTCTTCTCCAGACTCGACTTGGTCCCTATTAACCGCTCAGTGGGCCTAAAAGCAAAGCCCACCAAGCCGGTGACTGAGGTCCTCAGGCCTGTGGTGGCCAAATACGGCCTGCACCTCGCCGACTTGGTGGCACGCATTGTAAGTCCCCCCTCACCACCCCACCCACCCACCCACTCTGGCTGCCTGTAGATAGAAGAAGAAATAGAGAGGCGAAGTCCCGGCCCTTTACGGTAGACCCCATGGGACCTTATTTCGGGAAATTATGAATAGTAGTCAATGGCAAGAGACAAATAATTTCTGGATAGTGTTTGAATTGCACCATGAATCACACATATGTTGTTATATGTTGTCAATTTAAAAGTAGAAGTAGAAGTAGAAGACTGAAAATACGTAATTAGAAAGAGTAAACACCCAAAAAAGTGGCGTCTCCCTATCGTTGAAGCTACAATGCCTGTGGGTTTCGTACTGGGATGTACTCACAGCAGCAACGGGTCTCGCTCGTTTTTTTCTCTTCCCGGCCGAGAGAAGACCAGACATCGCTGGATAAAACACATCAGGTACGATCAGGTAAGAAACATAGCTAGCTAGCTGTTGTTGCTGACGTATATTCTGTGAGACGAGAGATGTAGTTCACTGAGCTGTTATAAGTAAAATTAAAAATTACTACGGCAGACTGACACTTTCTTGTCTTTTAAATTGACAAACATCATATGTGTGTTTTATGGTGCAATTCAAACAGGATCAGAAAAGTATTTGTCTCTCGCCGCTAAATACCGTACATATTTTTCCCAAAAGAAGGTCCAATGGTGGGCCACCGGAAAGGGCGTGACTTTAGCTCTCTAGACAGACAGTCAGCGTATGTGATGTCAAACTCATATCAGTGTGTGTGTGTGATGCAGAGTGGGGAGCTGGAGCCGTTAGATCTAGGTCTTCCTATATCCAACCTGGATGGGCTGCGAGTGGTTTTAGATATTGCAGAAAACACTCCTGGAAAAGGTAAGAACACACACACACACTATAATCAGTCAATAAAAAAACATGTAATCTGCTGTATTTCATCAACAACATATTGAACAAGAAACTAGTACATGTGTTGCTGTCTCAGTTTTGCATCTGTCTGCTCTCTTTCCTTCATTCAGTAGACAAACAGAAAGTAGTTCCCTCTAAGGGCCTCGTCGCGGCCTCGACGAGCAGAAACCAATCAACAACAGTAAGATCTCCCCCCAGCTTCTTATTTCCCATTTTCTTCTCGCTCTGGAATGTTCCATAACCCACAGAATGTCTCCACTTCCTGGTTGATGATGTCACGCTACTAAGTGTCTCTCCCGCTGTCTTTGATCACCCATGTCTGTTTGCAATGCGTTAAAAATGTGCGCAGGTGTATGATGTGCGTCTCTGTCAGCATTCGTGACTGTATTTGTGTGCGCTGTTGCTGTGGAGCGCCGTCACCCTCTCGAGGTTCCTAATGTACCATTATTGTGGTCTGCCTGTGGCCGAATGCATCGTCGCCTTTCCTCTCTGGTTTGCTGGTTCTCTTCCTTCCATAACCAGATAGTAGCCCAGCCTCGTGGAGCGTTTGCTGGGTCACAGATTCCCTCTGTGCAGCTGGAGAGGACGTAGTTGGTGGTGGCTATGCTGTTATTATGGGGGCTTTAACCTGATTGATGACCATCTGTCATGGTCATTTATTGCTTTCTTGGTTGAGTCTAGAAGTTTCCTTTTGTTTTAAACAAGTTGTTTCCCACTTGAAGGGCGGTGGTGGCTTTAAGTAGGTGGAAGTTGGTCCCTCTGGTGTTGTGGTGTCTTTAAGCCTACATGTTGGTGATGCTTAGTACACACAGTGTTAAGCATTGTAGGTGTCTGAATGGAACATCCCACCCGTCTTTCAATTAGAAATTATCATGATGAATGTTTTACTAGAAGTGTTTTCAGTAGAGTGCTACAGGAATGAGTCCTAACATCCAGAAATTAGTTCGCGTTTTAGCACTTCTGGTTCCCTCATCTGGAAGTTAATGGGTTTTTAATTAGATTCCTGAAATAAGGTCTGTCGTTAAGACAAGCTGAAGAGATTTTAACATTTGAGAGATTTGATTTTTTTGTTCTACGACATAAAATACATCAATAATTACCCCATTCTTGAATTTTGAAGCTTTTTTGTGACTTAAAAAAAGGTGGTTGCTAACAAGCGGCTAAAAGTCATCACGCCGACTCGTCCATCTTTATAGCGTTAGCATCTTACTTCTGGTGATTGTATTTACACTTCAAAAATCATAAAAGTGATGTTCATTTACTGAACAAAACATGTATCATAAACATGTGTTTACCACAGAGCTTATTTTCTGCAATAATCAAAAAGAAAATGGAAAATCCAGTTGGCATTTTGTTGGGGGAACTCAGGGTGATGCTAACTTCCTGGTTGGCCTACAAAAATATATCATCCCTGGAGCACTCTATATGTCATTGATTATGAATTACATAAAACCAACAAATTCATAATCATAATTTTTTTGATGCTTCTTCTCAAAAGCAGCATCACTGAAGTCGCCCCATCAAATTCTCCTTTTACAATTTGTCACCCTCCTCGCCATCAGTAGCGCTGGACCCCACGTGTTGTCATTACTTGTGCCCACACTTGCACCCTCATGACTCACCAGGGCTCTCACGCCCCGCTCCGCTCTCCTTGTGGCCCCCAGGGGGAGGACAGGCCGTCAGGGACAGCCGGTTCAGCCCACCCCCATGGGGAAAACGGCAAGACTGGGCCCGGCCCAGACACAAGCAGCCGGCCCTTCCCCAACCACTCTGTCTCTAAGGCTCCGGAGAAAAGAAAGCAGAAAAAGATTAATATAGACGAAGCTGAAGGTAAAGACTGAACGACCTCCCTCTCTCTCTTTTTGTTTCTGTAGCTCGGTCGCTGTGATCACACTAACCCTATGGCCTGTCTGCTGTATTGCAGAAACAGCACCAAATGCTTTCAAAGCTAGCTAGCTACATGTAGCACAGTCACCTCTGCTCCCACTGAATGTAGCTTTGACTTGTCTAACTGATTAATACAAACCCTCTGCTGCATGTTTTCTGAATTACAACCAGTGTGTTTTACCGTTTTTCAAGATGTCATTGTGGGTGATTGTTCACTTTGTGTGTGTGTGTGTGTGTGTGTGTGTGTGTGTGTGTGCGCTATGTTTTATTGTGTGTGTGTACACGTGTGCCTGCAGAGTTCTTCGACCTCATATCCAAAGCTCAGAGCAACCGAGCAGACGACCAGCGAGGCCTGCTAAACAAAAGCGACCTGCAGCTCCCGGACTTTCTGCGCCTGTCGCCGGTGGCAACCAACCAGGGCGCGCCCCCTCCCTACAACCCTGAGCCCAGTTGCTCCACCCCTTATTCCCATAACCCCAACAACGGCAGCTTCCCCAGCAGTGGTCGCCGGGGCAATAAGGCGAACAGCAACGACAGGGTAGGAGGAGGAGGAGGAGGAGGCGGCACCCACTTACTCAACGCGAGCCATCAGTCCCAGAGCTTGGACTCTGCACTGGGAACCGAGAGCGGAGGGGGGAGGAAAGCCAGACCACCTCCTCCATTCCCTGGCACCATATCCCCCATCCACCCGTCCCAGGGTGGCAGGCGTGGTCTCCTCCAGGACTCTGGCAGGGCAGAATCAGTCCAGATGCTGGAGGAGGACACGCTGTCAGATCTGACTCTGGTGGGAGAGGGGGACATTAACAGCCCCAACCTCAACTACGTCACTCCGTCAGCCCTACAACCCCACCCCCGACCCCAACAACAACAGACACAGGATGGTCGGCCGAGCTCAGGTACTTCCCCCGTGTGAACCCTTAAAAACTTCTGAACTTTCACCTTCACCTGACTATGAGCGGGATTGAAGACCCAATGAAATCAGTTTGAAGTTGTTCACACATGCACACATGCATCCAGATTTCCTCCCTTTATTTCATAAATCACTTTCCACTGTTTAATTACAATTACGGAATATTTAATTCCAGAAAATACAGTAAGTAATGTAAAGAACTGAGCTTTTGTCTTGTTATTTAGTCAAACAATGGATATAGTGAGCTGACAGTGATGTATGCACCATCTTCAACAAACAGCCTTAAGATAAACTAGGTCAGTCCCATGAAGAGAGGAAAGATGGATGCATTAGCCTTGGACAGAACTTGTCCACATTACATTTCCCTGTGTGGTTTGTATCTGTGTGAACTTCTGAGCAGACTTGCTGTGGATTATTTTCTGGAGACGTTAGCTCGAGGACGAGCTCAGTGCCAAACTCCCTCCTCCAACCACCAGTGTACAGAATCTAACAATGCACTTTAGCCAATTACAAACAAGACTTCACACATCTTTACACTTAAAAAAAAATTCTCCCTGCTTTTTACATTTTTTTGTTCTTTAACCCTGTGAGACCCACAATAGACCTATTTTCGTCTTTTTTTTTACAGGGGTGCAGGGGGTCTTTAGGGGAGATAGCAGGTCAGCATTAGATATCAGATAAAAGTGGTGTACATCACAGAAAGCTGAGAACCAGAAGATTAATTTGATGTTAATTAATTAATTGAAATAAATTGTGAAGGTGTAAAAGAACATTATGAGGGAAGTATATGATGGTCATTCCCATGCTCCATTATGTCTCATAACTTGTTGCAGAAATTTTTTGAATTGATACCATTTGTTACAAAGATTTGAAGCTAAAATTAACCATTTTTTGACTGTTCAAGAATTGATAAAAATGATCAATAATCCCTCCAAAGTCCCACATTAAGACACCAAGACTTTGTTGAGAAATACTATAGAACTTTTGACATTTTGAATTGTGTTTTTCAGTGATTGGATGACCAGCACTTCTGTTCTGGGAACTTATCAGAAACCACCTTAGTGTCTATATATCCAGGAAGTCCATCCATCCTCTGAATGCTCCAGGTCTCTAGTTTGAGGCTGTAAAGTTTCATGAGGCTGTGATTATCCTAGAGGTCACCACAGGTCATTTTACTATGGGGACTAACTTCATCACATTTGAATACATTTGGGCTCATTGGATCTACAAGAGTCTCAGCTTTTCAGTGGTAACCATTTTATGTAACTCCAAGACTGTTTATGGACCCCAGTATGCAGAAATATTCAAAAAGACCATTTTTAGAATAGGCGAAAATAACACATTTACACTGCATTCAAAACACGGCATGTTTCTTGAATACCCCAAACTGCATGTGAGTATCATAAAGTGGGTATGTCTGTAAAGGGGAGACTGGTGGGTACCCAGAGAACCCATTGTCATTCACATATCTTGAGGTCAAAGGTCAAGGGACTCCTTTGAAAATGGCCATGCCAGTTATTCCTTGCCAAAATGTAGCCTGACTTTGTGTTATTTATCCTCCCTCCCAACAAGCTAGCATGACATAGCTGGTACTAATGGATTCCGTTCTAGTTTCATATGATATCTGTACCTTCACTCTAACTCTAAAACTGAACCTGCTACAGCCTCTGAAAGACAAACTGCGATTTCGCGGGTCTCAGGGGGTTAACCTTTCAAAATGTCTACTTCACGCTACAGGTAGTTGAGCTACTAAAGGTTCATTTATATATTTGCTAACAATTACTAGCTGTTCCAAATCCACAGCGGCACGCAGGCTACATTACTGCACGTCTAAACGACCCATATATTGTTTTGCATTGCTTTTGAGCGCACTGCATGCTGAAACGGTGGGCCTAATCCCATAAATACAGACGTATGCTACAGCACCATGAACGCACACATTTGCTCAGCTGTTTTGTCGTTGACTCGAGCACAGTACACTCTGTGTTTTCGCCGCCACTCTCTCGCCTCAGGCGTTTCTCGTGTCACTCACGAAAACAGACTGCAGCGAGCGCGCGTGCACATGCAACCTCGCTCCCTGACCAGATGATCCAGAATCTTCTGCACTGACTGTACAAGAGCGCTTTCCGTTTTCCATCGCCACTTTTCTTCTTTGCACCACATCACACGGTAGCATCTGTTTTTTTCTTTCTTTCCACGGTTTAGCAATTCAACAGTGTTCTTTCCCTGCAAGCTTTCAGCTGGAAAAAGTGGACTAACAAGTCAGACCGTTTCACTTTTTAAAGGTTTCACTCTTACTTTATCCTGTACTATATTGTCATTAATTTATCCCACGTCCTTTTCATTTTTACAATCCATCAGTTAAAAGTATTAATTTGTATATAGTCAACTTTGTGAAATCACCGTATTGCTGTAGTCATCGTTGAACTGCAATGCTGTTTCTTCAGTTGTGTCACAATAGAAATCAGTTCTCCTCTCTGTTCAGTCGACTGTACTGTCTGTAAATAGATCAAATAAATGTTTTAAAGGTTGAACTCTCTGCGAAGCCTCATGTGAGCGGCCTCCTTTCTTTTCTTTGACTATTAATGATATCCAATTGACTCTATTCGCTTCATTACTACCGGTGTTTGTGCCTCAGATTTGTCCTCGGCACTTCTGCACACGGAGCTGGGCTCAGTGTTTACGTACAGTTTTTCATCAAAATATTTATAATTGTCATGATTTCTAATGTCAAACACAATATCACCATCACAGGAATAACCAGTGGTGGGATGTAACTGTACTTCATTAAATGTAAGTACACTTAGTGAAGTACAGTTTGAGGTACTTGTACTTGAGCATTTCTATTTACTGCTGTAATTTATACTTAAGTCATACTACATTTGTCTGACAGCTGTTACTTTGCAAGTTTTGTTTACACATAAAAAGACCTGATTGTTACTGATCAAATTGTCATTTTAAAAGCAATTATACACCTGATAAAACCAATTTATAAAACTTATTTATATAGCACTAAAATCTGAATAAATAAAGTAATTTAAGTAAGTAATAGCTGTCGACGTTTGTTACCGTTGCACAAGGCACCCTTAAGCGCTGGCATGTGATGCACCGGTCTTTCCATTGCCTACAATGTAAACTCATCCATGGCAACATGAAATGCTCAGGGAAAGCGCTGTGGTGACGGAGTTTAAAGAGCGAAAGAGACACACGGTGCAGGCAGGAGGGGAGATAGTTGGTCTCAACAATACAAGGCTTTCATCCAGGAGACTGCTGTTCGTGTCCCGTGCATTAAGTTTATCTTTCCACATAACAATCAGCTTATTGTTTGTATCGTGTTCACAACGTCAAGTCACATTTTCACTGAACAAACAGCCATTTTAGGCCCAAACATGATATTTTTTCCCCTAAACCTTTCTTAAGTGGTTTTATTACCTGAACCTAATCAAGTCTAATTCACAACATTGAGTTCATGTTTACTGTGAGCGAAAAGTGTCGCCGAAGCGTCAGTATGTGATGAGTTAGGATGAGAACGTGCTGGTTTTGAGATATGATGATTTTTCAACCAAGAAATTCGTCAGGTTGTTTTTAACTCTGTTTTTGACCTCTGACCCCCTCTCTCTCCATCTGTACAACCTCTCTCCTATTTATCTTACTTGATATTCCTCTCCTCTCTCTTTCGCCTCGCAGGACAGGGCTTTTGTTTTGGGGTACAAAGGCTTTTGGGGGAACTGGTCTATTAGCTATGCATGGGTTCCCCTCTGCTCAACGCCTTGTTAGGCAAGCTTTGTCATGCTGGGCTCTTTGGTAGCCCACAAACAAAACTAGCTTCTGTTTCTACCTTGTCCTCCACACACACACACACACACACACACACACACACACACACACACACACACACATACACACACGTGCATTTTCACTTCACACATACATGTTCACGCTCACCTACAAACACGTCTACATCTTAGTGCATCTTTTGCATCACATGATGATCTTATTGTGTAGCACTGTTCATTAGAAAAATCAGCGTTATTATTTGAGTCAGTGTTTCCTCCGGGACTGACGTGACAACAGCAGCAACTATATTAAGTAGTCCATATAAAAACATGTCTGTGCAGAGACACACACACAAAACTTTAGTTCCCGTCCTACTGTGATATGAGTCTGAAGTGTTCAACAGAAGACTATGCCTGGGAAAATGGACAAAAAATGACAAAAAACAAGGATCTGTATCTATGAGGGCAGTGGAAACTTGAGTTGTGTGCTTGAGGGTCACAAAAGACCTTTATGGAGACCATAAAAATCCATTGAAGGTGAAACAGAATTCACTAAAATCCTCACTTGAATAGCCCCATTTATGAAGTGCTGAGATTTCTTCATAGTCAACCAGTCTCTGGGTGTGATTCCTGTTTCCATCCTGCAGCAGGACCCACTGAGTTATCCTCCTGCTGCTGTAATTGCATGGGAAAACCTTGTTCACAGAAGCTGTTGTATGAATACAATTTAGTTTTGGTGCTTCAATTCACTGGCTCTTGCTGGGACCATTGCCCATCTCCGCTAGCCAACAAAATAATTGCCTCCAAAATGCATTAGCACAATTTAGTTTCTAATCTCACATGGCTCCATCTGCTGGTTAGAAAAGAGACACAAAAAATGGCGAACAGGGAGAGGAGCAGGGTCGTGTTTAGAAGGTACCCAGCAAATTTCAAAGTCTGATCTGAAAGAGACGGAAAGGAAACATTTCCTCAACTGTACTGGATTAACATAAGTAATACTGCTTTCACTTGACATGTAAGAGTGTGAAAGAGAGTAGTATACAATTGCTCTTTAATGGCTACCACACACCCACACAGGTGGTTTCAAGATGTGGAGAGGAACACAGAAACAAATGAAATAAATAAGGTGAAATGCAAAGGGAAAACCGTGCATAAATAAATAAATACATTTAAAAATAACTATGAGATAGTTAAAACGCAAATGCAAAAATAAATAAATAATGCATAAATAAAAATTGGTGGAAAAATAAATTAATAAATTTAATAAGGAGCATAAATAAAAAGGATATACGAGTAAATAAATAGAAGACTTAATGCAAAGATAAAGTAGCAAATTCTAACAGAAATATCAATTTATGACACATGTTATCAATCAAAATAACGGCGACATTTATTTTTATTTTATTTTTGCTACATTTAATGATCGGCAGGCTCCGTCCTCCACAGCTAGACATTATTAGTGAGGGAGACGTCAGTCAGCCAGGCTGCACCCACACGGTCTAATCAGGTAGGAGGGGAAGCACCTGAAGACCGAGGCTGTACATGTGCATACCTCCTCTTGTAATGCTAACCTTGAATCACAAATTTCAAGAGAGCCATTTTGTACTCTTGTGACAGGTCGTTTCTCTTGCGGTTGGTGAGTAGACTTAACTTACGTTGTATACCCTAGTTAACGTACTGAATCTACTGCTTCTAGCCATGCTAGCGGCTCCTCTGTCGGGCTGCTCTGAGCCAAATGCTAACACCAGCATGCTAACTGTGGCACCGCTGATGTTTCCTTAGTTAGCTTAGAGTATTAGCATGCTAACATGCTGTTTAGCAATAAAGAAATTACAGCTGAGGCTGAGAGAATTTCACGGCAATGAACCAAATCATTAAACCGACCGACACTATCATCCATACGGGCATGTCTAGCATTAAAAACCGTGGAATTATAACAACAGGGAGACATTTTTATCCGTAGTCCTAAATATCCACTACTCTGTTACTATCTTCCTTAGATGAGTGTTTTGGTGCCTTCAGGTGGAGCTCGTAAATATGAGCTCACCAGTTCAATTTGAAGGGGTGCGTTGCGTTCAAATGGTTAAGTCGAGAAGAACACTGTTGCCAAGCAACAGCAATATTAACTTACTGGAGGCTAATAGTTTAGCATGCTAGCACGTGGGTAACATAATGCAGTAAATACAAAGGCATAATGAGGAGGACAAAGACGAGGTCGTTTTACTCAGACACATTATTAAATTACCACGATAAACAATATATGACTAAAATTGCAATATACTGTACAATTTTAACTTATACACTGATGGATGAACTTCCATGGGCTCCACCATTTCTCACAATGTCAACAAGCATGTCACAAGTCGTGAACTCTGAGCTCTTTCCACCTACGAGATGGTGAATATGACATGGGGGGGGGGGGGGTTAATATGCGCTCAACTCATAAATACAGTAAACACGACACCATTTGAAGGCACCATAAGGCACAGCAGGAAAAGCCAGAGTGGAGCCAATAACATTAACTGTGGCTGACTGCCCATCGTCACAAATTACTACACCTGTGCTTTTTCTGCTATAACATGTTAGATGTGCTCTGTATGAAATGCACGTCTGTTTATTGGCATATTATGAGACAAGAAAAACAATCTAAAAGGAAATGAAATGAGACAATTGCAGATGTAGCAACAGATTTGACGTCAAGTCACATATTTATTAGTATAATAGAGCTGTATGAACAGAAGCGATAATGCATCCCTCTTTCTCTCAGCCAGTAGATGGCAGCAGCTTGTATTAAAATGGGGACATGGTCTCTTTTCACTCTGACACACAAACATTCACACTGAGCATCATCTAACCTTTTCCCATGATGTCATAGCCAAGAACCAGCATGGGAATATCTGTCACATCCACTTAGTTTCCGGCTGCCTCCCAGCTTTCCCGTGTGTGTTGCTGTATTCATTGTGTTGCAACAGTTGGCTTCAGGCTGATCGTGGCTGTCTGAGAGTGGGAGCTCATTGAATTTGACAGAATGTGAATAATGGTCTTAATTTCTCACTCTCTCTTCACATAGACGTAAACATACCAGGGGATGAGTTTATCCTGTAGCGTTAGTCCATAGTCTGTGTGTTTTGGTTTTTTCATTTTGCTTCTCACTGCACCGGAGACTTTTGCCAGCATTTGCAGGACATTTTGCTGTTGTTTTGCATCGCTTGCATGTGGATGGTTTGCAGTGCTGCTGAGTGCTTTGTCAGTTCTTTTGTCATCTCTCTCATTTTTTTATTTTTTTTTATTTTTTTTTAAAGCAGCTTTTTCTTCCTCAGGTAAGGACAGAAACAGATGGAGAGACAGGGAAAGAGGAGGAGGAGGTTTCAAAATGCCCAGCAGAAGAACAACATCTTCCAACCCTATCCTTCAGTCTCCATCTCCTCCTCCTCCTCCTCTTCCTCCACCACGGCCTCCTCTTCGCTCACGCCGCAAGTCCAAGTCGCCTTCATCCCGCTCCAACCACTCAACCCCAAAACGAGCCTTGGATTTGGACAAAATCGGGTCCACTTCTGACACGGAAGATGGCAGACAAACACGCAGAGGGTCCCGAGACCTCCGGGGCTCCCAGGGTTCAGAGCTGGACAGGAAGTGGGAGGGCGTGGCCTTGGAGCTGCGCTGCCGCGGCGGCAGGATGAGGTCGGCGGTGTATCAGACTTCAGACTTGCCCTCCATGGTCAAAGCCAAGAGACAGCTGGAGCAGAGTGAGGGCAAAGGGCAGATAGACCGCAGTAAATTGAAAGCAACTTTTGTTTGAGGAGCCTGATGTTTAGCTGACTCACAGACCGTCTGGCCGGCTGACATCATCTCTGTTACTCTGACCGCACTGATGGTGTCTGCAGCAGCTGAAACATTGTCGAGGATTCAAGTTGAGGCAAAGGGCTCAGTGTTGACAACTGTGCAGCTACTCCCAGACTCTATTAGCTGCTATTAGCAGATGACAGACTGAGATTAAACAAATGCTGTGTCCCAATTTCATACGACATTCTCTGTTTACCATGCAATGGTGGAAAGTAGCGATATGTTCACACAAGTACTGAACTTAAAGGTGCTCTATACGATATCCAGAGCATTAATACAGCATTACACAACTAGTTGCTATGTAAAGATATAGAGGAGCAATATCCACCTGAGCTTCTCCGTGCTTTGTCGACATTGCCGGTCTGGCCGACTGTGCCTTGGTAGTGTCCCACTGGCTAGCTCACGGACGCTGCTTTGCACAGCTCTGATACGGCGGTGACAGCTGATAATGTCGCCCCTCCTGATAGTGCCATCACGGAAGCTTAGCACCCACCCAGGTTAACACTGTTAGCTCTGTCAGCAGTTTTGCTAGTGTTTCCAGTGTTAGTGCTGTTACCACCTTCAGCTGTGAACCACAGGCTCAGCTGTCTCCGTGTTGGGAGCCATGTGCAGGCAGTGGACGTGCTCCCAATCTCGCATTTAGCACCTTTTAAGTAAAATTTTGAGGGTCTTGTACTTAACTTGAGTATTTCCATTCAATGCTACTTTTTATGCTTGATTATAATTCAGGGGAAGCATTACACTTTTTTTACTCAACACCTATTTTAACAGCTATTATTACAAACAAAACATATCGTACATATGGATGAAAATGTCCAGTTCCAGGAGCATCATCTCAAAAAATATCTTTTGCGGTCAGTTTGTATGTTAGTATTTCTGAGGAGAAGCGCAGGAGCATGTGTTCCTGGCACCAGCTAGTTCATTAAAATCACCTGTCATTCCAAGAATAAACAGCCATGAACTTACAGGCCCAGAAGAAATACCACCTCCAAAACACCCAGTCCTGAGTCAAGTCCCTTGGTCAAGACAAGCAATGCAAGTATTTACTGAATGGACCTTATTGACAGGGAGTCAGGAAGTATTCCCCCTTTTGCCCTCAATTGTGCTTATACAGTGAACATAACGGACACACCCCGTTCACATAATAAAGTATTTTCTTCACTAGTAATCTTGTATAATCACTGGTTTATTGTTGCAGGTTTGGAGCTAATTTGCTCATTTTACATGTCTTAATTGGCATTACTCTGGAGCCATCTTTTCCAGATTAAACCGGCTTGAGTTGCGGCTCCAGTGATTAGCAGTAAGGCATCGTGGATCCCTGTCTAACACCCGGCTCAGAGCCAGCCTCACCAGCTAAGTGAAAGGTGCGCGGGTTATGTGGTTTTAATTGAATTAGCTCCATTGTGAACAATAAGCATTTTGACGCAGGATGACAACTGTACTAACTTGGCAGGACCCCGCGGGGGAGGCTGGTGGCTCTCCCCGCCTCGGTGGTCTGAATGTCGGGGAGAGAGAGTGCAGTCTGCCGGCGGGGCTCGGACTGTAAAGGCTATTTTGAAAAGTGACCTCCCCTCTTTCTCTGTGGACTGGGGGTGAGGCGGTGTAACACACACACACACACACACACACACACACACACACACACACACACACACACAGCTGCTCGGAACCATGACAGAAGATGACGGATACAGTTGTCGCGGAGGGACAAGTCAAGTTTAGAGATGGAAAAAAGGTGGATTCCTCCAATAGTCCTCTTATTTTAAAGCTTTGAAATGTCTGTCCGCACTTTAAGATCAACTACAGGAATATACTTTGTCATGTATTAATTCTTTGCAAACTTCTCCACAGTGGAAGACTCGGTGCGTCGTTCTTCGGAAGCCCTCTCCGGTCGCAGGTATGTGGCAAGCCGGCTTTATATTTATAACCTTGCAGTGTGTTGTTTATTGCCTCTTAATGTGCACATTTGTACAGTGACAGAAAAATCATTCATCCCTATCATTCAGCACCAATCTCGTCCGCTTTTCTGTAGTTAAACCAATCACAACTTGTGTGTTGGCTGTGCGCCACAGCGGCGCGTAACGCAACATATCCGCGTCAGCGCGCACGGATGTCATGCATTATACCAGCTGAATTGATCGATTGGATTTTTTTTTATTGACCAAAGTCACCGTTAAAGGTTGCGGATAAATGAGTAATGTCTGCCTCCTGCAAATTAAAAGTCTGGATATGAAATTTTTTAAGATTTTCAGAGCCAGCTGGATTTCAGGTTAAGTGTTTGAAAGCCCTCCGGCTAAAAAACGTAAACTGTGACGCTGCCACGGTGTCACAGAGGTTACTCTCTGCATGCTTGGCAGAAAAACAAAGCAGCATGTCTCAAAACAGAATCAAGTTTCACTTGAGATTCTGTGAGGCCTCTCCGCATACAAAACACGAGGCTCAAGCTGTAACCTACTGCTGTGCCTTTCAACCCCCTGGGAAGACACAGATATAATATGAAACTAGAAAACCTAAGGAATCCTTTGGTAACCATGCGCCCTCTCTAAAAATGGTATATTCTAATATTTCTTAACTAAAACAAGTCTTGGAGTTCCATAAGTTGGGTAGGACTGGAAAGCTGAGACCCTCGTGGATTAAATGAGCCCAACTGCTTTTATGTGTGATGTTAGTCCCCGTAGTAGCCATTTCATTGAAGTGAGACCATTTTTTGAAACTTGACCTCACTGTATAAAATGACCTGTGGTGACCTCTAGGATAATCACAGCCTCATGAAACTCTAGAGACCTAGAGCAAACTGCTCAGAAACCCGCTTATTGTCACTCTAGCGAGTAAAGCGATGGCTTTACTAGCTAGAGTGACAATAAGCGGGTTTCTGAGACAATTTAATACAGTGTGGTGATGGTCATCATATACTTTTATCATAATGTCGTGAGCCCTTATACACAGTTTGTTTTTATTCATGACTTCATTCATGTTTCTGATTTATAACTAGAACAATTTGACAGGGTTGAGCTGCATCTCAAATCTTCAGGTTCCCAGCTTTCAGATGATGTACATCACTTCTATGTGGCATCTACAGCTGACCTGCTATCTCCCCCTAAAGACCCCCCTAAAAAAGACAAAAACAGGTTTATTGTGGGTCTCAGAGGGTTAAGAAAGTGGGTATAATGTAGGCTGCTCTGCACTGTGTTTGTGTTCATGTGTGTATTTGTGTCATGACTTTCATCACCAGCTGTGCCGGTGGATCAGTTCATTGTTTTAGGCTTTGTTATAACAGCTGTGCCATAAGCACAGGCAGGCATGCAGCAGAGATTACAAAAAACTGACTCTGTTGTTGTTCTACATTGCACACAATTGACTTTTAAGCCTGTACGTCTTTAAAGTTCCTCACTGTGTGTGTCTCTGCATCAGACTGTCTGTCTCTGCTGGTGTATAAGGAGAAGAAGAAAGGGAAGGAGAAGGGCAGCAGCCACAAGGAGAGGCTCAATGTAACACTGGAGGTATGTTCAATCGCAGCGGACCAAAGGCTAGCTGCTTCTCATCTCAAGTGCAGGTGAAACATACTGGTGCCAGCTTTATTACAGCTCTGAGCTTTTTAGTGTTGTTACATCACATACCTCTGGCTTTCCACGGCAGTCACATGTACAGGGGTTGACCAAATAATGTGAATGGTGCATGGATGGATAAGGACTTGAGGTGGCTCACAAGTAGACTGCCCAAATGGTAGGGGCATTGGTAAAAAAAAAAACAAACTGCAAAAAAGACAATATGCCAAACACAGGAAGACATCTCCCAAAAGATAACAACGAGAATACAGAATAAAAGAGATCAGTATAACAATCTACTTATTGTGATTTACTCTTTTCCGCCAGGGGATCTGTGGCGTGGAGCCAGGGCCCGGGTACGACGGGGTATCATACACCCTCTCCATCCTGTGTCTGGCTCACACGCTGGTCCTTGGCTTCAACAGCCGAGACGCCCTGCTGGCCTGGGACGCCCGCGTCTGCTACAGCCTGGGAGAAGGTCAGTGCTTTCTGTGTGGATGCCACAGTCCTGATTACTGTTCCCAGAATGTGATGTGTACATTATTTATGTAGTGAAGGGGAAAGCTGGTTCAGTAAGCTGATCAAGGAATTCAGCGAGTTGTTTATATCAGGTTAGTTTTTGTGTTTACAGTATGTGCCAGAAGAAGCAAGGATCCCAGAGAGTTGCATAAAGCTGAAGAGGAGGCTGCTTTTTGTGTGGATCAGCAGTACAAACCCTATAGGGAGTTATTGAATTGCCATTAGTTTCTGCAAGTGACATCAGATGGTCCATGACCCAGTTGTTATTGGCCATGTTTTAAAAAGAGTAAAGCCTGAATTTGCATATATGTGTGTACAGTAAGGATATCCTAAATCCTTTGTGATTTGGTTAGCCACAACACGAGGTATATACTATACATGTAGCTGTCAGTATGTTAAATAGTGTTGCTGAAAAACACTCTGCGGAGTGCACTTGCTAGAGGGGATCAGAGAAATGATGAGATAGATGAAATCCATCACTCTGGTCCTCTACTGTAGTCTCTATCTGCAAAATCTGCTGTCTCAACTTCACAACTCACAACTTCCTTTTCAGTGGAAAGTGTTTAGCTGAGGGGAGAAGGTTTAAGGTCCACACATCAGAAATGCCAAAGGACACTGAATCCCATTTTACTCTGAGTTGCCCCTATGAGATCTACTAATTAGTCTAAATATAGTATGGTTCTCTGAAGCACGGTTTTTATGGAGGGCTGTCAGGTGATTAAAATATTTAACCATGATTAATAACGTGCTTGTCCACAGTTAATTGTGATTAATTGCATATTTTACTGTTCAAAAGTATTTAATACTCTTATCAACATGGGAGTGGATATTTATGCAAATGGTTGTATATGTTTGATATTGGAAGTCAATTAACAACACAAAACAATGACAAACATTGTCCAGAAACCCTCACAGGTTCTGCATTTACCATATAAAATATGCTCAAATCATAACAAGGCAAACTCAAGTCTAACATGCAACAACAGCTGTCAGTGTGTCAGTGTGCTGACTTGACTATGACTTGCCCCAAACTGCATGTGATTATCATAAAGTGGGCATGTCTGTAAAGGGGAGACTCGTGGGTAGAAGAACCCATTTACATTCATGTATCTTATTCATGTATCTCCATGCCAGTTTTTCCTCTGGAGCCGATCCCAGCTGTCACTGGGCGAAGGCAGGGTTCACCCTGGACAGGTCACCAGCCCATCGCAGGGCTGACACATAGACAACCATTCACACTCACATTCACATCTACGGGCAATTTAGTAAAGGGGGGGTCATCCATTAACCTAAAGCATGTCTTTGGACTGTGGGAGGAAGCCGGAGAGCCCGGAGAAAATCCACACTGACACGGGGAGAACATCCAAACTCCACACAGAAGGCCATTAAGCTGGGTTTGAACCTGCAACCCTCTTGCTGTGAGGAGACAGTGCTCACCACTGCACCACCGTGTTAACTGTGACAGCCCTGTTTTAAAGAAATACTGCAACTGAAGGGTCATTTTTTGAGCAGTATTTTATTGTTGCTCCCTCCTGTAGCTAGCCTTCAGAGGCTTCCCTTGCACAGTAAGAAGTTTGCAAGAAGAGTAAAAAAGTCTTTTATCAGGTGCCTGTTACCCCGCCAAATACTGTACACTTTTTCATTTGATCTCCTCCAGCTGCTCTTTTGACAAACGGCTCAAAAAAGCATTAAACACAAGCCTTTTATCTATTGATTAAAACTCAGGCTTTGCATTACATTTGCAGTGGTTCACCTAAGACTTTTAACGTGGACCCTCACAAATGACTTTTTATCTCTGTACAAACTTTTTTTTTAACTTCTCTTATTGAGTGATGTCCTCTATTTTATCATGAATTTTAATAACATTTGAATTACATCAGCCTGATTTTTAGCTGTACTTCACAGCCAGGCTGTGAGTTGAATTTACATTTCTTGTGCAGCACTAGACAGTACTGTCAGTGCTCATATCTCTAAACATATTTCTGAACAGGTAATTCTTCTTCCAAAATGTCACCTGCAAGATATTTCTGAGGCTCCATCCTACCCCTTAATCATATTATCCGCAAGCGCTCTGTTCCTCCGTCACAAGGTGAATGTCACTTAATTTTATCTCCCCTCGAAACCCACAAACAGCAGTTTTTTTTTTTCTGATATTAGAGAGTTTATGTCGGAGGATGTTTTCCAGATTAATAAAAGCGACTGTTCTTTCCTGCATTTTAAAATAAAATTCACAGCACATTAAATATTTTATCTTCCAATGTAAAACCCACTGTTAAGAATCCCAGTTGAACTACTGAAACACAGGCTTTGTAGCTGTGCTTTCTGTTGCTGAGAATAGTTCTAGCCATCATTATCTTTATATCATGTTGTAGATCACTACAGCTCTCTTAACCCAAAATAAGTCTACAGTTTGAAATGAAACCATTTTACCTCAGTTTATACTTATTGCAAATTGTGCACTCTTAACATTTTGCAGAACATACTGATTTCCTGCCCTCAAGGTAGCCTTTAGCTTTACATAATTTCATCATGCTAGAAAAGCACTTGCTTGAGATCAGTAAACCAGTGCACCAACACGATGTTTCCCTCAGCTACGTCGTTCAGTGTTTAGCTCCATGCAGCCAGACTCAGGCAGCACCCCGCAGTCTGTTCGGTGAGGCGAAATGAGCTCACTCTACCAAGTTTCTGCATAAAACTCATTATAGGAAAGTGCTTTCTGTATATTTCTGAAATTCACTATTTTGTACTACTCCATGTTTGTCTCGTAACTGTAGCGTCACTTCTTGTTTTTTAAAGTTTGTTTGAAAAGCTCCACTAATGATGTCGTATGGGCACGTACTAATGTATATACATACTGTATGTGTACATAGTATATGTGCCACTGTACAGTGTGTGTTTGGCTGTGAGAGGGAGAGTCAGACCTTGGACCATCTGCACAAACTGAGCAATGACAAATTGCAGCCAGCAGAGCTGAAAGAGCTGCTTAATCATCATTACCACAGCCATCGTTACACTATATGTATGTGTTCATGTGCTTGTGTATGATATGCCCTGCTGATTTGTTGTTTCTTTCAACATACATCAATTGTCTTTAAGTCATGACACTAATCTTTTCAAACGTTTTCCTCCTCCTTCAGTCCACAGGTTCAATGTTAACATCGAGCCAGGTACCAAACTGGAAAGCGGCCCCGCCTCCCTCCACCTGTGCAACAACCTATTGGTCCTTACAAGAGGCGTCCCGCCTGTCGTCATTGGCCACTGGAAGCTGTCGGCGTTGCGTCGATATGGTGCGGTGCCAAACGGCTTTGTGTTTGAGGGGGGTACTCGCTGCGGATACTGTAAGTAACTCTTGGACTGAAGAGGTTTTACTTGTGTGTGACTTTAGACCCTCTGATCTACAGCAAAAAGGGCATCACTTTAACACTAACAGCTAATGGCAACGGACAGTACCTCACCTCCCTGGCTCTGTTGCTGTTGCTGGTGTATTTGTCTTTTTTGTGGATAACTGATGACATAAGGTCAGGGTCACTACCCAAGCTTGAAGGGACTCAATGCGAGAATCATAAATTGCTTGTTAACAGTAACACTTGTGGACATAAAGTCAGCATCAGCGTCCTGTTGCTTATGCTTGGGCTCACTGTGTAGACGGGAGCAACCATTGGTCAAAACAGCACAAACTGAACGTGTTTGACAGCTTAAAGCACAATACCACTATATACAGTATTTCACATGCTTGGCAGTAATGATAACTTGCCACACAAAAGTCCCTCCATGAATCAAAGACCCGGCCGATGCTGATACTGGTGTTAACTTTTCCTGCTTCAGCCTCATAACTGTGGTTAGAAGACACAGGGGAGATGCAGTAGTTGTACACTCAGCAGCAGGGAAACAAGACAGGAAACCTCTGTTGTTCTTGAGGAGCTGCAGTACTTATTTCTGCACAAACTGCATCATCCACTGAACATTCACTTGATATTTTCAAAGCTAAACTAACTGATGCTCACTCGTTTTCTCACTCATGCACCACCGCTTGCTCTCTCTCTTGCTTCACCACTCACTTCCCATGTGCACACATACTCCACAACACTAGTTTTCACCCGACGTTTGTCACATTAGTGTTTTGCAAGACGGGCTTCACTAGGTACAACTTTGTCTTTTTTTATGCTTCCATTGAGTTTGTGTTGAAGGTTGTGGTGGGGGCTGGTCGTTTCTTGGCGATGTTAGGTATGATTAAACACTGTTAGCCCTGTAAGCAAAGCTGAAACAAAGGCCCTTGTGAGTGTGCATGACGGTTAGATTTTCCAGGAAAAAGCAGCCCGCATTCTTCACATTAAAAGCAGTTTACAGGCTGATAGAGGAAACCCAGGAAGTCACGGAAATCTCACTTTTTAGGTTAGGTTACAACCTTTTCACACACTGGCAATAAAAGATGATTAAAACACATTTAAAAACTTAGTCCCTTTTTAATAGGGGAAAATAATCTAAAGTTAATGTCATATTTTCACGTCAGTCAACTAGTTACATGAAAATGTTCCTCAAACCTCCTAAACTAACACTTTTGCTCATTTTACATTTGTATAGGTTTTGTATTCATCTTGCAAAGCAAATAAATGGTACCAGATTTCTCAAGGAGGAAAATTGAAAATTGTGTAAAATATTTCCTTATTGAATGAACATTGGGATTTTAATTGCTTGATTTTCATGTATATTGAAGATTATATCTTTTTTTAAGAGATACCCTCAAATATTGAGAAAGAGCTGAGAAACAGGTCCATTTGTTAGCTGTTTTGGAGGGTCACAAAATCCACGATAATGCGCTGAACCATCGGAGACTGATGTTCAGCGTACGAGTGACAGTGAGTGAACTTTAAAGTCCAACTGTCCATGTGCTACACAACCTCTGCAGCATATTTGTCTAAATTCGACTTTTTCAAGTGCTTCCTTTAGATAAATACAGTTACTTTTCATTTCTCTCTAGTGCTTACAGGTTGATATGTCTGTCATTTAACAGCAACAGACTCTCATAAAAACCTGTTATTTATTGCAGGGATTTATAGTGTAAATTTATCCACATAAGGAATGACCTGAGGCCACCACACTGTACGCCTGCCCACCAAACAATACAGTGTGTGTTTGTGTGGTTGCCAGGGTTTAGGTATCCTCTGAATGTCCAGTTGATATGAGCATGAATGTGAAGAATGAGAGGTAGTTTTATGTTTTTGGGTGGGGATGTGTGTGTGTGTGAGAGAGACACATGGAAAGTGTTGAGTGGGACAACATTTAAAGTGTTATAGTAGGAAATCTTTAGCTTAACAGCTGCTGTGTTGCTGGTTTTATTGAGATACCTGGAAATGTTTTTCTCTAGTGTAGTGAGACATCCCCACTGACATTAGGCGTTTGTTAAATTAAATTTTCCTGGATGCACTTTTGTGAAGTCTGTCTTAGTGTGTGTGCTTGTGTGCGCGCATGCACAACCAGTCTCATGGCTCCTACAGGAATAACCCTGAGGGCCACAGGCTCTGGTTTCAGTGTTCTGATGAGCTACATCTATAAATACCAGCCTCCCCTGTAGTGGTCATTCAGCCAATCGCATAGCGTCTGCTGGCTGGAGCACCAATCAGTATTTTCTCCTTTACCTCATCTACATATTACCCAGCAGTCACTGGGGCAGTAGAGAGAGGCCCTCTTGGCGTGACTGCAGTAACAGAAAGAGGAAGATGAGAGAGTCATTTTGGCAAGTGACATTCCTTGCATGACTGCAAGGTAAAGCAGAGTATTAGTTTACATTTTTACATGTTTATTTGTATTTGTTGAGCACATGTGAGGCATACCAGTGATCAGCAGTGGTCTTTACAGAGTTTTGTCCGGTGTCACCCAAAGCACACTTTTTTGGGGGGTATTTATACACTGACATGTCTGCCTACAGTCAGATTCAGACTTTTCATTCCCTTATCCATGACACTACCCAGGCTTGCACTTATCTCTAAGTAAATGTGGCGCAACATGGCAATATGCTGTATTACAATCATTCCCACAGACCCCACAGGTGGGTCGCAGGAGATTTTATTAGGGTCGCTAAATAAATTTGCAGGATTTCGTCCATAGTCTTTTATCGTAAGGCCCAGACACGCCAAGCCAACATCAAAGACCTAGCAGAGATGACGGCTGACTGTTGCGTTGCCTTTGTTTTGGCTAAAAAAAATTGCATTTTAACACACTGCAAAGGCTACAGCTGACAGACACTTAGCATGTATGTACTCCACCTGTATGTGAGGAAATAGCTCTTTATTTTGTACAGTACAAACCGTACATACATACACAAATGAAACAATTTTCACTCCACTCTCACTCACCACTTAGCTTCATTCCAGATGGTTGTTTTGTTGTGAAAATCAGTGTGTTGAATGATAAGATTAAGGTGAAAAATAAGAAGGGCCATCTCTGTTTTTCCTCTTAACTTTACTTGTTGGTTTACTTTCCTGACTTCCATTTTTCTTCTAGTGCACTGATTTGCTTAAGCTGAACAGCCAATCAGAGTGATTTCTCTCACTCTGCTGCCGATTCAACATGCTGATTCAGCCAAAAAACACAGCACAGACTAGGCCAACAGGCGCTCACCAGCAGCCTCAAACTGTCCGACGGCCGCCCGTCGGCTTGGTGTGTCAAGGCCTTAAGATTTATATCTAGAGTACACCTTTGAGCTTTATGAGGGGGCCTGAATATTCATATTGTTCTGATAATTGTACTTCTAACATTGAATCTAATATGGAAGTCTAGCATACATTGTGTTTTTAAGCCTGCTAACTCTGCCAAAATGTACTTTATTTTGTTTAACTGATGAGAGGAAATGAAAAGAACGAGATGGCCTGTAAATTCTGCCTAATTGCATTTACCTTGTCTCATTGCACTTTCTGAGCACTGTAATTTGAACGAATGTCTTATAAAATAACTTCTTTGCCCTCTCAGCTCCGTAATTTCCCGAGAGGCCTCTCTGCTCGAGCAGTTCAGTAAGGTCCCTCGGTCATCTAATGCTGCTGTATAAAAATATTCTACCCTTGACCGCCTCTGTGCTCTCTGCTGCAGCTGCACTTTGAAAGTCAGCCGTCCCTTGGACGATACCGTTTCTGGCTGCCGAGTTGAAGACAGACACCACAGTGACACGACAAGCCTTTTTACTGCCATGGACACACACACACACACACACGCACACACACACATGCACACACACACTCCAGAACAGAACACCAACCAGTCCTGTGGGATAGTGGGCAGTCATGGCGTGCAAAGCCTTTTACTAGGCAGTAATCAGTTGAGCCAGGGGACCTTCATGGATGTCTGTTGGACGTGTGCCTCTGGTTGCACAGTCACATGCACACATTGTATCAGTGTGAAACAGTGATATCAGCTTCCATTCGATGTGATAATGAGGCTACTGTGTCCTGTAATCGATGATGTTTGGAGCAGAGCCGTATCTCAGCTGGATGGACATTTTCTGGCTTATCGGGTCCACACACATTCCTGCTGACTGTGTGTGGCACACACACACACACACACACACACACACACACACACACACACACACACACACACACACACACACACAGGGCTTCAGAGCAGCAGACACATTAATAAATGATCCTCTGCAGAGGCTGGATGGCAGTCAAGCCTTGTGATCTTCACGAAAGCAATTCTAAGCTGACATGCTACAGTATGTCAGCAATCTTTCCATGTCTCTCAGCGGGCATAAACCCACACACACCTCATATTTTAGTACAATAGTATTTTGATGCACGTGTGAGGTTGTTTTACTTGCGTAGAGATTAGATGTTGTAAAGTGTTACGCAGCATTTTTCCCCCGGAGGGTCATTACAGTTTGTCCATATTCATCCAAATCAGAACATTTCTAGACATACAAAGTAAAATCAGCTGTCCACCTGCCTTTCATCTCATGACTCCTACAGTATATCTGTCATTATAATAACTGTAGAAAGTTGTTAGCTGTTAGCTCGTCAACCAGTGTAGATTTTTTAGGTTGCCTGTGTGAACAAATCAAATGAACATTGGTCCCAAGCAGGTGGAAATTTGATTTGTATGCTGTAATCTGACAGAAAAGCTGCTTTTTTCTGTATTTAATATAATATATACTATATACTATATATATACATATATACTACTGCCACGATAAGAAAGTATGATCTGCCTCTTTTAAGCTGCCATGCAGCTGAACTCAGCATATTTGTGAGAAATAACTGAGGACACTGTCCAGCAAGGCCTCTTGGTGTTCATAAGATAAAAAATACAAATATGACTGCCAAAGAATGCCGTCTGAGAAAACAACATAAAGATTGAGAAATACAGTTTATTTCATCCCAACAAATCCCATTGTTTCTCTCTCAATGAATGAATGACTGAATGACTGAATGGATGAATGAATGAATGGATGTCTCTTTAATTCAAAAGATTTTCATGACATTGCTCCATAAAGGCTGAAAATATTTTCCATTCCATGTTTTCTGTTTTGCTATCACAGAGAAAAAGCTTCTCAAGGTTTTTTTTTTTTTTCACACCAGATGAAAAGGAGACTAGAAAGCGCTCCACTCCTGACTTAACTACACCGTGTACGGACAGAAATATAGGCAACTATACATGAGACCATTTCTTAGCAAAGAGTAGGATTTATTAAGTAGAGTTATACTTGGAGATACACATAAATTTACAAATGGCTTTGACCAATCATTCTTAAATTTCTACATGCAGTCATGCCCAGTACACCTTTTTAAGCTGCTATGACCAGTGCTTTTGGATTAAATGGACAGATGGAAGTAAGCATTTAGCCATATCTGGTGGAATAATTACCTCCGCCAAGGAGGTTATGTTTTTGCCGGCGTTTATCTGTTTGTCTGTGTTCAAGATAACTCAAAAACTTATGGACGGATTTTGATGAAATTTTCAGGGTGTGTTGAAAATGTGAAAAGGAAGAAGTGATTTAATTTTGGGGGTGATCCGGAAGAAATCCTGGATTCTGGATCACTTTTAAATTTTTGTTAACATTGGGGTCAATGGGACCCAAAAAATTGTTTCTCAATATCTCTGGTAATTGTTGCCCAAAGCTCATGAAATTTGACTCAGGGATTTACAATGTGTACTTCTATCAAATCCCAAAGGCTGATCCAGATCTGATCCAGATGGCGGATTTTATAGCAATTTATATAAAAAATGGGGGTACTCTTAAATTTTGGCCTGGGGGCGGCAGTAGCTCAGTCCGTAGGGACTTGGTTT
Organism: Pterois miles; assembly: GCA_947000775.1. Lineage (NCBI taxonomy): Eukaryota > Metazoa > Chordata > Actinopteri > Perciformes > Scorpaenidae > Pterois > Pterois miles. The sequence goes on from CAMQGK010000253.1 coordinate 1,238,405, forward strand.
AGGAATCGGAGGGTCACTGGTTCAAGTCCCAACATGGACCAAGACCAACTGCTTGCTGGAGAGGCCAGCTTACCTCTTGGGCACTGCCGAGGTGCCCCTGAGCAAGGCACCAAACCCCCAACTGCTCGGGGCGCTTGTCAGGAGCAGCCCCCTCACTCTGACATCTCTCCATTAATGCATGTGTACTGTGTGAAATTAACAACAGAGTGTAAAAACTGAATTTCCCTACGGGGATTAATAAAGGTTCATCTTATCTTATCTACTGTGCATTTAATATTAGAGGTAGAGATTTCTAAGAAGCGGCATCGTGTAGCTGAGACAATTCAGCATCTGAAGTATGTCAACGAATTTGATCTGGCTTTAATACTTGAGGAGATAGATCCAGAAGAAACCACCAGGGGGGAAACTATGGTGCTTGGCGGAGGTCTGCGCTCTCTGAGTGATTTTCTACTTACATTGTGCATTGTCCCTGTTCAATAAACAACCAAATATATGTATAAGATAAATTTCTATGTGTACCGAAATCTGAGACGGGTCACTCAGTGACAAACCCGCAGAGAATAATCTGTTCAGCTCTACTGAGCTTTTTAGTGTCTTTCAGATTTACTTAGTTTGGTTCACTGTCAGCTTGCATCGTTTTATCCGCGACTGTTTTTAGCGGTGTAGCTATAATGCCTATTTTGCACTACTCGACTTTACCGGCTACCCGCAATTTTCCACTCCCTGACAGTTTTTAGAGATCCCCGACAAAAGAGTCGAGCCAAATTCAGCGTTGGCTCACCGCTCACATACCCGCAGACACATCCTATGCTGCACACACACAAACACACCTAATCTAGGCCTATAAATACATGCTGCAAGATGACTTTTACTCTACCACGAAAGAGTCATCATGCAACGAACTGGCAACCACTTGTTGTGAAGTGAATGCAATGGAGCGGAGGAGGAAGACATCTAGTAGCTGAATGATATCAATTGCACCTTTTTGATTGGTGGTGGTGAACATGTTTAGGTGTTTGGTAAATGCCTGAGACCTGAATGCAGTCAAAACCACAGCTTTAGAAATGTCCACATCTTTTTTTAAAATCTGAGTTATTTTGTTGTCCTGAAGTGTTGCAAGGCCAGTTTGTGTTTTCCATTAAACTGGTTTTGATTTTTGAATGACTGAAGAGATACAGAAGTCCTTTTACCACATGGATTTAACCTGTGCCCTGGGGGAGGTAAACTCCTTTCTGACGTAAAGGCCGACTTCTCAGAAGTCAGTTCAGATGAGTCATTTGGATTAAAAAGCATAATATCTTTTGCTTTCAATGTTTTTCTTTTTAGTTGTTTGTAACATTGGAGTAGTAGGGGGTTCACTCTGTAAAATCCTGGTTTTCATGTAAGCATCATCTCGGCTGATAGCCTATATTATCTGTGATGGTATTTTCATACTGCATTTGCTCCCACTGTGAAAATCTCATTGAGACTTTGACTCAAGAAATTATAATAAGATGCATAACAGCTAATGAAGCTATTAGATTGCCATTGCATTTAATGCTCAGTGGTGATTCAAGTGAGAAAGGCTTAGCTTGAAAAGTGAATTGTGCTCTGAAAGCATATTTTAATAGCATTGAACACGTACTTAATAAAAGTAAGCAAAGTGAGTGAAAGGAAACCTTGTGGTTTGATAGCTGAGATGGAGAGATATCGTCACCCAAGTGGTGTTTTGTGTCCTTTGAAACTGTGTTTAAGTTTGTTTAATATAATACAAACATTATTTTCACCTCTTTAATAAAACTGTCTTTTTAAATTACATTTTAAGCAAAGAAACGTTGCTGACTGGCGTTACTCAACACTGACTCAGATGTTCTTTCAACAATTTTCTTCTCTACGTTCTCAGCAGTTTTTATGTTGGCTGCAAACTCCATAAGAACAAAGACGTTTTATTTTACCCAACCTCTGAGTTAGTGCTTACTTTGTGGCTTTCTTTTCAATATCTCTGCAATTTGAGATTTTGATGTTTCATGATTTTTTAAATTTTTTTTTTTTTGCTTGTCTTGTATTTTCACAGACTCCTACCTCTGTGTGGGTTTGAATTGAGAGACGTTTTATGTAACCTTTAGAAGAGAGAGTTGTTTCGGCCTCAAAGAACAGCCTTGTCACTACAACAGCCTTCTGGACCTCCCTGAATATTGTTTGGCCTTGCTCAAAAATAGATTTTATTCTATATTTCATCTTTTACAACAATATTTTTTTCCATATATTTCCTGCCATATGCAATAGCCGCTACAACTGCTTCATGCTGTTTGCTGATTGAATTTTTTTTCTCATCCATCGTACATGTGTGTCTCTCTGATGGTGCTCTCTGGCTCTCTCCCCATCCATCTTCCAGGGGCTGGCGTTTTCTTCTTGTCCTGTTCAGAAGGAGAGCAGATCAGTTTCCTGTTTGACTGCATTGTCAGGGGCATCACATCCAGCAGGACCCCTCATGGCCTGCGACCTGCCCTGCCAGGTGAACAAACACACAGTCACGTTTTTATGACTTTTGAGGACATTACATTGACAAATCATTCATTTCCTGGAGGCTTACCCTAACCCTAAGTGTAACTGTTACTTGCCTAATCCTACCCGTTACCCTAAACTCAACCTAAACCTAACCTTACCCTAACCCTAAACCAAGTTTACCAAGGAAAAAAATACTGCCTGCAAACATAAATACATTTAATATAAGGATTGTTAGTAATAAATAGTCATCTTTCTGGTACGGCTGTGAATTGATTAAAATATTTAATCAAGCTTAATCACATAGTTAATAGTTAATTGCAAATTAATTGCACATTTTTTTTTCTGTTCAAAATGTACCTTAAAGGGAGATTTGTCAAGTATTTAATACTCTTATCAACATGGGAGTGGACAAATATGCTGCTTTATGCAAATGTATGTATATATTTATTACTGGAAATCAATCAAGTCCAGAAACCCTCAAAGGTTCTGCATTTAGCATAAAAAATACGCTCCAATTATAACATGACAAACTGCAGCCCAACAGGTAACAACAGCTGTAAGTGTGTCAGTGTTCTGACTTGACTATGACTTGATCCAAACTGCATGTGATTATCATAAAGTGAGCATGTCTGTAAAGGGGAGACTCGTTGGTACCCATAGGACCCATTTTCATTCACCTATCTCTAGGTCTGAGGTAAAGGGACCCCTTTGAAAATGGCCAGTTTTTCTCGTCAAGTTTTGAGCGTTGATAGCTTTCTGAGTGACAAGGTGGTGTGAAATGGTTGTTTGGCAGGGTTTGTAATTGATTCCTTAAACTCTCTACTTTCATCAGTATCTTCACTCACAGTTTTAAAACTGATCCCGCTACAATCTCTGAAAGATTGATTCATTAATGGGTTAAAGAAAGTTGTGGTTAGGTGTTTGACAGCCCTAAAAAATACATCATAATATGCCAGCACACATACTGTAAATATGTTCGATATAAGGAGGATTGTTATTATTGAACAGTGATATTTCTAGTAGTAATAGTAACAAAAGAGACCCACTGTTACTTAACAATCACGTTGGTATGTGACTCTGTGACTTACGTTAAAGGTTTACTGCCTGTTTAGTGTACATGTTTAGCATTTGTGTCAGGCGCCGTGCTAACGGAAACAGCACATGCTTAAAGCCCCCAGGGTCGCCGCCTGCATTAAGGGGTCATGCCTTTGTGTGTGACTTGCGCGCTGTTGTAACGTACTGCTAATTTCACAGGCATTTCTGAGACCACAAATATGTAGACAGAGGGTTTAGTGACAGTTGGAAAGAGGATACCAAGGGTCTGACAACTCTGTAATACCTCTGAGCAGGAAGAAGAGACCCTCAGCTCTCCATTTTCAGACATTACCTCCTGAAAATATCAGACTGGGCGTAACACTTTTTGCAGTCAGTTATCATTTTAAAGTACAGTATTGACTATTTTGACCCGGCTTTCCAATCTATTTCCTTCATCCTGACTAACTTTCCTGTCAGTAGGTCTTAGTAGATTCATTTATAACTTTGTCAGGGAGTGTCAACATGCAGTTTTGTGCTGCAGAAAGACTCAACCCTAAGCTTGTTTTCGTGAACATATTAATGGCTCACCCTGTACGATCAGTATGATCAAGTCTTAAGGAGGCGTCAGTACCTCTAAACTCACCAGTGTGAATTTATGCTTCCTCGCCGCAACAGCCGTGGCCGGAGACATTATGTTTTCAGGGTTGTCTGTGCATCTGTACGTCCCATTCTCGTGAGCGTGATATCTCAGGAACAGCTGGGAGGAATTTCTTTAACTTTTCACAAATGCACACTTTGACTCAAGGACGAACTGATTAGATTTTGCTGGTCAAAGGTCACTGTGACATGGATGTAAACTGCAGCTTGACTGGCTGGCGGAGGAAAACAACCATGAGGTGGTAATTCTAGTTTTCGACATAAGATACTATGACTGTTTTTTTTTTTTTTTTTTTTTTTTAAATATTATGCTATAATCTTTTTGACTTTGCAGAAAATAACAAATTCAGAAGAAGTAGAACAGGACTGCATATTCCTCACTACATCAATAACATGCATCAAAATAGAGCTGAAATGAATGGTCTATTAATTGGTTAGCTGATCGACAGAACATTAATTTTCAACTATTTTGATTTTAACTTCTGACTTTAAATGACTTTTTTCTGACATATTACACTATGCAGTATTTTTTGACATACTACTATAATCACATCTTTCGTATTCTCGTGATATCTCAGAAACGTCTTGAGCAAATTTCAATTTTAGCAAAAATGTCGTCTTGGATTCAAGGATGAACTGATTAAATTTTGATGGTCAAACGTCACTGTGACCTCACAAAACACATTTTTATTAATCAAGACGAGACATCAAGACAGTTCCACACAAGATTAAGAGATGTAGTGATATCAATTTTGGACAGACATGGATGTAACTGCCACTTGACTGGTTGGTGGAGTCGTACAACTGTGAGGTGGTAAATTTAGTTAAGTATAGCTGAAGTTATGGGACATAACATAACAACAATAACATAACATGATAATGTTACACTGTCGGAGGGCATACTGCTGCCTCGTGCATGTTTACTTTTGATACTTTGGTTGCTTAATGTATCTGTACTTATATGAATTCATGACTTTTACTTATAATGGAGTATTTTTACATTGTGGTATTGCTTTAGCGTAACCCATATATCAGAATACTTAAATATTGAACTCATTAACATTTAATGTCAGAATTTATATGCAAATGATGTGTGTAGCAGCACAGGTGGAGAGAGTTGGGTCAGAATCAATCAGATGGAAAAAATATGAATTAAACAGCATCCAGCTTGTCCAAAGTTGAAGTGTGACCTCTCTGCAGCATTTATTCTCTTGTCAGGCAACCTGCGTCAGTCTGCTGAGGCCCACTGTAACCCCACGACTTTCAGTGCTGTGAAGCTGCTATAATTAGCATAGACCAGCTACGTTAGCAAATGTTAGCTGACACCTCACATAGCGTAGTGAAGAAACTTGGCATCTGCACATTAGCATTAGCTGCTCCGGTCCAGAGGCAGAGATCCAGGGGTTAGGTTGTTGACACCTACACACACACAAACAGCCTGACCCACTGCAAACTGGCTGACACACACACACACACACACACACACACACACACACACACACACACACACACACACACACACACACACACACACACACGTATATATAGCAGGCATTAAGTGTGTAATTGACAGGGTTTTACACTAAATTGATGTTCCAACAGATAGTTAAGGCGCCGATAACCTTCTGGGAGATATTAAATTTACAAGTGGGTTTAACAGTTGGAGACACTCACAGACATGGCAGACATCTTTAAAGAGGAGGCTAATGCATACAGTAGCACTCGTACAGCTTCTGTCTCATTTGTATTAAGATAAAACATGACATGTGCATTTCTGTAGACATTCTAGCGCTGAGGTATGTTTTCACACATGAAAAACACAACGAAATGTCAAATGTGAGTGACCTTGAAATATTTCTATTCAGGGTTTTATCTTTATACACGCCATCACAGTTGCAGAGAATTCATTAACTCCAAAGACAACAATCATTTTGATTTCGAGTGTAACAATTATTGATTCTCAAATCAGAGGAGTTCAGTTCTGAACTCACCCCTTTTATTTAAGTTAGTTAATTTAAGTTGTTAACTTTGAGCAAATGATGCATTTTTTTTATAAAAGTGTCACTATATTCTGACAGTGGTGTGAGACCAGTAATCTGTGAAAAAAAAAAAAAAAATCCTGTTCCTCTGTGTCCTCTGGTGCTCCTAATGACATCAGCAAGAGTTCACAGACTGGAGGAAAACGACCAATCAGAGCTCAGCTGGCTCTAACGCAGCTGTCTCGGATCAAACTGTCAAACTAGTTGGCCGATCAAATGAATGAATGATGAATCAAGATTCTGTTACTGTAATGCCTGTTTCCATGTTTTATACTGTTTACCTGCAAAATGAGAAAGTTTGTGACCTGGCTACGATGTTGAAAACATCTAAACCAGAATCAAGCAGCCGGAGCAAACAGCGTTCATTTAACAGCTAAACAGTAACTAAAAGATGTTTTTGAAAACATTTGAGGTGAGAAATCAGCGTTACAGTAACAAGATGTTGATTCATATTTGATCAGTGCTGCCTAGTTTGATTGTTTGATCTTGAGCAGTGATTGACAGCTGCGTTGATCCCTCGGCTCTGATTGGCTGTTCTTTCAGGTATGGTAGATTTTTGCAAATGGCATTAGGAACAACAGGAGGACACAAAGGTTACCCATCTCATGCCCTACTGTCAGTGACTGCTCAAATTTACCAACTGCAGCTTTAATGATTCAGAAAAGATGAACAGCGGAAATGTCTCATGTCGTGTGTGCTGTGTGCATATACACCTTGGTTTTCATTCTCTTTGCTTACACCTTCTTCTTATGTTTTTGTGCTTGTTCTGTGTTTGTGCACGTCTGTATGTCCTCTATAAACGGCAGATCCCAATGCTGATCCAGTTTTGGCAGAGAAACGAATCAGCCAGGAGGCGTCCGAGCTGGAGAAGAGACTCAGCATGTTGTCTCAGTGCAGCCTAGCGAGCAGCACAGGTACGTTACAGTGTACTGCGCTATACCGCAGCTTCACCGTAGCCTATATATCCAGTATGTAACTCTTGAGCACTCTGTTATGTATCAGAGGCACAGTTTAACCTTTAAGCTTGATTCTCTTGATGTTACAAGAGAATCACAGCTCAAATGTCACTAGAAAATCCATCTTGTCAGGCTTCAAGTAATGCGTTTGTGTGTAATGCTAGACGACGGACCAGTCGGCGAGCTGTGGGGAGCTACTGGCAGCCAAACGGGGTGGTCCCATCTTTCAAACTCTAACCAACTTGGTGGCTCGTTTTGACACTTTTTTCTCTCATATTACAAAAATAGTTCATGAAAAGAGTTAGTTTCTGAAACCGTTTTAGGTGAGAAATAAGCCATGCAGTTGCTGAATCTGGCTTAAATTTAGATCAACAATGGTTTAAGTTTTTAGGCAGTTTCCAGAGGTGGCATGTCACGGCAGACGCCCCTGATTTGCACGGGAAGCATGGAAATCCTGTAGACGTGTATCATGAGACACAGAGAGGCCTCTGTTGTTCTAAAAAACAACGGCAGCTTCTAAAGAGAGTGTAGCTGCTGCAATACCATCATGTATATCAGAACTGGAGACTATTTCTTCATTTGAAAGAAGAGCAAAGAACACCACTGAGCTAGTTTGTTTTTTGTTAGGTTGATTGACAGATTATTCATCCAATCACCTGCCAAGTATTTTTTTTCAAAGTGCCTGCCCTTTTCCTAACTGTTTCCAGTGACGGCTTTTCAGATGGTTCAGTGAAATAAACCATCTGACAGGTTCAGTTTAGGTTTTCTTACCCATCGTTGCTCTTTATATTCTTCTGTCCACTCAAAGGCTTAATCACTGGTCTGTATTTATGAGGCCATTCTGGGAAAGTTTGTCATAATTTCATGTGCGTATGAGTCAGAAATGTGAAGATCAAAGAGTCAGAGGTCCCGTGATTCATTTTTGCTGACTAACTCTCAGGCTTAGAGAAAGTTGGTTAAAAAAGTCCCTCATGGAAAGGCCTGTAAAAGACTTGAACCGGAGCAAATGGGAACCATTAATTGAAAGCTTATTTCACAGGGTCATAATATCCTGTATTGAAAGCTTATTTCACAGTAATAAATATAATTAATATCCTTTATCCAGAGACTATTTAAAGACATGATTTCTATATTAATTATGAAGTTTAACTGGTGTGTACGGACAAATGCATTTCAGTGTGTTTCTAAGCAGATTAGTTAACATCGCTGTCAGGGTCTAACAACTGTCTCACCCTCTTCAGCTTCCACTTACAGCTGTAGCACATCTGTTGCCGGGGATGACCAACGCAGCATTTCCAGCTCCTCCTCCAGCCAATCAGATGCGAGCTATGGAAACAGACTTCCATTTTGGGTGGAGCCGTTAGCCAGACCGCACCTCTCCAACGAGACGGCCTCAAGCTCCTCCACGCTGAAGGCTTTGACCAGTTCAGATGATCGGCTTTTTTCTGCTGTGACGGGAAGCTCCGGGACTCGTCCGTCCTCCGCCCAGCTCCATCCTCGTGGTCTCCATGACAGCGGGCGGCAGAGCTCATTAGACAGTGGGATTGGGATAGCGACAGGCAGTCAGTCCTCTTACTCAGGGAGCTTCTCCTCATATACGGGGAGTCTGGACATGGCCAGCCAGGGAGGAGAGGCAGAATGTGGCTCCATGGCCAGCCTACATGCTCCACCTGCTCTACTCCCTTCTTGCTCTTCACCTCCTGCTATTCCTCCACCCACTCCTCCTCCTCCACCTCCTCCTTTTCAGTCCACACCTACCCCAGACCACAGCTCAGCTACCTCCTCCTCTTGCCCTTGTGCCTCCAGATCTAGCTCTCGTGCATCCCGGAGCAACAGTGAGGAGTACCACATCCCCAGCCTACTTAGACAGCGGTACGACACCCCCAGGAGTCTGCTCCAGACCCTGTCGCTGAAGGAACCCTCGGTCCAAGAAGGCCCACTTGAGCTGGGCAGGGACAGCAGGAGCAGTGGGGATGGAGGGGATAGCCAGGGACAAAGGTTGAGCAACAGCCCCACAGGACCCAGGGCTCAGCATCAGGCTGTGATGCAGCGCTCGCACTCCTGGGGCAGTGAGAGTACGCCCCCTGTGGACAGTGAGGGGAAGTCCACACCTAGACCCCTGCCGGTGACTGGAGGCTGGGTTTGTGGTGAAACACAGGTACTGGCACTCTCACACTCTGTCAATACATCAACAAACCAGTCAACCAGCTAAGCAGATTATAGTACATCAGAGGGAGTACCGTTAGATAATGTATGAAGGGATGTATGACATTAAAACCCCTCATCGTATATTAGGTCACATCAGTAATATATTGCATATACTGTATATTTTTGTGAATTTCTCCACTGTGGGACTAATAAAGGAATATCTTATCTTATCTTATTTTACACAGGCTTTATTAGTGGGACCAGACAAAATATGCAAAACATTTTAATAACACTAGAGTAACACTGAGATTTGCTTAATCACTCTATAATATAGTACAGTCCAAGAAAATGTACACAGATATTCATCAGCTCTATAGTACTCAGTACAACAGAGGATTCTCCGACTCAAAGTTCTCTGTGGGACTTTTGTTTCTGTGCTAACATTTGCATTAAGTGGAGTCTTAATGAAATCAAACACCATGTTTCATGCTAATCACTTCCTCCTGCTCTTGGGTTTACTCCCACAGATGTTAATCTCTCCTCAGTGTTTCTGCTGCTTTTATTAAGTTCGCAGTGGCATTTTTTTTGTAATCTTAGTATTAATAAATGGGATCTTATGTAACTACCTCTAGTGCTAATGAGATAGGATGAGCTCTTCAGTAGAATTGTGGTTTGGATGGAGAGGAATGAGGAAAGAGTCAGGGTAGGTACAAGTGAGGTTACCAATTAGATAACTGCTGTCACAGACGTTTAGCTGTATTAGGGTCCACACACCTCAGGGAGACACTGCTGGAAATTCTACTACCTGGGAAAAAGTCTCTCTTTTTTCGCTGTCATCTATCTATCTATCTATCTATCTATCTATCTATCTATCTATCCAACTCGTTATCGTGGTAACTTCAACAGCCCTATTGATTGTAACATATACTGTATTTATACAAGGACTAGATGCACTGTGTTTAGTGGTTGTAGCAAAATGCTAATTTACAACAACTGTCCACAGGAGGCTTATTAATAAATTAAAGAGTTAAAATAGAAAAAGAAAAGGACATACATATACAACATAAGTACACAAATACATCCACAGAACACATCCACCAACACAAAAACATACTCAAGATATGAAATACAGATTGATCCACTGGAGGTATGAGAGCGTTGGTTTTCTTCTGGTCATGATTTAATATTTCTATTAAAAACATTACAGTTGTGTTGCATTTTCAATTAAGCAGGGAACATGACCATGTAGGTATGTAAAAATGAGCTTCAAGTTGGAATAGCTTATGAAGGTTTTAAAGCTGGACATATTGTGTTTTTCCAAGATGTGACAGTGGTGCTGCCTCATTGCTTTTTGTCCATATACAGTGATGTTGTGGGTTTTATAATTGATTGTGAGGCTTGTAACAGTTAATGATACAGTATGATGGGTGTGAGAATATCATGGCATGCATGTAGAGCTGGGCTGTCCATGGCAGATACTTTCTGATGAGTCTTAAGCAGTTGAGATTTGATTTAATTTTTCTGCAGACATTACGCACTTGTTTACTTCTTTCGATGCAAAGCTGGATGAGTCACTCGCCCTCTTCGGCTTCATGTAGATAAGCAAGAAATGGGTCCCAGATAGCTGAGAAAAGAAGGTGATTTCCATTCCCTCAGTTAGAGTTTTGGTGACAGTCAAGACCCCAGCGTGAAGGACTGTTGCATGGCTGTAGGAAGGCATAGAGTGGATTGTGGGCAGCTGACGATGCCGAGTCCAAGGTCTACTTTTCTGGAGTTTTCCTCTGTTTGTCCTTTGTAATTGTAAACTTTTGACCCGGCCGTATTACAGTGTTTGTGACTGATGCACCAGCAGGTACATAACATTAACATTAACATTATGACCAGCGACAGGTGAAGGGAATAACATTGATAATCTCATTACATGGCACCTGACAGTAGGTGGGAAATGAACATTTTGTTTCCTGAAGTTGATTTGTTGATACATAAAAAATCAGCAAATGTAAGGATGTGAACGACTGGGTCAGAGCATCTCCAAAACTGCAGCTCTTGTGGGATGTTCCCAGTCTGCAGTGGTCAGGACCTACCAAAAGTGGTCCAATGAAGGAAAACCAGTCAACTGGCAACAAGGTCATGGGCAGCCAAGGCTCATATATGTATATAGGGAGCAAAGGCTGACCCGTGTTGTCTGATCCAATAGAAGAGCTACTGTAGCTCAGATTGCAGATGTGGCCTCCTCACACAGCCTACCCACTGCTACCTACAATTCAAGGTAATGACTCACTTGGGTGCTTTCGTAATTGTGATTTAGTCTATACCATGACGGATACATAAACATGATCATTTCTGTATAGAATATACTTGCTAGTCTGTGATTCAAATTGGGGATCATTGGCACCATTACTACCACACCAGATCACTACATTTGTTAGCTTGCTTTTTAAAACCATACACTGGCTCATACTGTACTAAAGTGTATTGTGAAGGCTGCGATCCTGCAATCACAGCATGCCTTCTCAGATTCTTCCCTACAGGAAGTTTAGCCTCCAGTGACTTTGCATGTCATTAGTTTAACCACCTCAGCGTGTGGAAACACAGTGACAAGATTCAAACACCACACAGAAGTGACTATGAATAAAAAATCCAGGTTTTTTTTACTGCGAGGTGGCAGTGCCACCCGCTGAGCTACTGAACCGCCACTATATTAAAACAATAACTAAAAAAATTAGGTGTGGGTTTCCATCAAAAACCTGTCTAGAGCTGGTGTTGTTTTCCCTTTGATACTTTTGTCTGAAACCTCAAAAGCCCTCAGAAAAGACTTCTACACATCCACACTAATTAATTTTCTGATGGCTTGTGAAAAGCGCTTCCCCCTTGTAACGAGTAAATTGTCACCAGAACAGGAGTGGAAGCAGCATGTCTTGCGATTTCTGACAGCTTGTGTAGGAGTGTGTGTGTGTTCATTATACATCATGTTTTATACTGGAGTGAGAGGGAGAGAGACAGCAAGCAAAAGGGGACAGAGAAAGTTAATGAGTATTGATGAAACCCGACAGAAACCCTTGGAGAAGAAAATCCTGTTGTATGAATCAGAATTTACTTTTCTTTATGCATAATTCCCCGACTCTGAGTGACGGTCAGCGGTTCAGTGTAGCAAAACCAACGCATCCCTCATGTCGGGTAATGAGATGCGTCCACAAGGTGTATAATGTGTGTTGAAACAAACCATATTCCCGAAGTCTGCTGCATTATTAGGTGCTGTAGGTGGAAGTGAAATGGTCAATTGAGACACATTGTCTGACATTTTTTAGGTCTGAGCTAGTCGCCCTTTTATCTCGTCTACCACCTCTAAAAATGTATAGCTGTCCTCTCGGCTCTTTCACCATTTTTTTTCCTCACCTTATTCCTTCCCACTTCCCCCACTTCTATCTTTTTCTCCTTAACAATCCTTTTCAAAGTCTCTCTGTCTGCAGCTGCTTACAGTATCTCCCCTCTCCATACCTCATTTCTCATCAGTTTGAACAGTGACACTGTTGAATGTTGCAGTGAAAAACTATTAACCCTGCCTTGACGACAGCATCTCTTGTCTCTCCAGTGCAGTCATGGTTTAGACAACTACATTACACCAGAGCAGTGGCGGTCAGTGAGAAACAGTTTCTTGACTCAGGTAAGATTTTATCTGCCAATTAATTCCAGGTCTTCTTGAGCCATAAAAAGAGCTTATCTATGCTCAAAGCAAGTCTATGTAACATTTTAAAGAAGAAACAGTCTTTATAGTATGCCATAGAAAAGACATAGAATGTTAAGTCATAGTATAGTATGTTAAAAATGTCATAGTATAGTATGTTAAAGAAGGTTCTTGGAAAAAAAGCCATAGAATATTAAAAAAATCAATATAGTATGTTAAAGAAGGTTCTTGGAAAAAAAAACAAAAAAAAATAAAAAAAATAATATAGTATGTTAAAGAAGGTTCTTGAAAAAAAGTCATAGAACATTAAAAAAAAGTCAAGGTATAGTATGTTAAAGTATCTCAAAAAAGCCATAGAATGTTTAAAAAAAAGTCAAAGTATAGTATGATTAAAAAAGTCATTGTATAGTATGTTAAAAAAGCATCTCAAAAAAGCCATAGAATGTTAAAAAAAAGTAAGCAATTAAAAAAAAACATGGAATGTCAAAAAAGTCATATGTTAAAAATGACATAGTATAGTATGTTACAAAAGTCATAGTATAGTATGTAAAAAGTTCTAGTATGTATTTTTAAAAAGTTCTAGTATGTATTTTTAAAAAGTCATAGTATAGTATGTAAAAAGATAGTATGATTAAAAAAGTATCTCAAAAAGCCATAAAATGTTTAAAAAAGTCATAGAATATTAAAAAAGTCATGGTATAGTATGTTAAAAAAGTCATAGTATAGTATGTTAAAAAAAAAAAAAAAAAAAAAAGTCATAATATGTTAAAAATGACATAGTATAGTATGTTACAAAAGTCATAGTATAGTATGTAAAAAGTTCTAGTATGTATTTTTAAAAAGTCATCGTATAGTATGTTAAAAAGTCATAGTATAGTATGTTCAAAAAAAGTATCTCAAAAAAGCCATAAAATGTTAAAAAAGTCATAGAAGATGTTAAAAAAATTCATAATACCTCGAAAAAGGCCAAAGAATGTTAAAAAAAAGTCATAGTATGTCGATTAAAAGGCAGAGTATGGTATGTTTAAAAAAAGCATAGTATAGTATGTTAAAAAGTCATAGTATAGTATATTTAAAAAGTATCTCAAAAAAGCCATAGAATGTTTAAAAAAAATCATAGTATGTCAGTTAAAAAGTCATAGTAAAGTCATATGTTAAAAAGTTATAGTATGTATTTTAAAAAAGTCATAGTATAGTATGTTAAAGTCATAGTATAGTATGTTAAAAAAGGTAATTGTAAAGTATGTTAAAAAGTCATAGTATAGTATGGTAAAAATAAGTCATAGTACAGTATTTTTAAAAAGGTCATAGTATAGTATGTTACAAAAGTCATAGTATAGTATGTTAAAAAAAGTAATTTTATAATATGGTAAAAAAGTATTGTATGGTTAAAAAAAAAGTCACAGTATAGCATGTTAAAAAAAAACGTCATAGTATGTTAAACAAGTCGGTGTTAAAAAATACCATTCATATTATTGTACTTTAAAAGTCATTGTATTGTATGTTAAAAATAATCATAGTACAGCATGTTTAAAAAGTATCTTGAGGAAAAGCCATGGAATGTTAAAAAAAAGGTCATTGTATTGCATTTAAAAAAAAAAAAAATCATAGTATGGTGCTTTAAAAAAAAGTCATAGTTTCTCTAAAAACAGCAACAGAATGTTAAAGACATAGTTTAGTATGTTAAAAAAATTCATAGTATCTCAGAAAAAAAGCCATAGAATGTTAAAATAAAAGCCATAGTACAGTATGTTAAAGTCATACTATCTTGAAAAAAGTAATAATTGTTTAAAGATTTCATAGTATAGGATTTTATAAGTCATTGTATGTCAAAAAAGCCATAGAATGTTAAAGAAAAGTCCTAGTGCGTTAAAGTCATACTATCTTGAAAAAAGTAATAATTGTTTAAAGATTTCATAGTATAGGATTTTATAAGTCATTGTATGTCAAAAAAGCCATAGAATGTTAAAGAAAAGTCCTAGTGCGTTAAAGTCATACTATCTTGATAAAAGCCATACAATGTTAAAAATCATCATATAGTATCTCAAAAAAGCCATAGAATGATACAAAAGTCAGTATAGTATGTAAAAGAAAAAAAAGTCATAGTAAGTACGTTAACAAGTAATAGTATAGTATGTGGAAAAAGTCATAGTATTATATGTTAAAAAAGTATAGTACAGCATGTTAAAAAAGTCATAGTATAGTATGTTAAAAATCGTCATAATATAAAATGTTAAAATAACTTACAGTACAGTATTTTAAAAGTCATAGTATGTTAAAGTCATGGTATAATATGTTAAAAAAGTCATAGTATAGCATGTTGAAAGAATCATAGCATAGTATGTTAAAAAAAAGTCATAGTATAGTATGGTAAAAAAATGTCATAGTATGATTAAAAAAAAAGTCATTGTATAGTATTTTAAAAAGTCATAGTATAGCGTGTCAGTGTTTCTTAAAAGTCATATAATGGTATGTTAAAATAAGTTATAGTACAGAATGTTAAATAAGTCATTGTATAGTATATTGAAAATAAAGGTATAGCATAGTATGTTAAAAACATCATAGTATAGTGTGTTGAAAAAAATCATAGTATAGTATGTTTAAAAAAAATCCATAGTATAGTATGTTAAAAAAGTTATAGTATAGCATGTTAAAAAATATCCCGAAAAAAGTCATAGAATGTTAAAAAAGTCATAGTATAGTATGTTAAAGTCATAGTATAGTATGTTTTAAAAAAGTCACATTATAGCATGTCAAAAAATATCTCGAAAACAAGCCATAGAATGTTAAAAAAGTCATAGTATGTTAAAACAGTCATAGTATAGTATGTTGAAGTTAGTCATAGTATAGTATTTAAAAAATGTCATAGTATAGTATGTTGAAAAAGTCAGAATAGTATAATATGTTAGTCATAGTATAGTACGTTAAAAAAGTCACAGAATCACATGCTAAAACAGTCATAGTTTAGTATGTTTAAAAAGTCATAGTTTGTTAAACGTCATTGTATAGCATGTTAAAAAGTCATAGTATAGTATGTTAGTCATAGTATAGTATGTTTTAAAAAAGTCATATTATAGCATGTCAAAAAATATCTCGAAAACAAGCCATAGAATGTTAAAAAAGTCATAGTATGTTAAAACAGTCATAGTATAGTATGTTGAAAAAAAGTTATAGTATAGTGTTTAAAAAATGTCATAGTATAGTATGTTGAAAAAGTCATAGTATAATATGTTAGTCATAGTATAGTATGTTAAAAAAAGTCACAGAATCATATGCTAAAACAATCATAGTTTAGTATGTTTAAAAAGTCATAGTATGTTAAACGTCATTGTATAGCATGTTAAAAAAGTCATAGTATAGTATGTTAAAAAAGTCATAGTATAGTATGTTAAAAAAGTCATAGTATGTTAAACATCATTGTATAGCATGTTAAAAAAGTCATAGTATAGTATGTTAAAAAAGTCATAGTATAGTATGTTAAAAATTTCATAGTATCTCGACAAAAGCCATAGAATATTTAAAGTATAGTATGTGTTAAAAGTATAGTATATTATGTTGGAAAAAAATGTTATAGCACAGTATGTTAGAAGTCATAGTATAGTATGTTATAAAAGACATAGTTTAGTTTGTTAGAAAATGTCTTACTATCTTGAAAAGAGCCATACAATGTGAAGGAAAAAAATCATCGTATTCGAAAAAAAAGCCTTAGAATGATACAAAAGTCAGTATAGTATGTTAAAAAAGTAATAGTATAATACGTTAAAAAGTTATAGTATAGTATGCTTAAAAAATCATAGTATCAGGAAAAAAAGCCATAGAATGTTAAAAAAAATTCATAGTATATTAGAGAAGTCATAGTATGTTTAAAAAAAGTTTTGTGGAAAAATCCATATAATGTTAGCCATAGTATAGTATGTACAGTATGTTAAAAAAAGTCATAGTATAGCATGTTAAAAAAAATCGTCATAATAAAGAATGTTTAAAGTCATAGTATAGTATGTTTAAAAAAAGCCATGGTGTTTCATAAATGTCATAATAGTATGTTAAAATAAGTTATAGTACTGTAAAAAGTCATCATATGTTGAATATACAGGTATAGTATGTTGAAAATAAATGTATAGCATTGTATGTTAGTCATAGTGTAGTATGTTAAAAGGTCATATGTTTTACTAAAGTAATAGTATAGTATGTTTAAAAAAAGTCAAAGTTTAGTATGTTAAAGTATCTCGGAAAAAGCCATAGACTGTTAAAAAAAAGTATGTAAAAAAATTTATTTTTTTTTAAAAATTTTTTTTTTTTTTTTTTTTTTTTATTTTTTTTTTATTTTTTTTTTTTTTTTTTGTGGGGGTTTTTTTTTTTTTTTTTTTTTTTTTTTTTTTTTTTTTTGTGTTTGTTGTGTGTTGGTTTTTTTGTTGTTGTGTGTGGGGGGTGGGGGGGGCAAAATTCATAGTATAGTATGTTAAAAAGTCAAAGTTTAGTATGTTTAAAAAAGTATCTCGAAAAAGCCCCTATAGATGTAAAAAAGAAAAAAAAGGAGGGAAAAATCACAGTATAGTATGTTAAAACAAAAAAAAGTCATAGTATGTTAAAAAGTCATAGTATAGTATGTTAAAGTCATAGGATAGTATGTTAAAAAAAGTCATAGTATAGTATTTTAAAAAGTTTAAAAAATAATATGGTTCAGAAAAATAGTGTTTGAAAAAAGGTGTGTTGGGGGGGGGGTTTGGGTGTGTTGATGCTAAATGTGTATGTTTGTGTTGTTGTGTTGATGTTGTTGTATGTTGTTGTAGTTGTTGTTGTATATGTTAAAATTGTTGATGTTAAAAAGTAGTATAGTATGTTAAAAAAGTATAGTATAGTATGTTAAAAATTTATAGTATCTCGAAAAAGCCATAGAATATTTAAGTATAGTATGTGTTAAAGTATAGTATATTTGTTGGAAAAAAATGTTATAGCAAGTATGTTAGAAGATAGTATAGTATGTTATAAAAGAATAGTTTGTTTGTTAGAAAATGTCTTCTATCTTGAAAAGAGCCATACAATGTGAAGGAAAAAAATCATCGTATCTCGAAAAAAAGCCTTAGAATGATAAAAAGTCAGTATAGTATGTTAAAAAAGTAATAGTATAATACGTTAAAAAGTTATAAGTATAGTATGCTTAAAAAATCATAGTATCAGGAAAAAAAGCCATAGAATGTTAAAAAAATTCATAGTATATTAGAGAAGTATAGTATGTTTAAAAAAAGTTTTGTGGAAAAATCCATATAATGTTAGCCATAGTATAGTATGTACAGTATGTTAAAAAAAGTCATAGTATAGCATGTTAAAAAAAATCGTCATAATAAAGAATGTTTAAAGTCATAGTATAGTATGTTTAAAAAAAGCCATGGTGTTTCATAAATGTCATAATAGTATGTTAAAATAAGTTATAGTACTGTAAAAAGTCATCATATGTTGAATATACAGGTATAGTATGTTGAAAATAAATGTATAGCATTGTATGTTAGTCATAGTGTAGTATGTTAAAAGGTCATATGTTTTACTAAAGTAATAGTATAGTATGTTTAAAAAAAGTCAAAGTTTAGTATGTTAAAGTATCTCGGAAAAAGCCATAGACTGTTAAAAAAGTCAGTATGCTAAAAAAATTCATATTATGTTAAAAAGTCATAGTATAGTATGTTAAAGTCAGACGATAGTATGTTAACAAAAGTCATAGTATAGTATTTTAAAAAAAATCAGTTTCATGAAAAATAGCCATAGAATGTTAAAAAAAAAAGTCATAGTATAGTATGTTTAAAAAGTCATAGCATAGTATGATTTAAAAAAACGACAGTTTTGTGGGGGAAAAAAAGCCATATAATGTTAGTCATAGTATTGTATGTTAAAAAAGTCATAGTATAGCATGTTAAAAAACATCATAGCATAGTATGTTAAAAAAAAGTCATGGTTTTTCAAAGAAGTCATAATAGTATGACTAAAAAGTCATTGTATAGTATGTTGAAAATAAAGGAATAGTTTAATATGTTGAAAATAAAAGTATAGCATAGTATGTTATGTTAAAAGGTCAGAGTATGTTATTAAAAAAGTCATAGTATAGTATGTTAAATAAGTCAGAGGATAGTATGCTAACAAAATTCATAGTATAGTATGTTAAAAAGTCAAAGTTTAGTATGTTTAAAAAAAGTATCTCGAAAAAAGCCCTACTATAGTATGTAAAAAAGAAAAAAAAAGTCATGGTATGTCAAACATCACAGTATAGTATGTTAAAACAAGTCTTGGAATTATATGTTAAAATGTCATAGTATAGTATGTTAAAAAGTCTTAGTATGGTATTTTAAAAAACATAGTATAGTATGTTAAAGGTCATAGCATGGTATGTCAAAAGAAGTCATAGTATAGAATGTTACAGTCACTGTATGTCAATTCAACAGTCATAGTATGTTTTAAAAAACTCATAGTATAGTGTATAGCATATTATATATAGTATAGTGCCATAGAATAAGATGTTAAAAAAATTCATAATACCTCGAAAAAGGCCAAAGAATGTATAAAAAAAAAAGTCATAGTAGTAAAAAAAAAAAGTCAAAGGCAGAGTATGGTATGTTTAAAAAAGCTTAGTATAGTATGTTAAAAAAGTCATAGTATAGTATATTTAAAAAGTATCTCAAAAAAGCCATAGAATGTTTCATATGTTTCATTCATATGTTAAAAATGTTATAGTATGTATTTTAAAAAAGTCAGTATAGTATGTTAAAGTCATAGTATAGTATGTTAAAAAAGGTAATTGTAAAGTATGTTAAAAAGTCATAGTATAGTATGGTAAAAATAAGTCATAGTACAGTATTTTTAAAAAGGTCATAGTATAGTATGTTACAAAAGTCATAGTGTAGTAAGTTAAAAAAGCTATAGTATGTATGTTAAAAAAGTCATAGTATAGTATGTTTTAAAAAGTCATAGTATAGTATGTTAAAAAAAGTAATTTTATAATATGGTAAAAAAGTATTGTATGGTTTAAAAAAAAGTCACAGTATAGCATGTTAAAAAAAGTCATAGTATGTTAAACAAGTCGGTGTTAAAAAAAATACCATTCATATTATTGTACTTTAAAAGTCATTGTATTGTATGTTAAAAATAATCATAGTACAGCATGTTTAAAAAGAATCTTGAGGAAAAGTCATGGAATGTTAAAAAAAAGGTCATTGTATTGCATTTAAAAAGAAATCATAGTATGGTCCTTTAAAAAATCATAGTTTCTCTAAAAACAGCAACAGAATGTTAAAGACATAGTTTAGTATGTTAAAAAAAATTCATAATATAATATGTTAAAAAGTCATGATATGGTATGTTAAAAAAAGTCAATATAGCATGTTGGAAAAAAAAATCATAGTATAGTATGTTAAAAAAAAAGTCATAGTATAATATGGTAAAAAAAATGTCAAAGTATGATAAAAAAAAGTCATCGTATAGTATGTGAAAAAGTCATAGTATAGCGTGTTAAAAAAATCATAGTATAGCGTGTTAAAAATGTCATTTTTTCTTAAAAGTCATATAATAGTATGTTAAATAAGTCATTGTATAGTATATTGAAGATAAAGGTATAGCATAGTATGTTTAAAAACGTGTTGAAAAAAATCATAGTATAGTATGTTAAAAAAGTCATAGTGTAGCATGTTAAAAATATCCCGAAAAAAGCCATAGAATGTTAAAAAAAAGTCATGGTATAGTATGTTAGTCATAGTATAGTATGTTTTAAAAAAGTCATATTATAGCATGTCAAAAAATATCTCGAAAACAAGCCATAGAATGTTAAAAAAGTCATAGTATGTTAAAACAGTCATAGTATAGTATGTTAAAGTCATAGTATAGTATGATTAAAAAAAAGTCATTGTATAGTATTTTAAAAAGTCATAGTATAGCGTGTCAGTGTTTCTTAAAAGTCATATAATGGTATGTTAAAATAAGTTATAGTACAGAATGTTAAATAAGTCATTGTATAGTATATTGAAAATAAAGGTATAGCATAGTATGTTAAAAACATCATAGTATAGTGTGTTGAAAAAAATCATAGTATAGTATGTTTAAAAAAAATCCATAGTATAGTATGTTAAAAAAGTTATAGTATAGCATGTTAAAAAATATCCCGAAAAAAGTCATAGAATGTTAAAAAAGTCATAGTATAGTATGTTAGTCATAGTATAGTATGTTTTAAAAAAGTCATATTATAGCATGTCAAAAAATATCTCGAAAACAAGCCATAGAATGTTAAAAAAGTCATAGTATGTTAAAACAGTCATAGTATAGTATGTTAAAGTCATAGTATAGTATGTTAAAAAAAAATTCATAGTATGTTAAACGTCATTGTATAGCATGTTAAAATAGTCATAGTATAATATGTTAAAATAGTCATAGTATAGTATGTTAAACGTCATAGTTAAGTATGTTAAAATAGTCATAGTATAGTATGTTAAAAAAAGTCATAGTATAGCTTGTTAAAAAGTCATAGTATAGTATGTTAAAACAAGTCATTGTATTATATATTAAAAAATGTCATAGTATAGTATGTTAAAATAAGTTATAGTACAGTAATATAAAAAAATCATAGTATAGTATGTTCAAAAAGTCATAATACTGTATGTCAATTAAAGTCATAGCATAGTATGTTCAAAAAAGTCGTAGTATAGTATGTTAAAACAAGTCAGTATATGTCACAAAAAGTCATAGCATAGTACAGTAATTTAAAAAAAATCCTGGTATATGTTAAAAAAAATCATCGTATAGTATGCTGAAGACGTCATTGCATAGTATGTTGAAAATAAAGGTATCGTACGTTAAAAAGTCATAGCACTGTATGTCGATTAAAGTCATAGTACAGTATGATAAGTCATAGCATGTTATAGTCACAGTACAGTATGTTTAAAAAAAATCATAGTTTCAGTATAATCACAGTATACAGTATAACATGTTAAAGTCGTAGTATAGTATGTTAAAAAAGTCACAGTATGGTATGGTGGAAAAGTCACAGCATGGCGTTTAAACATTTCTAGTATAGCATGTTAAAGAAGTAATAGTACTATATGTATATTTAAAAAGTCAATAGTAGTATTTCCTCTTATAAAAGTTAAATTCATAAGTAATAAAACACATCATTGCTCTTTTCAAACTGTGTTAAGGTTCTGCTGTTAAAGCCTCAGGTCTGTATCTGATCAGTAGTTAATGGTGGTTAATGTTTGCAAACTTACGCTAGATGAGAATTTATGTGCTGAGTTTCAGGCTCCTCTCTCTACTTGTGCTACTGTTACACTACTTTTTAACATGTCACAGATAGACATGACGCTATCTTTAAATCAGAGGACTCAAGAAGGCAAATTCAATGTGCCATTATGTCGTAATTACAATGTGTGGCTACACTAGCTGCAGTTTCATAGCAAAAAGCAGCATTATATCAAACATGGCAAAAGCATCATATTGGGTACATATAGTTTACTTCTTTTAACAAATACACTGTAATTAAGCTGTAGAACTGCTTCAAGATAAAATCTGAAATACTGTTTTTGTCATTTATTTTTTAGGTTGCCAACTCTCCATCAGGCCTGTCACCTTCTGCAGGTACACTACGTGAGTTTGAGTACAGTTGGTGGGCGCTTGAATCTTATTCACTGGTGGAAAGTAACTAAGTACATTTACTCAAGTATTGTAGAATTATGAGGTACTTGTACTTTACTTGACTAATTTGTTTTTATTCCACTTTACTCCACTACATTACAGAGGTATGTTTTGTTTATTAGACTTTGTATGGTTACTTGTTTTTAAAATGACACAATTTATAGATTAAACTACCCAACAGCATCTATGGTTATTTAAATAAACTTGGCAAGCTACAGCATTAAAATACTGCTTACATGTCCATGCGCCAGTGACACTATCATATAAGATCATATATTATGTAGCTCTGACAGGGACCATTCTGCTGAATAATGAGTACTTGTACTTTTTATAATGTGAATCCATTATGTTAATAACTTTCATGTTCCTAGATCCTTGTCTCTGTGTGAGAGAGGAAGAGGATGATGTTGGTGATAAGTCAGCAGGTCTGAAGAGGTCGGTGCCCTCTCTGCCACCCTTTGCCCCTCCACCGCTGCCTGTTGCACTGAGCATGCATAGGCCGACGTCAGGCTGTGGTAAGAAAACGGCTATGTTTGATGTTTTCCAGATATATCTTATTTGTCTTGGTGTTTTTCTATCAAGTCTGATCTGGTATCGAATGAGCAAACAGTTAAACAGCTATCCTTTTGGATTTTGTCTTCAGGTATGTTCCCGTCTGACTATGAAGCGCCTCCATCAGTATCCCTGGACATTGGGCTCCATAGTGACAGCACTGTTAATTATGTTAACATCCCTATTAGCCCCCTGCCAGCTACAACTAACAGAGAACTGCTCTACACAGAACTGGACCTGCAGCAGCCCGGCTCAGCGCCAGTCTCCGGTCCGCATCCGCACAGTGCTTTCAGAGGTAAAACTACGCAGCTCTGCAGACCCAGTAACAACAAGGAGCCTTAAATGGCCATTTTAGATCTGACTTTTCCTGCTGCTTTCTTTCTGTCCTCTGAGAGACTTACTTGATGTCAGCTTTTGTATCCCTTATCTTTGCCACCCAATGGTGTAACGCATTATTAGCATACACAGCGTTATAGTTTGACACGCTGTGTATATTTCTAAATTCATGGGGGGTTGGAACAAAGGCAGGGCTAAGGAAAACAGACCTGGAATATGCCAACACTGTTTTATTTGGCAAAAATGTTATCTCGTCTTTCTTATGCACCTGCTACCTGCACCTCTAACCCACCAGTATGTGCACTGATTCTTACAAATGCACCGCTACCATTAGGACAGACTTCAGCCTGGTTTATGCTCACTGTAGTGAAGCCAGCTAGGTGTGTGCACCAGAAGATTACATCATCGCGGCTTTCGCGTTGTAAAGGCTTCGCAAATTGTCGCAGCGCTAGGTCGTGTAACTCAATTATAACTACGCACGCTGCGCCTTTCATTTCAACATGGTCACCTCAGAGGGAATACTGGCCAAGCAGGTTCGCCTGTACAGTCATCTCTACTACTGTTCGTTGAGAGACCACAGATACAGTCACGTCATTAAATTCTTTGGAAAGAAATACGCAACACACTGGGGAAAGAAGAGCAATAATTACAGTGCGTCTTGCAGCACTATAAACAAAGCTTTATTTCCCTGCTTACCTCTAACTACTGACTACATTTGAAAAGTTCTTTGCAATTCATATCATGAAGGGACAGATCAGTACACTGCATAAATGGGTAGGAACAATTTATTCATAACAGACATGGATTTAATTTTTTTAGTTAATTTATGTAGTAAAATCACATTTTTGGACTGTGAAAATGAAGCAATTTACAAAAGTGACAAAGCAATTTACAATAGTCTAAATGTATTAAAATTTCAGCTGTGAATTAAAGTAACGTGATGCATCCGTAAAATCTGATTAAATGAATGGCTGAGTTATATTCCAGCACTACTGATGAAGAACATGTCATAAAAAAATAGTGTATGGTTCAGATAATACAGTCAAAGGGATTCACAGGCCACTGCATGTTTTTCCTGCATGTGACAATATTAAGTTAGTGAACACGTGACAGAGCAGAAAAACAAATGTCTTCTCTTTTCTCCCCCTTTACCACTGATTCCCTGACCAGAGGAGGGCTCCATCAGGTACGCCCACCTCGACATCGCAGCCATGGAAACAGCTCAGCGAGTGGGGGCGGAGCATGTTCAGGGCAGGGAGGACAGACTGACTCAGCTGGAGAGCAGGCGGCGAGGGCCACCCAACTGACTCCACAATGCCTAACAAAATAGTTTTCATTGCTAATTCTCTCCATCTCTCTGAATAAGCTGAAGCGCTTCATTGCAGATGATCAAAACAATCAGTGTTGTACTTCAAACACACCCACAGTTGTGCCAGTGTACAGAAATTTCCACAAACAATCCATTCCACTAAGAAGAAAATAAGAAATGTCTGGAAAGTCTCTTACGTAGCTGCCATCTTGGATGTGTTTTGTTAGTGTTGTTAAGTTCTCATATACTTGTACTTAGGGTTTATTTATCTGATTCACTGCTTTGTTCTCGCTACACCGCTCCCTCTCTTCATTCACTCTATAGCTCGCTTGACCATCATTGCTCTCAGTGGCCAACTTTGAATGCTGTTTGTAAACACACAGCAATTTATCATGTTATACCTTAACATTAATGCGTTCCTGCATTTCTCTTGAAGACTTTTATCTTAGAAATGTTACTTTTTTGCTGTTTGACACTTACATCTGCTGAGGTTGGAGGAGAAATCATCTGCCTCTTTTTTTTAAGATTCTCTCAAGTGACTGTTGAGCATTGTTATAAGTGGCCTTAATTATGAGGGAATGACACCAAACACTGTTTACCACTGATATTATAGAGAGAGGAGACAAATAGACAGCAGCTGTGCTTGGCAAGCTGTAGTTTCTAGGTATTACTTCTCTTACCAAGAGGTGAGAGACCAATGAGAGCCCACTGATTCGCTTGGCTATCATTCCTCATCAGCGCATTAAAGCATTCGATAGAAATAAGCATTTAGAGTTACATCTTCGGTACAAATTACATTAATCTAGGCTCATGTGGCCCAAGCAGGACATGACTAAGTAATCAGCCTGCCAGGAACATTACTCAAAGTAATCAATGTCTCTGCTTCTGGTCGGAATTGATGAATGGAAAAGCACAGTGTGTGTTCCAGTTTCTCACCTCCCTCTTGATATCATCAGGACAAATTGTCCAACATTTAGTGCTAATTTATTTTTATGGCGGTGCTTCCCCAGCGGTGCATCTGAGGATGAGTTGGAAAAACTTAACCAAAAATAGCCTGTTAATGTCTCTACAGGGACTGCTTTCCTCTCCAGGATTTGTATATAGTAACTGATTTTATTTATGCTGAGACAATAAGAATATTTCACTATATTTTTAAAATATTATTGTTTGTATGTTATTGGCACCTGTATCTTTCTGATTAAAGATTGCCGTTACATTTTCAGGTTTCTGGGTTTCAGTGCTTCCTACCTGGATCTGCAAAGCATTCTTCATGTTATAATAAAACAATAACTGTAACAAGATTTCAGCAGACTAAGGTACGAGTTACCACAGTAGTAACAGCCTTATCTGATGTAGCATTTATTACTTGCAGAACTAATGACAGATGGGTGTGCACCAATTGTCTGGCCAGCATTGTGCCGATATTCCTACAAGATGAAGTACACATGCAGTCAGTTGGCTGTTCCCCAGGACGTGAACCAGCCCTCAGCAGCTAAACTACATCATCTAACCAAGAGTGACTCAACTGCTGCTGTCCATCCCCATAAAATGTTGCTTTCTTGGGAGTACTGCCACATTTTCACCCAGACATTTCTTCTACACCTGCCTGCCATTAGTTCTGCAAATAAACAGTACCAAGCTAGTATGAAAACTCTTCCACCTTTC
This sequence comes from Pterois miles, assembly GCA_947000775.1. NCBI lineage: Eukaryota > Metazoa > Chordata > Actinopteri > Perciformes > Scorpaenidae > Pterois > Pterois miles. The sequence continues at coordinate 1,264,937 of CAMQGK010000253.1, forward strand.
CATATGTATATTATGTACAAACAACTCGATTCATTCAGTGATTCTTAAAAAACAAATCAACGACTATTAACACTAGAAAAGTAGAAAACACTGATTGTTGAAGGGGAATGGGTGAACGTAGCGTACGTCGTGTGTGGTTGTGGAGGGAATGATTTCAGTTCACCTTCATGATCCGAGCCTCTCAGAGCTCATTGTGCTCGAGTCCCTCACGAGAGATCTTGTTGGACAAGTCTTGCATATGTTTCTTCATCTGAAATCAAAAAATGAAATACATGCTTGTGACCATTTGACTTCAAGGCAAATTCCTGTAGATTAATAGTTCAATGTGTGTGGTGGCCGACAAGTGGCATTGACACAAAATAATGAACTGTGCTAGTGACAATTTTGACCACGTTTGAAATTCAAGCTTTGACAGCCAATCATGGACTTCTCAATGGCTACAACTCAAATTATGTATATCAATGTATCTCTAACACGCATGCTTTATCCTAGTTATTTTTAATTAGGGCTGTCAATTGTTTAAAATATTTAATTGCACATTAATACTACATTTTTTTGTGTTATAAATGTACATTAAAAAGGAGATTGTCAAGTATGCAATACTCTTATCAACATGGGAGTGAGCAAATATGCTGCTTTACGCAAATGCATGTATATATTTATTATTGGAAATCAATTAACAAAACAATGCCAGATTTTGTCCAGAAAACAACAGCAGTTGTCAATGTGTCTGTGTGCTGACGTGATTATGACTTCCCCCAAACTGCATGTGATTATCATAAAGTGGGCATGTCTGGAAAGGGGAGACTTGTATTGAGACTTGGGTACTCGCAGAAGCCATTTTCATTCACATATCTTTGGGTCAGAGGTCAAGGGACCCTTTTAAAATGGCCATGACAGTTTTTCCTCACCAATGTTTAGCATAAATTTTGAGCGTTATTTAGCCTCCTCAGCAACAAGCCAGTATGATGTGATTGGTACCAGTAGATTTAAGGCTTTAAAACTGAGCCCACTAGAACCTCAAGAAGATCGTATGCATTCATGTGTTCAAGATAAGATAAGATAAGATGAACCTTTATTAAAGAAATTAGTGGCATTAAAACAAATGTGAGTTAACTCTGACAGCCCTATTTTTAATACTCTGTTATAAGCATTTTGTGATGACCACAATATGTGGAAATATTACGTATTTCTAACAGGGTAGAAATACATTGTCGTTGTATGAGGTTTGATTAAAACTGTTTTAGAGTTCTTGAACAGACTAACTTTACCTTGTAGCCCATCTCCCTGGTCTTCTCAGCTAGCGTGTCGTACTTTTCCTGGTTCCTCTTAATGTGCTCTTTGTCGCCTAAAGACTCCACGTGTCGCAGCTTTTGGTGGGAAAGTTCCAGCTGCTCCTGGTAATGGCTGTGCTTTTCTACCTTGGTCTCAAAGTGACGCAGCTCCTCCTAAGTGAACAAAGAAAGGAGGGTGGCGAACACAGAGGGGTGTAAGTTCAGTTCACCTTCAATTACATGCACAGCAGCACAAGGGAGCTGGTATGCATCTCAAGTAGGGACTCGAGAGGAAATGTCACAGAGAGCGTTTTAGCTGAATATTTCCCTGTGACACACCTGATCTTAAAGCCATATATCTTAAAAAACAATGGAAATTTAAACTGAGTTGTTCACTTTGTTCACAGTTGATTCTCAGTACATGGGACAAAAGGTGAAAGGAGCACAATGAGCGATAGGGGAGTGGAACACTTGAGCATTTCAATGAGTAATGCATAAAATGTGATCATAATAATAATAAGCACTTTAGGCTTCATGGCTTAACATACAAGTAGTACTTAGCTCCCAAGTACACTACAAAGTAAATATAGTTATATTCTAAGAGTTGGAGTGTAGCACTCTGATAAAACAGAAAGTGTTATGGAAAAACAGCTCTGTGAAAGCAGAAGTGTCCAAAAGGCTCTCGGGAGCAATGTAAGAGCTACCTTGAGAGAGTCCAGCTCGTCTTCGCTGAGGTTGGCTCTCTTGGCTGCCTCCCACAGTTCAATCACACGGGGCTCCCGAAACTCTGCAGAGGAAGAACCGACGGACCAAGATGAAGAGAGAAACAGTCCAACGAGACAGTTTGGAGCCTCACCAGTACGTGGACCCCCAAGAGGGAGGGGGCTTTGAAGAACAGCAAAACAGTAGTAGACATATTATACCAGGACCTTTTATGACAAACTATGCTATGAATATTTTTATGACATACTATTTTTTTTATGACATGCTATACTACAATTATTTTTATATCCTATACTACGACCTTTTTATGACACACTACACTATGAAGATTTTTATAATGTACTATACCATGAATATTATGTTGACATACTATATTATGCCTTTTTATGACATAATACAGTATATTATGACCTTTATAACATACTATACTGACTTTTTTATAACATACTATTCTATGATTTTTTATGACATTCCATACTATGACTGTTAGGATATGCTATACTATGATATTTTACAACACTCTGCAATGGCTTTTAATGACATACTATAATATGATTTTTATGACATACTAGTTTTTTTATGACATAATATACTATTAATTTTGTGACATTGTACTATGAAGATGTTATACTATGACATTTTTATAACATACTATACTATGACTTTTTATGATATACTATATTATGACATTTATCACATGATATTTTTTGATATCGATAGACTTTTTGTAACACAAATATTATACTGACTTTTGTAAGCCATATCATACTATGACCTTTTATGACATACAACCATTATTTCATATGACATGCTATACTTTCTTTTATGACTATTTTTTCCTATAAAACTATGACTTTTTCTGACATACTATACTTTTACTTACTTTTTTACAGCTATTTCTTTAAACTACCATACAATGACTATTTTTTCAAAATATTATACTATGACTTTTTTCTGACATACTATGACTTTTACTATTTTTTAATAGACTGCACTATTTTGTTTTTCGATAGTATAGTAGTATGGCCTATTTTTCAACATTCTTTACTGTGTCTTTTTCATCATGCTATACTATGACTTCGTTTTTCGACATACTAGACTGACATTTTTCTTGACAAACTATACAATGACTTTTTGAAAACTTTTTTCAACATGCTATAGTATAACTTATTTATGACTATTTTTTTGATCATACTATACTATACTATCATACTATGACATTTCTGGACATATTATACTAGAACTTTTACTTTTATAATATGACTTTTATATAGTATGACTTTTATTGTCATGCTATACTATGACTTACTTATATTTTTTTTGACATACTATGACTTTTTTTTCCTGCTATATGATACATTTTTTTTGACATACTATGCTATGACTTTTTCATGACAATTTTTTGACATACTATAATACGACTTTTTTATGGCATAACCATGACTTTTTTCATGACATACTACTAATGAATGTTTTTCCAAGTTAAATAGCACAAGGACAAGCTGGTTTACGTCACTGCATGGATGCAGCCATGCGGGTTAAAATTAAAAGGAAGAAACATTTAGTTCAGCCGTCAGCATATCAACGTTCGCCTACTGTGATGTGGCAGCGTGTGGTATTCTGACTACAAATCCCAGTGATTAAGCTGATGAGATAAATGCAGAGTTAGACTGAGATGCACAAAGAGATGAGCTGTATATATAGTATGAGTGTGTGTGTGTGTGTGTGTGTGTGTGTGTGTGTGTGTGTGTGTGTCTCTCTCTCTTACCGCTGTCTTGGGTGAAGCCCTCGTGGCTGAGCTTACGGAGGCGCTCAAAGCCCTGGTTGAGGTCCCTCATTTTCTGCTTCAGGTCTGTGTGCTTCTGGTGCAGCACATGCTCTTTTGCGTCGCCCTCCAGGGGAGAGATCACATTCTTGTGTATTTCTGCTGAGACGAGCAGGCGAAGAGAAAGGTGCAGAGGAGAGGAGGTGACAGGGCGGGTTAGGAGTCAAGTTGGGTGGGAGGTTTAGATGCGAGAAAGGGCAGAGGAGAGTAGAGGAGATGAAAGGGAGAAGAAGGGAAGAGGAAATTAAAGCCATAAGTAGCAGCTATAAACATAACCTGTTCAAACGTTATGTCACAGGACAAGCTTTTTCTTCATACATTACATTTATTTTTCCGTAAAAACCTTGAGTAGCCTAATCTTACTGATTAATAGCCACGATGAGGTCATGAAATACCTGCTTGCCTCACCCTAGAAAAAGGTGACAAGTTAAAAAGTGGCCAACTGGACAACGGTTGACATTTAGAAAGAAAAAAAAAAATGAGATGGAATGAAGACTAGGGGATGACAGACCAAGTGTGTGTGGATGGAGGTGTTGGTGTTGTGGAGGTGCAAGGAGAATCCCCTTAAGGTAACATGTGATTGGCTCAATATCTAAATGCATCAGACAAGCAGAAAAAAACCCCACTGGCTCATTCGCCACGAACAGAACGCTGTGGAGCGCTAGCAGCAAAATTCTGGCACGACGAAACAGCTGCTAAGCGTCAGCCATGTTACGAAGGAGACATGCCTGGACTCCTCGAGTCTATCTGAAACACAGTAGGGCTTGTCAGCTTGGCTTTAAACTCACAGCTTGATGTGATGTGACAAGCACTGGTAGAGCACAGAGCAGTGGGTGGCAGCATCTGCAGTCTGATACCTTCCACCTACGGACATGACCACAAGACTGAACACAGACTGAGCACTTCAGACTGGGCTGATTTTTGGATGACTGACCTGAGCAACAGCAGAACTGATTACAGCCAAATGAGGCTAAGAGAGGGTGAGAATGGGTTTATTTTTGTTTAATTTGATATGTAAATTTTAAACTTGGACATTTTTCTGGTATGGGCTTAAGAGCAAACCTGAGATCAGAACCATAATTATGCCTGTATACAAAAACCTAAAGTGGAGAAAAGTAAAGAGGACAAAAGCTCATAAACCTGGCCTCAGAAAATACCGATATAACTAAGCGTAGGTGGTGTGACAGCTCTGCATGGCAGCAGAGCAAAGGGAGTGATTCACGTAACTCACCCTCGGTCCTGCTGACGGTATCCATGAGGATGTTATACTCGTGGATCTTGTCCTTGTGATGCTGGAACTCCCTCTTCAGACTCAGCAGCTCCTCGTTGGAGAACTTCCCTGAGCTCTTGGCCTGGTGGGGGAACAGTCATTGGTGGCAAAAAGGAGTTAGTCTCAAAAGCAGCAGGAAAATAACAGACAATTTGCATGGATGACAACGAGAGGAGGTGTTTCAAATAGGATCACTGCTTGGTGCAATACAATTCTTTTACTAGATGTCTGAGAAGGTTTAGATGGCATGAAATAAAGCAATGTTTAAAATCTATAAACTCAATGGAGTGTCAAAAAAGACCATTTTACACAGTGTACTGATTATATTGCATCCTTAGAAATACATCACTCAAAGTTTAAAGATTATATTGTCTGCAACCACAATAAGCATAAAGATTTTAATGTTTACATATACTGAACAGGAATTGTGCAGAACACATTTGAACCCCGCTCCAACATTTAAAAATCTAACATCCAATGACCAGAGATTGCTCATTTGTATTGCTTTTAACACAGCTAGAATAAAAACAAAAACGTTGCCACAATAAAACTCTTCTACTTTGGTCCTTACTTCAGATATGAACTGTGTAACTTGGGAAATTTAGATAGAGCTACAGTAAAACTTTTTTCTACGTTCTTACACCAAACAGCTGCAAATTTCCAGCGTAAAGCACAAGCTATTGAAAATAATGTTTTAGGCACAGGAGTGCAGTTACTGTGCCAAATATATAAGCTGCATAGGAACACTACTGGTGTTGCTGAATAATAACCTTGGTGCACCTGATGACAAAGTTAACGCTTTATCGCAAATTAGTTTTAACACCACAAATTTCTTTAAATTGTTAATACAATTTGCGATTTTTAGGTTGTAGCTGGCTTAGTTTTAAAGCTAGAGTGAAGACACTGACATTATATGAATCTGAAAAATCTAAGAGATCCATCGGTACCAACCATGTCATGTTAGCTTGCTCTGAAGATGGTTGAATAACACTCCAAACCTGCGCTAAATTTTGCCGTTAATCTCCCCTTTACAGCTGTTGCTGCCTGTTGGGCTTGAGTTTGCCACATTATCACACTCACTCATTGTCAACCACTTATCCAGGGTTGGCCGGGGGCAACAGCTCCAGCAGGGGATCCCAAACTTCCCTTTCCCGGGCCACATTAACCAGATCTGATTTGGGGATCTGGAGGTGTTCCCAGGCCAGTGTGGAGATATAATCTCTCTCTCTCTATCCTGTCCATGAATATCACGAACAGGATTGTGACAAAGCATAGCCCCGGAGGAGGCCATCCACCACCACAGACGAGTTGGACGTAAAATGCCTGATAATCCAGCCCCTGCTTTGGGAGTACAGAAATTGGATGGCCCTGAGAAGTGATCCCCTCACCCCACACTCCTGCAGCACCTCCCACAGTATCCCCCGGGGGACCCGTCATACTCCCTCTCCAAGTCCACAAAACATATGTAGACTGGATAGGCGCACTCCCAGGCCTGCTCCACGATTCACTCCACGAGTGAAGAGCTGGTCCGTTGTTCAACAGCCAGGACGAAATTTGCAATCCTTCTTTTCAATCTGAGGTTCAATAATCGGCCAAACTCTCCTTTCCAGCACCCTGGAGTAGACTTTAACAGGGAGGCTGAGAAGTGTGATACCCCAGTAATTGGCACACACTCTCTTGTCCCCTTTTTGAACAGGGGAACCACCAGCTCGGTCTGCTACTCCATAGGCACCATCCCCAACTTCCATGCATGTGTTGAGGAGATACATCATCCACGACAGCCCCTCCACAACCAGAGCCTTCAGCATTTCTGGAGGGATCTCATCAGTCCCTGAGGTTTGGCCACTGTGGAGCTGTTTGACTACCTCAGTGACTTCCACCAAGGAAATTAAGGATCATCCCCCAACAGCCTCCAGCTTTGCCTCTACAATAGAGGGTTTATTAGTGGGGTTCAGGAGTTCCTCAAAGTGTTCCTTCCACCCCCCGATTAAACTAAACACTGCTTGGATAGTTACTTGGATGGCTGCTCTGAATTCCCCCCACACCTGCTGCTGTGCCTCCCTCACTGTAGAGGCTGCTGCCCTTCGGCTCTGTCGGTACCTTGCAACCACCTCCGGAGTCCTCCGAGATAACATGTCCCAGAAGGACTCTTTCTTCAACTGGACAGCTTACTGACCACTGATATCCACCACGCTGTTAAAGGGTTGCCACCCCTTGAGTCCTAAAAGACCTTTAGACCACAGCTCACCACCTCCGCTTCAGCCATTGAAGCTTTGAACATCGCGCACTTGGGTTCAATTCATCATTTGACCATATTTTTAATGCAATATGCAGTACCAGTGAGGGGTTTTGGACAGTGTTTGTCATTGTTCTGTGCCGTTAATTGACATCCAGTAACAAAATATATATACATACACTTGCATAAAGCTGTCATATTTGACCCCTCCCGTGCTGACAAGAGTATTAAATATTTGACAAATCTCCCTTCAAGGTACATTTTGATCAGAAGAAAAATGTGCAGATGATTTGCAATTAATCACGTTTAACTGTGCACAATCATGTGATTAACTAAGATAAAATATTTTAATTAACTGACAACCCACACTTCCTCCGCACACATACACACCTTGTTCCAGAGTTTGTCCAGTCTTGGATCATCAAATATGTCTCCGTCTTTAGTGTCGTGGTCCTTCAGGGAGTTGCTCTCCAGCGGCCGAGTGTCTCTTTTCCCATCCATCCCATACTTGGCCAGGATCACTACATAACACATACATTTTTTACTAAAAAGCTAAAAACAGCTGTGATAGATGATGCTGACATGAGCTTGTGAAGAGTAACAATGGAAGCTGTCATGAGGAAACCAGTTGACAAGCAACAGAAAATAAGTCACTAAGACACATATACAGTATATTCATCATTTAAGGAAGCCTCTAAAACATTTCACATCAAAAATTACCCAGAGCTGCACAACCCTTGAACAACTCATTAATTCCAAACATTTTTTAAAGGACGGTGAAGGGAGTAACATTTCTGATGACTCAGCAGCAGAAAATAGGCTGGGCAGGCCAAGACACAAGCTTTACAGTGGGGAGAGCTTATCAAAATAAACTGGCTTCACTTTTTTCTTGGCAAATGTAGCACAGAGTAGGTGAGAGCCATGTGTTTTTTTTTTTTGGTCATGCTGCTCTTAACCTGAAAGTCTTTTAATGGTGAGAGTGAGACAAAAGGAAAATGCTCAGTTACCGACTCGCCCACTTAACAGAACACCTTACTCAACCCAAAATTTGGCAAGAAGCCTGAAAACTCACGGAAAACAAAAGAAGTCACATGATATTTCTGCAACTAATAAGGTTAATAGTGTCAGTTTTGTGCAAAATATACTGAGCAGCTACTGAATATTTTAGCAGTTTCGTGCTCTCTCAACATTTCGGACTGCTACATAACAACACAAAGTTGGACTTAGCTCTGAAGAAGCTCTGCCCTTATTATCCCGCTCTAGTAAACTCTTATTGCAGTCGCTGACTCAGCACCATCTCAACCCATTGGTAACCCATCAGTGTAACATATTAACTGCTCAAACTTCATTAGGAGAGTGTTCACATGCAGGGGGCTTGTTTAAAATCCTCATAAACAGGATGCAAGAACTTGTAGACTATCTCTGCGGTACTGCTAGGCTTGCAAATTATACTTAACATTTTATGGCTTCAGCTGAGGCTCTTGACCAAAGTGATGCGCAATGAATGCAAACAGTAAAACAATCTTACATTCTCAGACAAACCAATTTATAACAAGCAAGGTGTCAGGATTTGTCTCTAGGCATGTCAAACTGAGAGTATCAAGGAAACGTGCTATGAAAAGAAAAAAAGACAGAAATTATTTCTGAGTCCAATTAGGATGACTTGATTCAGTGGGGAGAAGTTGACTTGAGATCCTCCTTGAAGACTTATATTTAACTACAACGGAGTCGGGATGTGCATTCCAAGCGAAAAACACTTCGAAAATCACTGGGAATTATTTAATTATTATTCGAATATTGCCGTATGCCCCGCAGCAACAGCTCCCACAGGGAGAAAGACAGACGCGGTGGGGTAAAACAATATGTAGTCTTGGCACATTTTCTCATCTAACGCTGTGGCTTAAGAGTTTATTTCAACCATATTGCTCAAACAGTGGAAGAGGCCAGTGGAAAGACAAACCATGACGGTTTTGGTGACTTTTATTTTGTTTTTCGAATGACGATATGTTCCACTGCTTGACCAGCTGATCTATCTAACAATTAGATTTTTTATAACTTAACGACTATTCAAATAATTGGAAATCGTGACCCATTCCTACAACGAAGGAGAGGCTCACTTTGCTTGGGTCGCTCCACCACTGTGAAGTGAGGAAGTCAAGGAGTCCAGAGAGGGTGGAGTGCTGCCCGAGCGACCAAAGGGGTCATTGCCTGCAGGTACTGAGGTGAAGATCCCTTCAGGCATGATTGCTAAAATATGTCAGTCATGTCCTAGAGCAAAATGCAGAACAGTAGGGCTGTCAAAATTATTGAGATAATGACATGCATTAATGTAATCCATATTTTGGAGGTTGTAATGGGCTCAGTTTTAAAGCTAGATTGAAGATACTGACATTCTGTGAAACAAGAAAACCAAAGGACTGTTGTGTTGAAAATGGATTTCCATTAATAAATACATACACACATTTACAAATCAAAAGTATAAACTATGTATAAACTATGGACAATCAAGCAATTAATAATGATTACATATTTTAATCAACAGCCATAATATTGGCAGATGTAACTGCACGGTGCAGTGAATCCTACTTCATTGCCCATTATATTTTTTTTTACATAAGCTTTCTATGGGATCAATAAGTTCAATGAATTGTGAAATGTTTTAATCGTCTCTTCATTATGAGCTCCATGATGAAGTGAATATATGAATAGATTTTTGCCAGTGTTTTAAATATACTCATACTTGTTGTATGCTAAATTTATGTGCTATACTTTTAGTTTGGAGTATGGCCACAGCTTGCTACAGGCTTAATTAAATTTCAAGAGGAGGATTTTGTCAAGAGATGTTGCCAACGTTGACAGAGATGAGGAATTAGATTTCTTCAGGGCTGATGCAGTGCAAAGTAACATATTAGTTATTCTACAAGCCAAAGGGCAGAGTTTATTACATAAACTATCACACCCAGGACTATGTATTCATTGGGAAGTGAGCCAGATACGTTCCAGTATCATTTACCCTTTACCATAAAATGCCCAATGACAACCATTTTAATACAGAAATTAAAAACTAATGCTCTATCATTAGCTATATCCTCTGTTTCTTTTATTATTTTGGTGAAGATTTACATACTGTATGATAAAATAAAAGTCACCTCAACCTGCTGAATCAATGGATCTTTTTAAACCACTGGCTTTAAATGGCAACATCAATGAATTTCCACACTTGACAGAATCTACACTGTCTTAAGGCCCTGACACACCAAGGTCGGCCGTCAGACAGTTTGGGTCCGTCAGTGAGCGATTGTTAGCCTAGTTTCTGCGGTGTGTCCCGCACCGTCAGCTCTAGTCTGCCCCTGTCGGAAGCTGCACGCTTGATTTAGCATGTTGAATCGGCGGTGGAGCCCTTTGGTGAGAGGAAATCACTCTGATTGCCCGTTCAGCTTAAATGAATCAGTGCACATGAAGAGGAACCTGGAATGACGCTAAGTGGTGAATGAGAGTGGTGTGAAAATGGTCGGCATACGCTGCATGTATGTATCATAACAACGGCTTGTATATCCACAGAGCTCGGTCTTCTAGTTTCCTTTTTGAACGATGAATACAGACTACCGTGACCTGCTGGTGTGGAGCGTTATTTCCTCTCATGCAGGCGCAGAAAGCTAAATGGCTGTTGGCTGTTTTTAGCTTACTGTGTATTTTTTGCTATTTGGTGAACACCAACATGTTTCTGTTGACATACAGTACAGACCAAAAGTTTGGACACACCTTCTCATTCAAAGAGTTTTCTTTATTTTCATGACTATGAAAATTGTAGATTCACACTGAAGGCATCAAAACTATGAATTAACACATGTGGAATTATATACTTAACAAAAAGGTCTAAAACAACTGAAAATATGCTTTATATTCTAGTTTCTTCAAAGTAGCCACCTTTTGCTCTGATTACTGCTTCACACACTCTCATTCTCTTGATGAGCTTCAAGAGGTCGTCACCTGAAATGGTTTTCACTTCACAGATGGGCCCTGTCAGGTTTAATAAGTGGGATTTCTTGCCTTATAAATGGGGTTGGGACCATCAGTTGTGTTGTGCAGAAGTCAGGTGGATACACAGCTGATAGTCCTCCTGAATAGACTGTTAGAATTTGTGGCAAGAAAAAAGCAGCTAAGTAAAGAAAAACGAGTGTCCATCATTACTTTAAGAAATGAAGGTCAGTCAGTCCGAAAAATTGGGAAAACTTGAACATGAAAGTGTCCCCAAGTGCAGTCGCAAAAACCATCAAGCGCTACAAAGAAACTGGCTCACATGAGGACCGCCCCAGGAAAGGAAGACCAAGAGTCACCTCTGCTGCGGAGGATACGTTCATCCGAGTCACCAGCCTCAGAAATGGCAGGTTAACAGCAGCTCAGATTAGAGACCAGGTCAATGCCACACAGAGTTCTAGCAGCAGACACATCTCTAGAACAACTGTTAAGAGGAGACTGTGTGAATCAGGCCTTCATGGTAGAACAGCTGCTAGGAAACCACTGCTAAGGACAGGCAACAAGCAGAAGAGACTTGTTTGGGCTAAAGAACACAAGGAATGGACATTAGACCAGTGGAAATCTGTGCTTTGGTCTGATGATCCAAATGTGAGATCTTTGGTTCCAACCACCGTGTCTTTGTGGAACCAGAAAAGGTGAACGGATGGACTCTACATGCCTGGTTCCCACCGTGAAACATGGAGGAGGAGGTGTGATGGTGTGGGGGTGCTTTGCTGGTGACACTGTTGGGGATTTATTCAAAATTGAAGGCATACTGAACCAGCATGGCTACCACAGCATCTTGCAGCGGCATGCTATTCCAACCGGTTTGCGTTTAGTTGGACCATCATTTATTTTCCAACAGGACAATGACCCCAAACACACCTCCAGGCTGTGTGAGGGCTATTTGACCAAGAAGGAGAGTGATGGGGTGCTGCGCCAGATGACCTGGCCTCCACAGTCACCGGACCTGAACCCAATCCAGATGGTTTGGGGTGAGCTGGACCGCAGAGTGAAGGCAAAAGGGCCAACAAGTGCTAAGCATCTCTGGGAACTCCTTCAAGACTGTTGGAAGACCATTTCAGGTGACGACCTCTTGAAGCTCATCAAGAGAATGCAGTGTATGAAGCAGTAATCAGAGCAAAAGGTGGCTACTTTGAAGAAACTACAATATGACATATTTTCAGTTGTTTCACACTTTTTTGTTGAGTATATAATTCCACATGCGTTACTTCATAGTTTTGATGCCTTCAGTGTGAATCTACAATTTTCATAGTCATGAAAATAAAGAAAACTCTTTGAATGAGAAGGTGTGTCCAAACTTTTGGTCTGTACTGTACTTCAAGCCAACATTTCAAGCATAATCGTACATAAGTGACACTGTCTAGGTGAATGACTGCATATGCAGGGCAGACTGAGTCTACAGGGAACTCAGGCCAAAGTGAGGAGATAACGAGCCGCCAGAGAAGTCTCACCATTGAAGTTACGTCGGAGCTGGGCCTCTTTCTCCCCGTTTTCATCCAGCCCCTCAACCTTCAGCTTCTTCCACTGCAGCTCGTCTTTCTCCTGGATCTTCAGGTCGCTGTGCAGCTCACTTAGCCGCACTGGGGACATCTGCATCTATCGAAACCAAAACAAGACTCCACATAAGTCTAGTTAGACAGAACAGTGGGGATGAAGTTTAAAGAGAGAAAGAGACCCCACCCACTTTTTTTAAAAAATCTTCCCTACTTTTGAGGTCTCAAGGTTGGCAAGTATGATAATATTATAACTTAAGTTGGAATACCACAGTCTTCTATTGTGAGTTACAGGAGAGACAGGGGAAATAATTGATTTATTCAAGGGCTTTCAATGGTGGTTACTCCCAAAGAGCAGAATTAGACTCATTCTTTTCCACCACATACAGACACATTTTCCAAGCAGCCCTCCAGTAACAAAGCTGAAGCTTCTTGGCTGTAAATCCCTCACGTTGTTTTCAATTGACAAAGCCTAACTGAATTATACTTGTCCACTTGAATACCTGCATTTGTGGATAGAAGTGTATCCTCTTCTCCTGCTTATCTAATTAAACAGTGTATATTAAAGCGGTTTCTTCATGAAAGATACTTGATATTACGATTGTGCTGTACTGAAAAACTGCAGTAGCCAAACTAGCTCATTAACGTTAGCTAGCTAACTAAGAAGGGTAGCTAGCTAACATTACTCGGTTCACTTCATTGACCGACAGCTAACACAACCATCAACAACTACTATCGTTAGCTGAGCAAACGTTATTAGCGTTAGTGTTGTCGAGCTGCTTCAGACAGCTGTTTGCTACAGTTCACATAAACCATACAGAAAATAGTTTGTCTCATATACGTACCCTTTTAGCTTTGTCCCACACCTGGTTCAGTTTAGCTATCCTGAACTCCACCACCTGCCCATCACTGCCGCTCGGCTTGGGCTCGTTAAATTCACGAGAGTATTTTCCAGCCATTACACCCACACCGCAACACAGAGCAACGACTAAACACTGCAGCTTCATTTTAAAAATAAATATACACCGCCAACGACGGGACAAAAACTAGCTAGGTCAAGAAATAGCCGGACGACTCTACAAATGTCTGTTTCTGTTGTTGTGGCTCACTCGAATGCCACTACAGTACCACAAGTCATGTGCTCAAAATGGGAGGGCACTTCCTTAAAACGTGCATTCTGGGATATGTAGTTTTTTGTCTCAGCCTGTGTGTTATCAGTAAAGCGCCTGCGACCTTTTTTGAACTACATTTCCTGAAATGCCGCTCTGCGCAGTTACCTGGCAACGACGGCTGAAAACTCTCTGAGCAAATAAAAAGCCTCCACGCAGTTTTTCACATGGATGTTACATATTTGGTTTTATAGGTGGAAGAAGGTAAAAACACACATATTAACTGCACTATCAAAAACAGACCCTGGTAAAATTTGATTTCTCTCTTATAGCTTAGTTCCCACAAATACTGTATTTATAACAAAGAAAATTCATTATTCATAACAGATATTCTAGCAAATCTCAGTCAGCACATCAAACCGACTTGTCAGATATTTGGGTATTTTGCTTAAAAGAAAAGTGTCTTTTTGATTAAATTTATGTACCATCAACTTTGTTGTTTTTTCAATTTGTGATATAGTATGGTCGCCTGTGTTAATGCTAAAAAATCAGCTGTATGTTATGTGATGTTTTTTATTTATTGGTTTTGTTATCTGTTCATGCAGTTTCTTTTTGCATATAATATATCTATCCTACATAACGTATTGAAGGAGACCTCTAAAGTAATAATAATCTCACCTCTTTTATCTGTTCAAAATGCACCTTTAAGGGAGATTTGCCAAGTATTTAATACTCTTATCGACATGGGAGTGGGCAAATAGTTTTGCTTAAGTAAATGTATCAAAATATTTGTTATCGGAAATCAATTATAAACACAAATCAACGACAAATATTGTTCAGAAACCCTGTACATCATTTAGCATTAAAAAAAAATATGCTCACATTATAACAGGGCAAACTCAGCGGCCAGTGTGTCAGTGTGCTGACTTGACTATGACTTGCCCCAAACTACTTGTGATTATCACAAAGTGGGCATGTCTGTAAAGGGGAGACTCGTGGGTAGCCATAGGACCCATTTTCATTCACATATTTTGGGGTCAGAGGTCAAGAAACCCCTTTTAAAATGGCCATGAAAGTTTTTTTTCTTTCGTTTGGAGCGTTATTTAGGCTCCTTCTTGACAAGCTAGTATGACATGGTTGGTACCAATGGATTCCTTCTGTATTCTAGTTTTTTATTTAAAAACTGAGCCCACTACAACCTAAAAATTGAGTTAGTGTCACTAAAACTATTTTACTTTAACGCATTGTCATGGTAACTTTGACAGTCCTAGCAATAATGCATTTGTGCTCAATTAAGATTAAAAAAAAATGTCTAGAGGACAAGTGTAAACTATATAGTTTATTCTTTTTTTGTTTTATCTTATTAAATTGTAATGAATACATGCATGGAACACACAGGGAATGATCTGTGGGGGGGGGGGGGGAGGGTGGGAACTGGAGGGTCACCGGTTCAAGTCCCGACATGGACCAAAAACTGAGTGTGAACTGGTAGCTGGAGAGGTGCCAGTTTACCTCTTGGGGGCTGCCGGGGGGCCCCGGGGGAGGGGCCCAACCCCCCACTGCTTGGGGGGGGGTTGGGGGGGGCCCCATCACTCTGACATCTCTCCATTAATGCATGTATGTGTGTTTCAGGTCTGCATTTACCACTGTATAGTTTAACAGAGTGTAAATTGAATTTCCCATTGTGGGACTAATAAAGGTAGATCTTCTTCTTCTTCTTCTTCTTCTTCTGCTTCCTAACCTATCAGACTATTTAGGAGTATAAGTATCATTTAAAGTATTTATTTTATATTTTAGATGTTCATATTATTAGATATTTGTCAGTTGCACAATCCCTTTAGTTGTTGTAAAGATGTCTAAACAAACATAAAAACATAACACATAAAAAAGTTCTCCAGGACTGAACCACACACACACACACACACACACACACACACACACACACACACACACACACACACACACACACACACACACACACATTATGATTTGGTTATTTATTTTGTTCATCCCATATTCATGCCAGCCAATCTAATCAAATTTACAGTAGTAGGAGACAGACTGAGAGCAAGCTTTTATTATTATTGATCTACTGAACTGGTCTCCATGACAATATTGTTTAAACAGCATTCATGCCAATACACCGCAATAACTGAACTGAATTCAGTTAAACTATATTAAACTGGGAGGAAGAGAGGGGAAATGAGACAGACGGACAGTCAGACAGATATTATATTGTACTCCCTTGCCTGACAATATTGCTTTAGAACTTTAATGTTGATAAATTTCATTCAGCTGAAAGTGAATTGAATTGAAGAGAGAGAGAGAGAGAGAGAGAAATAAATGAAATAAATATTGGACTTGGACAGCAATTCACATCTACTCAACAAAAACACCAAACAAGTCAGAGTAGTTTTAATAGAATTATAATTGTTATTTCAAATAGGGTTTGAAATTACATTGCTTGAAAACCAACAATCAACCAAGTCAATTTACTCATCTGAATATTTATGGATTACACTTTAGATACTGTGAAATTTGGAGACACAATTGACCACATATAAATAACCCAGATGTATTGTATTCTATAAATGCAGTTCTGTGTTTACCTTGCAGAATATACCGTATATTCCCTTAACCTGTGGCAGTTTTTTTGCTGTCACAGAAATTGCTGCTGACTGGATGAAAGACAAACTTTGAGGATGGAAGACTTAAGATGAGTTAGCTATGTAACCTCTGTCAACGGCTTGGTTATTATTATTATTATGTGATACACTGTGATTCCAATATTAACAGATATGCAGATATTGGGGCCTGGCAGACACACTGTTCACAGGACCGAGACAGGATGTAGGTGTCTGGCAGCTTTCTGCATTGATGCTTCCTTCATAATTTCAACCATTTGCAACTTAACAATACACAGGAGTTTATGTTACACATTTTGAGGCGAGCATTCATCCAGGAAACTATGTAATAAAGGTGCAGTGTGTAGGATTTGGTGGCATCTAGTGGTGTGGTTGCAGATTGCAACCAACTGAGTACATCACTGCGCACTTCTTCCTTTCCAAGTGCAAAACCACAGTAACTCTTTTCATCTTGCTCAGAGGCCGTCCCCACCGTAACACTACTTTAGGAGCAACGGTATCACGGTTTTACACTCTGCGACTCACGTTACCGCAGTTTCACAAGCGTGAGCTACGGTGACATTCAGGTAACATAACAATACGAAAGGCTCTTTAGAGCCGGTGTTTGGTTTGTCCGTTCTAGGTTACTATAGAAACACGGCGGAGCAACATGGCAGACTCTGTGAGGAAGACCTGCTCCCTATATGAAGAGCTCATTCTACACAGCCATTCTTGGTTTCAGGTGATTATACACAAATGAAAACATAGTAATGAATATTATAATCTATTTCTGCTAATATAGCCGACATGTCACACTGGTCCTTTAAACCATATAGAACACTACTACAGCATTTAATTTAATGTGACTTACAATGATGGTTGCAATGAATGATGAATGAAATACCTGGAGTTTAATCCTGAACTTTAATGCTAATATTAAAATTCACTTAACCTAAGCACTTTTTTGAGGAGCTTGTACTTTACTTGAGTATTTCCATTTCCTGCTACTTTATACTTAATACCTTTAGTTATTAGTTACTTTGCAGATACAGGTTGATAATGCAAAATATAATCAACAAATAAATTATGATGTATTACTATAGGTTAAGATACTATACTATAGATGCTATAGGTTTGAAGCCATCTTTACCTCCTGCAACATATTAATGCATCAAATAATGCACTGATAATATGCATTACTCTGATATGCACCATGCTGCACAATGACTAATTTTATTTTTGGCACTTTAACTTTACAAAGGTTGAGTGCATTTTTACTTGTAACAGTGTTTCTACACTATGGTATAATGCTGCTTTTGCTTAATTAAAAGAACTGAACACTGTTGAATATTAACATTATATCTAATAATGTTAAGACTGTGTGAGCTCCCGACTTTGAGCATTTTGAAGATATGTTCCAATTACTTCCTACAAGCTGTCTACCAAATTAAATCAAAGTGTAATTGGGCTACTGTAAGTCCAACTTCCTAAAGAGGAAGCAGCACTTTGATCAGATATTGCAGGTAGTGTTCATTTGCATGTGAAGATGCACCATAAACTGGACCACAGTATAAAAGTCCCTTGATCTTTTCCACCACCTTCACATAACAGGATTTTGATTTAATGAGCAAAAACCATCTGAGCCAGAGATCTGCTATTTCTAAAGCCGCACTTAATGAATGTATCTGCCTATAGGGACAGCAGGCTGGCTTGAACTGAAAAGGTTAACACCAACTCCAAAGGCGACGATATTTTTATTGTCAGGGAACAACTGAAACTGTCATGTCTGTCTCAGCTTCTGACACACCTGCAGCATCTCTGTGCACATGATGCAGAATGAATGAGCAATGCTGAAATGTGAGTGACCTCATGAATAAATACAGATATATGGGGAATAATTAAAAATGTACTTGCGTCTGTCAGTCTTCTTCTCTCTTGTCATTCAGTTGACATTTTAATATGCACACATCAGACCGGCACATACGGGAACTTTGCAAAAATTCAAGGCTGTACCCCCGTTTGGGGGATGAAAACCAAAGATCCCATATACTTCAATGCAATTTGACGCGTGTTTGGATTGTAATTTTCACCATTTCGTATGCACTCTTTCATTTTGTATGCACTCTATCTCTATCTCTTGTTATACAAATGTTTGTTGTATACA
Source organism: Pterois miles (assembly GCA_947000775.1). Lineage (NCBI taxonomy): Eukaryota > Metazoa > Chordata > Actinopteri > Perciformes > Scorpaenidae > Pterois > Pterois miles. The sequence continues at coordinate 1,283,696 of CAMQGK010000253.1, forward strand.
CCTGTGTAATAATTAATCTGTGGCCTTGCCTGAACCTGAGTGTTCCTCTCCTCTCCTCTCCTCTGTCATTATGCCTTTGCATTTACTACATTATGTTACCCACTTTCTAGCTTGCTAAAGTGTTAGCCTCTGTGGCTTCTAGACACCAGCATATATTGCCATTGCTTAGCAGCGGCGTTCTCAAGACTCAACCACTGAACACTTTGATTGGTTACATCCAGCATGTGAGAGGACATTATCTAAAATAATAAAGCTCTTAAAGGAACAGTGTGTCAAAATTAAAATCTCCAACGGATCTGTAATTTTATCCCCTCCATTTAGGCAACGTGCATAGTAACATTTTTGAAAAACATTTTTCTCCCACAATCAGGACATCATAATTATATATGTGAGCACTCTTCAAGATGGCTGCCATCCCATGAAAACATCCATATCTGAGTTCCTTACTCAGATAGAGCTCCTATCTTACTTCCTTTCATATCGATCATGATCAAGTAACATCTAAGCGAGTTGTTTCTGGCAAACACTGCTGCTTCTCTGTAGTTTTATTACAGATATTGTGACGCTGCCCTGGATTACTTGACATATTTGTACATAAGATCAGTAGCATTCAGTTATAATGTCATAGATCACATAAGAGACAGAATAGAGAATTGAGTGTTGGTTTGGCTGTGATTGGGTGTAAGGCGGCACAAATATGTGTCTGCCAGCGAGACTCCCTAGCGTGACAAGTCAAGAGAGAGATGTTGGGCCAGTGGGAGACTGCGGTAACCGCAAACAACCCACAGTACCATGACTGTTACATAAACTCTGCTTGATGACAGCATCAGTTTGTCTCCCTTTGGCTTCCATTAGGTGGAAAGAGAGAAATTGGCTGAGGTGGGGTGTGAGAGCAGTGAGACACAGAGCAAAGACAGAGTGAAAGAAAGCAACAAAGTGCAAAAGGAGGAAAGCAATAAGGAAAAAGAAATGAAGAACCACCGAGATTGAGATAGCAGCTGTTTTGTCAGCAGGTTGTGTTGTCCTGTGGGCGTTAGGGAGAGTCATAATGAAATAAAGGATATATTCAATCACTGACCATGAATAAACACAGTCATTAAGACCAGGTGATTGCAATAAACAGGCTTCGATCATCTTATTACTTGTGCTAATTTAACTGCAGGGAACAACAGGAGCAGACACCACATTAACTTAGACTCTAGCTTGGCTCAAATTAGCTCCTTGCTGATAAAACTTTCAGCATTTCAAAACCTTCTACAGCTATTTCATTTTCCTTTCAACAGTGCTGGGAATAGTTTCTGTGCATTATTCAAATAGCAATATGCTTACATTTTGCAGTGGCTTGGCAAAAAATAATGCATATTTAATGACTTCAGATACCAAAATGTTGCTGATAAAGAAAAGAAATATATATTTTCCCTTTTAATTGTCACCTTGCAACAAGATAAACCATAATAACCTCTGAGCTATAAACACTAGAGCTTAATATTCTCTCCATGTTTTGTGAAAATATATATATATATATATATATATATATATATATATATATATATATATATATATATATATATATATATATATATATATATATATATATTGACTTGTTTGTCTTGATTTAGGTCCAGACTGCATAATCTGTAGTGTTGTAGAAATGGACAATATACTGTATACAGTATACAAAGTAAGCTGAACCTCAGTAAATGCAGGGGTTGGAGCATATCACAACAATGTAAATATACTCCACTACAAGAAAAGTCTTGCATTAAAATCCTACTGAGTGTGAGATCCAAACAAACAACCCATATGACTTATTTGGTTTGAGCAAAATGAGCATTACATGGAATTTATATCAGTTACAGTTATAGAAGTGATATTGTTTGCAGGTTTACGATGCTGTACTGTATATGACGCTGCAGATGCAGATGAATTGTTCCATTTGAACGTCAGTGTCTGTCTCTTTCATCTGTGTCTCTCTGTAGGAACATAACCCAGGCCTTTGAAAAAGATGAGGACGCTATCCCACAAGTCTCACAAAAAAAAAAAAAAAAAGAGAAAAACACGTCTTGGTTGACTTTTGCTGCAGCTATATTCTCTATTCCTTGAGCTACATCTTGTCCAAATGTACCAGATGTCCAGGTTCTGGACCGGTCTCATCCTCTCTGAGCAGGGCTCATGTGCAACATGTTGCTGGACTGACCATCCCTGCTACATCAGCACAGCTCAGCAGGGGCCAGAGCCATCCTGGGAGGCAGCTGCAGCTCATCTGATGTAGTGCCAGGAGCCATAGCAGGGTATATACCTATCATAGCGACTCTGTGCACCTGTAACACATTAAAATTTGGATCGCAATATTTGTACATATTTGAATCTGTTTTTCATATATTGTTTCATCCACTACCTTGTGCTTCTCTAACTGACCCTTTTAGCTTGAATATATCGAGTTGTTTGTTAGCCATGCAGTTGCTGTTCCAGGTGTGGTTTGAATATAGTTGACTTGTGGCAATTCTGTCTGCTTCTGTTGATGCCTAGAAACATTGCAAAATGCACGCGAGTAATGCATGAGGAGGATCCTATGATTGACATGTGCTAATATTCAGAGTGTGGTTTAAAAATAAAAGAGCTTCTGTGTTTGCACCCCTCAGCAACGAGATTTCCCTGATCCACAGAGTGCAGGTTGGCTTATCCTCATTTGGAGCATTTCACAATGATCAGTTCATACAAGCATGTTTCAGTCCATCAGCAGTGAGGACTTTCAGTTTCTGACAACTTTGATGCAGCTTTCGGCCATAAATGTCAGCGTGAAATTTAATTTTTTTGGCCAAAAGGCAAGTAATCTGATATTGTTTATTTTTGAAGAGCTATTAAATAATTCACTCAATGAAGTACATTATACAAAACCTGCAAGGCTAGCCTAAAAGAAATGAAAACACAACACATACAATTTCTTATGTTGGGTTAACAATAAATAAAAGTGCTTTGATGATAATCTCCATGTGCTTAAAGGGACTGTATGTATGTTTTTACATGCATTAATGTGTTTTAATTGTTTTTTGTTGCTAATGTGTGAACAGGTTGTAACCTTATCTAAGAAATGAGACCTTCTGTGACTCTCTGAGTTTCCTCTATCAGCCTGTAGACTGCTTTTAATGTGAAGAAAGCAGGACGTATTTTTCCACTCCTGACGTGACGTCATTCGTGCTTGCGAGTGCCTTTTTTTCAGCCTTGCAACAGGGCTAACAGTGTGTAACCATAACTAATGTGTTGTTAAAAATGGAGTCCATTAACGGCAGCAAACGACCAGCCTCCACCAAAAAAAAAAAAAAACAACAACAACAAAAAAAAAGTTTTATCTAGCAAAACAGGATTGTGACCGATGTCAGGGGAAAAAACTGGTGCTGTGAGAGTGGTGTAGGTTATTTTTGGGGAATAGCAGATTCAGTGTGAAAAGTATACGTGCTTGTGGGAAGTGAGTGGTGAAGTGAGAGAGAGAGAGAGTGGCAGCGAGTGTGTGAAAGAACAAGCGAGCAGACTGAATGCAGCGCCTCAAAACCAACAAAGGTTTTCTGTGTCTCGTTTTCCTGCTGCTGAGCGAAGTAACGAGGGTTAACTTGAGTAACGTTAAAAACTACAGCTTGTTCCCTCTGAACATGGTTGGGAGGTTGAAGCAGGAAAAGTTAACACCAGTATCAACATCGGCTGGGTCTTCGATTCATGGGGGGACCTTTGTTTGGTAAGCTAACATTACCGCTAAGCATGTGAAATATAATGATATTGTGGTTTTAGCTGGCTAATGTTGTGAACGTGAGCATGAGCTACAGGATGCTGACTGTTGCTGCATTCACGGCCACAAGCGTCACTGTCGAGCAATTTCTGATTCTACTAGACTGTGTCTTAAAGACGGTGTCCATCTGACATCAAGGTTCACCACATAATTTACTGAACTGTTATGTAGTCATTCTTATGCAATGTGCTATTACAAGTAGGGTTATTATAATGGGATGCTATTTCAGTTGGACTGGACAACTTTAGGACTTATTTCAGCACTGCAAGCACTTTTGGTCTTTTAAAGAAAGAAAGAAAGAAAGATATTCCTTTATTAGTCCCACAGTGGGGAAAATTCGTTTTAAACTGTTGTAAGCAGTTCACACACAGTACATATACAGATGGAGAGATGTCAGAGTGATGGGGCTGCTCCTGACAAGCGCCCAGGGGAGGTGGGGGGTTGGGTCCTTTGCTAGGGGGCATCTGGGGAGTGCCAAAGGGGAAAACTGGCCCCTCCCCAAAAACCATGGGGTTTTGGTCAATGGGGGATTTGACCCCGGGCCCCCCAACCTAAAACAAAAACTTAAAGAGAGAGGTACTCCCGCCCCAAAAATGGGGAAAAGGGGGTGGTTAAGGTGGGGGCCCCTTCCTGTCAGTTTTTCAGCTACAAGATTTCTATTTTAAAACTTGCTGGCATGGAAAGGCAATACATTTTTAATAGGAAAAAAATGGATAGGGTTGATGTTTCCCTAATAGCATGAGTGATATCATGAGCGGTGCTGCCAGTAACGTGCCCCTGTGAGTTACACTCGCTGAGAAATCACTCAGTTCACTCACACCAGCAGACACATTCACTGGAACGACACTTTCTGACAGCTCGAGCTTTATTTATTTATTATTTATTTACTTACCAGGGACAGTGCACATTAATCAACATTTCAGTTTCTACCTCAAATGTGTAGAGTTGGCTAAAGAGCTCACTTTCGTCTACAGTCCCTGAGCAGGCTATTCCAAATTTGAAATATTATCCATACAATGCTTCAGCAAGCAATAATAAACTATGCAGTCCTATCGTTCAGCTGTTTTTATATTACTCACTACTCACACTTAAAAACGCAGAAGCTCATTGTCCCATCATGCTTTGCACAAGCTGGGGATTTGCCTAGCTCACTGAGTTCGGAGTGGCATTGCAGTTCATTTTTAAGACCCAAACCAAGACTGTTTCATTTCTGGCATACCAAATGTTGCTTCCTCAGTACTACATTTAGCATACATACATTACTGTATATTCATCACATTATTTCAGTGTCACATTGTTTCTATTTTTGCGATATGAAGGCGGTTCAGATATTGAAATCCAGTTTTACTCCTGCTGACAGATGATGTGACGATTGCTTCTCACAGATCAATATGTGACACTGACACGTACAGTATGTTGTGAAAACTTTTCTTTGTGGTTAACTTTCAATCACAAATTTTACGTATTGTTTCGTGAACGCAGATATGAATGGAGGAGGTCGGCGTGGATGGGTGGGTCAAATAACACAGGACTGTTGGAGTCCCGTATGAAACCAGAAGTAAGTTTATTTGTCAAGTAACTTCCGTACTTAAGTTATGGCACTTCTGGTGTTATTTAAACCCAAACCGCTATCTTTTCCTAAACCTAACTACCTAAGTTTATTACCTAAACCCAACTATTATTTTGAAAAGACTGGAGCAGAAATCGACACATTTCATGTCTTGCTGGACATTCTTAGGAAAACGCACAATACTTATTTGAAAGTTATGCTGAGCGTCAAAAAACGTGACGTCAAATCAAGATGTCAATATCAAAATCGAATAACTTAAATTTCATGACTATTTCACAAACTGCTGAGACTGTGTTGTTAGTTCATGTAATCAGATAAGTTAAAGTGGAGTAAAATTTACGCAAGAAATACTTAAGGTAATGGAAGATAAAATCCTTCAGTAAAGGTCATGGTAAAGTTTTAGTCAAGGTAAATAAGGAAAACATCCGAAGTGAGATGGATACAAGGCCAACCTGGTCTTATGTTACATTGTGCTATTTAAATGTCAAAGTATGGCCTGTTTGTAGTCACGTCTCTTTCTCTTAATGCTTTTGTGGCGGGGAAATGTATTTGGCTTACTAACTGTCTTACTAACTGAGCACAGAGCACATTACAATACTGGTATTTGCAGATATTACGGCCATTTTATTACATTTTAAGGACAATGTGAGGCTAAGTTGCTCTGTCTGTTGTGTCCCAGAAGATGTGTAGAGACAGAATGGAACCATTGACCCATCAGACATCCAATCAAATGTTTTATGTGAGTTATTTTACTTTATTTATGAGATTACGACAGTGACTTTAATGTCACCAGAAACTGTAAATATATGCATGCACTCATTTGTGCTGTAACATTCCAGCAGTTTTGAAAACACAAGATAATATTTGAAAACCAATCAAATCACAGAGAAAGATTTAAATAGTTGATCAGTTTACACTATAATAACTTATTTTTGGCTACTACATTGACATACAGTATTACAGCCTGTCTCACATCCAAGCCTCAAGTCAAGTCAGTTTTATTTGTATATCCCAAAATCACAAATCACAGTTTTGCCTCAGGGGGCTTAACAGTCTGTACAGGATACAACACCCTCTGTCCATTACAATGCAACCCTCAAACTGTGTAATAGACCCGCCTGTCCATCGGCGAGACTTGATGCCCAGCGACCTGTCTTAACCTTAACCATTCAAAGTCAATGTCTAGGTTTAATGATTTGAAGTCAGTACCAATCTAGTGAGAGCTTCCCCAGTTTGTGGGCTCCTTTCTAGCCACTACTGCTTATGGTGGGCAGGTTAAACAAAGACAGGACTTTCAAGCAGGAGACCCGCGTTCGAGACCAGTGTTTTATTTGGCAAGTTACGTTAGTGATGCTGGTCAAGTGTTTTGTTATCAGGTAACGTTTGTCACTAACATACTATGTTTCCATAAGGTTAAGTGTTTTACTCAGTTAACATGCTTATTCTAAGGACAACCATGACATTTTTCCTTAACTTAAAGAAGTAGTTTTCTTGCCTAAAACTAAATCGGTGGCTTTGTTGCCCCCTGCTGGTACTGCATGTTAATACACATTCATGTCTGCAAGGCAAAACATGATACTGACAAGCCGTCCTCTGATTTACAGATGGGTCTATTGCATGCATTGGCATTTGCAAACAGTTAACAGCAGATATACAGCAACATTAGCATCAATTTAGAGTTTTTGTTTCTGGACATCTCATGTTTTTGGTCACCACCAACTCCTGAGGGAAGTAGCAGGCTCTTTAGTTGCTAAATGCTCCAGTAAGTTCACAAGCCAGTTTCTAACTTTGTCTGCTGTTCGGTGCAAAGCAGGTAATGTACAATCAGATTTTAGAGGTTTTTAAATGAAAGCAGCTGCTGAGTGGAAACGACGCTGATGATAACGGCGAGAGTGAACCAGAACAAAACAAGTTGGAGGCTGGCATTTCTGGCAAAATTTCATTCCCCCTCCCCAAGTTTTTTTGTACGGTCTTTAAAGAAATCAATACTTCCACTCTTTACTGCACTTCCACAGGAGTTGTAATTATTCTGCTGTTTTAGCCCTTTCACCTGTTCAATGCCAGTGGGAAAATTGTTTAAGCACATTTCTTTACTGATATTATCATTGCTTTTATGTTTACAGGATATCTTTAGAGACATATGGGGTATGTGGGGGATTTCTTCTGATAAAAACATCTGTTGCCTTGTGTGTGTGTGTGTGTGTGTGTGTGTGTGTGTGTGTGTGTGTGTGTGTGTGTGAGAGAGAGAGAGAGAGAGAGAGCGAGAGAGAGTGGTGTTGGTGGATTCAATATTCATTAAATGTTCTCAGTCTGCTGACCTTTTCTGTTCCTCCCTCCCTGAGTCCATGCTTCATTTGATTCAATAAGAGGTGTTCATTTTCAAAGCAAACCTTCACCTACAGATTTATTCCCTGGAGGTACTGCTTTGTGTATAGAGACGAGAGGATACAGATCAGCAAAGAGGAGACGGATGACGGTAGAAAAGAAGTGGGGAAGAAAGACAAAAGGGGCAGATAACCAGTGGGACCATATTAAACTTGTTGTACTGAGAGTGGGACAAGGAAGAATTCATGTAATTTGTGGCCAGACATGATCCCCGACTCTGAGCAGGTGTACTGATTTCTTTTATCAACTCCACTGAGGAAGGTATTTATAGTTGAGCTAGGAAGGAGGAAAAGTTTAAAGAAGACCCTTAAATAGCAAGAATATAAAGATAAAGTTGTTTGATTGAGACAATCAAAATGGAACGGCAGCGCATGAGCGCACAGTATGCAGTCACCCGTGGCAAAACCAGCACACTGTCATCCCAACTCGTCACACACTGATGCTTTGTCAGACCCCTTGGCGCCACTTTTTCTGTTGCAGTAAACACATGCTGAATATTGTGGATTAAACAAAAACACTTGCTCAAGTTCAGGTGACAAAATGGCTTAGTTAGGTTTAAAAACAACATTGTTAGGTTTAAAATTACTATGTTTTTCAGTGCAAATGTGACTTGATGTTGTGAATACAGGACACAGATGAACAGCTTATTTGAATGTGAAATGAAACGTAATGCACGGGACACAAACAGCAGTCTACTGGATGAAAGCCTTGTGTTGGTTGGACCTAACCCTATCCTACCCCCTTCCACCCGCCCTGTAAAGCTCCATCTACACATATACGGATATTATAAAAAAAATACTTTCCTCTACATGCAAATGGAGTTTGGGGTCACAAAAGCAGATATTTTTGAAAACGTCTTCTAAGGTGCAGATTTTTTTGAAAACTCTCGTTACTTTTTGTGGACGTGTGAAACGGAGCGTTTGGGACATAATGACGTCCTCTCCTCGTTCTGCAAATATCCATTGTTGCTTCATGTAATGAACATGCACCAGAAACAAGAACAAAGATGGTGGACTACCGGTTTTATTACATTTTGTTAGCATTGCTCGGACCAATTTCTACATTACAGTTGAAAAATGTTCCAGTCACAGGAGGCCAAAGCAGGGAACACATTAAACATGTCAAGGCTGAATGGTGATTGACTGTGCTTCTGGGTGATTATATGAAGCCTGGAGCACTCAGAAGGGCTTTGGACATAAACGTGAATGACCTCCCTTTAGTCGTTTATGAACGTGAAGACAGAGTTGATGACAGCAGAGTGATGACAGGAATCACAGCTCGCCACCAGCAGTAACTGTTATTGAACTGACTGTAATGAAGCTGAAGGAAAAGGAGCGAGAAGGGTGGTACCGAAATTCCTTGACCCTCAACTTGTAATCTCACTTGTGGTGACATGTAAGTAACAAGTCATTCCTGCATTCAAGTGTGGACAGAGATATTTTGTAAAAACAAAGGTTTTGTGGACAGATTTGCATTTTAAACGGAGGGGAAAATATCTGTATATGTGCAGACAGGGTTTAAGTCTCTTTTGCTCTTTAAACCATGTCACCACAGCACTTTCTCTTTCTTGTAGTCAACGGAAAGCCTGTTGCATCTCCTACCGCCGGCAAAGGCACCTTTACACAGCGCTGTCGACAAAACGTCTGTATTTGACACCTTGGGAATGAGAACGGGCTGAAATTACAGCTGTCAGACTGGTGTTGACTGACTGGCAGGAATGATTTGTATATTATGTTGACAGGTAATTAAGTTGTCCTCATACATTAATATGAGGCTTCAGTTCACTCATTCATAAAGCAATTTGTCATGAAATGTTCAACAAAATGTTAGGAGACCTTTATGGATGAACTGACAAAGGCTATTTTTACATCATTCAGCAGATGTTGATTTTAGTGTTTTCGAAGGAGAAAAATAGGCTTTGTGCTGTGTGTGAGTACTGTGCTCATAACGAATGCCACACGTCTTGTCTGCCGTGGGTAGAGGGCTGCATTCAGACCTGCCACAACAAAACAAAACTCAGCGTGACCGTTTCCCCAAAAGAGCAGCTTTGTGCACAAAGATCTATTTCTTAAAGGCCAGCCGAGGCCCGGGGCCGACTCCACGGACCCAACAGTGAAAATCTGGTTTCTCTTGTTACCTCGCGGACCCTGCTGCTTGTGCTGACCTGAAACCAGCACGGACACAGGCAGACAGCCGGGGACTCGTTTGTGTTAATCAGTGTGTGTTCCTGTTGCAAACAGACTGTAAAATCACATTTACAGCACCACATAGTATTTAGTTTTTCAGGTACATGTGCTGTTGTGAACATTCACATAATCCAGATATAAATACTAAAAACACATGAAGAATACTATGTTTTTGTAAGCCAACATGGATGAGAAGTCTTTAAGGATATATTCGTTAAAATCTTAGTTCTGGCTGATTTGGTGACAACCATGGTTACCATGGGAACGTCAAGAGTGGTTTAATACTGCAGCAATAACACCTGTGAGTAAATACTATGTTTTTTTTTTTTACAATGCAGCCAAATAGACTCATTCTTTTAACACAGAAACTGTAACTATATCCTGACAGTAATGTATGAGACAAGTATTCAGAGGAAAATCATGTGCGTCTGCATCCTCCGGTGCTCCTAATTACATCTGCAAGATTTCACAAACCAGAGGCAGAAGAAGAAGAAGAAGAAAAAAAAAATATTTTAGTGTAGTGTTTAGCTGTAAAATGAGAAATTGCTCCAGCTGGTAGTATTAAATGTTATCAAACAAAGGGAAATGCTCTTCCCTTGCCTTAAAATGGTCCTGAATCGATACTAGAGTACTTCCTTGTATTATGAATTATGAGGTACAGTTGAAGCAGAGGTGCTGTGTGTGTGTTTCACCAATCAGCATCGGTCATCCATACAAACTCCACCCTGAAAATTCAGTACTTTCAGAAAGTACTACATCCCAATCAGGGATCCCGATCCCTGCGGTTGAAAGTTCCTCAAAAGGATCTTAGTTCTGGGGAAGCTCCTGTGGTCCAAACAAGGCTGTGGACACCCTCAGGCTCAGGGTGCCCTTGAGTCTTGAGGATCTGCTCCAGCCTCGGCCACATGGTCCATGGACTCGGGCACTGCATCAGAAACTCACTTAAAAAATCATTTTGTCTCTTTGGGATGAAATCGGTATTATCTCTCTCCACACCCTGCGACAAAACACCTCACTATATATGGAACTGCATTAGAAAGGTGTTATGATAGTGTCCTCCCCCTGGACTTTGACTCTGGGTGATGCATCATGTTAACATATCTGTAACTGTTGTAAATGTTCACTAGTAAATTCAGGACTAATCACATTTTTTGCCAAACTGAACTCTCAAGGCTCGGTATGCCAGCACACAGTAATAAAAAGGATGATTTTCACAACATGATTTTCAATTAAAGATTTAGCTGGGTCTTTTTAGCATGTTTAAATAATTCATAATGACTCATAAAGCTTGGGGGTAACAAGTCGCATAATTGCCCTCCACTATCTTTTGCTTCAGAAATGCGGTTGGCTAAATGTTTGCTTTCATAAACTACTTAAAGAGTGCCATTGGAAAATTGCATAAATTAGACAAGAAAAATCCAAGCCAAGAAGGAATATAATAATGACGGGTGAATAATTGAACCTGCTCTTCTTAAGCAAAATGCTTGAGGCACCTGTAAGATGTTTTTCTAACGACATAATCAGCATCAACAGAAGCTGTGAATAATACCGAAATGCTGATGTGAAATGCAGCGACAGAAAATTGAATTAGCCTCATCTCTGGGATTTGAGTAAGTGTTTTGTCAGATAAATGACGAGGCTAGAGAAATATACTATACGTGCTGCAGCGCTCTCTGAATCCCAGTTGTGCGCTGATTCCAGCATGGTGCCACCTGCACATATGCTACCTTTTACATCTTTCTGACAGTAAAAGCCTGCAGGTATCATGATAAACCTGGGGTCTCATGTGCAGAGGCGTACAACTTGATTTACCCCGTGTGAAAGAAAGCAGTCCTAACATCCACCTGCCCTTGGCATTCAAAATGAGGAGAATAAAGAGGGAACGCTCCTGGGTCCTGGTGTCAGATGTACAAAGGATAGACGCTGTGAAATGTTTCTCTGGGGAATCGGTCACCAAGAACCAAAGACTGGGATCCAAGGTGGGTTTGGAATTGGGGGGAAAAAGCTTTATACTACCATGCAAAACATACTGCGGATGCCATGCAGCTAGAGGACATGGCATTTTCAGCTATTAAGAAGGGATGGTAATTCATTTGATAGATGAACAGGGAAAAGAGATTGAGCAGAGACCATCTGCTTTTCTTTCTCTGTATTAATCTTAAATTGGTGTTGAGCTATAACACAAGGAGGGAGAGAGCAAAGGGAAAGTTGAAAGAGATGGAAACATATAAAAAAGAGAGCGAGAGAGAGAGAGGGAGGGTTGTGTGTTTGGAAAGAATCCAATCCATCAGTCCGAACACAGATCTTGAAAAACTCATCGCGCCATTTGATTTTGAAGTCAAAATATTCATCTACCTGATTCATCTGCTCAATGGAGCTCGTATGCACACTGCCGTTAGGGGAAAAAAACCTAGCTCTTTCAATTTCCAAATTTATTTCTTGTGAATGTCATCTCTATGAACATTAGATGCTATTTCAGCTACGCATCTACTGAAGGTGGTAGAGGAAATCACCATTTACACGCTAAAGTGCAGAATGTGTGTGTATGAAACAGTTCACGTAAAAGTTTGCAGGAGATGTCAAAGAGCGAGCGGACTGAAGTTGGAGTGAGGGGTTGCTGTTATCTTTTATTCATAAGGAGCGGGATCTTCATAATGTTTTAAAGAGACAGACACTGGGAGAGACGAACAACAAGGACAAAGGGAAAGAAAGCAAAAATGGAAAATGATAAAAAGCTCCGCAGTGGTGGGTGACCTTGTTAAAGAGAGGACAGGTAGGCCTGTCATGTGTTGGATCAGAGATGTCCAGGGTGCAGTTGTATCTCTCAGTATCTCAGATTTCTATCTATCTATCTTCTATCTATCTATCTATCTATCTATCTATCTATCTATCTATCTATCTATCTATCTATAATATTACCCTAATGATGTCTTAGTACAGGCTGTTTTGATTCACTGTTTACCTGTCCACTGTTACAAAAAGTAATTCACTGTAATTTATGTGTATCCCATAAAATCAATTTATATGTAATCTACGTAATTATCAACTAGGAAATATAAAGAACATATGGAGGAGGTCCGGGTGGATGGATGGGTGAAGAAATACCGAACTTTCACCCAGGAGACCGGCGTTTGAGTCCCGTGTAAAAGCAGAATCGCCATCTTTTCCTAAACCAAACTAAGCAGTTTTGTTGCCTAAACCTATCTTTGTAATTTTATTGCCTAAACCTGAGGAAGTTGTTTCCTGTGAAGACAGAAATTTCTTTTGAAAAGTCTAGATGCGGTAATGACCTGATATTGACGTGTTGCTGAACATTCGTAAGAAAATGAATGAAAAAGGAATAACTTTTTCCTAAGAAAGCACCCGAATCGTAGTATTATAATACATTGCATAGTGATGTCATCAGGGTTATCTCTACTTCTACAAAGCTGATAGATCGATTGTAGAGACTACTAATTTACAATAGATAGCCTGCTTCACAAACTGGTGGCATGGAGCTGAGAGAAAATCGTGGGCATTTGCCATTTGTAGGACGATTCTAACGAAAGATGTTGCAAAAAGAGCTGAATTACGGGAAGTGCGGTGTCTTTGAAGTTTGATTCAACTTAGACACAAATTTCCCTTTTTGTTCATAGCACGACTTTCAACAACATATTTTTTGTGCGTTTTACTACAAATGTCCAGCAACATGTGATGCATGTGTCAAGTCACGCTCCTATGTTTTGAGTTAGGGTTAGGAATCAATATATATATGTATATATATATATATATACATATATACATATATATATATATATACATATATACATATATACATATATATATATATATATATATATATATATATATATATATATATATATATATATATATATATATATATACATATATATATATATATATATATATATATATATATATATATATATATATATATATATATATATATATATATATATATATATATATATATATATATATATATATATATATATATATATATATATATATATATATGTGTGTATTTATATATATATATAATGTTCAGCTGAAATGTGTCTGCACTTGCATACAATATTTAACAAGACAGTATTCCACCCACAGCCTGCGTCTGTAATCATTTGTGTTGTTTCTTGTTGAATCTCATCAAATGTACATGCTGAGTATAACTAACACGGCACTGCGACTCCGTCACTGATGTTCAATAATGTAGCCGTGTGTTAGGCCTGAAGCTATGAGCAGCCTTCTGACAATTGCATATCAGCACACAGTTGGGTTCTGTCACATGTGCATAGGAAAACCGCTATGACTGGCAATAAAAGTAGACAAAGCAGACCCATTTGTTATCTTTCAGTCTCCCCTAAAGACATACTGTATACTCTATATTACACACACAATGCTATCTGCTGTGAATCACCCTGAAGATTCTGCATCCTTGGTTTATATGATTAAAATGACTTCTGCAAACATCTGCCATGGAGCAAAACATTAATGTGACATCAAGTCACAAACAGACATTTATACATGCATAGTTGTGGCAGTTGGCAGCCAATCAGCTTTCAGTGCTGCAGTATTTATGAGTCAGACAACAACAACAACAACATCCAATCAACTGAGAACAAACGTCTCATGGAAATTTAATCATTCAGGTAATATAATCAGGACATCCAAACACAAAGGAAGTAACTAAAAATGCTCTCTTTTCTCTCTCTCTCTCTTTATATATATTAATTTAAATGACTAACTTTTATCTTTGTGTTTTAATTCTTTAAAAGTTAAAATATCTTTAAAAACCTTCAGACTCAGACCCTGCATTCATTGTAATGAACAGCATATTCTTGCTGGATTTTTAAAAATGCATATTTTATACCGTATATTCTGTCTTGGGATTGCTTATTATTTGATTAGCAGCCACCAGGGTCGTGTTGGTCTGACATGGTTTTTAAACTTAAATATTATCTAATACTGAGAAGAAAAGCAGTAAAACATAATTTAACAAACCTTTTTGTCTTTGAAAATATTCATGCACGTCTTTGTTTAATGAACCAGAAATAATATTAAGATATGAATTTGCATAATGTAGTAGCTGCATTGGTATAATAGGTTTTCTTTTAAGTTAGTGAATTCTAACGAAACAGGAGCTATTCCTGATGATCTGCACACATGATCCAATCCAGTCATATCTTGTGCCTCCATCTAACCGTAAACAAAATCATAGTGACACTGGCTCCAAGGATGGCAATGCCAGTCTGTCTGCTGGTCGGTCAGTTGGTCCGCCACATAAGTCCAAGCAGAAATATCTCAACAACTACTGGATGGATTGCCATTACATTTTGTACGAACATTTAAAGTTCCCAGACAATGAGTCATACTGACCTTGGCCATTCCTCTAACTATAGCCTTTTAGTGAATTATTATAACTATTTGATATTCATTGCCCCTCAGGATGAATTGATCGCATTGGTAATCCTTAACTTTTCATCTAGTACCATCATCAGGTCAAAATTTTGTTCAATACATTGGTTTATATCTCGGTATTCTAAATAATGACATTCCAATAAAGCCTCAGCTGTACGATGTGTTTATGTTAGCATGCTAAGATGAACATGGTAAACATTATAGCCCAATCCCACGCTACCTGAACGATGCCAATTGTGGGTTTTTTATAAGGGGCTCAAAATGTCTGTGAGAGAGCCCTCAAGCACTTGACAATTTGACAGTGCAACATCCCTAAACCTACTGTAGCTCAGATTGCTGAAAAAGTTAATGCTCGAGTTGATAGAAAGGTGTCAGGATACACAGTGCATTGCAGTCTGTTGCATATGGGCCGGTGGAGGCAGTGTGATGCTTTAGACAATGTTCTGCTGGGAAACCTTGGGTCCTGCCATTCATGTGGATGTAACTTTGACACCTGCCACCTACCTAAACACTGCTGCTGACCAAGGCTCAGGGAATACCTGGGATGTACTGGACTTTATATATATATATATATATATATATATATATATATATATATATATAGTATATATTTATATATACTGTACATGGAGTGTACATTTACCATAGTTGTCTTCAAAATGAAAGCAAAAATGATAAAGAGAAAAATACTGAGAACATATAGTGTACTACACTGTAATTAGGGCATGGAAACTGGCTTTGTTGTTGTGTTGGAGGTGGTTAAATGGCTGCTTTGGGTGTTTTGATGTTTTCTATAAGATGTAATATGACCTGATTGTAGAAGGAGAGAGTCAGCTGTGTGTGTGTGTGTGTGTGTGTGTGTGTGTGTGTGTGTGTGTGTGTGTATAGGATATAGTATATGTATGAGGGAGAGAGAGAGGCACTACTAGCCAGCAGTGGAGCTGATAACAATAGAAGGTTAACACTTGGGCTTTTGGGAAAAGGTAGAGTTTAGCTGTCATCACTTCCTGCAGGGGGCTGCAGGTGGTGTAGTGGTTAGCGCTGTCGCCTCACAGCAAGAGGGTCGCAGGTTCAATTCCAGCTTGCGGCTCTTCTGTGTGGAGTTTGCATGTTCTCCCCGTGTAAGCGTGGGTTTTCTCCGGGTACTCCGGCTTCCTCCCACTGTCCAAAGACATGCTGTTTAGGTTAATTGATGACTCTAAATTGCCCGTAGGTGTGGATGTGAGCGTGAATGGTTGTCTGTCTATATGTTGTCTGTCTCTATGTGCCCTGTGATGGACTGGCGACCTGTCCAGGGTGAACCCCGCCTTCGCCCTATGCCAGCTGGGATCGGCTCCAGCCCCCCGCGACCCCTAACGGGATAAGCGGTTGACGATGGATGGATGGATGGATGGATCACTTCCTGCAGTTCCTGCATTTGTGAGTGTTCTGCTTCCAGAGTTTGTTTCCAGTTTTCTCAGCAGTGTTTCAGTATATAAATCTGTTAATGCATAGAGACTAAGACCTCACATACATAAAATGCTACTTTATTGGCAGAGTACACAATACACCCACCACATGTTAGTCAAAATGACTTGTTCATTAAATCAACCTAGAGTGACTCTATGGCCAAAGCAGGATTGGTGGTGGTTGGGTCAAACACACTCAAAGACTTTCAACCAGGAGACTGGTGTTTGTCTCCTGTGAGAAACTAAACGTAACATTGACATATTTTGTCACGTCAGTCTTTAGTCTCATAACTCGACGGTATCGTCAGTCCTGTAAATCATGTGAGTTGCTAGTCAATGAAATCAATGTTTCCTAACCATACCTAAGTGGTTGCATTGCCTAAACCCAACTTCCTGTAAAAATAAAAGTTTATTTTGAAAACACACTGTGCATGTAACAAACATATATTGCCCTGCTGTCCCTGAGGCGTTCAAAAGTCGGTCTCTGGGGCCAAGGGGCACTGACCAAGTGGTGGTATTTGATGAGTTGGGAGTGAGATTGTGTTGAATAGTTAACAGTAGTTTTGCTGTTTTGCTTCTGAGCCCACTAACTAGTATTTTCAATGATTGTTGATGTATTACAGTGTCAGGTGGTGTCATCGCCCCATGTGTCAGACTGTGATCATGTCAAGATAAATTCCAGTTGTACCATTAGGAGCATCTGACATCCTCTAACAATACTGTTATTGCTATGAAAGTGAAGCATGCTACCAGTTACAGAAGTCATTTATGTTGTCTTAATAGTCCTCTTTTTAAATTAAAGACTAATACTAACTGGCGTATTAATTTGACATGTTTTAAAATGAAACCTCAAAGAGCTCTTGGCCCTGAAAGCAGTGAAATGTAGACAAAAAAGCTCAGATGCATACATATTTGACTGCATAACATTTTAAACTGTGTGCATATAAGCTTAGCAATTCCACAGCTGTCTGAGTTTCACTGTTCTGCGCAACTGATGATGGATGTGTGAGGGATGTTTGTGTGTGAGTGTGTATTTTTACATGTGTGAATGTTGCACTTACTGTGTCATGTGCATCTGAGCCTGTCTGAGTGTGTCCTTGTGTGATAATGAACAGATGTTTTGCTTATGAATTATATAAACACATGAAGGATTACAAGTTTTATGTTCATATTAGTTAATACGCCAGACAATACAGGTATATTTCCTGCTATTTTTCTATAGTGGCCATGTTAACATTCCTTCAAAAACACATAAATTCAAGTGTGTTTTTATGATTCACCACTGCAAGAGGTTTATGGATTATGTCTCTCAGGTAAAAGCAAACCTACCTTTGGCTCAGTATCCAGACAACATAGGTGGGCGTATAAACTTTTCATATGCAACGTGAAGCATTGTGCTATTTTTTCCCACAGCATTACTGATTGTAATGTTTTCATCTGTACCATGTCTTCTGTCTTGCTTACTCAACAGTAAATCTATAGGAGAAGGCTACACCACCTTTACTTTTCCTGACTTTGACCTAGCGTGGTAAATCCCCCGTACCGGTTTGATGACACTTTGTGGCATACATCAGTTTCTTTTTCTGTTTTAAACAAGGCTTGGATATTTGATACCAATGGAGGAGTGCTCCATCCATCGTCAACCGCTTATCCCGTTAGGGGTCGCGGGGGGTTGCTGCCTAGCCAGCTGGGAGCCGATCCCAGCTGGCATTGGGCAAAGGCGGGGTTCACCGGGGTCGCCAGTCCATCGCAGGGCACATAGAGACAGACAACATATAGACAGACAACCATTCACGCTCACATCCACACCTACGGGCAATTTAGAGTCATCAATTAACCTAAACAGCAAGTCTTTGGACGGTGGGAGGAGGCCGGAGTACCCGGAGAAAACTCCCGGTGCACCCGGTGCAAACTCCACACAGAGTCCCAAACCCGGATTCGAACCTGTGACCCTCTTGCTGTGAGGCGACAGCGCTAACCACTGCACCACCGTGCAGTCCTACGGTGGAGGCTTATTGGGATCTACAACAACAGAGACCCAAGGCCTGTACTATGAAGCGAGTTTAACATACCCAGGGTATCTTCACAATTTCTGGCTTAACTAACGATAACAAATGCAATCACGCTTAGCGGTCACACAGCGGTGGTAATAAACTAGTTAAATCAACCAAGGGTTTCCTTATCAAGCTATGAGCATGTTCATATAAAAGGGGCGGTATTTGCAGCATATGACCAATCACAAACATGGACAAATCTAATGTCAGCAGAGCAGCACATTTTACAAACGAACCACAGGCTTATCTTAGACAAATACAAAATATTAAAGCTGAAGTAAACAAGTTGGAGTTAATATGATTGAAAAAGTCATTTTTATAAAATGTCACTATATCCTGACAGTAGTGCATGAGACAGGTAATCTGAAAAAAAAATGAGCTCTGAGTTCTTTGGTGCTCCTAATGGCATCTGCAAGATTTCACAGACCAGAGGAAAACAACCAATCAGAGCTGAGCTGGAGCCTGCCGTCTCTGAGCAGCTGTCAATCACTCATGAACTCTGATCAAACAGTCAAACTAGGCAGCGCTGATCAAATATGAATCAATATTCTGTTACTGTAATGACTATTTCTGGCATAAAATGTTTTCAGAAACATCTTGTAGTTACTGTTTAGCTGTAAAATGAGAAAATTTATGACCTGTTTACCATGTTGGGATTAGAAATTGTCATTTCAGTAACAGAATATTGATTCATATTTAATCAGTGCTGCCTTGTTTGACCATTTTGCTCAAGTTTGTGAGTGATTGACAGCGGCCTCCACTGAATGAACAGGCAATAGGAACACTACACACTACACACACACTACACAATAGGGGCGGCAGTAGCTCAGTCTGTAGGGAGTTGGCTTGGGAACTGGAGGGTCACTGGTTCAAGTCCCGACATGGACCAAGAACTGAGTGTGAACTGGTAGCTGGAGAGGTGCCAGCTTACCTTTTGGGCACTGCCGAGGTGCCCCTGAGCAAGGCACCAAACCCCCAACTGCTCGGGGCGCTTGTCAGGAGCAGCCCCATCACTCTGACATCTCTCCATTGTTGCATGTTTGTGCATGTGTGTGTTCGGGTCTGCATGTACCGTGTATAAGTTAACAACAGAGTGAAAAAATTGAATTTCCCCTCGTGGGACTAATAAAGGACTATCTTCTTCTTCTTCTTCTCTGAAATGACCTGTGATTGGCTGTCACAGACTAGATTATTTAAAGCCCGAAAAAAGAGCCATGAGGAGGTGCAGAAGTCTAGTTTTCTCACAGAACACTTGAATTACAATATGCTAAAGGCTATTATTGAATTTTTGCCCAGTGATGCCAAAAATATTCTGCCTACTGCAGGTTTAAACACATAATCCAGGCTAAAAGCAACTCAGTTGCAGCTGCCAAATGCTGGAAGGACAGCTGGCAAAGGAAAAAATTGCTGATGTATGAATGTGTAAATTAACACAGCTCCTGCCAGAGCATGGGTAGAATCTGAGGCTTGTATAACACTTTTAGCCTTATACTTTCAGCTGCGTCCCCGACTCCAGCGATGCAAAACAAACTTGGGAGCAAATAACATAAACAAAACATAATTCAAAGCTTACTTTCATGTCTTATAATCACCCTCAGCAACCATAAAAGTAGCCGTAGTAACGCAGGGCAATTAATACAGTCTGCGGGACTGTAAACACATGACTCTGACTCCGTCGGTGTCATAAGATCTGGAAGGGAGCACGTCAAATGCTCATGAGGAGCTCCGCCAGAAGCAAGAGAACGGCAGATAGAAGGCGGACCCAGGCACCGATGTACTGGCCTGGGCAGAGGTTGTGGTTATCAACCAGAGATCTTCCCCTACGGGGTGAATGTAAGAAATTGGCTCCATGGTACGTTGGTCCTTTTCCGATTACTAAAGTGATTAATCCTGTTGCCGTCCGCCTACAGCTCCCAAGATCCATGAAAATACACCCCACATTCCACGTATGTCGCTTGAAACCGGTTCAGGACAGTCCTCTGGGCCCTACCACCAAAACCCCACCACCCCGCCGGATCATTGATGGGGGCCCAGTGTACACAGTAAAGAGACTTCCAGGTATGAGATGTAGAGGGAGGGGAAAACAGTATCTTGTGGACTGGGAGGGGTACGGACCAGAGGAACGCAGTTGGGTTTCCACCAAGAATATCATGGATCCCCAACTTATTAGAGATTTCCACCGATCTCATCCTGGTGTTTCGGGGACGTCAGGTGCCGTCCCTAGAGGGGGGTTCTATTAGGAATAGCGTGTCTTAGTGTTCTGTGTTTCATGCTTTTCTGTTTTGCACTTCCTGTTTTATTTTGGCCTGTTAACCTCTTCTCTCGTTTCAGACCACCTCACTTCCTGCCCTGCATGCTTCCCGCCGTCACGTTTGAACACCTCCCTCTGTCCTAGTTACTACACCATTCACCTGCGTCCTATTGTCATCGCCCCGCCCTGATTGTTTCCACCTGTGCAGTGTCTATCACTCCCTCACTAGTATTTAATGTGTGCTCCCCATTCCTTCTGGGCCAGATCGTCTTGTTCCCTGTGTCAAGAGTTCCAGCGTTTCCTTGTGAGTGATTTCGAATACCGGTTACTGAATTTCTGCCTGCCCCCTTTTGACCTAGCTCTAGCCTGCCGTTTTTTTGATGTGTCTGCCTTATCTATTGCCTTCTGTATACCGAACCATTGCTGTGATTAAAGACGCCGTTTTTTGCCCAAGCCCTACTGTTCAGTTTGTTGCATTTGAGTCCTCCGTCGCCTCTGCTCGGAGCCATAACACTCTGACCTATTTATCAATTTATTTTTTAGTTGCTCCCAAGTCTGTTTCACATTATTGGCATTATTTTGCCAGCTGTCCTTCCTGCAGTTGTCAGTTTAAACTGTGCTGCTTTTAGCCTGGATTACAGTATGACTTTAATGTCATATTTGTGTAATATTAACTTATGATCTGTGCAACGAGCTTTGATTGGTCAGCAGGCGGTGCTTTTATACGAGATGATCTCTTACCTGCTCGGAAGAGGTTACGTGTTCAGCTACCATGTTACCATGGTGATCTACCCCAAAGAAAAGTGAACTACCATTGTACAACTGAAACCCCAGAGTTAACCCTTTAATTACATCGCTAGCCCTGAATCCTGCTGCGTAGTACTGGCCTCAGGTGCCATTTTCTTACATGTCATTATATTATAATAAAAGAGTTTGTGACAGAGTGATGTATTTCATCCTGCACTGTCACACACAACCTGGCATTGTTATAAATACTGACGACAGGGTGACAGAGGAGGGGAAAATGAAAAGTGAAGGGCAGAATAAAAGACAGAGGACGTGTGCACTTGCCTGCACTGATGTGAGACGTATGAGGTTATTTCATATTTAAATTAACTGAAATTGTCACAGAGACTAGGGCACCTTTAAACCTGCCATTTAGTGTTCTGCTAATAAATATGACACAGCCTGCTACTCTGTAAAGAGGAGAGGATGTGCTGTCAGAGGTCAAAACACAAAACTGCCTGCATAACAGACTGAGGTAAACAAGAGAGAGTTTAAGTGACTGAATATCATGAACAAATTTCCATCTCTAGATCTTTTATTTTCTTTTCCTTTGCTCTTTTAGGACCTTTGCATCACATACAAAAACTCTGGTTCATTAATGTCCTCCTCTCCTTCGCTTTGTTTAATAATCTAAGTGTTTACTTCACCTAATGATGACTGTAGCTGCTGCCAAAAGTGATTCAGATTCTCTGTCAGAGATCAAACTAAAGCAGATTACAGCAGCCTGATACTGAGATCAGACAACTGGAGACCTCATTAACATCTTATCAGGGCTACATAATCCAACAGAATCAAATGGCAGTGCACATCGCAAAACAGCCTTGTCAAATGAGTTCACCGAACGTGACCCCAGAGTAATTCATTCAGAAAATTTCCCGGGCCATGCTTTGATTAAGCTGTTTAATAGTCACAGGGGTAAATAATTGGAAATAATGAATAATTACAGCAATTATGGAAGGGAGTCCTCACAATACATGGCTCAGCGTGGCCTACTGCATGAATTACTGTGGCGATTCAGAGTCTCTGCCTCGACAAGCTAAACAATTTGTTTAACCAATCAACCAAAGATGCAGGTTTGGTCTCAGAGGTGTGGGGACATAATAAGGAGACACATTATGTTTTTTAACCAAAAATAAATAAATTAGGGGTGTCAATCGATTAAAACATTTCGTCACTATTAATCACATGTTAATCACACCTTTTTTAGCTGTTCAAAATGTACTTTAAAGGGAGATTTGTCAAGTATATACTCTTACCAACAAGGGAGTGGGCAAATATGTATACAACACAAAACAATGACAGATATTGTCCAGAAACCCTCTCAGGAACTGCATTTAAATAAAATATGCTCAAATCATAACATGGCAAACTCAAGGCCAACAGGCAACAACAGCTGTCAGTGTGTCAGTGTGCTGACTTGACTATGACTTGCAAAAATCTGCATGTGATTATCATAAAGTGGGCATGTCTGTAAAGAGGAGACTCGTAGGTACCCATAGAACCCATTTTCATTCACATATCTTGAGGTCAAGGGACCCCTTTTAAAATGGTCATGACAGTTTTTCCAATGTTTAGCATAAATTTCGAGCGTTATTTAGCCTCCTTAGGGACAAGCCAGTATGACGTGATTGGCACCAGTAGATTTAAGGCTTTAAGACTGAGCCCACTAGAACCTCAAGAAGAAAAATGCACGTCAGGGGAGTCTCCAAAAACCCACATACAAATGCACAAATGCAGTGAAGTTTATACGACAAGCAGTTTGTAAATGCAGGTTCAACAGTTTGTATATAAATGTAACAACATCCAAGTAAGACTGTCCAGTGAAGTCAAGTGTGAGTGTCGGGAAGGGATGCTAGGACAGCATTGCAGGTGGAAGACAGGTGATGCCTTAAGCCTCCTCCCCTGTGGAGTGGTCGCTTCTTTACTTTGACATAGGTGGCCTCTTTCACTGTTTTAAACCACCTGTCCTCCCTGTCCAAAATGTGCACATTATTGTCCTCAATAGAGTGCCCCTTATCTGTCTAAACCTGAGCAGTTGGCCTGTGTTGAGCCATCTGTCTGTTTAGAGGTTGTCTGATTTCACCAATGTATAAATTTGTGCACTCCTCACTGCACTGGACTGCATACACCAGGTTACTTTGCGTGTGTTTGGGTGAGCAGTCCTTAGGGTGGACCAGTTTCTGTCTGACGGTGTTACTGGGCTTGAAAAACACAAGGAGTTTCTCAGACACTCCTGACACATAGGGGATGATGGTGTTGTTGCGTCTGACCTCCTTTTCTTTGCCACTGGTGCTCTTTCTGGATTTTGTGGCTGTTTTCACAAAGGTCCAGTTTGGGTATCTTAAAGCTTTAAGTGCGCTCTTCAGGTGTTTTTCGCTCCTTTTCTTGAGCCTGTGCACTTCGGTGCGTTGGTATGTTATCTGCTCGGTGGTGCAGGGTTCTGATAACTTCAAGTTTGTGTTTCAGTGGATGGTGGGAGTCAAAGAGTAAGTATTGGTCTGTATGTGTGGGTTTCCTGTGAACTCCTGTGTGGAGGCTCAGTCCTCCTCAATATGAACTTCACAGTCCAGGAAGGCCAAGCTGTTGTTTTTGACGCCCTCCAGTGTGAACTTGAGGTTCCTGTCCACAGAGTTAAAATGTTCTGTGAACGATTTCACTTCCTGCGTTTTGATGGTGACCCATGTGACCCACATATCTGAACCAGTGCCTCGGTGTTGTTCCCCTGAAGGAGTTCAGGGCTCTGGTGAGGAGTGTTGCTGACCAAGGGAGTAACTACATGTTTGGCAATATTGTATGTCACTGACTTGATGCTGCTTATGATTAGTCTAGGGGGAGCTCCTTCCTCATGAATCATGGGGAGGCCATACATGCATAGGATGGCTTCTCCAGGGTATAGACGGTGATATTGTTCTTCTCATAGCTACTGGTGGGGACTACTCTAAAGTGACTCGTATGTGTTAGTGTCACTTCAGCTGTAACGACCCATAACTACAGTCGTCGTACTCGGGAGCACCAATGTACTCAGTAGTTTCTATTATCTTGTAATAGCCCCACAGAGGTTAAACTCCTGGGTTTCCCTGCCAGTTAGTAAGAACTGAAGAAGCTTCTTGGATGAGAAGTGAAATGTCTTCAAGAACCTGAACCGAGTCCAGTTGCTGCTGATTAAACCCTTACTCGGATATCATGACCTGGATGACTGAGAACCTTGCAAATACATATATTTGTGGATTTTTGATTTTTTATGTTTTAGATGTATTTATTTTACATTTATATACAACAATTACTATTTTTGTGTGCATTGAAAAAAAAAATGTTGGAGTCATATATAAATCACAACATACATTTGTGAAGCCCTCTCTGTGCATTTGTGAATACTGAGACTGATCTGATCCCATATGGGGGTGTCAATGACACCTGTTATTATGGTATGTTATCACTTTTGTGCCTCAGCAGTTATCTTACTGGGTGTTTTTGCCACTTATTAGTATGCATATTTCTTGTTTTACACCAGGAAATTAGTGCCGCTTAGTATATTGTAGTATTTTGGGCATGTAAAGACATGAGAACACACTGACATACTGGCTTCTGTCACAATCTAAGCTTTATGTTAAAAAGGTGGACACACCATGATTTACATTAGCGTTAGCTCCGTGTTCGGAGGATTGATTGAGAAAAAATAGGTGTCTGAATCTGGCCATATGGTTTGTGTGCATGCTTGCAGGGTGCCGTGTACTCCCACTGGCCATCTGTACCTGCTGTTCTTTCTCTGGACCATACAGGTAGAACATGGCAACCAACTCTATACTTACCAGCTCAACACCGTAAGCTGAGTTGTGAAACAGACATGCTCACAAACATGTTTTTGGTGAATAGTTATGTTAGATTTCATCAACAACATATACTATTTTCTGATGTGCCTTTAAGGGCCTGACTGTATTTCTGTTATTTTTAGCTTCCAGTTTACAGTACAACTTTGCCCACTGTGCAGGGCTCAATATGTATTTGCTTGAGGCAGGTGTCGTGCCAGGAAGGTTTTACAGTAGATTGACAGCTGCAGTCCTTCAGTGAGACATTATGATGAACATGTCCTCCAGCTGACAGGACAAATGCATCGCTCACTGGGCTGTCATTGGTCTTTCAGAAGTGCTCTATAGGATATCCAGAGCATGAATATTTTAACGCAGAAAACAAAGTTTTGCTGTGTAAAGATATAGAGGACTAATATCTACTTGAGCAGAGAATGAAATCACTCTCTCTATGTTTGTTGTAATCAGAGCTTCTAGGAGCTTTGGTTAGCCGTGCCGGCCACCTTTAGTGCATGTTTTAGTTATGTGCACGGCCGCCACTCTGCACTGCTCTCATATGGTGGTTCAGATGATAACGCTGTCCCGACTGACTGTGGAAATGGAAACGTAGGACTCACCCTCCAGTCCCCCGCTAGGTCAGCACCGTTAGCTCTGTCATGTTTAGTGCTGTTAGTACTGCTGACTCATCCACTGCCATGTTGAGAGCTGTGTGGAGGCAATAGAAATGCTGCAAATCTCACATTAAGCACCTTTAAACAACGCTGTGAATCGGAAAATGTGCATGTCTATGCACAAAAAAAAAAAAAAACAATCCCTGCACAAATCAGAAGTGAGACACAAATCATGCATGTTGCAGAATCAATTGTTATTTTGTTCGTCTAGTTTAAAGCTGCAGTAAGTGACTGTATTTTGCTAAAGTTAACACAATACCACAATGGGTACCAACGAGTCTCCCCTTTACAGACATGCCCACGTTATGATAATCATATGCAGTTTGGATCAAGTCATAGTCAAGTCAGCACACTGACACACTGACAGCTGTTGTTGCCTGGTGGGCTGCAGTTTGCCCTGTTACGATTGGAGCAGATTTTTTATGCTAAATGCAGAACCTGTGAGGGTTTCTGGACAATATTTGTCATTGTTTTGTGTTGTTAAATGATTTTCAGTAATAAATACTGTATATACATACATTTGAATAAAGCAGCACAATCGCCCAATCCCGTGTTGATAAGATTATTATATACTTGACAAATCAAAATACATTTGAACAGATAAAAATTAAATTAATAAAATTAATTTACAATTAATCACAATAAATTATGGACAATCATGTGATTAATAGTGATTAAATATTTTAATCGATTGACAGCCCTAATATAAATATCTCATTCTAAGGTAACAAAAACACAATGATTCTTATTTTCAGGTAGTTATACATTAACAAAACATTTATTTATTTATATTATGTCCCATATCTGTCAATAGATTCCCTTAAATGCTACACACTGGTTCTTTAAGTTGATATGGATTAACTGGTGAACAAACAGTTGCCTTTTTACGAAGTCATATATTTGGCCACCTGATGAATTTAAGTCCAATATTCACACTCCTCTTAGGTCTGTTTTGGTCTCCACCAACTCCTGAGCGAGATATGCGGCTCTTTAGCTGCCAAAAGCTCTACTGTGTTCCCCAGCTGGTTGCTAAATACTGATAAATATCTGATACTGATAAAAAAAACAACCATTTTCTGATGGAAAATGATAGCTCAACAAACATATACACGTCTCTGTGCAATTTAATATTAATCAAAGTATGTCTCAGTGTCCTTGTTTCTCATTTCTCAGCACTGAGTCCTTTTCTTCTCCTCTCCCTGGTCTCTACTGAACTTTATTTGTGCTGAGTGCACAGAAAGCAAATGCTGATCCACTACAGTTATGTGGTTTGTGTATGTAATTGTGCCTGTGTGAGTGATGGATGAATGGATCTCTGATGCTGAGATCAAGAAGCGTGAAAACAGAAATAACTTCAAAAGTGGATGAAGTTTTGAGAGATGGAGGAGTGGAGTCAGAATGAAAATAGGAGGTAGGAGAAACAAAGGAGCAGCAAGAGCAGCTCTCCTCTTTTAACCAAATTTCTCTGCCGTTACCTACTTTCTCATTCAGTTCCCCTGGAAGTGGATGATGCAAAATTAATTTAATGCTTTTCATTCGCAGCTCATTTACAGAAATCAACCCTGGCTTGTTTTGTCAACTCTCAGCTGAATTCAACAGTAATTCATTATGTGCTAGGTGTGTGTGTGTGTTTCCCATGAGACACCATACGTTCAAGTCACACTTATTGTCTTTTTCCTGTCATTTCATGTAACGCCTGTAATATACATTGTTAGTATGTGCACGTGTGAATCTGTAAATCAATTTGCGAGTGCAGCATATTAAACAGCTCCAATGTGCATTGTATTCCCATCCTCACTATTCCCTGGCCAAATTATGTAATCATATGCATCAGAGACTTGCAGTGACAGCATATTAACAGAATCACATCACAGGGCTGAAAACTTGACTTCAAATAAAGACTCTACTAGCAAAAAAGGATCCATCAATGCAAACCCATTTATAGAATCCACTGCATTCATCTTGAAACTGACATTTAAATGGTCAAATCATAGCAGAAAATGATGATTTATCAGAGGAAACGCTTGGTCAGAGAAATGCAATGCACAAGCTTGACTTCTTCATGGAAAACGCCTGTATCTTTATTTCCCCTATGATCCAATTTTCTCTGCAGCCGTGCACTCCACGAGCTTCATATAGTAAGAAAAAAGAGAAAAGGTTTGCAGGCTGTGCTTGTCAAAAAAACCCTCCATGCTGTAAAATATTCACCCTCAAACACAGGACCATTCTGGCAGTTCCTGGAGTGCCACTCTCGTTTTGAATGTTGCCTGCAAAAGGAAAAGGAAGAGGAAGAGGAAGCTGAAAAGGGGAATGGAGGAGGGAGAGCTTTGATTGAGTGAAAAGGTCAATGTGTGACTGTGTTCACTAATAGAGGGTCACTGATGGGTTAGTGCATGTG
This sequence comes from Pterois miles, assembly GCA_947000775.1. Classification (NCBI taxonomy): domain Eukaryota; kingdom Metazoa; phylum Chordata; class Actinopteri; order Perciformes; family Scorpaenidae; genus Pterois; species Pterois miles. The sequence continues at coordinate 1,312,450 of CAMQGK010000253.1, forward strand.
GCTCACTGAAAAACTCTGACGCTCATACTGCAAAAATGGATTCAGGGCCATTTACGGATGGGGCGCTTGTGTTTGACTTGGAGTTTACGAAATATGTTTTTCTTGTTGACAACTTTCTGAAAAGCCCATTAATGAAGGCTTAATGTGGAGCTACATGTTGGGTAGAGCTGCATGTGTAGCCAGACCCATATGGAGGATAGAACCGGCCGGAATCAAAAAGAAATCAATCAATCAATAAATGCTTCGATAAATAAACAAATACGTTATTAAAGGTAGCAAAAATACAATAAAATAATGTAGCCATTAATTAATTGATAAACTGCGATATAAAATGATTATTTATTCATGCACAAAGAAATACAAAATGAAATGTGTACAGAAATAAAGAAATGTAAAAATTAAAGGATAGAGTTCTAAATAAGTTTAGGGAAACAAATAAGGGGTGAATACAAAGGGAAAATCATGCAGAAATAAAAAAAAAAAGAATACATTAAATTAAAATAAACAAAATAAACTATGCCTTACACGACATCCATACAACGGCTATAAACCTGCTGATGCTTGTGATACTCACAACCTACACTTGTGTGATTTCGATGCATGAATGGCATTTGTTCAATTTTAATTTAATCTATCAATAATTCCCAGAAATAATTATGCAGCCAGAACTGTGGGGCTGAACTGCACATGTAGTCCAGTCCAGCCCCATACGTAGCCCTGCACAAGCTTCCAGCTTTCAATATGGAGGAACTGTCTGATTCAGCATCACTGTTGTCAGCCTTCACAGATTCTGCTGACAAGAAACAAAACAAAATCCCTGCCATTTTTTTTCAAGCGCTGCTGCCAATCAAGACACATGTAGGGTGTGAAGAGAGATGAGACAACAGGGGTTGCATGTTGACTGAGTGGCTAGAGGGATTTGGTATGCATCAGTCAGTGGCCCTGAGGGCACCATGCATGAAAACCGTGTTGAAGTATATCCTCTGAATCAATTTTACATAGTCTAAATGCAAACTACAGACTATAACTGAGATCTCAGGCACAGGTAGCTGATGATACTATAATTCCAACCGTTATACCTTTCTATGCACTGCTCAATTCAGTTGAGGGATGATTGATTTAAAAGTCTAATGTGTGGGATCTGGCATTATCTAGAGCTGAGGTGTGGAAATTTACAACTAAATTCAGCCCCTGTCATGTGCCAAGTGTGTTGGAGGGCTACGGTGGCCAACACAGAAATGTGAATGGACCTCTGTGAGTAGAGTGAGTAGACTGTGTGTGTAAGTGAGAAGTGAGTGGTGAAGTAAGAGAGTGACAGCGGCAGCAAAGGGAGCGAGTAATGTTATCACTTTCACCCCAAGCAGGAAAAGTTTGGTTGGACTACTGTAGAAAGATGGTGGTGCAACATAGTGGACTCTGTGAAGAGGATGAACTCCCTATGTAGAAACAAAGGACTCGTCTTAAGGTAATGTAAACACAATGATTCTTAGTTTTAGGTGATTATACACTAGAGAAAACATACTTATTAATTTAATATTTCATTTCTGCCAATAGAGCCCCCTAAATGCTACACACTGGTCCTTTAAGGCAACCATACAAAAAAGAAAAGAAACACTAAATCTCTGCCGACTGTTTGCAAAATCTACTCTTTGGAAAATATACTAGTACAGGTCTCATACTGCTGCAGCTATATCTATGAAAAATAATGCACTGGCATTCATTTATATCCCTCAAAATCCATTTGTGTGTAATAAACGTAATCGCAAACCAGGAAATTTATAGAGCGGGGGACTGTCAACATTGATATATTTGTTGTGCAACTTACATACTTAAGATATGCCACTTCTTGACTATTTTAAGCCAAACCATGAGCTTTTCCTAAACCAAATTACCAAAGTAATTCTAACTAAGTCAGTCTTTTCCTAAGCTTAACTAAGTTGTTTTATTGCCTAATCCTAAGGAAGTTGTTTCCTGTGAAGACGGAAGTTTATTTTGAAAAGACTGTATGCGTGTAACAAATGGAAATTGACACGTGTTGCTGGACATTCGTAGGAAAATGCAAGAAAAAAGGAGGAATGTTATGAGACATCATACCAAATATTGCATAAGAATAGTTTGAGTAGTAGTACTGTGACTGTTACATTGGTACATATCGATGTCACTTATGATCTAGTGGTTTTCTCTCTTGTCTTTTTCTGGTTCTTTAAAAAGTTCCTCTTGAAGCTTTGACCAGTCACCAATGTTCAGAGCTACAAACTCCACAAGTCCGTCTTTTCTTCTGTCAGATGATATATATATATATATATATATACATATATATATATATAATAGAGGCCTCGAGTCCAGAAAACATAGGCTTTTGTAAGTGTGACTCATTCCTCTGGTGAGGACAGTGTCCCAATATAGTTTTCTTGGCAGGATCAACGTTTTTGCAGTAGGACTTATTGCCAAGGAAGCAAAATCACAATGAAGTTTCACTAATAGAAACACAAGAGAAGTTCTTGAGTTCTTGAGAAAGTTAATCAGTTCCTACATTAAATACTTGTAGTCAAAAAAAAAGTATTTTTAGTCATTCTGGATTTTTAAATACATGACATATAAATGTGACAGGAAGAGGATTATTAAGAAGAGCTTGGTGGAGATCAGCTAGTGAGATTTTTAACATGTGTTGGAGGGGATTTAAATCATTTCTTCACTTACTGAACTGCAGATTAAATATTTTAGAAGACTCATGAATTGCAACACACATGAAAAAAAATCTGAAATATAATAAAACCCACAACATACTGTATTTCCTCAGTGGGATTTCTCTTCACCGGTGATGTCAGTTTCATGTGAGGGTGGGTATGATCCTCAGGGATGCACATCTGTTTTACATCTGCTGTATCATTATGCCATTTATTAGGAGACCTGTTTTAATGTTTAAGTGATGCCATTTTAATACAGTAATAATATCATGATGGCCAGTGTCATTTCTGTGAATTATTTACAGTTTGCTCACATAAAAACTACATGCACATGCACACACACACACACACACACACACACACACACACACACACACACACACATGCACACACACACACAATTTGTCAAGTTTGTTATCATATCAGGGCAATCTTTTGTTTTTCTGTGAAAGAACACCCTCACAAGCCTATGTATGTGTGTTTGTGAGTGTGTGTGTGTGTGTGAGTGTGAGTGAGTGTGTGTGTGTGTGTGTGTGTTTGCCTTGCATTATTCCCGTCTAATCTCTGGCCTCGGGACATACAGTGCAGTGCGGAGTGTAAGCATTAAATAAGCTGACAGAGGTCAGAGAAGGAGATACTTGTCTTGGTTGGATTCTCACCTCAGTAGGAGGTAACATTTACAGGGCAGCTCCTTCAACATGGATCCAATTAGCACTCAGGCAAGTGTCAACTGCTCACATCTTGGTGATTTTTTTCTTTGAGTGTGTGTGATGACAGGATGCAGAATGTCAAGTGAAGGCTGACTGTTATTTTACAGCAGAAGTAGACAAGTAGACAAAAGTTATTTTGATAGAACGGTCACTATATTCACTACAGTAATGCACGAGACAGGTAATATGAAAGAGAATCATTCTGCCCCTGTGTCCTCCGAATAGCATCTGCAAAATTTCACAGACCGGAGGAAAACAACCAATCAGAGCTGAGCTGGAGCCTGCCGTCTCTGAGCAGCTGTCAATCACTCACAAACTCTGATCAATCAGTCAAACTAGACAGTGTTGATCAAAAATTGATCAATTTTCTATTACTGTAATGTCTATTTCTCACCTCAAATGTTTTCAGAAACATCTTATTAGTTACTGTTTAGCTGAAAAATGAGAAGGTCTGTGACCGGCAGCCAAGTTGAGAACAGTTGAGGAAATACAAAGCACCACCCACCAGCTGGAGCAAACTTTCTAATTTTACAGCTAAACAGTAACTACAAGATGTTTCATATTTGATCGGTGCTGCCTAGTTTGACCGACTAATTGGAGTTTGCGGGTAATTGATAGCTGCCTCCATGAACAACCAATAGGCACACTTTCTTTCTGAAATGACCTGTGATTGGCCAAAGAGTCCCGTCACAGGGTAAATATTTTAAAGTCTGAAAACAGAGCCATGAGGAGGTGCAGAAGTCTAGTTTTCTCTCAGAGCACTTGAATTACATATGATGAAAGGTTATTATGAATTTTTTGCCAAATGATGCCAAACATACAGTATTCTATACTATATATATATATATATATGGGGGTGGCAGTAGCTCAGTCTGTAGGGAGTTGGCTTGGGAACCGGAGGGTCACCGGTTCAAGTCCCGCCATGGACCAAGAACTGAGTGTGAACTGGTAGCTGGAGAGGTGCCAGTTTACCTCTTGGGCACTGCCGAGGTGCCCCTGAGCAAGGCACCAAACCCCCAACTGCTCGGGGCGCTTGTCAGGAGCAGCCCCATCACTCTGACATCTCTCCATTGTTGCATGTTTGTGCATGTGTGTGTTCGGGTCTTCATGTACCGTGTATAAGTTAACAACAGAGTGAAAAAATTGAATTTCCCCTTGTGGGACTAATAAAGGACTATCTTCTTCTTCTGCCTATTGCCACTTTAAAATCCAAACATCTTGAAAGACAAAAACAACAAAATATGGAGAGGAATCTGAGATCTTTCCAAACACCATTGCTGCCATCAACTGCCTGGAAAGCAGACATTACTGTATGCAACTTGTCTTTGGTTTAAAACTTGGTCATTTTATTTTGCAGACAAACCTGTAGACTACCATGTAAAAAAATTCAAGGTCCTTAATTTAATTATCACAATTACTCATTATTTCCAATTATTAACCATTAAACCATTCAGTCCACACCACACAGTCCTTTAATTCATTTAAAAATTACTCAAAGATGAATGGTGAACTCATTTGACATTGTTGTTTTGTGATGTGAACTGCTACTTGAATCTGTGAGGCCTGATAAAATTTTAATGAGGTCTGCTATCAGGCTGCTTTAATCGGCTTTATCCTTACTATACACTGGAAAACACTGAAAAGACTTTTAAAAGACCGATGTCTGAAACCCTCTCACATCTAAAGACAAAGTATCTTAAGTAAAATGAGTTTTTATGCATAGGCTATAATATTTTGCAAAGACTGGGGATCTTGCAGGGTCACTATTTACAAGACTACAACCAGGGTCCTTTTGAGATGATGTCACATCCTGCCAGGGCTGATTCGAGCCATTTGGGTGCCCTAGGTGTAATCGCTTTGTGGTTAATTAATCAATTCAAGCATGATTACTAGGCTTGGGTGGTATCTACTTTGTATACCTTCCTGACATTTCACTAGGTAAAGGCTACCAGAGATGGGACCAAGTCATTGTTTTGCAAGTAAGTCTCAAGTCTGTGCCCTCAAGTTCCAGCTCAGGTCTTGAGTGTTAATCAAGCCACATTCGCTCTTCACTAAAATATATTCAACTGGTGCTCAGTAACGTAACGTTAGTTTTTCATGGTTTTCCCCTGAAACTTGATTGGAAGCTGTTGGATTGGTTCAAACAAAGTGGATCTGGTCAGTTAAGTGTTGTGACGGTTTCAATGGCAGACAGGTTTGGACTCAAATGCAAAATCACAGACAGCGGGTTAGGATGAAACAACGCTGGGTCTTTAATACAGAAAAGGGTTCGGTACACAGGCAGGCTTACTTCACAGGCGAACAAATCCAAAGTGGCAGGCAAAGGCAGAGTCAAAAAACGAACAGAATGTCAGGCACGAGGAATCAATACTAGTAAGAATGCTGGAACGCTGTAACACGGGGGATAACAAGACGATCTGGCACAGGAGGAAAGGGAGACGCTGCTTAAGTACTGGTGAGGGAAGTGACTAACTATGGACAGGTGGACATGATCAGGGGCGGGGGCGACGATCGGACACTGACTGGTGCAGGTAACTAGGTCAGAAGGAGGTGCTCAAACGTGAAGGCGGGAAGCATGCAGGGCAGGGAGTGAAGTGAACTGCAACGAGAGGAGAGGTTAAACATGTCAAAATAAAACAGGATGTGCACCAAAATAAAAGCATGCAACATAAACACACAATGAACAGACTCTAAGTCCTGCGGAACATTACAAGTGTAAGATAATCAAATGCAAGTCCCAATTACATTTACCAGAAATAAAGTGCAGAGTTCAATAAAAACACATCAATTTTTAGAAATTTAGCATTTAGCAAGAACAGATTCAGAAGTTCTGTTCAGTTTGTCTCCTTGAGTGAACCCTCTTCTTGAACAAATCAATGAAGGATCTCTGAAAAAGTAAACAAACCCAACATTTCTGATGCTGTTGCATGGCTCAGGTGTGTGTGTGTGTGTGTGTGTGTGTGTGTGTGTGTGTGTGTGTCAAACTCCGACACAGAGAGCAGAGGACAGAAGTAGCGTTTACGTGATGTTAAATGACACAAAACACGTCAGAAACTCTAAGTTGTTATGACAACTATAACTCTATCATGGTACAAATGGGTGGACACACCAAAGGGGCTCTTGTTCACTCCAAAACTACACCAGTTTCTTGATATTTAATTTCTACATTGTTTGCTACTTCCTGTTTGTTGCTGGAGAGAGTCCACCTATTGGTTGTTGACAAAGTTCACATCATTGAACTTACAATAACATTAAGCTTGTTTGATTTTATCAGAATGTCAAGGTGAGAAAAAGACTGACTTAAGACAGATTGGACTGAGTTTTATGACCGCCTTACACTTAACGATCAAGATCACAAGACCGCGCTGCAGCTCTAGCGAAACTCTTGGGATTTTATGCTGCTTTTGGAAATATGTCTGCGAAAGTGAAATTGCTTGAAAAGTTGTTTTGTGTATGGACGGCCTTAGTTTGCTTGCTGAGAGAGAATCTAAACCAGCATAAGCACCAGATAGAGATTAAAGTATCTCATTTGGGTCTATAGGACAGGAGCATCTTACATATGGATTGGGCCACTGCCAATGATAGAATATATATACACACTGTATACACATAAGAAGAGGCTATACAGTACGTATAGAGCAGGCAAAAGGAGTGAAACACAAACACAAAAAGGGGTGAAGGCCAGATAGGCGATGAACAGCTGAAGTTGTGAAAATAAAAGGAGCGGACAAAGGGATAAGCCATGACAATTTCATGGGCTTGAGAGGAGCTGGATGTCCTTGGCTGTGAAGTGCTCTACCTTTTGTCCCTGGGGGTTTGAGCCAGTGTACTGAAGGTTGGAATAATGGAGCACATCGGCTGTGACCGAAAGGCCATCAGTTCAATTCCCTTGAGATATTAAACCTTAATGCTCCATTAATAAATGCTAAAAGGGTAGCTGAGAGCATTACAGCAGCTATGCTCGACAGCAGCACAGTGAAAATACAGTTTCTGCCATGACATGATGGTATATTTTATGTTCTACAGTTGTCCCTCTCATGTCTCCAGTTGGTCTGAAATGCTGCTGCTCGACTGACAACTGGAGCACATAACGCCTGTTCTGGCCTCCCTCCACTGGCTCCTTGTGCATGTCACGGTTCGTTTTAAGATTCTTTTATTTGTTTTTAAATCCTTAAATGGTCTCACATCACCTTACCTCTCTGAGCTGCTTCACCCTCACGCTCCTGCTTGGTGCCTCAGGTCAGCTGATCGGCTGCTCCTGGAGGTACCAAACTCCAAACATACACTAAGAACTGGCATGGCCATTTTCAAAAGGGTCCCTTGACCTCTGACCTCAAGATATGTGAATGAAAATGGATTCTATGGGTACCCACGAGTCTCCCCTTTACAGACATGCCCAATTTATGATAATCATATGAAGTTTGGGGCAAGTCATAGTCAAGTCAGCACACTGACACACTGACAGCTGTTGTTGCCTGTTGAGCTGCAGTTTGCCATGTTATGATCTGAACATTTTTTAATGCTAAATGCAGTATCTGTGAAGGTTTCTGGACAATAATTGTCATTGTTTTGTGTGATTTCCAGCGATAAATATATTCATACATTTGCATAAAGCAGAATATTTGCCCATTCCCATGTTGCTAAGAGTATTAAATACTTGACAAATCTCTTTTTAAGGTACATTTTGAACACACACAAAAAAATGTATGATTAATTTGTGATTGGACAATGATGCGATTGATCGTGATTAAATATCTTAATCAACTGACAGCTTCATATATGTAAAGTCAGGGGATCATCAAAGTTATTGCGATTCATTGACCAAGTGATCGACATTACCATCCCTAGAGCCATGTTTCTAGTGTGGATAAACATGTGTCTCACTCACTAAATACCTGAGCTACAGGTAAACATGTGACTAGTTGGAAATTGTTTTAATTTATTTGCTCATTGTATTTTCCACAAGAAATATATGCATATAAACAATGTGCATCTGCTGGGTGCACTGACATGGAAAACAAAGGGACAGAAAAAAAACAACAAAAAAATCTCGCACAAAAATAGGGTGAAAATGCTGAACAAACACAAAATTCAGTGTTCAGTGAACAGAGGAGAAGCAAATGGACTGCTACAATTTGGCAAGAGCCATTTTAATATGCCACCGCAAGAGAAGAACAGGTGTAATTGATAACTAATGAGGCTGTAATTCATTTCAGCACTAAAGCTCGCTCCAACAACCTGACACATTTCTGGCTCACTGATATGGATTACTTGGACACTTAAATGGTATGGAGACATCGTTAATGTAATTAGTGCACACCTGTGGTGCTATGACAAGTCAAAATGCCCGCAGTGTGTGTGTGTGTGTGTGTGTGTGTGTGTGAGAATGGTGCTGGAAATTGGATATGTATTCTGTGTGTGTGTTACATTTCTGAGTAAAACCTTTTTTTAGAGTACTCACGTTGATTTTCAGGTCGCCAGTCCATCGCAGGGCACATAGAGACAGACACATAGAGACAGACAACCATTCACGCTCATATTCACACCTACGGGCAATTTAGAGTCATCAATTAACCTGCATGTCTTTGGACTGTGGGAGGAACCTGGAAAAACCCACGTTAACATGGGGAGAACATGCAAACTCCACACAGAAGAGCCACAAGCTGGAAAGTATGACCTTCTTATTGTGAGGAAAAAGGGGTGCAACCACTGCACCTTGCCCGCTGTTGCGAGGTAAACTATTAGAAACTTCCCCCGACTGACTACTGGGTTATGTTAACTATGGGCATCCAATTATAGGCCCTCAATTTGTCTTTACAAATTGAGGGCCGCTGCATGGCCACCAGCCTGGTGGGACGGCTTAGCTAGCTTGTTAATTCTACCATGCATTCATGCAACACTGGTTACAGAAAATGAGCCCAGCAGCAGTGGCCTCAGTAAGGAAAGTAGCTATAGGCTGGCCTAAAAGTCGCTAGAAGTAGCTAAATGACGTCATCAATTAATCTGCATAATTGACCATTGTAGATGTTTGCTTGTGCCACACTGATGCACACACACAGTGGACGATGTGATGTGAGTGACTGATGCTGTGTGAGTCAAATGCAGTGATTTATTTCAGTGCAGTGATTTATTTAAGGTCAGCCAGCGGCAGCTTTGTGCATGCACGATTCATTTGCAGGCTGGACACGGAGGGGTGAACATCTCCTGCTCCGACTACAGCTAGGAGGGACTGCTGCTTGACGAGTATATATAATATGTGATTTCATGTCAGTCTCCAAAAGTCTCCAATAAAACCAGAAAAAGTTGCAAGATTTGTTGCTCGTCGATTTTTTGAAAAAGAGTCGCTAGAGGGGTTTGAAAACTTGCTAAATATAGGTTAAATATAGTATATGTTGCTAGGTTGACAACATTTCCGAGCAGTGGGCTGGTGGCCAGCAGCTATGCTGGGTCTAACTGTCCCTCTGCATTACTCCTTGCCTCTAGGAGACTACTTTGCAGCTATCTTGTCAGTTTGGCTATCTAGCTAACAAGCCAGTCGCCCTCTCCTTCCAAAGTAACAGTCTGTCAGCGGCATAGAGGATCGGCTAATCTGATCCTGCCGGGTAATGTTAACTTTAAAAAAACAAGCCAACAAAACTTGCTAGCCAGTGTTAACTAATGTGTGAAATGGGGTCTAGACATGAACACAAGCAAACCGAGCTGTCCGGGGCACAAATGATGAGACAAAGAAAATGTGCCTGTTGGACATCTGGCTAAGACATGTCACGGTCCGGTTAAAAGATGACCTTAGAGGATTATATACACCAGGATGTTCTCTGGTTCTTGTCATCTTTTCCATACGTTGTTCTGCCTGCTATTTCAAGAAATCAAGTTCGCATTTTAGTGTCCTCTACATCCGCCATGTGTACACAGCCAACACGCCAACTGTCATTCTGGGTTCAATGCCTGGCTTAAAATTGTCAATACATCTTCCAACCTGCCAATTACCAGCTCAGATTTATGCAGTTTCAAGCATATGTTGGTCTAGCGGAGTCACAACAAAGTCATGGATCCATTTTCTTGGGACAGAGCTCTGCATGCATAATGTTTTAAACTTTTTCTAACACACACAATTATTCACGACAATATAGTCCCTATCTCTCAACTTCTAAAGAGCAGACTAGTGCAAGTTCACTGAACAGGAAACTATGCATGACCATCCAATTTCCTGTTTCAATCCAAACCTGGGCCTGACTCCACCTTTGTGTGATTTCAACAGGCATCCTGTTTCCCTCCAGCCTGCACATCCTGTCTAACACTCACAGATCCAGAACTCTCGGCTGTTGAGCCTGTCGCTAAAACAGATTTGAGTACCTGTTCACCTATAATGAATAACAACAATAACAATAACAAATACACATCCAACTTGGAGTACAGTATATGATATCAAATAAATCACCCATAGCCAAGTATATTACAGAAGTGCATTTTCTCCTACAAAAGTGAAAATAGTGTGGTGGTTAAAAAGGAGAAAGGGGAGACATGAGATGCTTGTAATGTTATGACCAGACAGCCCTCATTATGCCACTTTAATTATGACAAAATTCATAATAAGGTTGTCGTTTTTCAATTTGATGATCGCAAGAACGTTTTCTCAGGTAAAACGTTGGAGTTTTTACATGAGGGTCCTCGATTTATTTGTTTCCATGCATGTGTGAGGATGCGAGTGCAAGTACATGCAGACATTGCTGATGCAGGTTTAAGAAAAAGCTAAAGATCCAGCTCTTCATTCTATACATGCTGTGCATTGGATCTGTACACTGCCTGTCGGGTGTCCGATCGGACTTGAAGCCGCTGTTGGCATTTACTCACATTGTTCCTATCTAGATCTTTGCTTGTGTTGTATGAATTCTCAGATGTACATTATGCCAAAAGCATCTGCTAAATTAAACTGTACAACTGTAGACTGTGATACACGTTCCTGCCAACGATTTCATCGATTTCTGGGACTTTTAGTCCCTGGAACTACTTCTCCAGGAACCACAAGGTTCCTTCAGCCCACTGTTGTCTGCGTTTCCACCACAGTCTAAAAACCTGCAATGATTAGGCAAAATTAGTCCACTGACATATAAAAATGCAACAAGATGTGAGACGAGGGCTGTTAGTGGTCACAGCAGTAAACACACTCTGCAGCCTGCAGTTCACTGTTTTAAACTAAAAAATTCTTCTAAAAAACACGCTGGGAAAAAAAAGTTTTGTCTCACTGTGATGATATGTACTGCTGCATATGTTTACTGATGCAATGTAATAAATGAAATGCAGCAAAGGAAAATGAAACTAAGAGCATCTGTCTCCACAGTAAATATTCTGTTGAGGGTAATTTATTTGTGTTAACGCCATAAAACAATCAGAAAACAACTTTCCTTTCTCTCATTACCAGCACTGCTGTTCAGGTTGCTCACATGTCTTTTTTAAAAAATGAGTCTGGAAGCCAACAACAAAGCCTAATTTTACTTTTAATATTATCAAACAAAGAGAAATGCTCTCCCCTCACCCTAAAATTGTCCAGAGTCAATATAGAGTACTACCTTGTTTTATGAATTAACCGGTACAATTGAAGCTTTTGTAGCAGCGGTGCTGTGTGAGCATTTCACCAATTAGTGACGTCATCAATGCAAACTCTACACCAAAAGTTCTGGTACTTTCAGAGAGTGCTACCCCCACAACCAGGGCCTATTTTGGTGGTAAAAATGCCATGTAAAATGTCCTTAGAACTTAATTTAGACCCTGATCCCTGTGGTTGAAATGCAAAAGGTTCTTAGTTCTGGGGGAAAGTTCCTGTGGTAGAAAAGGGGTTTTATATAAACTAAACTGCAGTGCAATCAGTGCAGCACAAAGTTTTCTGTTTTAAAGTTGAGATGTAAAAACTAAATTGAAGTCCCTTTGGCCAGACTGGAACAATTTAGAACAATTTATCCGGCTATGTTTTTCAAAATTTTGCTATGTAATTTATAATTTAGAATGGCTGACTCCAATATCCCTTAGGTAAACGCAGTGAAGACTTTATTCTGGGAGGTTGGAAAATAAGAACTTTCTCACAACTTTTAAAGAGTTGAACTGTGCAATGCGTTTGCAAGACTTCAATGAGCTCAAGGCCATTTACACTTGGCAATACATCAGTCAGTAATTTGGACTCCCACCTGTAAAAACAATTCACCCGAATCATCCTCTGAGTGAATGACTGAGTGAGAGGCAGAAGGACGGAGAGAATAATACAATAAGAGAAGTTGACCAACAGAAAAAAGAGGTTTTCCAAAGACCAATATCATACAGCTTCTATGTTAATGTTGTTCTAAGTGATTGACAGCTACATTAAAAGTAGATACTGCGCACTGTGTTCTCATCATACAATACATACACCTTATCTTCACAGCCATTTATGCTATTATCAGGCTGTTAAATAGGTGTTATCAGTCACTATAAACTCCATAGATTTGCGTCAACAGGGGCCTACTACACCCACTAGTAGGTTTTATCATCTATTGACATGGAAGATCACTGAAAGAAGGAATAAAAGAACACACCAGCGACATCTAATGACCTAGTAATAACAAAGTAAAGTACTAGTAACAAAGTGAAGAAGTCAGTTGCTGTAGTATAGACAGTGTGAAAGTCCATAAGGAGTCCGGATTTACGTCCCGTGTGAAACCAACATTGTGTTGTCTTCGTGTTTGTAGTTATTTTAATCCAAAACACGTTTTTCCCAAAATGTAAAATGTTTTTTTCTTTGCCTAATACTAAAGAAGTTGTAATTTTATTGCCTCATCATGTTTTTTTTTTTTTTGTTTGCCTACATGTTTAATTCAGTTTTATAGCATGTTAAAATGTGTTGCTTTTAAGTTTCACTTTCACTTTTACAACGTAGTAGGCCCCTAATGACCCACATCTATGGTGCTTACAGTGACTGATAACGCATATATAACAGCCTGACAACAGTCCAGTTGGGTGCAGCGCTTCAACCCTTCTGCAAAAAAAAAAGAAAAGAAAAAGAAAAGAAAACTCACCTGAAATGCCCACACACCAGCACTTCAATCTGATGTAAAAATATCTAACAGTAAAAATAACAATCTGTAATATATAAAATATATAATATCCTCGGCAGTAGAGTAGAGTAGCAGTAGCTCAGTCTGTAGGGAGTTGGTTTGGGAACCGGAGGGCAACGGGTTAAATCCCGAAAGGGACAAAAACTGAGTGTGAACTGGTAGGTGGAGAGGTGCCAGTTTACCTCTTGGGACAGCCGAGGTGCCCCTGAGAAAAGGACCAAAACCCCCAAAGCTCGGGGGGTTTTCAGGAGGAGCCCCCCCCCATAAAACATCCCTTAAATAAAATTTATGTTTTTTTTATAATATAAAAAAAAAAAAAAAAAATAAAATTTCCCCCGGGAAAATAAAAAAGATTTTCTCCCCCTCCTTACCCTTGTCATTGTTTAATCGAATGTAAAGAAAATGAATGCTGTAGACATTGTGGCTTTGCACACATGAACAAAAACACACTGATCTGCTCTCGTCCCAGTGGTAGTCGTTTTCTTATGTGTCACCATCCCTCTTATTTATGGAGTCATCTGGGTTCCCCTGTGGGCGACTTTATCTCGTCTGCTGTGTTCTTTTTATTTACACTGATGCTCGTTATTGCTGTTTGTGTCTAACAGACAAGGGGGACGCTGCCACATCTGCCTCCCTGTTGTTGACTTGCGGTGCTGTTTTCTCATTCTCTTAAGCTGTTGTGTTCGAGTCGAGAGCATTCTCAGAGAAATGACCCACTGAACCGAGACTCAAACTAAACAGATTTGTTTGTTTTTCTTGTTTGGACGGTTGAGTACTGACGTCCTCTCTCAGTAACGATGATAACATATGTTTTCCTGTGCTTGTATATTTTTCCATTAAAAAAACATTAGGATTGCAATAGACTATAGTGACTGGGATGTTTTTTTGTATGCTGATAGGATGGTTTGATACAACGGAATAAGACCCTTGAAAACTTGGCAACATCAGCTCCTGATATAACGACAACATGTGAAACAGCTCAGTCTTATAAACAATGCATCTGCTGTGAGGAAAAAGGAAAACTGTCTTTTTTTTGTAGCGATTTTCTAGCAACTTTCATTTAAATAAATGTCTGTTAAGTCACTATCTAATGCCAAATGATGTAACACAGTAGGCTGGTCTGATACACCATTTAGGCAATTTAGAGTCATCACGTAACCTTTGGACTGTGGGAGGAAACCAGAGCACCCGGAGAAAACCCACGCTAACAAGGGGAGAACATGCAAACTCCACACAGAAGAGCCCCAAGCCGGATACGAAACTTGCTGTTAGGTGACGGTGCTAACCACTACACCACCGTGCAGCCCTGCCTAATGTAACTGTGAGCCAGGAAATAGAAAACAACAGTGAATGCTACCTAGGGAGGAGGTCAGGGTGGAAAAAATACCAGACTTTGTCCTGGGAGACCAGCGTTGTGTCTCACATGAAACCAGAAGTCAATGTTGATTTAATTGCCATGTAACTGATGAACATAAGCAACGCCGCTTTTGGGGTTATTTTAAGCCAAACCACAAGCATTTGCACAGCAAGTAGCTTTCTTGCCTAAACCTAAGAAATCTGTTTCCTGTAAAGACAGAAGTTTATTTTGAAAAGACTGTATGCATGTAATGAGCGTAGACTGACATTCGTAGGAATGAAAAAGAGGGAATACATTTTTTGTATATCATCCGAACCGTTGCATGACAATATGTTGAAAACAATGGTAATTCTATAGCTGATGAAAGTACTGCAGTATTTATATTGAATATATTTGCAGTACAATAAACTGTGAGAAACTGAGTGTGTGGCAGCATTCCCCGAAAAAATGCTGTATTAAGTTACGGCTAATGCAAACTGAACATTAGGGTTTGAGAAATTAAAGTCAAAATATAGAAGCAGCTGAAATATGCTGACATTTGCTGGGAACTGAGTTGAGTCAACTCTGTGGCAGCAAAAAACAACTGGTTAGATCCTCTTCTGGAGCGTGACCAAATACTGTATGACGTACTGCACCGGCCATCCCAACCAGTAGAAAGTAAAAATGAAATACAGAAAATAGACTAAAGAACAAAATACAACTTCAATTCAGTGCCATATGGGTCAAGATTCATTGCTTAAAACAAAGAGGGGCATATTATAACCACCATCTGGCTGTTCAGTGCAGTTGTGTTTGGCTGAGTTGTGGTAGAAATGTGAAGTCTATCAGCTACATTTGGTGGCTCGGGGTCTCTGATGGCTCCAGATGGCTTTTAAGCATGAGGAGAAAAAGCCTGACTAAAACAATAGCGGGGTATTTGGAACTCTAATGAACATCTGTGTCAGCTTTAAAAGAAACCGTGTGTTTGCCTGCTGGCATAGATTCATAGATGTGTGGTACCATTAGGGCTGCTTAGATCTGTTGTCATGTCTCCAAGCATAATGGATGCATGCTACAATGGTATGGTGGCCGAGATCACTGAGGTGTATGGATAACACACACATTACTTCACCTTCACAGTAAACACCTTATAACTCTTAATCAGCAGCTCCATATTTTGCCTTATTAAAATTGGGACTAAAACATTTAATCGTGATAAAATGCAAATTAAGCTCACATTAAGCCTTAAAGGCAGATTTGTCAAGTATTTAATACTCTTATCATAGTGTGTGTGGACAAATATGCTTACTTTATGCTAATATATGTACAGTATACTGTATATTTATTATTAGAAATCAATTAATAACACAAAACTATGACAAATATTGTTCAGAAACCCTCACAGGTTCTGCATTTAGCATAAAAATATGCTCAAATCATAACATGCCAAATTGCAGCCCAACAGAAACAACAGCTCTCAGTGTGCTGACTTGACTATGACTTGATCCAAACGGGATGTGATTATCATAAAGTGGGCATGTCTGTAAAGGGGAGACTGGTGGGTACCTATAGGACCCATTTTTATCCCATACCTTGAGGTCAGAGGTCAAGGGACCCCTTTGAAATAGGCCATGACAGTTTACCAAATGATGCATTGGGTTTCCTTGTTTCATATGATACCAGTATCTTCACTCTAGCTTCAAAACTGAGCCCACTACAACCTTAAAATTGAACTTACGTTAACAAAACTAGTGACATTAAAACAAATTTGCGTCAAAGCGTTACTTGACAGCACTAATAAGTGAGACATATATAAGCATTTTGCCACTGCCTGCGCCGATTCATCCATCCATCAATCGTAAACCGCTTATCCCATTAGGGGTTGTGGGGGGGCTGGAGCTGATCCCAGCTGGCACTGGGCGAAGGCGGGGTTCACCCTGGACAGGTCGCCAGTCCATCGCAGGGCACATAGAGACAGACAACCATTCACGCGCAAATTCACACCTACGGGCAATTTAGAGTCATCAATTAACCTAAACAGCATGTCTTTGGACTGTGGGAGGAAGCCGGAGTACCCGGAGAAAACCCACGCTTATACAGGGAGAACACACAAACTCCACACAGAAGAGTCAAAAGCCAGATTCTGTTGACTTTGTTAATATTGATTGTCCTGTTCATACTTATTGTATTATATGTGATGACTGAATAAAAACTACTACTACTCCCACTAATTAAAATATAATGCAACTTTGGGAATAGTTAACTTTGTGGTATATGCTCTGGAATCAGCACAAGCAGCCACCCCCCCTCCATTCTTTCTCTGTCTCCCTGAACAGCCACCCTGTCCATTTGGGCGCTATTTATGGTTATGCAGCATGGTGGCTAAAAGTGCATTTTCTGCAGCAGCTAGTTACATAAGCCATACACAAGAGACAATAATGCACAATAACACTACAAGCAGCATGCTTTGCTGACATTTATAGCTGCTGAGTTTGTATTTTACGCTCTTGAAGATAATCATTAGGATGCTATCACAGCGTTTCACTGAGTCATACTGCCATTTTTGTAACATTTAGGTGACTTTGCAATGGCAAAGCCTCCTCTGCCAGTCTGTCCTCAAAGTGCTCTATTGTTTACACGGTATCAATGTGATTTTTCAAAAACACACACACAATCAATCACTGTGGTAGCTGACTAAACGCACACTAACACAAAACCTGTCTGTCCACACAGACACTTGGTAATAATTTGTTACAAATCAGCAACCTGTGATGGCACCAAGATGTATTATTATTATTATTATTATTATTTTATTATTATTATTATTATGTTTGTTTATTTAATGGGTTAAAACAGTATTCTGACAAAACATTCACATATATACCAGTCTGTGATAATCCATCAACATATCTTCCTTTGTCAAAATAAGTCATAATTTTAATTACTTTATAAACAGTCAAACCAGGTGTCAGTATGTGCTGCCATTAAAAAACTGAAATGTTTCCAATACAATATTCTGATAAAACTTTGACTTATACCAGTCTGTGATAATCCATCAACATTATGTTCCTCTAATACTAACTATAGTCAAAACAATTTGTAATTCCTGCCTTTTTAACTCAAAAATTAAGTATAATTTCATGGTAATAAGGTTTATTGACCATAATTTCCAAAAAGAAGTATAAAACTTGTGGTAATGAGTTGGACTGAAGTTTGCTAAAAAGGTGTGACACAGAATTAGGTGATAATTTATAGTGTATGCTTTATAAACAATCAAACCAGACCAGGTCAATTTTGATATTTGCTGCCATTAAAAAATTGTAATGTTTTCAAAACAATATTCTGACATATCAGTCTCTGATAATCCATCAACATTATGTTCCTCTGATACTAACTATAGTCAAAATAATTGATAATTAAGGTATAATTTCATGGAAATAACATTTATTGACCATAAATTCCCCAAAAAGTACAAAACTTGTGAGTTGGTGTAACAGAATTGGGTGATAATTCATACTGTATACTAGGGATGCTAATTTTGAAAAAATTTCTTAACCAATAACAGACCCTCATTAACCGATTAATAACGTTAACTGACAAAATTTGTGCCTCGCATGCAGCAGTGCACCAGCTGGAGTATTTGAACACAACAGACAACTGAGTCAGCAGTTCACCATCAGATGAGTTAGTGTAGCAGCCACGGTGCTGCGTTCAATGTCTCCAGTTCACCATCAACAGAGCTACTGTAGCAGCCACGGTGCTGCGTTCAATGTCTGCAGTTCACCGTCGGGAAAGTAACTGTAGCAGCCACGGTGCTGCGTTCCATGTCTGCAGTTCACCGTCGGGAAAGTAACTGCAGCAGCCACGGTGCTGCAAGTAGTGCTACAGACATGCCGCCTCTTTCCCAGTAAAACTCTCCACCACTGCACATTAAGAATAGTGATTGTCCCACAGACAGGTGTGTATTTGTGCTACGTTAGCAGCTGCTAGCTGCAAGCGTTGACGGTGGCTTTGTTCCAGCTGTCCGACAGACCGTGTGTGTGTGGCGTTATAACTGTGAACGTAGCCGTAGCAGACGGTGTGTGTACAGTTTATTTGTTGGTGAATAAATCCTACGAGGCTACAAGCTACAACTACAACTACAACTCCAGCTGGAAGTCCGGAGTCAACCTCCTGTATCTGCATCAGTTCTCTCTTAAGGTGGACCAGCTTTTCTCTTTAAAGCGATGAGCAACTCCTCTGCGTTTTTCTCATCTTTTTAATTAATTATTAATATTTCTTTTAACTGTTTAACTGTTAGCATTAATCAGTTAAAATGCTTAATGTCGGTTAACAATTAATTATTAACATCCCTTCTGTATGCCTTATGAACAGTCAAACCAGAAGACAAACACGGTCGAAGTAGGAGGGTTAATATTTGGAGATCTGGCTGAGATTGCACACCATTACGAGGTTACAAACAGTATAAAATAAAGCATGTCAATAACAGTGATGTGTATGTGATAACATGGTGGATCTAAAATGTAGAGTATGGTGATGAGTCCAGGCACTGTAGTGTAGAGGAGGCAGCATGCATGTAAATAATGTCCCTGCACACCAAGTCAGCAAAAACCCGCCACCAACTGCTGCCCCAGTTTGGCTTAAACAGAGTGATTATACAGAGTAATTACTGGGGCAGTTGAGGGAAACCACAGGCTAAAAGCTGGGCCAAAAGAGCCCTCACAGGAGTGGCAGGTGGAGCCACTAGGTCGGATAAACACTTCCAAACCTTTTCAAACCCTCAACACCTCTTTTCGTGTCAACACACAGTAATAACAGAAATATCACAGCGTTGGACAGTGCGCTGGCTTACATTAATGCAAAGTGCTTGGACCAGAAATTGGCATCAAGTGTAAGCAGTATTATAAACCCACAATTTTGTTTTTCAACCATTGCTGATAATGAACAGAATTTTGGCTGGACCACAGAGGGCCAGTCAACAAATGCAAAAGTCTGTCACTGAGTGACTGATTAAGTGGTGAAGTTATATGATTGGTCAACTGAGTGTTGAAGTTTCCTCATTGGCCGTTGCTCTTTCAAAATGAAAAGGCGGTAACAGTCCTTTATGCAAATGAGCCCGTCCAGCGCCACATGTCCACCTCATGAAACTTGGACCTAGCTATGAAACTTTCTGATCTAATTCTAAAATGAAATTAGACTCAGCAGTGGCATCGCCTATTTCTCACTTTTGGAGGATTATTGAGACAGAATATCAGAAAGTTTACGAGCAGGCCGCCATGTTGTTTCCTGTTTGAAATGGCAAGCAGAAAACCAATCAGGTGCATTACACGGTAGGGTACATCAGTGCTTGAACAATCAGTTTAGTGGCGAAGCACGTCCCCGAGCGTCCTCGCCAGCCCTGGTGGACATGCCATACAGTCCGAGTCTTGTTCAGTTTTGCTTTGGGAGATATAAGTTCTTCGCCCTAATGTGACATCATTTCTTGCCCTCTGTCCTCCCTCCACAGTAATCTAGACAAATGTGCCATTCTAACTTCCTCCTCTTGGACGAGAGCAATGAGTAATTTCTTAACTGGATCTTTTCTTGTTCTGATTTAAAGATAAGACAAAGTACAAGTACAAAGACCTACTTAGCTTTCAACAAGTACTCCAAACTTAATGTTGGGTCCTATTATGGTAAATGTTTTTGCCTTTACTGCAGAAAAAAACCCGACCATAAGAACATTTTTTGGTCTGAAGCCTTTACGGATAAAACAACATCATTTGTCAGAGCCTTCTGAAACTACTGCAGATTATGGAGAAACCACTCTGCAGGGAAAGGATCAAATGAATGTCATAGTTAAAGCGGAACCAATTTTACACGACTATCAATACTAACCTACAGCTAATACAGTACAGATTGATCCACAGAACATGTGTTATTGAACCCAAGATGAATATATTGTTTTTTCTATTTTTTCTGATTCATACACATACCCACATTGCTCAGTGAACACATACTGTAAGACCTTTACTTCTACTCCTCCTGACCACCAACTCATTACTTCTGGAACAAGTCTGTCTGTAATATGTGTTACAGGGGTGCAATGCTAAATTGGTGGAGTACTCTTTTAGTTAAGGAAATATTGTGGATTAGGAAACAAAAAATAACTTCCCAAGGTTTGGAAATGATCAAGGTCAGTTATTAAACAAGAATCAGTCAAAACTGTATATTTGAGTATGAGTATATGTGTGGACTGTGTACGGTCAGTCTGTGAATTTGTTGCTAAGTTGTTACACAAAGAGTCAGTGGTCGTTTCTACCATGTTAAATCCTGCGGTACAGGTCCACCTGGTCCGGCGAGGATGCTAGGGGATGCGCTGCTCCTCTGTACTGGCTGTTCAAGCGTTGATGTACCTGATCATTGAATGCACCTGATTGGTCCCTGGTTTTCTGCTTACCGTTTCAAACAAGAAAAAACACGGAGGTCTGCTCGTAAATTTTCTGTTATTCTGTCTAAACAATCCACCAAAATCTACTTCTGAAAACATTTTAAGTGAGAAATAGGCTATGCCACTGTTGTTTCATTTTAGAACGAGATCACCCAGTTTGACAATTTGGTCTTTCAGTTTCATGGGATGGGTGTGTCCCGCTGTTCAGGCTCATTTGCATAAAGGACTGTTCCCCGCCTTTTCATTTTGAAAGAGCAACGGCCAGTGAGGAAACTCCAGCACTCGGCCAACCAATCGTGTAATTTCATCACTCAGTGACAGACCTTTGAGTTTGTAGGGCTGGCACTGTATACATATTGTCATGTATAAAATAAACTAATATTAGATATATTACTGCAAGTAGAACACAGGAAACAACACCATACAAGGTTTTATGGCATGAATAACATCTACTTCCACTTCTGTCAATAAAATGTAATCATAGGTCATTTTAGGCATTTTAACGATTAGTGCTATAATTTTCATAAATGACTAAGACTGACGGAGAGACTGAGAAGAAAATGTTCTTCTTAGAGATCTGATTGAGCCTGTTTTAGAAATGCAGATATTATCTAAAAGAAATATATGTGGTGCCGTTTGCTGACAGGCTCTAGTATATTACAAGCCCCTATTGTAATATACTGGGCATGTATGGTTCAGAAAATACCTTGTGTCAGCTTAGCTTTGATACAAAGTATAAACACTACTGTGCCTTTTTAACTGAGAAAAAAATATGTTTGTACAGTAGTCCCTTAAGGTTATCTGTGATTTGTGTGGCCAGGAACTGAAAATGGTAAATATTTCAGCAGCTGCTGTTTTCTCTCTCCTGAGGTAGGAAACAAGCTCCTTTGTTTTGTTGACATTTCAGGGCAGGTGGTTGTCAGAACACCTTGTTACCAGTTGTTCTGCAGTACCTCCTCCCTGTAACATCCCTCATCGCTGACAGATATCTGTCTCCTGTTGTTGGGATGGACTGTGAGTTGAGCTCCTCAGTCCTGACAGCTTAAATGATGAGCCAGGAGTGAAGTTTATTACAGACTCTATGGCTAAGCAATCCCCAACAGCAACCAAGTATATATATATTACTGTAATCATGACAACCTATAGCCCCTAACTTTAAAGCTGCAGTTGGTAACTTTGAGCAAATATTACATAAAAGTGTCCCTATATCTTTACAGTAGTGCTTGATGCAGATAATCTGTATCCTCCTGGTGCTCCTAATGGCATTTGTCAGATTCAACTGTGCAGAAGGGAAACGACCAATCAGAGCAGAGGAATCTCTAAGCAGCTGTCAGTAGAGAGGCCGCCATGTTGAAAATAGTTGAGCCAAAACCAAGCACTGCCCACGGGTCAGAGAAAGCTTTCCCATTTTATGGCTAAACAATACACTGACATATGTTAGTCTGAAAACATTTGAAGAGAGAAATAGGCATTACAGTAACAGAATCTTGATCCATATTTGATCAGAGCTGCCCAATTTGACCATTAGACTGGAGTTTGCGAGTTTTGCAAGCAGTAACAGGCCCACATAGGGAGCGTGGACCTCACTGGACCGTATGTGGAAAAAATATGTGCGTAGTCAATGGCGAGAGACAAATATTTTTAATTCTGTTTGAATTGCACCATGAATCACATATATGGTACCTGTCAATGCAAAAGATAATGTTGCAAGTCAAGAATGGTGCAGTTTGTTGTATCATTTAGTTTTGTGTGAAACCGCTCAGTGAACTACACGGTTCATCTCATCTCACATTATACGTCACCATCGCTAGCTAGCTAACTTAGCTATGACCATGACCGCAAATGAAATATCTTTCTTGATTTATTTTATGCAGCGACTCCTGAAGAGAGAAAAAAATGAGAAAGACCCGTTGCTGGTGTGAGTACATCCTAGAACGAAACACAGTCATTGTAGCTTCAGCGAGAGAGAGAGATAAAACTTGCGCAACTTTTGGGTGTGTAATCTTTCTGATTACGTAGTTTCACAGTCTGAAACTTCAACAATTTTATAACAAACTGACATTTTTTTTGACTTGCAAAATTATGTTTTACATTGATAAACATCAAGTGTGATTTATGGCACAAGTCAAATGGGATCAGAAAAAATATTTGTCTGTTGACTACCGTACATATTTTTTCCAAAATAAGGTCCCATTGTGGCCAGAAGGGGAGGGACTTAGTTTGTAACTGCTTGCGAAATTCGCAACCTCCAGTCAAAGAGGCAGCGCTAATCAAATATGAATCAAGATGCTGTTAAGGTTATGCCTATTTCTCACCTCAAATGTTTTCAGACAAACATATTTTAGTGTATTGTTTAGCTATAAAATGGGAAAGCTTGCGCCGGCCCGTGGGCAGTCCTTGGTTTTGGCTTCAACAAGGCGGCTGGGTAACAAACTTTCTCATTTTACAGCCATCACTAAAATAACAGTCCACTAAATCAGATTTCGGTAAACTTTTGAGGCAAGAAATTATCATTACAGCAACCGAATATTGATTCATATTTGATAAGCAGTCCTCCATCACGGGCTAGATTTTTTAAAGCCTGAAAACAGCCATGAGGAGGTGCAGAAGTCTAGTTTTCTCTCAGAGCACTTGAGTTACAATACAATGTCATTCTGGAAAGCATGGACCAACAACATAAATTTGTCAGTTCGACATTTATGATGTTCACCAAGACTTCATTGTTTTTTCAAGCCTCATGTAACATCAGGTGATGCTCAAATGAAACACATGGGCTTCTGAGATCCCTTATTCATTCAATGGACAGTAAATTCACCAACTACCACTGCAGTGCAGCTTTGAACAAATTACTAGTTTGATTGATTGGGTCAATAGGAGGTGAGGGTGTCTCTGCAGACTAGAGACAACTACAAATGACGAAGATATAAGTGTTGTCTCTTGCTGAGGCCAGCAGCTCCATAGCTCACTCTGATGGTCGGATCGCCCACATAAATTTACCCACCTTTTGGCAGCCGCAGTTTTTGCCCTAGGAGGCTGAAATTGGCATGGAGGTCAATTGGCAAAAAGGGATTGTAGTAGTGAGAGTGGCACATAGCTTCTAAACCAGCCGATTAGACTGTTGTCAGGCTATTAAATAGGCGTTAACAGTCTCTATAAGCCTCATAGATGTGGGTAAATAGGGGCCTACTACACCCACTAGTAGATTTTATCATCTATTCAATGGTAGATGAGTAAAACAAGGTATAAAAGAACATCACAGCGACCTCTAGCAACCATAGAAATTAACAGCAGAAGCAAAACTGGAGGTGGCGTTGTAGTCTAGACATTGTGAAACTCCAGAGTGGGTAGAGGACAAGATGATGGATGGGACACAAAGTACAGGGTTTTCATCCTGGAGACTTGAGTATGTGTCCCGTGTGAAGCCAAAAAGTGTCACTGTCTTTGAATCATCATCATTTGAATCATGTGGCTCTGTTCGGGAATTTATTATAATACACTTGACTTTCACCCCCTTTGAAACAAAGACCATGGTGTCTGCCAGTTGAGCTTTACTGCCAAGCCAGTCTGCATAAAGTGTGATATATATTTGAATTTGATTTAAAGTTTTATGACTTTCTCTACCTGGCTGTATTCCCCTTTGGCCAGTTGCTGTAAAAAAAGTTAGAATTGGTTCCCCGATTCTCCATAACAAGTTTTTTGCAAATGACTTTTTAAGATTTCCCATTAAAAGACAAACTACACAGAGGGCAATGCAGGTGAAAAATAGGCTCTAAACCCATGGCTAACTCAGCTGGCGGAAGTAAGAGTGACACTGTAACCTGGCTATGCACTAACAGCAAAACAGGACGAAAACTGGAACGCAGTTGAATAACCTGCATACACCCAGCGGAATACAAAACATTGTGGATATTGTTTTGCAAGACCTATAATAACTCATCCCTGATGATGCATACCAGGTCTGTCCAAGGGAAATCATTCTTTTCAGCTACCTTATATAATTAGAACCAACTGGTTTTCCCAAGGTGACATCTTCAAATAATGTTTTCAATGATTTTCACTCTTGATCAACTAATTGATTACTCAACAAATTTTCACCTTAGTTTCACCGCTAATTGACATTTATTCATTCATATACGGTGCTCACACCCCTACAGATGCAGAGTTCCAGTTATTTTAGCCTCCACTCTCTCTTCGTATCTCACCACCCTCTGCCTTTACCTGTCCTCTCTGACCACGGTGAACCCTGTGAGCTGTGCTTACTGTGGCAAAATTCTGCTGCGTTAACGAGGAACACAGGTTCAACTAAAATGCTTCTTCCGAATCCCCTCCGAGCTCGTATTTATGGTGAGTACACTGGCAGTAGGCTCACACCGACACATAAGCAAACATGCAGCGAGAAGCCCTGTTGACAGGTGATCCCTCACGATGGAGGACAGGGTGTTTTTTTCCTGAATGGACAGATCTATCAGACTGGGAAGTGAAGAAACTGTCAGAAGGAAGGAGGGCTGAGAATGGATGCATGTTTGGGAAGTTGGCATAGGGGTAATCAATGGAGCTGAGCAGTGAGGCTATGAGCCCAACGTTATCGCTCACACCATTAAAAAGTACACTTTCCAGAGCGTGTTTGGTGATTCACTGTAATTACACTGCATAGCTTCAGTTTTGTGTCTGCTTTCTCGGTGTCAGCACAATCTTAAATCACCTAAAAGTCTTTTCTGTTAAATTGTTGCCCCATTGCTTATCTGGGTTCACAAAGGCACCGCTTCAACTGCGGCACTATCCAGCAGAGTAAGCTAATTAAGAGTGAAATGAAAGCGTGAGTGTGCATGTGTGTGGCCAGAGACTCATGACAAGTTGGTACTACCTCTACAGAGGTGATTTCTTTCTTCTCTTTTCCAAACACCAGCTACAGTATTTAAACTCTGTATAAATTATGTACATGTCTTTAGGGGATATACATTCTACTGTATTAAAATACATTACCTTTACAGCTACCATTAGGGAGGACCTATTCTCTAAGCATGAACAGCGTGTTTGTATTAGCTCGATCGATACATGGTCATGCTGACAGGCTCCCAGGCCATTGTTTGAGAAACACTGAGGTGGAAAGCATCTCTCCTTGAAACCAGAGAGTAAATGAGCTCTACATAGGAGAATTACACGCCCAATTACACATACACATGACGTACAGTATATGCTGTAGCTCATTTGCATGCACTGGGTGATGTGGAGAGGAGATATTCAATTCCAGCCCTTGTGTCAGCAAACGCCTGTTGGGAGCGAGACACACACACCTCCCGTGTGTCACGCTGAGCGATTGTTAAATGCTTTGAATCCGCTGATGAAAAAGTGATTCACGCTCATGGTATTGTATTCACCAGATAAAATGTCAGTGTCATTCTCAGCTGCATCATTGTTCCTCTGAGCCGTCACCCTCTAGTACCGCGCCACTGCTTGGAAGTTAAAGGATAAAAATAATCAACATTCCTCACAGCCCTTGAAGCCGTGATGTAATTTTGAAAGAGAGACAGAGCTAAATTGAAGCTCAGTTGTTGATGGACATGTACATGCACTTGCACATAATAATGATTCTGTGTTGCAAGTGAAATTAAATCATAATACCCACCCTGTCCTGTTAAAATGGCACCATACTTACAGGCTTTATCTATCAGACTCTGTTGTTTTCTAGCATAGGGTGAATGTGGGATGGAGTTTATGGGGAAATAAAGACGAGAGGAAAATTGATATTCTTGTTTGGCACTTGCACAGTTATAGGATCAGAATACAGTGTACAGTAAATACGAATCTACATGCAGTGTTAATTTTGGCACCTAATTTAGTTTTACATTGACTGAAATCAGTTTTAGTCACATTTTACAAATTTTTGTTTTATTCAACAAATTTGTCAAATTTTCATCAGTGAAATTTTAGTCTTATATTTGTCGTGTCTTTTTAAATGTTAATGGCTACAGTTGTTGCCATCAGTTGTTGCCGTCTTTGCTGAGTCGAGCAGCCGTGGTTACAGGTGTCGTTCTCTCCTAGCACACAGTGTACATGTCGCGCCGCTTTGCAGTAATACGACATACTTGGTAAATCCAGTTATCATTTCCAACCTCTGAACAGAACCGCTCTCATTCCTGCTCACCAAGCATTAGCACTAACATTATCCTGTGCCCTCCGCTGCAGATTCACTCACTTGTTCACTAGATCAATAGTTCATTAGTTTGAGAGCTAAATTTCTCAAATGTGCTAAAATGTGAGATAATGGGGTGGTATTTCTTTAGCAAATATCAAGGAAGAATTTGATCGTTGACTGCCGACAGTAATCCTGGAAATCCCATAAAAGATAGCAAACTAAAGATAGCTGACTGAGAAGTAGCCAACTGAAAGTTAGCCGAATGAAAGTTAGCCGAATGAAAGGTAGCCGACTGAAAGTTAGCCGAATGAAAGGTAGCCGACTGAAAGGTAGCCGAATGAAAGGTAGCCGAATGAAAGGTAGCCGACTGAAAGTTAGCCGAATGAAAGGTAGCCGAATGAAAGGTAGCCGACTGAAAGTTAGCCGAATGAAAGGTAGCCGAATGAAAGGTAGCCGACTGAAAGGTAGCCGAATGAAAGGTAGCCGACTGAAAGGTAGCCGACTGACAGATAGCTGCCTGAAAGTTAGCCGACTAAAAGATAGCCAACTGAAAGTTAGCCGACTGAAAGATAGCCAACTGAAAGTTAACCGACTGAAAGATAGCTGACTAAAAGATAACCAAATGAGAGGAAGCCAACCACGATAGCTGACTGAGAAGTAGTTGACTGAGGTGTAGCCAGCTGAAATTTAGCTGAGGGAAAAAAGCCATCTGAAAGGTAACCAACTGAAAGGTAGCCCTCTGAAAAATAGCCTTCTGAAAGGTAGCCGACTGAGAGGTAGGCAGCTGAGAGTGGAACTGAACCGCTGAACTGGCCTCAGACTGTCGAGCTTGAAATGTTTAACCTTGTGCTCACAAATGGTGTTTGTTAAAGGCTGCTAAAAACAGTAATATGAAAGAGCAATGATGTTACATAAGTTTTTTTAAAAATGCACCACTCCTGTCCAGACAAATGGAGTGAACTACATGGAATACTCTTGAGCAAGGCAATGTGGTGGGGCCCACTTTTCAGTATTTCCATGATTACAAATGTCAATGTAATTTTTAGGTCTTCTTCCCTCTGGGAAAGCAACTGAAAGTAACAGTTTCACTTCAGCTTTGATAGGGAGGTAATCAACTGAAAGGAAAGGCCTTTAAATATGCAAGCAATTATGGATGAGAGATGTTGGACAGAATCAAATATAACTGTGTACTCGCTGTTTCAGTATTCATCTTTGTTTGCAAAGTGTCTGCTTTGAATTATTTATGGAAGACACAAAGGGCAGTCCGTAATTGTCCTTTTGTTTGAAAGTTATGTAAAAGTTTCTCTTCTCTGCACATGGGAAAGGAAATGTCAAATCCTGTTTGGATTCATTAGGAACAAAGTCGGATATCACAACTTAACAACAGTATGTACTGCAACTGTAAAAACCCTAAAGCAAATCTAATAACAAAACATAACCTTTTCACCCAACAACTCTGTTAGCCCCACTTCAGAGTCTGAATGAGAAAGAGAGGACGCCCACAGAAAGACAAGACATGAATATTGATGTTCTTTGTCTTTAAAGCTTTCCATCCACATAACATATTATTGGAAACATTGGGGTTAAAATAATTACAATTTTACTGCCAGTACTTATCTGGGCACTAACTTCCTCAAGACAGTGTCCTTAAAATGTCAAGAAAATCAATACTGACTGGCTCATTACGGTAAGCTCTCATAAAACCTGGGACATTACATCAGAATCATCTTTATTGGCCAAGTGCATGTACACATACAAGGAATACATATGGAGACCATTAATATGATTTGCAGTATTGCAGGGCATAGATCGATCAAAAGTCAAGTTACCCACTTTTTCATTTGGAGAAGACACTACTCTCCCCATTAGTCCGATTAATAATTAAGGTAAGCTATATTATAGGAGGTTAACATTTAAAAATCTGAAGTTTCTCTTTAAACTTCTTAACTGTTTCTTCTATATACACTGAAAAAATGGCCATCTGTTGGCTTTATATAAGCATATTTTGTGCATTTTAAACAATTATTTCATGTCCTGAGGCTAAATGGCATAGTATTGTGGAGTTTACTGTATATTGTATAAAGGGATAAAGTAAGTCAATCAATTAAATTTCCCAACAATATTATGTGCTACACATCAGACTGGCAATAAGTCATCCAGAGTAGTCATGCATGACCACGCCCCCTTTGGTGGAAAACTGATGGGAACATGAAAACAGCAGGCTGGTCTCATACACCATTCATAGCTGTAATGCACTGTAAATATCCCATGAAATCATTTTGTGTGTAATTAACATAATCATGAATCAGGAAATATAAAGAGTGGCAAATTCCGTGTATGGAGGGGGTCAAAAGGTGGATGGGAGGGTCAAAAATACAAACAATATATATAATAAATATATAATAATTTATTATAATATATAATAAAAATAATAGACTTTCACCCAGGAGACCAGTGTTCCTGTCCTGTGTAAAACCAGAAGTCAACGTTGATTTATTTGTCACATAAGTTAGGTACTAAAGTACAGGGTAATTTTAAGCCAAACCACCTTTTTTTCCTAAACGTAATTAACTAGTTTTGCTGCCTAAGCCTAAACCTGCCTAAACCTGAGGAACTTGTTCCCTGTGAATATATGAATATATATATAGTTGCAAGAAAAAGTAGGCGAACCCTTGGGATTACTTGGATTTCTGCATAAATTGGTCATAAAATGTGTTCTGATCTTCATCTAAGTCACAACAATAGATAAACAGTCTGCTTAAACTAATACCGCACAAAAAATTATGTGTTCATGTTTTTATTGAACATAACATGTAAACATTCACAGTGCAGCAATTACCTCAACCAAACGTTTCCTGTAGTTGCAGATCAGACCTGCACAATGGTCAGGAGGAATTTTGGACCATTCCTCTTTACACAACTGTTTCAGTTCAGTTGGGATGTCTGGTGTGAATCGCTCACTTGAGGTCATGTCACAGCATCTCAATCAGGTTGAGGTCAGGACTCTGAGGCAGCAAAAGCAGCCCCAAACCATGATGACCCCTCCACCATATTTCACAGTTGGGATGAGGTTTTGATGTTGGTGTGCTGAGCCTTTTTTCCTCCACACATAGCGTTGTGTGTTCCTTCCAAACACCTCAGTTTTGGTTTCATCTGTCCACAGAATATTTTCCCCGTAGTGCTGTTGAACATCCAGGTGCTCTTTTGCAAACTTCAAACATGATTGATTGATTGATGATTTAATGATTTACTTATTGTAGATTGGGCAACAAAAATGTTAGCAAGTGCCAGAGATTTCTGTAAGTCTTTAGCTGACCCTCTAGGATTCTTCTTCACCTTATTGAGCGTTCAGCGCTGTGGTCATCTTTACAAAACGACCACGCCTAGGGAGAGTAGCAACAGTGCTGAACTTTCTCCATTTGTAGACAATCTGTCTTACTGTGGACACATGGACATCAAGGCTTTTAAAGATAATTTTGTAACCCTTTCCAGCTTCATATAAGTCAACAATTCTTGATCGTCGGTCTTCTGAGAGCTCTTTTGTGTGAGGCATCGTTCACATCAGGCAATGACTCTTGAGAGCAGCTAACTCAAAACTGGTGTGTTTTTATAGGGCAGGGCAGCTTTAACCAACACCTCCGATCTCATCACATTGACTGGACTCCAGGTTGGCTGAGTCCTGGCTCCAGTTAGTCATTAGCCAAGGGGTTCACATACTTTTTCCACGCTGCACTGTGAATGTTAACACGCTGTTTTCAATAAAAACTTAAAAACATTTATTTTTTTGTGTGGCATTAGTTTAAGCAGACGCTGTTTGTCTATTGCTGTGACTTAGATGAAGAACACATTTTATGACCAATTTATGTAGAAATCCAAGTAATCCCAAAAGGGTTCACATACTTTTACTTCTTATATAAGTAGAATAACTATCTTAATGATGGCACTGGTGACATCTCCTTGCTCTGACAGACAAATTACCTCTGTCTCCATCTCTCTCTCTCTCATTCACACACACACACACACACACACACACACACACACACACACACACACACACACACACACACACACACACACACACACACACATCTGTCACAGGAAGATGACACAACTGCCTTCGTCTTGCGAAGGAGACAGCACACTTTAGGCAGGTCAGAGTTCAGTATCGAGGAAGAAGAGGAGACCAAGAATGATTTAACGAAGCTCCCTCTCTGAATGATAAACAGCCTCCATGTCTGGCAGAGTGGGAAGTATATATATATATATATATATATATATATATATATATATATATATATATATATATTTTTTTTTTTTTTTTTTTTTTTTGACAATTCAACCAAATGTGTGAAACATAGGATTGTCTGCAGACTGAGGACCAGATTCATTTAATCCTTTGTGGAAAATGCGGGCGGCAGTAGCTCAGTCTGTAGGGAGTTGGCTTGGGAACCGGAGGGTCACCGGTTCAAGTCCCGACATGACCAAGAACTGAGTGTGAACTGGTAGCTGGAGAGCCAGTTTACCTCTTGGGCACTGCCGAGGTGCCCCTGAGCAAGGCACCAAACCCCCAACTGCTCGGGGCGCTTGTCAGGAGCAGCTCCCTCACTCTGACATCTCTCCATTTGATGCATGTATATGGGTCCTGTTAGTGCATGTGTGTGTCTCGGGGCTGCATGTACTGTGTATAAGTAAAACAACAG
Organism: Pterois miles; assembly: GCA_947000775.1. Lineage (NCBI taxonomy): Eukaryota > Metazoa > Chordata > Actinopteri > Perciformes > Scorpaenidae > Pterois > Pterois miles. The sequence goes on from CAMQGK010000253.1 coordinate 1,344,531, forward strand.
AGTGTAAAAATTGAATTTCCCCACTGTGGGACTAATAAAGGTTGTTCTTCTTCTTCTTCAAATCTACTGGCCTGATTTTCATGAAACTTGGTGGAGAGGTGTAGCACGGGCCAAGGAAGAACCCATTAAAGCAGATCTGAATCATCATTCATCATCATTATTTCTTGCATTGCCTCGGTGAAGGTCTGTGTTCTCCGAGTGCCCCAGTTTGAACGTGTTCTCTAACCTAGACACATACATGTTATTTAGTTCAGTTTGCTCTCCGTGGCCCAGTTTAGGAATAATCAACGAAAAAGATCAATCAAATAACAATCCTAGCATCTTTTAGCATCTTTACATTTTAATTCAATTTTGGTTTTAAGTTTTCCGAAGGACAAATCCTTAGACTGAACTTTTTCAAGCCCCCATTCAAAGTCCCAGTCAGTGGCTGGAGAGCTGCAGTGGCTGCTGCTGTAATAAATCAGACACTACGTACAGGGAAGAGAGAAGAAGAGGTGTGGGACATATTTTCTTTCATGTAGGCCTACTGTATGTAAATCTGAACTAAAGTTTGTATTAATGTAATCCATCATAAAATACAGTAGTTCTAATATTTACTTAAAAAACATACAAAATCAGGGGTGGGCAACATTTTTCAAGAGAGCAATACTGACTTGAAGTGAGTAAAGGGCCACACATAGAACAGTTGAATTGAAATATGAAACACATGGTGCTGAATTATAAAATTTGGTAGACATGACATATGGCTTTTCAATAGGCTATTTGCATGCCAAGAGAGCCTGGGTCCTTGATTCAAAAACAACTTTCTGCCCTATTACAGCTGTATCAGTCAATCAGGCATAATTTCTGTAATGCAGTCATCGTAAATGATGATGAATGCAACTTTTAAATTGTCAGTTTTCTGATATGCTGCTGCATAGGTCACTGATGAAACAAATGGCTTTATGCTGTAAACATGGACTCAAGACTGCTTCATAATGATCAAAACTTAATATTTACAGGGCCGTCAAAGATAACGCTATAAAAAGGAGATAATGCAGATGCATTTTAATGCTGCTAATTTCAATAACTCATTAACGCACCTTTGCAAATTTTAGGTAGTAGCGGGCTCAGCTTTAAAGCTATAGTACAGATACTGGTATCATATGAAACTAGAAAAGTAATCCATTGGTACCAACCATGTCATACGAGTTAACTACTACACACTAGTCGGGAAGGAGGCTAAATAATGATCCAAACTGTCATGGCCATTTTAAAAAGGGGTCCCTTGACCTCTGACCTTAAGATATGTGAATGTAAATGGGTTCTATTGGTACCCACCAGTCTTCCCTTTACAGACATTCCCACTTTATGATAATCACACGCAGTTTAGAGCAACTCATAGTCAAGCACACAGAGTTTGCCATGTTATGATTTGAGCATATGTTTATGCTAAATGCACCTCCTGTGAGGGTTTCTGGACAATATTTGTCATTATTTTGTGTTGGGCATTGATTTCCAGTTATAAATATAAACATTTGCTTTGCATAAAGCAGCATATTTGTTCACTCCCATGTTGATAAATGTATTAAATGCTTAACAAATCTCTCTTTATTTTACATTTTGAAGAAAAGATTAGTCTAATATTTACCAATCATGTCATGATGATTACATGAATTCATTTTCTGTTCTGTTTTATGTGTGTAACTGTGTACTCATGTTAAGATCTCATGGTAAGATTTCAAGGATACACACATGGTAGTCTACACAGCAGCTTTGGCAGTGACACAGACTGTAATATACATTGGGAATTGACCATAACTATCAAAGTAGTTGCAAGATTGTTGAAAGTTTCACTCCGACTAACATTAATTATAGTGAACAAAACATATAATGCAACACTTTTGTTTTTGCTCCCATTTTTTATGCGCTGAAGTCAAAGATCTAAGACTTGTTCTATGTACACAAAAGGCCTATTTCTCTCAAATATTGTTCACAAATTTGTCTAAATCTGTGTGAGTGAGCACTTCGCCGAAATAATCCATCCACCTCACAGAACTCAATGTTCATTTCTCTACCATAAACCGTCTCCAGAGAATTTGGCAGTACATCAAACGGGCCTCACAACCGCAGAGCATATGTAGCCACACCAGCCTAGGACCTCCACATTCAGCATCTTCACCTGCAAGATCGTCTGGGACCAGCCATCCAGACAGCTGATGCAGCAATTGGTTTGCATAACCAAAGAATTTCAGCACAAACTGTCCGAAACCATCTCAGGGAACTTCAGCTGCATGCTCAACGTCCTCACCTGACTGCAGTACGTTGTCGTATCTAACTTGAGAGGGCAAATGCTCACCCACAGTGGCGTCTGGCACTTTGGAGAGGTGTTCTCTTCACGGATGAATCCTGGTTTTCTCTGTACAGGGCAGATGGCAGTGTATGGCGTCATGTTGGTGAGCAGTTTGCTGATGGCAACGTTGTGAATCGAGTGGCCCATGGTCGCGGTGGGGTTATGTTATGGGCAGGCGTATGTTATGGACAATGAACACAGGTGCATTTTATTGATGGCATTTTGAATGCACAGAGATACCGTGACGAGATCCTGAGGCCCATTGTTGTGCCATTCGTCCACCGCCATCACCTCATGTTGAAGAATGATAATGCTCAGCCCCATGTTGAAGGATTTGTACAAAGTTCCTGGAGGTGAAAAGCATCCAATTTTTTGAATGGCTTGAATATTAACAAAAAATTTAATCAATGTGGAAGTTTGGGGATGTTTGGGATGGGGGGGAAGGAAGGAATGTTCCAGTTCCTGCAAAAATAAAAAAAATACACAAAAATGTAGAGGGGGAGGGGAAAAAAATTAAAAGGAAAAAAACAACCGATCAACTCTATGTGAAGGAGATGTGTTGCACTGTGTGAGGACCATAGTGGTCACACCAGATACTGACTGGTTTTCTCACCCCCTCATTCAGTGTCTAAAACTGTAAATGTCTCAGATAAGCTTTTGTGTATATAGAAAAAGTCTTGAATGTTTGACTTCAGCACATAAAAAATGGGAGCAAAAACAAAAGAGTTGTGTTTATATTTTTGTTCAGTGTAGAAGTGGAGCCTTCCCTTATATATGGAAATAAATGATACGCAAAAGAAAGAGGCTACATGCTAGGTTGATAAAGTGATACTTTTAGACTTGCAGACCTATTTATTATCACACACAGTTAGACAGTAGCCTACCTGTTTATAGCAGTCATGTCAGCTAATCAATAGTCTGTAATTGAAGGAGTATAGGCTGGATCGATGGGATATTTTAGAGAGGACAGTGGAATGCTCTAATGAGTCAGAGAACAACATTGATCCATTGCTTGAGCCCCGTTCACACACTGTTCTGTATAGCTGTAGATGTACTGTATACCTGTGCATCCTCATTACATTAGGCTCGATTGTCTCAAACAAATGTACTATAAGACACAAAAAGTAACAGAGTTGTAAAATCATATCCAGTTCCAGGTTGCTATGATAGCAGTGTAACCACAGCCTTCTGATTACCGCTGGTTTGTTAATATGGATGTCTCACTGCAAAAACACCCAACAGGCATCTTATAATGTCACTGTGACAACACAGGTGAAGCGCTGTACCCACAAACACAGTAAAGAAATTCTGGACATAGAAAAAGCATATCGGGGATTCCCATTTCCATGGTTACCCGAAAAGTTGACATATCAACCTCCTTATGTCATTGGTTGAATGCGTCTTTACCCACCAGATTCCTGAGGTAAAAGTACCAGTCATGATGTCTGGAGGAAAAACAACTTTCTTATATATTCTAGGGCTGTCAGAGTTAATGCGATAATAATGCAAATTTGTTTTAACGCTACTAATTTCTTTAATGTATTAACACCATCGATCAGAGGGTGAAGTGGGCTCAGTTTTAAAGGTCATTTCATATGAATCTAGAAGACCTAAGTAATCCATTGGTACCAACCATGTCATGCTAGCTCGTCGCGAAGGAAGTTAAACAACACTCCAAAATCACATGAAATTTTTGCAAGGAAATACTGTCATGACCATTTTCAGCGGGTCCCTTGACCTGAAAATGGGCTCTATGGGTACAAGTATGTGTCTCAAGTCATAGTCAAGTCAGCACACTGACACACTGACAGCTGTTGTTGCCTGTTGGGCTGCAGTTTGTCATGTTATGATTTGAGCAGATTTTTTATGTTAAATGCAGAACCTGTGAGGGTTTCTGGACAATGACTTTCATTGTTTTGTGCTGTTAATTGATTTCCAATAATAAATACAGTATATACTGTACATACATTGTACATGTTTGCCTGCTCCCATGTTGATAAGAGTATTAAATACTAAAACAGATCTCCCTTTAAGGTACATTTTGAACAGATAAAAAATGTGTAATTAATTTGTGATTCATTGCAATTAAATTATGGGCAACAGTCCTAATAAACTCCAATACAATATACAACTGTTTCTTCCTGAGGTTCATTATACAGTATTCTGTGCTAATACAAACAACCAAAATCAGTCCCCTGGTCCTATAACAAAGCTGTTCTATAGTTGCCTGTTGAGTTAACAAGGTGACATCAAAAGAATAGCCTTTATATCAAAGCTTGGCAATTGGTTTTAGCTATAGGCCAGTTTTTCAGCAATGTTAATTAAAAGGCCAACAGTCCTTTCCATGTTCAGTAGAGACACATGTCTATGAGTTTAATTCTGTCCCCTGTTTGAATTAGTCATCCAGAAATAAAACCTCCGTATTGGCTTGAAAATGAGATGCTGTGTTTTGAAAAAAGGTAGGGTCCTGTTTTATTTGGAGACCAGAAATGTGCATATTAACAACCACAGATGTTACCTTTTAATGGAGTACGCACAGGCTCTTATGGATTGATCTTAATTCACAAGAAAGACATATTAGAGGTTGTTTATAGCCTTAATAATGTAGCTGGGCTCATAACTTTATACCTGCAAGGCTACAGAGTGTCTTCCTAAGTTAATCGGTTTCACTTGCAGGAGTGGAGAGGAGTGGAAAGCGTCTCCTAATGTCTTATACACAGACCAGGGATAGAGTCATCTGTCATGCAGCCAGAATTTAAAATTCGTAAAAATCCTATTAATCATAGAAAATCTTTCCAACTGCTATCAGGAGCTTGACAGAGAAGTACCTGAGTATGTGAGTGAAAAACAGAATGAAGGAATGCCTATTACTAGCTGCCCTCGCAAACACACTTAAACACAGATTAAAGGTCAGATTTATGTTTCATTCATGATATACTTATTACCGGAGAAAACGTTACGTATGAGGAGAGAGCCATTATATAGTTGAACTCAGTGGTTAATGCTATTTGCCTTGAAATGGTCTATGTAGACAGAGAACCAATTAAACTGCTTTATTTTAAACTACATTTGCATAAAGCAGTAAAGTCAGCATTCTATCACAGGCAGACGGTCACACTGACTAACAGCCAGACTGCTGCCTGCTACACAACACAAGAGCCACAGACTTTGAACAGCAACCCACATTAGCTTTCCTGCTATAGTCTCCTTTACATCTAACTTGCAAACACAAACACGTCTTGTCCTGCAGCTCAGGGCGTTGAACATCCGAACAAACATCCACTGGGGAACCAGTTTTACAGGCTAGAAAGCTAATTAGCTGGTGAACTACTGCACATTAAACAACATGAGTCTATATAGATGCTGGTGTGGCCCTTCCACTTCAATACCATCGCCATCAACACACTGCCTGCGCATGACTTGTAAGCTCCAGCGCAATATTGTCATCATCTGTCATTCCCCTGCCACTGCTCAGCCTGCCGCCAATGTCTTTCAATCACAGACACCGACATGCTCTTCCAGCCATTGAGAAAAGTATGAATATCTGTTTTGAAAATTTGAAAATGTTGTATTCCTGTTATGGATGCTAACATTTACTTTTTTTTTCTCTAACCAACAGCTGACCACCCTTGTTAACTGATTATTAACCGTTAACTAACAACATTAGTGTGTTGCATGTGGTGCTGTGGTTTTAGTGCAGAAAAAAAGGCCAGGTTGTCAGCTGTGTGTCAGCCCAGTGTAACGTTAGCGAGTGTCTGATGTGCCGTGTGTCTGTGGCGGCGGTGAGTGTGGGGCTGTCAGTGGCGTTACAGCTGTGACTGTAGCAGTGCAGTGTGTGTACAGTTCGCTGGTGATGTTACTTCAGTTGGACTTTAAAATTGTAGCAGCGATTACTTCCTTTGCCAAGAGGAGGCACAATCAATATCATCAACATGTCCTGCTGCTATTGATTTTCTTACCTATAGTTGGCACAAGATTGCATGTGTAGATCTCTGTGACAGAACAGCCCCAACCTGTGGAGAGGAGATACAAGCCAGTTCCTTTAGGAGTTTCACATAAAAAAAAAGAAAACAAAATTATGCTGACGTAGCTTCTAAAATAAGCATATCACAAGGCTACCACCTGCTGATTGAATGTATTGTGCACCACTGTAGCTCGTGCATGTGTGGCTGACACTGTATGCTGCTGTACATGAGCACAAAGTACCTTCAACTCAACGAGTTCTATGCAGCATTAAAATGATGTAACATAATTTCCCTAAGCGCTGCTCATTGCAAAAACAGCTAAGCATGCACACGCAGCCACTGAACTTAACACACACTATCAAGTGTGAAACTCACCAGAGCTGGATGTCGCTGGGGGAGTGTTGCAGTGGTGCTGTCCATGGTACTGGAAAGCAGCGGGACTCTTTATCACTATTTCACACTTATTAAAGAATGAAACAGACCGGGTGCCACACGCCACATGGAACTACTCCGTTTACAAATGACTGAACGTACCGCTCACTGAATGCAGCATTGTTTTGTGTGTGTGGTGGATATTCCCTGGAGTTTTACTATTGACTAGTTTGATCACCTCATCATTTTCTCACCATGCAACTAGGAATTAAGATTAAGTGGGTATTAAGAAGACGATGCCGGAGCATTTTGTTTCCACCTAACACAATATACATGCAGGTGTGTACAGCATGTTTATGAGTAGGAATGGGTGTACACATCTGTGTTCTTTATGTGCGAGTGTCTGCAGGGCTTGGCCATAAAGCGGCTGAGAGAGACAGAGAGCGGACTCCAGTCTATCCGCTTTGATGAAACAGTAACCAGAAGCTCTCGCTCTTTATCTCTCAATTGCGTTCTTCGTGGAAACAAATCTACCATATTACATTTTCTCTCTCACTCGCGCTCTCACTCTCGCTCTCTCTTGCTCTGCACGCATGCACACACACACACACACACACACACACACACACACACACACACACACACACACACACACACACACACACACACACACACACACACACACACACGTGGTGAAACGGGTAATATAATTTCTGACTGCCTTATTTCCCCTCTGCACACTGCCATTAACCCAGGAGAAATGGTGGTTCCCTAGCGTGTGTGTATGTGTGTGTGTGTGTGTGTGTGTGTGTGTGTGTGTGTGTGTGGCAGCATGTTGTGGGCGTTAATGTGTGTGTAAATGAAATCTCTGGCATTTTCTCTTTTAGTCAGTACTTTAGTATAATATCAGTAGTGCTCTCTCATAAACTTGTGAGTTAATGCATATACAGTACTGTACATACATAAAGTACATACTGTGTAATTCCTATAATCTTGTAAGGCTGTATCCGAAAGCTCACCCTATTTATTATAGACTGCTTCAGTGCCTGTTCAAAACATGCCAGTTCTGTCCTGCCTCTGGTTTCTTGTGAACTGCTCATCCATACACTTTCACACTCTCTCAATACACTACACAGTATGTACATAACACACTACTATCAAGTATGTCCCCTCGGTCAGGGGTTCTCAACCTTTTGTAATTTGAGACCCAGTTCTGCTTGTTCAAAAATTTCTGAGGACCACCTTTCAAAATAAATGACAAACTGGGCTAAAAATATGTGTTATGCCACTGTCAAGAATAATTATCAACATTATTATTCAGTTTACCCTCATCCATCTTTGTCCACCAACTCCAAAGTATTCAGGGTCATATTTCCTCACCACATCTCCATTTGGGTCGCTGTGGCTCAGAGCGTAGAGCAGGTTATCCACCAATCGGAAGGTCGATGGATCAATCCCCCACTGCTCTGGTCACATGCTGATGTGTCCTTGAGCAAGACATTTAACCCCAAATTGCTTTTCCCAAAGGCTGTGCCATTGGTGTGTGAATATTTAGATCAGATCCTGTTAATGGCACCTTGCATGGCAACCTCCGCCATCAGTGTATGAATGTGCGTGTGAAGGCTGACATGTAGTGTAAAGCACTTTGTGTAGTCCTAAAAAAGTGCTATATAAATGCAAGCCCATTTACCATTCCATTTTGTGACACTGCATCCAAGACAGGTCAAGGGACCCTTTTAAATGGCCATGCCAGTTTTTCCTTGCCAAAATTTTGCATAAGTGCATGTGGAGCATTATTTAGCCTATTTCCCAACAAGCTAGCATGACATGGGGGTTCCTTAAGTTTTTTAGTTTCATATGATACCAGTATCTTCAGTCTAGCTTTGACACTAAACCGCTACAACCTCAGACAAACAGAATAGTGGCCATCGGATTTTGAAGAGGTTAATCTAACCATTTGGCATTACCTCCACGGCCCAGTGGTTGCAAATAGCTTTTTAAGCATGCATATCATCTGTCTATTAAAATACCTGAGCTGTCATTCTGTCTTACACTGTCAGCAGTGTAAAAATAAAAGAAAAAGAATGACAAGCGTTGCTGTTCTATCCCTTGTTCCCGTCTCATGTCAACTCAGTAGCTTCATGTTTAAAAGCAGGGGCGGTGTGTTGAGTTGCCAAGGTCTGTATTCAAATTAAAGTTTTCGTCTGGTGCACAATATGACACATAAGAAAGACATCAGAAGAGTACAGAGTCCCACCCATATGTAAAATTAATGTATACATTTAGTAAAGGCAGGAACGAAATGCGAGACAGACAGGTGAACAATGACACACACAAGTGGGAGGGTTTCAGACTGTGTGGTCTGGCAGAGTTTGCCCTGACAGTCACTGCCAGTCCGTCTCTTTCAGCTCTTTATTGGGTTAGAGCTATCACAGAGGACCAGGTGGCCAGCAAGCTGCAGGCAGTCCATTTCTGGGAAGGGCACGCACACGTGCACGCACACATGCATGTACACGCACACCCACATATGCGCCCTCATGCACGTGTGCATGCCCACAGATTTGCAAATACAAATGCATGCAGACATCCACACAAAGGGATGAAAAGTGTTTGCATACATTCATGCACACAAACGGTCACTGACTCTAGCACAGTCGTGGGCAATTTGTGGTCAGATCTTGCTTCGGTCGCCTTCCGAGCACATCAGAATATATCAGAAAAACAGAGAAATGAGGACCGGCATCAATTCAGCTGAATGACGACAGCTCTGTGGAATGATTCTCCCAACTCCCATGCAGCTTCGCTTGATTAAACTAATATGTCACCGAGGCAATCTTTCTTCCCTTGTAATCAGAAGCACACTCCCTCTGTCTCTCTCTCTCTCGCCGTCTCACTCTGCTGTATTACTTCTCTCCATCTGTCTTGATGTCTTCTTCCAATTTTCCTCCCCGCTCCCTTACGCCTTACTTCACGTCTTTCTTTTGTTGGCTTACTCTTGTCGCTCCTTTCTTTCTTTCTGCAGTCCCCTTTTCTCTCGTAGTTGTTAGATTAAAATTAACCGTCTACAATGTGGAAAACCGTCTTTGGCTTCTCCACAATCAACATGAGTCACAAAGACAACAATAGTAAGAACAGTAAAAACAAAAAAAATAACATTGGAGGAGCTTGGAGTTCAATCATATCCAATCAAATACAGTCCAGTAGGCCTATTACAAATTAACAATGTGCAGTATATTTAACAACCAACAGTCTTGACCAATCATTTAGTGTATTACATTATTCTAGGACACATTAGCTCTCTGTTTTTATTCATGCGCAGGAACAGGGACACTGGTATTGTTTTGACCTGGTGAGTCTGCCAGGCATTTATATTTCTATCTGACAGGTGTGTAGATGAGATGATAATAAAGGCTGAGTTTGAAGATGGGTGCAGTCTGAGCATGGGCACCGACAGTAGGGAGTAAGGGGGCAGGAAGTGCAAGTCAAAACAAAACAAAGTAGACTTGACTAAGGGTTTTAATGTTTCATGAGATGTGAATGTACAGCCGACCGGGGGTATTGTGTTTGCTGTTTTACCTTGCTCTCGACTGTGCTTCTACTACTCTGTTTCTTTCATCACTGTATTTCTTTTCCTCCACCTCTGCTCCTCAGCGAAGGGAATTAATAGCTGAATTGAGTAGCTAATCACAGGATACTGTAGCGACTGGGAGGGGAATATCTATTTCTGGCTCAACCTTTGGCCTCAGTGGGAGAACATAAGGATTAGCGTAGAGGAGTGAAAAGGACAGCGAGAAAGGTGAAATAAAACTGGCGAAAGGGAGCTATAGGGATAGAAATGCAGGAAACAGAGAATATATAAGGGCTGAACTTTACTTCTATGCCCCTGTGTTGAAACTGATCTGGTGTTGAAACATTATTTGTTTCTGTGACCCAGCCAATGCTCATCAGATCCCAGTTCACCATTTCACCGGTGCTGCTGACGGCTCTTCGCCCCCTCCTCCCCTTAATGCCAAACAAGATGAAGGCTTGTCAGACAGACGTGAGGAAACAAAGCCCCTGAATCCAACCTCTACTGGAAAGCTCCTGACACTCAAGCCACCCATTCAACATTCAATAACCACCAGTACTTGGCCAGTTGCCTCTCTATGTCTTCATCCTGCCAGGGGGGCGTCAGCGCCTGCAGCTTTGCTCGGTGGATTAAGACAAGATGATTCCCGATCGCAATATGCTGAAAGAATTTCACTTGTTTCTTCAGCTTTACCAGGTCTTTGATGCTCCCCGACTCGTATGAAGGTGAAAGTGTTGTTTAAGGGCACAATCCCATCAAAGGCTGAGCAGATGGCTTTTAACAATGACCTTCAAGACGTGATCATATCATCCCTCCGCTCTGTGGAGCAGCTGCTACGGATGTGCTCCAGGGCTACACTTTGACAACATATAGTGGACTCTCAGGCCCTGTACATGAAGGTTTAACTGTACATGAATGTACAGTACCTTCGTACAGTATTGTGTCATCCAAGTGCGAGCTTCTTTTCTGTCATTAGTTGGTGCCAGCTTAATTCAGGTGGTATCCATTAACACAAACTTGGGATCTGTATCTAAATACTAGGGCTGTCAGTTGATTAAAATATTTACCCACAAAGTTTTTATCACAATGTACCCTAAAAGGAGATATGTCAAGAATTTAATACTCTTATCAACATGGTAGTAAGCAAATATGCTGCTTTATGCAAATGTATGTGTATATCTGTTATTGGAAATCAAGTAACAACACAAAAAATGACAAACTGCAGCCCAACAGGCAACAACAGCTGTCAGTGTGTCAGTGTGCTGACTTGACTATGACTTGCATAAAGTGGGCATGTCTGTAAAGGGGAGATTCGTGGGTATCCATTTTCATTCACATAGCTTAAGGTCAGAGGTCATGGGACCCATTTAAAAATGACCATATCAGTTTTTCCTCACCAATATTTAGCGTACGTTTATATATAGGAGTGTTATTTAGCCTCCTGGCTAAATCACAAGTTGTGTTAATGCACTAAAAATATGAGTGTCATTAAAACTAACTTGTGTTAACATGTTATTATTACATAAACTTTGACAGCCAGACATTATCTGGATGATGACATCTGATCATGAGCATCCTCACCTGGCATTAAAATGCATTCTCTTTATTTTGATTTTAATGTCTGATCTGACATCTTGATTGTGATTGGATGTCAATGTGTAAATGAGGTCGGTGGAGCTGGCGAGCAACAACCACGGTGTGGCCCAGAAATAACCTCTAAGCCATGGGGCCACCCTGGCTCCTCACATTTTTAAATAACATTTTAGGTAGTAGCTCGTAGCTACGTTAACTCTGAACGTGGCTTGGCTTTCTGATTGTAAGAAAGAAAGAAAGAAAGAAAGAAAGATATTTTTTTATTAATCCCAAAGGGGGGAAATATAATTTTAAATTTTTTTTTTAAAAAAAAAAAAATAAAAAAAAAAAAATAAATGGGGAAATGGGGGGAGGTGGGGGGGGGGGGGGGGTGCTGAAAAGGGGGGAGGGGGGGGGGGGGTGTGGGGTGGTTGAAGGAGGGGAGGTAGGGGGAAAGAGGAAAAGGGAAATGGGTCTTTTAATAAAAAGGGGTTGGTTTATGTGGGGGGTGGAATTGGGGTTCGGAAATTTTAAAACTAAATTTATTTGGTATGGGATAAGGTCCCCCTGTAATGTGCTCTGTGTACATTTACACCTTGTATTTACCTGCATTTTTTCACTTATAAGATATCCTGAAACATATCACATGATCTGGTAGCAATTTGAGAATTATTCAACACATATTCAAATCAAACCAACTCAAACCACATCAGAAAGTAGTTTTAGACACATTTCAAGCAGATGTTGAAAATGTGTAAACGCGTCTATCTTTCCAAGATACATATGTAAGCTTCCCTTCTTCAGTGAGTGGTACTTCCAGCAAGCCACCCACAGTGTCTGTCCTCTTGAAATTACACTGAAATTACAAATGACAGACCCTTCGCTAAGTTTCGCAACTTGAATGCAGACTGGCCAATCATAGCGCAACATCGATCTGACTAGGGTCCAACAACTATATGGCCATGCTCCATAGACTCTCATGCAATCGTTTGAGATTTTCTTCGTTTTCAGGCTGGTTTTGTGGATTTCGAGCTAGTCATGGCTAAATGTTGTGTAATAGTGATACTCTTGTCGAACTAACATTAGCACGGTACGTTAGCACGTCATTAACTAGCGTTAAAAATATGCTACACCAGCTTCTGAAGGTATAGAGATGGTGCTTTTGCTTTTTACTGATTGTAATAGTTAATAAAGAACTAACCGGTATTACAGGAACAGTGTTGTCATTGTCGTTGACTTCTGTCTTGATCGCCAGGTGACGTGGTGGTTCACTTTTGCACTGTGATCTGAAGCTTCAGCTTCTATATTTATCATTTTAAGCTGTTTTCGCTGCTGAATAAGTGTAACATCCTGATACGTTCTCCAAACACATACTGTAGACCCCTCTGTCTGCTTGCCTCTGAAATCACTTTTTAGTTTTCCCAAAAGTAAGTTTGATTTTTATGCAGGGAGTGCAGTTAGTGACTGTGTGGGCTCTATGCAGCTCTGACAGCTTGACAGAGTAGCAGCAGGGGGCGTGGCATAGCGAAGGGTCAATTAGCCTTTCTCTGTCTCATTAAAGCTACAAGAGGGAAAAAAATGTCTCCAGCATTTTCAACAAATACAATCGCACATAAGACGCACAGAGCTGCAGCATTTATCTGATCCCTGGTCAGTTCGACCACTAGATGATTTGTGTGGTTGAGGGAGAAGCGTGTGAGTGAGAGCTCTTATTCATAGGTTGAGTTAGTTTATGGATTGTAGTGGTGTTTGTTGTTAAACTGTTTAAGTGCACAAGTTATTCTTATTCTGGTGTTTCCGGCAGCTACCAAACAGCCTCAGGTCCCTTACGACCACCCTCTGGACTGGAGGTGAGCTGACCCTGATTTACATGTAGCCTGGGAAAACCAAGAGGGATTGTATGAGATGTGTCATACATCTCATCTGGATTTTATCCGGATACAATACACTTGAAATGGATAAATGTGGCCTATGTCATTGAGGGGCTTGTGTCAGCTGTTTTATACATCAGACCGGCACATACAGGTACTTGGCAAAAGGTCATGGCTGTGCCCCCTAAGGGGAAACAAAACAGGAGATCTCATAGACTTTAGTGCAATTTGATGTATATTTGGATTTAATTTTGACAAGGTCATATGCATCCATCACTTCTTAAACAAACCTGTTTTATGTATACACATGTCTAATAATTATTTTGCAGTCTTACCCTTGAGTGTTCGTGATACCTTAATAAATTAAGGTTGATCTCTGTCATGTCCTTTCAGTCTTCCCTCGTCCACAGTGGGCGGAGAAAGCTTATTCAGACTTATATACATATTTGATTGAATCATGTTAGGTAAAGTGTCTGTCCAATGTGTTAACAGCCAACTGTTTGATCTATAGGCTGAGATTTAGCTGCTGAGCCAACATTCTGAAGCTGCTATAACGTTAACGTATGACTGTTATTACTGCAGCAGCCCCACACTAAAGCTAACATTAGCTAGCCATACAAGTCACTGTCATCAGCATCATTTAGTGATTTACCACACTGACAGTGAATATCCATGTATCGTATGTGCCTCAAATCTCAGCTACACAACAGCTTTTTATCATTTCTCTCCTGTGACAGGGAGTTTCTTTCCCCCCCAAAAGGAAGCGCAGCCTCGTCGATGTCGCCATGCTGGTCTGATCTATAGCTTGGAGCCATAAAGCCCCCCTAATACGTTTTTCTCAAAGCATGGCAGGGGAACAAATCTGAGATCAGTGTTTTTGGATTTACTGTTGGTACAACTGACTACACAGCAACTCTTCAGCATAGTGTTATTACTGTGACCGTTTTTTTTATTTATATTATATTATATTTCATCTTCTGTTTACTCTGTTACCGTCTATGTGGGACACAAGATTGTTTTCCCCCTTAAAGGGGGCGTGGTCATGAGAGCCTCTTCTGGGTGACATATTGCCGGTTTGATGTGTATTGCAATGACTAATTGATTTTGTATTCACACCATTTTTTGATCATCATTACAGTTGAAATAGCGCTTTGACCCTGTGCAGTGCTAATTAAATGCTGTATGAGCAGAGCAATAAAAGATGATCTTGAATCAAATGTGGTATTTAATCAGAAATGGATGGAGGTGGTTGCTCGCCATGCTGACTGGCATTCTCCATTTGTCTGTACTAACAAAGTGCAGTTTTCTCATTCTCCTATTTTCTTGTACTTCCTCTGTGCTCTCCTCCTTCCCACAGGACGTGGGACATGGGGCCTGTCGACCAGATAGCGTGTATTGATCTATTGTCAGAATAGCAGAACACCCACATGTCAAGCAGCAGTTGGAGAAAGTACACAGCTCTCTTTTCTTCCCTGGCTGGCACCACTACTGTCAATCTGATTTAAAAGACCAGTCAGAGTTCACAGTAAATGTGTGGTCGAGCTCTCCTTTGTGCAATAATATAATAGGCTGTTGTGGTCAATGCTGTAATTTAGGCAGGTGACAAAGCAGAAGAGGGGGGAGATGAGCACGGTTTGCCTGTCCTATGGTTCCAGTATGACACGACGTAAATCACAAAGGCATAAAATCAGTAATGTCGCTGATTCTTCTCCTGATGGAGGACAGTGAAAGAGGGAGAGCGGAGCAGGAGCTGCTGGGGACAAACACCCTGTTTCATTAGATTATTGGAACATTGACTTTAGTCAATCTGCAAGCTGAAGAAAAACAAAGAACCTGCAAATATGCATACGCAGTCTGTAGTAGACAACAGTTTTGTAAAAATGTGTAATTACCTCAGGAGAATCAGTGTCTGTGTACCGGAAACTCCAACATGGGATACAGTAGGGAGGAAAAAAACAAGAGATCGTTGGATAAATGCCAAGAGGAAAAGAGAAGAGGAGGGTTAAATAATTGTGAAGAGGACAGGGGCAGGGGCCAGCCCACCTATAGAGTGCTCCATGGATGTTGTATTTTTGTAGGTTAAGCAGGACGTTAGCATCACCCTAGTTACCCTTGACAAAAAGCCAATGGGGTATTTTCATTGAGTTTTGGATCACTGAGGCAAAAATGCGTTTATGATACAAGATGCAATCAGCAGAAGTACTCTCTCCTGTCACTGCCGCTCTCTCTCTCTCTCTCTCTCTCTCTCGCTTCAGCACTCACTTCCCATGTACACACACACACACACACACACACACACACACACACAATTGTGTTTCCATGTCTTTTGACATTACATTGACTTACATTCATTTCGTGGAGACTGTAGCTCTCCTACAGGCTTGGCACACGGAAGAAGCTTCAGTTGGTTGCAATCTCTTCACCTCACCACTAGAAACCTCCATATCTTAACACTGGATCTTTAAGATGCACGAAAGCTTCAAAATTCACAAGTTCGGTATTTGCTGATGTACTTTATGTTGCAGAACAAAATGTTAAAATCTCTTAAGCCTACCACTGACCTTATTTCAGGCATATAGCTAAAAACTAGGGGTGGAACGGTTCATAAAATTCATGGTTCAGTTTGGCTCACGGTTTGGGGTCACGGTTTTTGGTTCGGTTCAGTACAGCGGTAAACTGTACAGCAAGGAGGACGATTTCATTTTCTGTTTTCATGATCTTCTGCTAGAAGATGAGTTTGTCCACATCCAGCCTGAATGTCCATCCGTCTGGAGTCAGAGCTACATGGTCTGTGTTGGACAGGTCTTTCTCAATTCCTCGTCATGTCTGTTCATACAGTTCAGGAACTACTGTGTAGCTTTTGTGTCTAGGAGAAGGCATATTATAGCCCCGCTCAAGTATCCTAATCATTGTGCTTTCTTCCCTGACTGCTCCTTGAATCATTTATCAATCAGTGTGTCTGTTGAAATCACATCATATTGGCAGTATTATAAGCCACACGCGTAGCATCGTGCTTACACAGTCGACGTTTTATCCACCACTTTTTTCCCGTCCCTGTCATATGTAACACCAAATCCGTAATGCTCCCACACAGCAGAGCGAAACGACGCTGTTGGATCATCTACCTGTCGTCACTCGCCATTTCCTTAACGAAATGACCGCTGTACTCAGAACTTCATCAATGTTTCTGCCAACTGAGAAGTTTGAGAAGGAAGGAGGCTGGGTCACACATCATCAACGTGTCGTGTCTTTGGTGGTAAAATACGTGCAGTAAAATCTGGTCCGCCCTCTCTGAAATTGAGCCAAGAACAATGCACGACCACCGCAGCTTCAGTTACACTGCACATGTGTTATACCTCATATTCCTGTCAGCCGTGTCCTAGCCTCTTTCCATAGGCCTTGATTTCTAGTGTGACAATAAGCACGACAAAAAAAATACACAATCAGCCTCATAACCTTTTTCAAATGAGCTGAACAGTACATACACAAATCGAACCGTGACTAGCGAACCAAATGGTTCAGATTTTTACCCGAACTGTGCCCACCCCTACTAAAAACCCATTAAAAAAAAACATTGACTCCAGACGAGGGAGCTGGAAGTGCTAAAATGCTAACTCATTTCTGGGTTTTAGGACTCATTCCTGCGCCATTAATATATAATTTATAAACTGATTCCAATTTGTCAAAGCATCTGGACTAGAGACAACATCTTTTTGAAATAGGGCAAGTGTTGCTCTATTATTATTTCAGGTATATATGTATATATAGTGAGAAACAAATTCCAAAAGATGCCACACTGACTGACTGTCCTGTAAACACACTGTAAATCTAAATGGGGGAGCTGCCATTTTTCTGGATAAAAAGCTCCATAATGTTTACATTTCTCAAACAATTTCAATGTAATCAATCATTTATAATCTAGGTGAAGTACTGTATGTTAGATTCCTCCAGCAAAAAACCTTTTGGTTAAAAACGGTTCAGTAACGTGGCGTTACTGCTTCCGCTTCATGGATCACCGACCGGTTTGTTTGTTGAAATGGTATTAAAAAGTCGTACTCTTATAATACTTTTTCCTTTAGTAATTCGTCACATCATCAACATTACAGTTTAAGTTACAACTTTACAAAACATTTGTTTTTGTAAATCTTCAGATTAAATAAATAAATTGCAGAAATCCTTGAATATAAAAACAACTCATTGAAGTCGGTTGAGAAATGTAAACATTATATTGCTTTTTATCCAGAAAAACAGGAGCTCCCTGTTCACTCTTATGTGTTTCCAGGCCGGTCTTGACCTCCCCAGTATGATGCTGACATATCGCAGCAACAGCTGAAGCGTCCAGTGGGGTTTCTAGGTATATATGTTCAGGGCTGCTACAACAGGCTAACTGTTGCATTGGCTAACACAAGTAGCTAGCTAGTGCTCTATAAAAAACAAGGAAACGCAAATCTGAAGGATAAAAATTTGGACTTGAAAATGCCTAGATAGAACGCATTTTTTGTATGTTTAAAGCGGAAATAATTTCTCATGTGCTGCTGTATTCATCTTCCGCTTTACTGCCAGTATGTCTCACTCACTTACAGTATATACACTGGTAGAGGAATGAAAATGAAAATTATCATTGGACCAACGCAATGTCGATAATGTTCTCTGGTTGTAGCTTTCAAAAGACATTTGAAAGAAGTGTATATGTGATTCTATGCATAGCCTTATGTCTCTGAAGAGCTTACATCACACTGCGCTGTAGATGCTGTTAGTTAAGAGCAGTCTCCAGCTGATTCCCCCTGGTGAGTGCTAACCTTGAGGCAGTCCCCTTGACAGCCATATCTGCATTCATCGCACACAAGCCCTTTCTACTGCCTGCCATCTCATGCCAAAACTATTCTTATGTGTATTTTGACTAGTCAGCATTTAGTCTTTGTGGTAGCAGAAAGCTTTCACACAATCAGTATTCAAATGAGCGGAAAGATTCAATATAGTATAGGCTGGTGTGTGTGTGTTTGCCATAAGGATGACCTGTGAGTAAGAGAAGGGTCATTAAAATGACAGAAATGGCTGAGCAATTACATGCCTGTCTCTCCTTCATCAACCCCCACACCCACACACACACAATTACATGGAGGAACGTAAATCCATAGAAAGGATACCAAATTTAATAATATTAGACCATGAAATGATAAAGTCTATGTGGATGTACTGAACTTTCAACAACAGAGCTTCCAACTAGCTTCCTATGGCTTTCACATTACTTTATGCGTCACACAGGGCTGCCGCACAGCTACTGAGGGAAAGACATAGATATGGTCTTTGCATAGGGTCACTTTAAAGGACGGGTAACTTGTACTGGTTGAAAATAAGAGTACGCACACACACAGTGCCAGAATGAAGGCTAATATTTCAGCGGTCTAAATGCAATTACTCATTGAAAGTGTAGACAAGCAAGAACTCTGCTCAGCCTTTCAATTCAGTTTAGACTGAATGCACTCATTGCTTGCCAGCTCAGAAATAGCTTAGGCTCACATTCCACGCTGACACACTCCAACCGTAAGGAAAATAAATGAAATAAAATAATACACCAGGTGGAGTTACTGGAGAGCAGCACCACAAGAAAAGAAGAAATAGTTTAAACAAAAAAACTAGTAGTTCCTTTGCTAAAAAATGCAGTGTTTTTCTGGGAGGACTCTGTACGGGTAGTTTGGATTCACAAGTCTGGATTGAACATTTGCTGTGTCCACATTCGTCACAACTCCTCGTCCTCAATCCCCAGCTGGGAAAAAATGAGCAAGGAGCTCCGCTGCTGGCAGCATATCCAGTATATAGGTTGGCGCCCTTTGTGCTGCCTGTGCTGCCGTGGCACCAAGCCAGTTGAGGATCAGCGGAGTTTCACTTTAAGGGGCATTCCATGACTGGGCATTATCAATCAACTCGACAAGGTCAGCTTCAGTCACATGTGTGCTCCCCATGCACATTTGTTTTCTGTCTCCATCTCCAGCAGCCATGACTGGTTCTCGATACATGGTAGCCTGAGGGACACCAAGTTTTGCTCCTGCATCTCGTTGTCTCATTTTTGGCAGTTTGTCATAAGCTTTGAGGAGACTACATTTTTCACAGAGAGAAAAAGACTTTCTTTTTTCCCATCATGATTTCAATGTGCACGCAGCACAAGCCTCAGGAAGACTGCCAGAAGCAGACGGGTTACCGCGAGGCAAAGGATCATGGGAATAAAGTAAAGAAATATTGGTTAACAGCAGTTGAGCACTGTAACTGTGATCACAATGAGCAGTTTCCACTGTGTTAACAATGGATCACATGACAGTGTTGAAGATGAAAGGGGAAGCTCATCATGCCAAACACAGATTTATGATTTAACTTTTCTTCCCCTCAGCTTTATATTCTAACATTTTTAACTTGAACTTGTAATTATTTCATTTTATGCCTCAAAACTTTACCTCACTCTCACTGCTTTCATCAGCATTGTTTTCAGCAGCAGCAGCTGTTTTCAGCTAAAACCCACTGTAGTACGCTACTGGATCATCACCAAATGGCAGACAGACAAAGTTAGTGACTAGCTAATAGTGAAGCATATTGCCATTAGGAGTTGGTGGAGAGCAAAGCAGAGGTACAAGGAGAGTGACTACTGGACTTACATTCGTCAGGAAAAACAAATGAATGCTCAGTGTCTGCTCGATGTGTAAACGACACCAGATGCAAGTTGTCATCATAAGTTAAGGAGCATTGTCCTGATGGACATGGATGGACATAGGTGCTGGAAACACACCATTAAGACACGATCTTTTCTACAAAATACAAATAAGTCTCAAAAAAAGCAAGCATTTAAAAATCCCATTTCAAAAAACAAATATTGGTGACATGCATTGCTTATTGTAAGTAGGTAGTCCTTACAGTGTTCATTTTAGGTGAAAACATATGGAAAAACACATTAAAAGTAAGTTTAGTAAGACTGATTTAATTGACATCATGTTGGGAAAAGGAGAGTCATTTTCTCTGAATGAAAAATGGATGTGCACAGGGAAAAGTGCCTGTGGCTGAAGTGGCTCTCATCAAGTGGATTGACAATGCTTGGTCACGTAATGCCCCCAAAGCGAAATTTTAACACTGGCTCCTCGGCACCGCGGCTCCATGCCACCAAGCTAGCGGGAACGTCGGTGGTTTCCGCTGTAATTCCCTAAAACATTTCATAACGAAGATGCGCATCAGAGGAGATTTAGAAATGAGTGGCTGACCAAACTGACAACGATGACTTCTTTACTCTACCACGAAAGATTTACTTGACATGACTGTCTGTCTGAGTCATTCCACTCATGGACCATGAAAATGCAGGTTATGCAGACTGGCAACCATTTGTTGTAAAGGTAAAGTGAAGTGTGATTTTGGGCTATACAAATAAAACTGACTTGACCTGGAACGGGGGAGAGAGAGGGCAACATCTAGGGGGCTGAAAGTTACAGTTAATGGTACACTATAACTGAAGGAAATGTACAGAAGAAAATACCTTTAAGATTTGTGCAGTGACAAATTTAAAATTGAAAAGTTTCTTCATCAAACTTTTTAATTTCATGTATTGAACTCACTCTGTCATTTTGACTTACGGGTTAGAAACAAGGGTCTTTTCAAAATCTGCCTTTTACTTAGTATGATTTGGCATATTGGACACAGTGGGCAGCAGTCATTAACCTGGGATAATTGTCAAGTTAATGAGTCAATTTACAATGCTCCTCATTAACTCGGTAACTCCCACGTAATGAAAAGGGTTTTTGAAAAATCACATTTTACTTCCAATGAAATAAAATGAATGAAGCATTGTTCTGAAAATAACAATACTGTTTGGTCGCTGAGCATCTGTTACACTAGTTTTTGCAGTGTTTCCCGCACCGTTGGCACCAGTCTGCCTGTGTGGGAGGCTTTTTGGTCGATTCAGCATGTTGAATTGCAAATGAGTCAGGAGGTCAAACACAGAAGGCTCTTCTCATTTTTCATCTTCATCTCATCTGATCATTCCAACACACAGATATTTTCACAACCACATGACCATCTGGAATGAAGCTAAGTGGTTAGAGAGAGTGGAGTGAAAATGGCTGGCAGACGCTGCTTTGTTTCATACATCCTTGGTCTTCCAGTTTCCCTTTTTGAATACAGACCCAGTCCCAATGTCCCCCCTAAGGCCTCAAGCCCTGGACCCTCAGCTACTTAACTGACGTCACCTGGTAAACGGTTGAGTGTGAGAGGGCAGGAGCTTGAAATGGTATCAATATGATTGAGACAGCACTTTGCAGCAACATATCACATTATCTTGATGACGCTAATTGTGGGTTTTTATTTTACGGATTTTACTGCCTGATCTGAACGTCCTCCAGGCACTTGCCTGGCGAGATGAGAGGTAACCTGATTATCAGATAATCAATTTACTTGTTTTTGTCAAAACACCACCATTAAGCAATATTAAAAGAAATGGTTGATGAACAAACCATGTGTGTAATATAATCTAATGCTTGCATTACTCTGATTTCATGTGTTTTTATGTACCATCTTAAATTCGTAATGTTGATGTTTCTGTGTAAACTTAATAAGCTTGGCTGAACACCCATGAGACATCCTCCTTGTTAACCATTTATTAACGCCCCCGGGCTTTACCTGGTAACTGTGGTAACCCTGTGTTTAATGTCACAAAGCTATGAATTGTGGGTAATTCCCTCAGACAAAGCCCAGAGAAATGCAGATTTACAGAAAGTGTTTATAAAGGGCTCAAAATGTCTGCGAGACAGCCCTCCAGGACGTGACGATTTGACAGTGGGACAGCCCTAAACCCTTACGGACTTGGTGGGAACGCGCCTTAAACCCTGTGAGTCTGGAAGTGTGGACATTGGGATTGTGCCACAGACTACCACGACGTGCTGGTAGGAAGTGTTTATAATAACCATCATCTATAAATGGTAACTTGATAGTTAGTTAATAGTTTCCTTGTGAACAAACAGTTAAGTGATAGTTAATAGTTTACTGATTATTAATGCTATAATTAATGTTATTTATTTATTTTATGTATACATCAAGCAGTGTGTATGTAAACATTTAGGAAATTGTTTATAAAACATCTAACATTACTTAGATATGTTAAATATATGATATATAACTATGTTAATGGTTAATAATGGGTTGTAAACTGTCTATAATCATTATTTGGATGACTATTATAAAGTTGCAACTGGTGCTATAATACCTTGTTAAATGGTTGATAAATAATTTTTAAAGCATCTATAAACATTATGTTGATAAACAGTTAATACTTAATTAATTTCTGGTCCATCTATCTATGTAATGTTTATAGATGTTTTACGAACAATTTTTAAGGTTTTCAAATCATTTGGTAATTATTAATAAATACTTTAAAGTGTATAGTATAATGTTATAATGGGTGCAACAATAAACTCTTAGCATTAATGTGTAAACATTATTGTCATTTCAAAGTCTGTTCACAGTGATATGTTTAATTATCAATTTATAAATGATGGTTATTATAAAGTGTTACTGTTTGGAGTGTCATTTCGTCTCATGGAGTCACTGAACGTATGTGCTAACTGGCCGACAGCTGTAGTGACGGCCAGTGGTGCGTTCAAGTGCAACTTGTTGGCCAAGACATGGCCGACGTGAGGCTACACAGCAGTCGGCCTTCATATCTGTTAGTCATTTGATGTGGCTTAAAGGGCCTTAAAGTAAGTTCAAACACGTTAAGAAGGACAAAACATTTTGGCTTCTATATATCTGTAAAATGGTTTTGATGCACTTCATATTAAAACTCAAAACTTACTGGCTTCATTTTCAAAAATGGTGTGACAAGACTGGCACATGAAAAGCATTCAAGTACAATTTAATTAAAATGTCTTGAAAGCTAATAAAATTCCTTGCATATGAAGGAAGTGCCACTGAACACCCATTATCTAACTTTCAAACGCTCAATGGCATCAGTCAGAGAATGAGGCCGTTTATTTCAGCTCCATTTTACACATCATAGGTTCTTTCCCCATAAAACCCAGATGAGTATGGTGATGAAAGAATCACAATAATATTATTCTTATGCAGTGGGGAACTGTTATTATAATCAAATTGAATTTGAAAACGTGTAGGCAGTCTACCTCCTCTAGACTCTTAGCAGCTTCAGTGAAGCAGCAGAAAAGAGAAAGAAAACAAAGCATTGTGTCTGCATGCAGTAAAATAACCAGAACTGGATCATGTTAGAGTGCACTTCATCTAACTACACACAATGGTCCATTATAAAGAGCCATCTATTGTCCACAGCATCCTCTACCTTCATTTGAACACCTCAATAAAGAATACAGTGGCCAAGGTTAAATCTGTCAAAACAATAGATCAGTCAATCAATCAAGATACTGTTACAGTGAAATAGGTGCATGTGTAGCTTGTTCTTATGTGTTTTCAGAATATGAGATATGAATGGTGCTGTAAAATGTGTTATCTTCAACAATAGTCAATCACATGTCATACCAATCAACGGTACAGGCAGTATGCAGCATGTTAAAGTGACCAATATTAAAATGGAAATGTCTATCAAAGCTGCAGTGGGTAGAAATGGAGCAAATTGATTTTAAAAAGTTATTTTTTATAAAATAAAATATCCTGTACAGATCCAATATCCTGACAGTAGTGCATGAGACAGGTAATCTGAAAAGAAATAATGTGCCTCCTAATGGTATCTACAAGATTTCACAGACAGACTGTGTGTCAGCACTGTGCAACACGTGGGTAATTAGTTAGTGGCAATACTTCCAATATGATGAATCAGTTATGGCGACATTACTGCGGTGTGTCCGTTGATAGCACATGGAGGAGAAAGTCGGGCAGGAAACAGCAGCTCCCTTCTTCCAGCAGCATTTAAACAGCCTCTACATGCAGCAAAAAACAACTAAAGCATTGATGATATTTATAGTGTAAGATAAGTAGTGTTATGCAGTTGGGATTAGGGTACTTGAGCTGTGCTATAATATGTCGTCTCTTGGCCTCTTTCTCTTTCTTTCTCTCTGTTGGCCGCCTTGCTGTACCATAAATGCCGTTTACTGCTGTACCGAACCGAACCAAAAACCGTGACCCCAAACCATGATATGAACCGAACCCTGATTTTATGAACCATCCCACCCCTACAGCCTAGATTTTCTAAATCCTGAAAACAGAGCCGTGAGGAGGTGCAGAAGTCTAGTTATCTCTCAGAACACTGAATTACAATATGGTGAAAGGTTATTATGGACTTTTTGCCCAATGATGCCAAAAACATTCTGCCTACTGCCACTATAATGTATCTCTCATAATAGCAATGACAACATTATTATGCTAAATAGTATCTTGAAATTATAATATAGATCCAAGCACAGAAGAGCCCCGGCATCTCAACAATGTCCCCTTGCCAGGTCTCTTTTGTAAAAGAGATGTTTGATCTAACAACGACTTCCTGGTAAAATAAAGGTAAAACAAATAATATACAGTAATACCAGCAATATGCTGTATTTTGCCTAAAAGAACAGGTGGACAAACCCCAGAGGAAGAGAGGAAGTTAAAATAGCTGTTGATGAGATGTCACACCGGCACATCCTGTTAATTAAAAAGATGTCAAAACACATTTGGACTCTTCGTTTTTGAACATTTCTGAAGAAACATCATTAAACCCACAACTACTGATATTCCTTCCTTTTTTCTGGTATTCTTGCACATATAACTACTCTCAGAAAATACAAACATGGGTGCATTCATTGTAAATGCCTATTTTGGAGGATTGGGTGTTGGTAAATCAAATCACAACAGTCAAGCTACGACTCTAAAATAAATAAGGCCGTGTCTTTATTACCATAATCAAACACTTATTCAGGAGGCGTCCTTGTGGAGTGTGTCTGTGAATGTGCCTGCCACTTGTCAGGAAACATCTGGGTTTGATTGTACTCATACTGTTACCACGATTCAGTCTCTTCTGCCCCGTGTTCTTGTCTGACTTCAATATAAAAGCTAATCTTCATTTTCACATTCATGAGAGACCTGGTTCTCATTAATATCTCACTCAATGGTTTTAGCACATCAGCAGGCTAACATTATTGGATTTCAGTGAAATGTCTTGACAACAATTGGATGGATTGCCGTGACAGATGGTCCAGATATTCATGGCCCCAGAGGATAAATCTAATGAATGAACCTAATGACTTTGGTGGTCCCCTGTTTTTTTGCTCTAGCACCACCAGCAGGACAAAGTTTTTACTTCTTTTTATTCTTATAAAATATCTCTACTTGTTGGATTGGCTCAAACCTTTGCACAGACATTCAGGTGATTAATCCTAATGACTCTGGTGATCCTTTGACTTTTCCCCTAGCGCTACCATGGGATTGACATCCATGGTATTAAGTGAAATATCTCAACAATTATTTTCATGAAATTTGGTACACACATTCATGTCCCCCTCAAGAGGAATTTTAACTTTTCATCTAGCATAAGGTCAAACTTTAAATTTGTCCAATACTTCAGTCTACGATTTAGTTGTAGTCTGAAGTAGCAGCATCAGCTGCACTGTTTTAAATGCCAGCATTAGTAATTTGCTAACACGCTAAACTAAAATTGTCATCACTGTAGACATAACACTTGCATGCACTGCAACAGCATGTTAGCATTGCCATTGTGAACATGTTAGCATGCTGATGTTAGCATTTAGCTCAACGCACTACTGTGTATACTGTAGGTACAGCAGGTACTGGGTTTCGTTTTGTGACCATAAATCTGAATAGCAGGTAGATACACCCACTAGTGTTCATTGTGAAGAAATGCGGATGCAGATCTCAGGATGCAGATCTCAGGATGCAGATCTTTTTACGGATGGAGAGCATCACCACCGCAGATGTGAGGGAGAAGTTACTTACCACATGGATATAAAACTATAAGCTACAGTTTTCCGCCGTCCGGTCTGATATTTGTCACATCTATAACATTACATTTTTTGCTAAGCGAAGAAACACTTTTAGCTAACCTTGCTAGCATGCTTGCTGTGTAACAGACTGCATGCACAGTGGTACACATACTGTATGTCTTTTAAAAAATACTTCACAAAACTGCTAAATATGTCACTGAACCTTTCACTCAGAAAAAAATCAGTTTATTAATTCGCTCTTCGCGTATTTGCATGTATGCTAACTTCTTGTGGCACACAGCACATATGGTGTGTCCATTATCTGCTGCAAGTGTTAATTTTTTTCAACATTTAAAGAGGAGTTTACACAAACACAGAGGTCGCGGAGGTTCCCATAGGAATGAATGAACTTCTGGTTGATTTGCATACGTACACAGAGCTATGCGGGAACGAGGCGTTAGTCTTGTTGCTATGTGTATTGCATACATTTGTATAAATTTATGACTTTACGACGACTTAAAAAAAATCTGGATTGTGTTTTGGTTGAATTATTTGTTAAAATGCTTTCTTTGTTAATTTCCTTTACTGTCTTTTCTTTTTGCCAAGGGAACATATCACAGACGCTTTTATCTCAACAACTTTTGGTTCTCCTGCCCACATAGGGCACTATTTATAATGGCAATATGAGCCGTCGGCTTCATAAAGAACAACCTGCTCTCACTGACGTGGGTGTACAAATATGAACAACGACTTTCGACTGAAATTATGTGTGCCTGGGAGAAAATATATTCTCAAAGGTTGCTGCAAGTTTAACCGATCAGATCAGGTCAGAGCAGAGAGCTGTTTGTACCGAGGGAACTCGGTGTTTGGTCAGCCCACAATTTGAACCTATGAACTTGCTTATCAACATGCAGCCTTATGTAGTGTATTTGTGCAAATTACCGTGAGAGGGTGGACTCAGTGATGTTTAGTTCATCCATCCATTCATCTTTTTTTCCCCACTTCTTTCTACTGATTTGATGATCTGCCCACAATATGTTTTATTGATCTGCCTACAGTTTCTCAAGATGGGTGACAAATGACAGGCCCTGAAGATTAATTTTCTTAATCAGCTTCTTACCATGAGCCATAGAGTCCCTTGTAACGCAACATGAGTTTCTGGATTATTTCACATAAGCTATTTCCAGATTTCTGTTTTTTTTTGTCTGCGCTCTACTTGCTGCTTGGGAAGTGGGCAGGGCTCAGTTGGAAAAAGGTTTGTATTTCCATGAATTTGAATCAAAATCTAGATGACAGTGGTGGTATCTTTGCTTATGTTATCTGGTTACTGTCAATCAAATCTGATCAAGTCACACCTGTGACCAACTCTGGGTCTGAGAAGTGACGCCAACGCAAAGTGCCTTAAATTTGTGTTCTATATAATTACCAGCAGGGGGCGACTCCTGGTTTCAAAAAGCGGTCAGACTGTATAGAAGTCTATGAGAAAATGAACCTACTTCTCACTTGATTTATGACCTCTGCAAACATCGTAAACATGAGTTTATGGTCTCAGTCACTGGTTTCGAGTCTTCTTCAATACAGCATAAATCATTTAGTAAATTATGGTCCCATTTAGACTCAAGTACACCATAAAGCAGGGGATGCTTTAGGGCGTGGCTACCTTTTGACTGACAGGTTACTACCATGGCATTGCCCAGTCTGGGAGTTATCCATGTTTTTGTCTTACAACTTTAACCCTTTCACAGTGTGTTTGCAGTTCTTGAGAGTTAATCATAATCACGTCTCATTCATTCAGCGTTTGGTTGTACTTACCTTCACCCTCTGATATCACTTGCAAAAAAACAAGATGGCTGCAACCAAATACCAAGATAGCAACAGCCAAAATGCTGAAGTCAAGGCTTCAAAACGGCAGTCCACAAACCAGCGGGTGAAATAACGGTGACCACGTTTTATATACAGTCACCCACACAGTCATGACGAAGCACATGAGATCAGCTTTTGAGTGTTAAACTCTTAAAGGTGCACCATGTTCTACTATAAAACACTCAAAGAAGGAATTAACATTATCAAATGAATGTGAAGAAGTAATAGTTTTGACATAATGCCACATACGTCAATTTATTGCATTACTTTTGAATTGTTCGTCTACAATATATGCAATATTTGCAGTAGTGTATTTGCAAAAACTTTTTTATACACTCAGTGGTACATTCAAACAGAAGAGTAAATGGTTAACTGAGGAAAAAGGAAGAAATGCTTACATACAGTATCTTTATGTATACATGTACACATTCAAATCTACATACACTTTCATGTACAGTATACACACACACCCACGCAAGTCCTTATACATGCACAGTTCATATTTGTATATGCATACTCGTGTACATGCATACGCACACTCACATAAATATGCATATGTATTATAAGCACACACTAAAACAAAACAAAAAAAGAAAACAGTTCTTCTTACAACAGTTATATTTATTTGTTTATCAAATATCTGCCTCAGTCCAATTATAAACCATCCTGTTAAATCAAGTTTGATCTTTATCTGGTTACTTCTGTACTGTAACTCCTCATTTCTACTATTTATTCTGGGTGATTTCCTACATTAAGTCGTCGTGTTATGTCTCAGCCACTTTGACCAACGCCTCCTATATTCTCTCTTCATTTCTGTAATTTCCTGTATTGTTTCCCTCCATTTTTGAATTGATGGACTTAAAGGTTTTAACCAGTTCCTAGATATTTGTTTCATGGCTGGAGCTTGGAGTATTCTATATAAGTACCGGTCTGTTTCCTGCGTTAATTCAGGAAGTGATTTTCCTATAATAATAAATATCGGGTTCAAAGATGCTGTAGAGCCCGTACTTTCTTGTAATACCACTTGTACCTCAAGAAGTGTTAATGAGTCACTGTAACGCCAGTCTGCCTTCAGTCCAGAGGACAAAGAAGTACATCTGCAACGAGTTGCCCCGAGAGTGTACGTTTTGATAGTTGTTTATTATAGTGTATATGTACAGTATGTAAGTGGCAGAAACTAGAAAATGATTTTCACCCTCTCCGTGTCCTCCCTGCCATTGGCAGCTCGAGCAGATGTACCCCCGTCAGTAGTTAGCTCAAATTCAGACAGTGCTGGCTGAATTTGAATTGCTGCGGCCGGTGACTGGGCATCCATCTCCTGGAGCTGCCAAGTGCTGATCACTTTCCTCCTGGTGGGGTGGTCTCCTGGCCCAGGGAGGATGAAAT
Source organism: Pterois miles (assembly GCA_947000775.1). Lineage (NCBI taxonomy): Eukaryota > Metazoa > Chordata > Actinopteri > Perciformes > Scorpaenidae > Pterois > Pterois miles. Next base: position 1,374,371 of record CAMQGK010000253.1, read on the forward strand.
GAATGTGCGGGTTGTTTTATCATTTCTGCCAACGTAGATTTAAAAAGATAAACAATCTATCAAAGCATTGGCCGACGCCACACGTAAACATTAGCAGTTTGGTTGAATTTATCTGGCTATCTATCTATCTATCTATCTATCCTCTTATAGACAGTAAAAACAGATGGAGTATTTCACTCCCATTGCATGCACCATACTGCCTCTGACTCAGCACCATGGACAGTGCCTAAGGCGGTGCTTGCTCCATGATAACAGGCAACACTATGGAAAAGTTGCCTAGAGAAATAGGGCTATTATACAGTTCACACCCACACACACACACACACACACACTGAGATACTTAACCCTGCCACTTTCCATCTATCTTCCCTGTACTTCACTCCATTACTTCGTCTCTATCTCATAAATAGAAGTGGGATAAGCATTTCAGTCCATTCCTCTTCCATCCCATATGCCTCTCAGTCGCTCCTGCCTAACTTCCCCTCTCATATCTTGACATAACTTGATTTGCTAGTCAATCTCTACCTACAGACCTCAAGAGGACCCTCTTTCTTCATCACTCTATTTTACAGATTAATGCTGGGTGAGGGATGATCCTTCCGTCTCCTTCTGTGCAATACCCTACATCTATGCGTTTGAGTTAATTCAGTTGCTCTGGTGTTTGTCTTCCAGTATGAGACCTTATAGAGATCACCTTTCACTTTGCTATGACTCTCCCCCTTTTAGTCAATCCCTCCACATCTTTCTCCCTCACTTTCTGTCCTTTGGCCTTCCCCTATCATATGCTCTGGTGGTCTATGCCCATTGATAACAACTGACGGATAAGGAATAGACCTCTTTGCTTTGCCCCTTTCCTTGCATTCAGTCCTGTCTTCTCTCATCCCACCTTATCACCCGCTCCGGTGGTCCATACTGTAGGACCAGAGGGACAGATATGGTAATGCAAGCCTCTGAGGTGTATATCTGTGTATGTGTGAGTTACTCAGGTGAGCTCAGGCCATAAATTAACAAATCAGGATGCAGACGGTGTGGGGAAGTAGCTCATCCTGATCCAGTGTTTCTGCTAGAGCATGGTTAACCCCGTGATTTATGGCCCTGTGTGTGTGTGTGTGTGAGTGTGTGTGTGTGTGTGTGTGTGTGTGTCTGATGGGGATGGAGGGAACAGGGATGGTCATGCACGTGGGCATGCTGCAAGGAACCGTGCGCTGGCTCTGTGTTTGTCTGCATTAAGCACTGCGTTGGTTGATGGACTACTCTGGGATCAGCAGGCACAGTGAGGGGAGGGGGAGTCTGATGGCAGTGTTATAAACACATTGAGGCCTAACCAGCTCTCTGTCTCTCTTGCCTCTCCCCTCCTTCATCACTCAGAAGCAACCTCTACCCACCCCTTTCAAAAAAAAAAAAAAATCATTTCATCTCACTTTCTCAGCCCTTGCATTTGCTCTCTTCCTCTGCTGAGTAGCCTGAACAAAACTGTGTGAAATCTCTAGTAGATCACATACTTACTATACTTCTACAACAAACATTTCTTTGAAAGTAGTCTAACCTAATACAGGAAGTAAAACACAATTTGGAGAAATTGAGGGTGGAAGCCAGAAAAAAAGGCTATGAGCTGCTTTAATTGTGTAAAGAGGAGGGAGAAGACTGGGAGACGAGAATGAACCAGGACAGAATGAGATGGAGAGATATAAAGATGTGGGTGGATGTTGGAGAAAAGACAATAGTAACTACATTAGAAGCCCTGCAGCCCTAGGCATTGGCAATATTGCGTTTCCTGCTGAGAAAAACAACATGAAAACAGGCCCACAAAGGAGAGGGAACTCACAGCTCCGCCGATACGGAGCTGCTATTCACCGTTAACACATCAAGACAAATATGCATCCAGGCACACGCCCACGAGCAGGCAACCACATGGTTGCACGTGTAGAGACAGACACAGACCAACACTCGCACTGTTTACAGAAACTAAATCTGAAAATCCTGTAGGATTCCACTTGAAATCATAGAAAATAGAAAACTAGAGTCTACAACCATAATGACAGCTCTGTGAAACTGTACTGGTCATTTAATGAAATGAAAAAAAAAAAAGTCGTCTTTGAGTCTTATGGTGACGTACATATGAAATTTGGTCGGAAGGTAAACATGGACATTAGCATTAGCAGTTGTAAGTGCGTAAAGGACATAATACTGTGCATTTGATTTGGTTTAGTCGTCAAACAAAACTCATATGCCCATATGTACACTTTTTGGTCATTTTACCTCATCAACTCCTGTGTAAGCGATGGGAGCAAAATCTCTGTCTTTGTTTGATGTAAAAATATACTCAACTTCAGCAGAAGCTAATTTGAGGCTTTAGAGGTCTGAGGTCAGTAAATCAAGTGGTATTCCAAAGTTAAGGAGTTTTAGTACTCAATGCTATCTTTGTGTTTCCTTTTAGAGGTACAGCCTTCTTAATTTGTTTAAATCAGTTAAGCTCCATGCTTAAGCACATAGTACCCTGAACAAGGACTGTGTGTTTTGTACCCCGTTACCTACATTAGAATCATATTAGTAGCATAGTTTTTACAGCTAGAATGGACAGGAGGAGCGTTTTAATGTAGAGATGGTTCCAAAGAAACATGAACCTACACTTCGAATTAAAAACAGCAGGGCAATGAGGTACCACAAAACTGTTTGAAGACTCATGGATCCAGTTGTGCATCTGTCATCTGTTACGTGGCTGTTCTCACGTAGCTATACCTACAAAATGTAATGCACTGTAATTCATATAATCCCATAAAATAATATTGTACTTAATCCACATAAAAGAGAACCAGACAGTCTAAAGAGTGACAAACGCTGCATGATGAGGAGGTCGGGGGTGGAGGAGCAGGTCCAAAAACACCGGACTTTTGCCCAGGAGACCGGCGTTCATGTCCTGTGTGAAACCAGACGTCAACGATTTGTCACCTAACTTCTGTACTTAAGTAACGTCACCTCCATAGTTATTTTAACCCAAACACTGACTTACAGTATATGTCACATAACTTCCATACTTTAGTAACACCACTTTCTTAGTTTTTTTTATTACCTTCTGACTTATTTGTCACGTAAGTTCCGTACCTCAGTATAGCCCCTTTAGTTAAGTAATGCCACTTCAGTTTTTACTTAAACCCACACCACAACCTTTTTCCAAAATAAAGTAGTTTTGAACAAACTAATGAGCGAACATTAACACATATTGCTAGAAATTCATAAGAGAATACACGAAAAATTAGAAACATCTTTTTATAAGACAGCATCCGAACTGTTGTATGAGGATACGTTTCAGTAACCAATACTGCTAGAGATGTCACTTCTGAGGACAGGATGCCTCTTTTCCAAAACATACATTTTTACTCAGTTCCTCCTTCTGTGCATGTCTTCCACCTCATAGGGGAGGTATCCTGGATCAACCAAAGGACAGATCAAACGGCCCGACCACAACTTACTAACACTTATACTAAAATCGGGATTAGTGCCAACGCATTAAGTACAGCTGAGGCCAGCACCAAAGGGGTAGACAAATTGACACAGCCGTCCCTAAAGCCAAGCTGCTAACTTAAAAACATACACGGTAACACTTTATAATCAGCATCACTTATAAATGATAAATTGAATTAATTAATCTTAGTTAATAATTATTTTACTGTTAAACAATAAATTGGTAATTAAGGTTTACTAATTATTAGTAACACTATAATTTCTGTTATTTTATCAATAGTTTGTGTATATGAAATAAATAGTTATATATAATATATTCTATATATATTCTATATTATATATATTGGTATATATGTACATATATTGGTATATGTACACATATTAATATATATATATATATATATATATATATATATATATATATATATATATATATATATATATATATATATATATATATATATACACTGTATATAATGTGAGAATGTGTGCAACAGTGAACTCTTAAAATATAGTAAACATTATCATTTAGTTGTTCATGACCAGTAAAATAATTATTATCTAAGTTTACCATTTATAGATAATGGTTATTACAAAGTGCTACCCACTATGGCTCAAGCACTCAGGCAGTTTAAATACCATATCTTACAATGTTTAAATACAAAATGGAGTATGAGAAAAAGTGGGTATCTTCTCAATATACATTTGTATGCATGTGTGACAGTGGGTGAGCTGCAGAAGGCTGCATATATAATTAATATGACCTTTAATTACTGATTATGCCCGTCTGTTAGTATGAGCTGTCTTTGTCCACTGGGACAGACCGCTTTCATCCAGCGCAGTATGTGGACATGCATGTGAGGGAACATCTACACGTACTGTACGTTCTTCTCTCATCACTTCATCTTGAGCAGCTCACGAGGAGAGTAACTGCAAATGGCCTCATGTTGAGGCTTACTAGGCACAACAAAAGGCTCACCTGATTTTGTGGTCTTCTTCCCACTATAGATTCAGACCCATGGGTCTAATGATTCATTTGTTACTAGGAGGTATGTGTAACTGCAGTGCACTGTGTCACCCAAAGGCACAACCAGATATACGGCAAGTAATGTGCAACACAGCTGCAGTTAATTTTATCCATGCGGATTTGTTAGGGAAGATTTAGGAGATTTGCTCTGCTGACAGCAGAAAACACAAAGGAATATCTGGCAGCCAGTTCTCCACAGGCGCTGCTGATTTAAATACAACACTATGCACTATATTCCACACTTAATGATGCCTTTTGTGAGATATTTTGGAAATAACAGGATACAATGACTATTGCAACGTCAGGACAGATGCAGGATAAGTGTGTGAACGGCTACTTTTAGAGGATATAAAAACACAAGCGTGCATCATAAGTTGAGACCTGCCCTGCCAATACAGAGGTAGGACAGGTGTAATAATTAAAATTTAAGCATCTTATAGCACCGGTGACCATCGTAGATTTGTGGGGTTTTGAGAGGGCTGTTGATCAATGCCAGTGACTCAATAAATACTTGGCAAGGTGCTGCAAGTTCTGGCTTTCAAACCTCAACATGTGCTCTGTGCTGGCACAAACCTGCCTACCCACTGTAATTTCAGGACACTCAGGTTCCCTCCCACACACGTTTTTGCAAACATTTCCAAAAATGCACATAACAGTGATAGGGATAGTGATAGTTATTATTACGCTACAGCTATTGCTGTGGTATCAGAGTAAGCAGCCAGAGAGGCAGACCGGCATCTCCATCAACCCAAGAGGGTGGAGCTGGATGGACAGGTCAGGCAACACATGGCTAATTCAAGAACGGGGTCCTACGTGCTTCTTATGTCTTTTGCCATAATTGCTAAAGCAGAACCTACCTTGTGAAGACTGCATGTATGAGTGTGAACAGAGGAAAAGAAGCAAGTCTCAGGCCAGGAACTGCCACATGCAAGGCTGAAAAACAAATGTGCCCAGAGTAGAACAGTAAAAGTCACACTGCACATGCTGAAGCATGCTTCTCTGGGATGCATGTAGGCAAAACTTTCTTTTATGTTTATGTGTACAACTTTAAGAAAGTTTACATTTTCCCAGCAGGAGTTGGATTTACCAGTCAGCTTGCCTGAGAAGAAGTTTGCTGTATTGATAACTTTACAAAAGCCTAATACAGACTAACACAGGCTGGTGTTACAGGCATGAGCGGGAGCCTGTTCCAGCACTAAGGTGGTGAAGAAGTAAAAACGGCCCATCCATGGGAAAGTCATCACCACTACGGAAGAAGCTACAGAGACCTTATCATGGATGTAGAAGAAGAAGAAGAAGATAGTCCTTTATTAGTCCCACGAGGGGAAATTCAATTTTTTCACTCTGTTGTAACTTATACACGGTACATGCAGACCCGAACACACACATGCACAAACATGCAACAATGGAGAGATGTCAGAGTGAGGGGGCTGCTCCTGACAAGCGCCCCGAGCAGTTGGGGGTTTGGTGCCTTGCTCAGGGGCACCTCAGCAGTGCCCAAGAGGTAAACTGGCACCTCTCCAGCTACCAGTTCACACTCAGTTCTTGGTCCATGTCGGGACTTGAACCGGTGACCCTCCGGTTCCCACGCCAACTCCCTACAGACTGAGCTACTGCCGCCCCCCTGTAGTGTCTGATATTAACTTTTTGACTCACCGGCCATGGTGATTGGTTGATGATGATAATACATCCATTTTGTAGCCATTTTGTGTTACGTATACATTTCCTGCAGCACATTTTATTGAGATAATGAATGACTAAGTTGAGTACAACCTTAGAAATGAGGGAAAAGCAAAAGCTGAAGCAAAATAATTTAAATACATGGACGGTTAATCAAGTCAAGCTTGAATACTAAGCTTTCATACTTTCCTGACACTTCACCAGGTATAGACTACTTCACTACAGTCTGCATGCTAGTTTCTGTTAGGAAGTTAAACAGGTTCATTTTTACTAAATAGCCTGAATGCATCATAATGTAAATGAATGACACCTCCCGTGTTGTTTTTTTTTTTTGAGTATTTTGGTACAATTAATCTCATTGTACCTAGTATAATAAGAAAGGCTTTCTATTCTATTCTATTATTTACCTGCCAGTGTGGCAGATAGACGTCTGAGATTTACTTGCCAAAAGGAAAATTTCCCGCATTTGGCACTTGGCAGGTGGATGTATTAGGCAGAATTGGATGCTGCATTCAAAGATGGTGCCTCAGTCATTCCTATGAAAGCTACTCACAGAGCCATTTTTGTACTTGCACAGCATGCACACTAGACTTGGCTCGCCACAAATATGAATGGAATAAAATGATTTAATCTCGTAGACTTTCCAAATGTTTCTGGACTAATTGGATCAAAGTCCGATAACACAAAGAGTCGTTTCAGGCAGTTTGGGACACAGAAATGGTAATTGTAAACCCCAGAGCAGCTACTACGCCTAAACTGCCTCACAGCCCACTGCTGTTCCTGGTGGCTTGGGCCTGATCAACCCAGGTCAAATGAAGGAGTCTGATCTGAAAACCCAGGTTACCACTGATGATTCATTCAGTTTCAGCATAGTGACCCCAGTCAGATTTGCAGGTAACATAACGCCCACTAGCTCAAAAAGACTTTACCATACACAGTCATGGCTGTAAAATTATTGTTCTGAGCATCACAAACAACCCAAGATGACTCATTACATCCAATAACATTTTGAAATAGAACAGCCATATGACTATATTATTTTGATTACCTTCATGTGTGCAGAGAGCTGGCAGGACATCAGTTGGCTCAGGAAAAGGGAGACTATAATGCAAATGCTCTATGCACATGCAGAAGCTAGCACCTTCACAAAAGTAGGGATCTGTAGCATTTATGATAGAACACTTATAATTATAAAAAGTGTTGAATGTGCCAAGCTAAGCTATGCTAATACTAGGCTAATGCTAAGCTACATTAGCATAAGTGAAGCTAGTTAGTTTCGACTTCTGGAGCTGCAGTTGAGGGTCAATGAAACACGAGACAGTAGTGTAGTTACCGGTATATTGATTTGAACAAAAAATACTAGAAATGATTCAAGTCCTACTAGCAGTTATTGTGGCCAGTCATTTGCAATGTACCTTTAACTTTCTCTAAAGGGCAATTGTCCATTCAATTCGGTCCTATAAATAAACAATATTCACAAAGATTTTCACACAGTTCCATTAACAATTCAAACTTAATTGCACTTAAAGTGTAGGTGCTCAAAGTGCCTAATGCTGTATGGGGGTTTAGGAAAAGGCGAGTTTCGTGTGTTGAAAAGAAGTCCTACCACACCACCAGAGAGTTGTGTGTAGGGCAGGCTTGAGACCTACTCGAGTTTCCAATTTTGTCCTTCAGCTCACCATTCAGAAAGTGTCTGTCAGCACCAAAACCCAACCTGGTTTGATAACACAGGCATCAGTGTCATGAGCCTTTAATCATGATAAGCACAATGTGGTTAAAGTAGGGGAACAACATGGCTCACCAGTGTTCGAAGCAATCTATGGTTCAGTAGCAGCTCAGCAACTCAGCAGCCCATCCAATGGCTGCAGTAGGGACTGGCAAGTGTGGAAACGTGAGGTAGTTATTTCTACCTCAAATTATTAAAGAGGAGAAAATGTGTCCACATTTTTTAGTTGACTCACCGAGCCAAGTGAAGGAATGAAATCATTCAGGTGGTTCTCAGCTCCAAACTTCCAGTCTGCTGGTTGAGCACTGAAGTGTGTCTTGGTGTTACCAGCTGACTGGCTGCATGTCAATTACATGAGAACGGGGTTTCCATTTCACAAAGGGAAGGGCATGTGCCGTGTGAACGGAGGCTGCATCTGATTGGCTCCAGGATTTTAACTGACAGCTTTTGTATCCAATAAGGTGGAGGTGCAGTGATTTTGCACCTGCACAACCATGAATGATGGTGTATGGAGTTATTTCAGCAGGGTTACAGATCCATCTTGGAACACAGTTGTCCAGTTGTACAGTTGTCACTGATAGGTTTAGTGCTGGTAAGATGAATCAACTGATTACTCTATCAACAGAAAAGTATTACATCCCTAATTCTTCCTGCCTGCCGTCCGCCATGTTTGTTTATAATAAAGTCACGTTTGACTGTGAGAGATTGAGCGAAATATCTGTTTTGTTTTTTTAAGCTGGACTCTTGTTCATGAGTGGAATCTGTTAACGGGTGTTGTGCTGTTTTGGCCAAATTGTTGTTCACCACACACTATAGGAACAACACTGTTAAATTTAACATAACATGTCATTATGAGTCTCTCAAATTTTTAAAGTCTGTTAAGATTTGAAAAATCAGCCTTCACTTCACTGATTTTTCTGTTTGTGCCACATATATGCTACTGCAAGCAGAGCCAGAAATCTGACACAGCTGCAGTTCCCTGGTTGCACAGACAGTTTGATTTATGATAAATGTCATGATTCCCTTATGCCCCTTTAAACATATTTCAGATGAGCAGTTTATTGGCGGGTTGTAGGAAGATGTACTGCAGAGGATAAATCCAGTCCTTCTGTTTGTAAGAGGAATTGATAAAAGAGCAGTGGTAGCGGATGACCGAACCGAGACGAGATCAGTGGAGAGAAAAGCCCATTCAGCTAATCAATACCTCCCAAGTGTTACTTTATAATCTTTTCCACTCCACACATTTGCAGTGATTGTCTCACAAGCCCTAAAGAGTGATGCACCCACGAGGGCCTGCTGGCACACACACCCATACGCCAGCGAGGCTTTTTGAATGCAAATGCTTCAGAGAAGAGTATCACATTTATTGTTATTTTACTCAGCGCGTTCTTCACCTGCGAGGTGGGATAACATCTACAGCTCACGGGGCGCAAGAGCGAAAAACAGCAACGATGCAGTTCTCTTCCAATGAGGAGCGATCCATCTGGTTTCACACTGCTGAGGGATGTGTGGGAACAACACTGCAACGGAGGTGTTAATGTTCCATGTCACGCTCAGAGCTTCTCCATGGGAGCCAGGAATGAGAGGCACAGACTGACAGTACTCCATGTACAACAGAGCCGTCAGCGTAGCCAGCGCAGACACATTCAATTCCTGATAGGTTCTCAGGGGAATACGCTGCATAATCTGAGGGAATTATTTATTATGGTTAAAGGCAAAATCTACAATAAAATACTGTAACAAGACAACTTTCAGTGACATCATTTGCAGTAACAGTCAAATAGGCTTCTTGGTGCATTTAAAATGCTGATTGGTGTCACTGATATAAAATCAGTGACACCAAAGCATTTCCAGCACACATGGTAATTGGTAGTAAAACAATCAGATATATTTAAATAATCTCATCTCAGTATAAAATAGGGCAACACATTAAACATGTAACTATAAACACAATGATTTATAAGCAAAAAAATTTAAGAACATGCTGTATGACAAGTAAAGTAAATATCGGTATCTGGATGCCAATTTTCCCGCCGATAATAGACTGAGCAGACCATTATGCAACACCGCTCCAAGATGTGTTGTGTTTTGAAGGATGGGTGTGTGCGCCTCTTGCTTTCTCTCTTCTCTATCCTCAATTACTTGCTCTTACTGTTGCTGAAATTATTGCTCCCTGAACCTGCATGTAAAAACCCAGCTGGATACAAGTCCAGACAGGCTCCCCAGGGTTTGCTGAAAGTCATTTAGTAGAGAGTGAAGTGGAAGTAAACAAGGCAGGGTGAAGGGCAGTGGAAACAACAAAGATACAGCACAGATATTTCTCTCAAAACAAGTCTTGGAAATGCAATGCACATCACAGAATACATAGCCTATAGAGATATGTGAAAGTATCGGTGGTTTAAATGTGTTTTTAGCCACACTAGAAGTCCACCACTTTGGTCCAGATTGAAATATCTCAGCAACAAATGAATGGATTGCTATGTAGGAAATGTCCCTGCAAGTTCTGAATGCAGACTGTACATCCTTCAAGACCACAAGACCAGCTCTTCCTTCAAATGCCAGGCATGCAAGCCTATAAGACATCATGGATGTACAACATCCTGTAAACAGCAATTATCGAGATAAGAAAATCCCTTTTCTCCTACATGGCCACTAAAACAGACCACTGACCCCAAACACCCCTGATCCTTCAAGATCTCCTCAGACTTACAAAAACATCCCTCCACCACTGGCCATCATAAAGCGCCCTAACAGCCAGTCGCCCACAGCGGAGCGCCCACCGCTCCCACCACATGCATTGCGTATGGCAATGTGCTGGAGGGGGAACCACTATTATGATCATTATCATAATCAGAGTGTGAAATTAACACCTGCCAAGCGCCATTATCTTACACTTCCCAGATCCGCTTTATTTGAACCAATCCAACAGCATCCAATCAAGTTTCAGGAGAAAACCATGAAGAGTTACTGTTTCGTTACACCACAAAGCAATTATGCCTCGGGCAAATGGCTAGCAGCTGCCCTGGCTGACACCAGCTTGAATCCCACTGTGGACTCACATCTCTAGTTTAGATTTGCCTAAAGAAGAATTACTTGGGGGACTGACTCTGTTCCCTATGAACCCTACAGATCCTTGATTGGCCAGGACGCATCTTGTGGGCGGGAAGACTGGATCATTAAAATAACCTCTTAGCTGAGAAACAATGCTTCTTACTGTGTTTTTGCGCTTTGCTAGTCTGAAGATGTGATTCAGAAAAATAGAAGGTGAGACCTCAAAATGTAGAGTTATGAGTTAGGAATGAAAGCTGGGAGAGCCAAGATCCAGACTTCATCCTCTCAGCCCAGCACACCTAAGCTAGGAAGCAGGAATTTCTACAAAAAACTGTTGCTATCATAATCTGTGACTTCAGTTGATATTGACTCGTTGCTTCTCAGGCAACAGCCACCTCATCTGTTCATCAGGTCTCTCGTACCAACTACAAATAGACAACTTGGCCTTGTGCACCTGTTTACCTTTTCCCTTTTGTCTCGTTCCTGAAATACTGCAATTGCAGTGTTTCATATTAGCTATAGCAGTAGTAATAAATGTGTGTAATTTAAAGTGAACTTGTTTTCTTGTGCTTGGATCTCAGTTACTTAACTTTAAAAGACCTAATGTGGCTTCTTCTAAAAAAAAAAAAAAAAAAAAAAAAAAAAAAAAAAAAAAAAAAAAAAAAAAAAAAATTTTTTTTGGGGGCGGCAGTAGCTCAGTCTGTAGGGAGTTGGCTTGGGAACCGGAGGGTCACCGGTTCAAGTCCCGACATGACCAAGAACTGAGTGTGAACTGGTAGCTGGAGAGGTGCCAGTTTACCTCTTGGGCACTGCCGAGGTGCCCCTGAGCAAGGCACCAAACCCCCAACTGCTCGGGGCGCTTGTCAGGAGCAGCCCCCTCACTCTGACACCTCTCCATTGTTGCATGTATATGTGCATGTGTGTGTCTCGGGTCTGCATGTACCGTGTATAAGTAAAAACAACAGAGTGTAAAAATTGAATTTCCCCATTGCGGGACAAATAAAGGAATATCTTCTTCTTCTTCTTCTTCTAAGCGCTTGAAAAATCATAATTAGGATTAATAACAAACATAGCTCTAATCAACCTTGTGTGGCCCACATACTCCAATGTGAGTTATGTTGCTGGATGAATAACTATATGTTTGAGTTGTGTGCAATAATAATTCATAATTCAGCCTTTAAATCATAAAACTATTTGAGTGCACAAATGCTTACAGTTGTGATATTTTTTACAGACATTCATGGTCCTCAGAAGATGAATCCTAATAGCTTTGATCCTCTGACTTTTCCTCTAGTACTACCCTGTGTATTAATTATCATGTCATTGTTTAACAGTATAATTATGAACTAACTTTAATCAACTATCCGTTTACCATTTATAAATGATGCTTATTATGAAGTGTTACTGCTTAGTCTGCTCCAGGTAAGTGGAAAACAAACTGTGGTGTTGCTATAATCCTCAGTTTTACAGAGGTATAACATCCATCTTCCAAAAAATAGTAAACTTTCATGTTTAGATAGAAATTGAATAGAAAAAAAGAAAAAAATAGAGCACAAAGACCAGTAAAAGTGCATCACATTAATGAAAGTACAGAGACCTGTTTACAATGTTCCAAATTACAAGCAATGAGTAAACAGAGCAGAGATGCACGTACAAGTACTATGTAAAAAACTATAATGGGCTCCAAACTTATTTATATGTAACAGCACATGCTTACTTTATGGTCACCACAAACTGTATACTGTATATATGAACTTGTATAAACACACAGATGTGTTAAACTGCATGGTCCGCGAGTTTTAGTGTATCTCCCTAAGGTTCAGGCTGTTTGTTTGTCTGTTGCCATGAGCAACCACTTTTACCCTGAGCTGAAGTCCAAAAGGCAATAAAGCTTTCAGAGCTGGAAACAAACTAGGATTTTCCAACCTACCTGCTGTGGAAACAATTCTGCCATGGCCACTATCTTCACAGACAGGCCATAGAGAGGATTACACACACACACACACACACACACACACAGCTGTGTACTTCTATCTTTTTGAGGACACTCAAAAAGATATGCATTCCCTAGCCCCTTACCCTAACATTAACCATCACAACTAAATGCCTGACCCCAACCCTTACCGTAACCTAAACCTAACCAAGTTTGAACCCTCAAACAGGCTATTGAAGGTCTGTCCAAAGGAGACCAGCCAAAATGTCCTCAATTTCCAAAAATGTCCTCACTCTGAAAATCTAAAACTCAAATTAGTCCTCACAAAGATAGCTGTACAAGAACACAAACACACATCGTTGTACATCAATCTTTGTGGGGACACTCACTGACATAATGCATTCTCTAGCCCCTTACAGTAATCTCAACAAACACAGTTATATGCCTAATCACAACACTAACCCTAAACCTAAACCTAATTCAAACTAAGAATTAAGGACTAGCCAAAATTTACCAAAAAATGTCCTCACTCTGTAGGTTTAAAGCTCAGCTTGGTCCTCACAAAGATAGAAGTACAAGCCAACACACACACACACACAGGAAATTACCACTTGCAATGCCAACTCAGCGCTGACTCTAATGAGTAAAAGGGATACAAGGGTATTTGTTAAATGGTTTGTTAAATGTAAAATCACACGCGTGTGGTCAGAGCCGAAGACCGAGCCGAAGACTCAGCCAGACGTGGAGCAGCCTGTGGGGTTCGGCGGAGTGGTTACAAAACATTGAACCGGTAGTATTCTTCTGATTGTGGGGATTTATTGACACTGCTCTGACATTATTCAGATATCTTCCATTAATGCGATTTTTGTGTTGCCAAAAAGCATACATGCTTTTGTGAATAAATAAATAAACCGTACATGTAAGTTGTAGTTTGGATATGCTGATACTGATCAGTTGATTTTCCTGATTTGTGTATTTTTCCTCTACATAGAGGTATGCTGGCATTGTTTAAGATCCAATCAGGTTAAAATGTTGGGAGACAAAAAAATATGTGGGAGCAGAAATAAAAAAACAGTGTTTTATGTTTTCAGTCAGAATCACCATTATTGGTCGTATGTGTGCCGTTACGAGGAATTTGACTCTGTTTCTTTTGCATCTCTCTCTATGTGCTTGCACATAACAGCTAGGAACAAGGCTGGACAGGTAAAGGTAAACAATATATAAAATTGTTATGTACACAAGTAGTGTAAAATATGTAAATATTATATAGCTATATATAAAAAGCACCAATGAACATCAATAAAAAGAAAAATAAAATTTCTATATACAAGCCAAGTGGTCTGCAAGCTATACACAATACATTTTTAATGGTTGTGTTTGCCTCAGTACCTTGCTGGATGTGCAGACGTATATACTTTCCTGTTCTCTATGATTGTGTATTGTCTCTCTGACAGCTTTATCACTGTGGGGTGTGCCACACACCAGCAACTGACATAGTAATTTGGATGCGGCAAGAACATAAAACTGAGCTGTTATATACCTGTCTACCAGATACTGCACAATGCTGACACACACCGACTCAGACAGACAAATCCTGATCAATATAAGCACACACACAGACACAAAGATGTGTGTGTCTGCAATAGCTGCGCTGGCGATACAGCACCTGGGTGAGCAGGGAACGATCAGTGTGGGATTTTAGATTGCTATAGACAGATAACTGGGGAGGAACAGACCAGAAGAACAAATAACATGAGCAGCATAACAATAACTTCGCTACACACAGCCTGGTGTGTGTGCGTGGCGGGGTGAGTATCAGTGTGTGACTGTGAATGAATGACAGAAACAAAAAGAGAGATGGGTGTAATGAAAGAGAAAGAGAGAGTGATCGGGGGACCAATGAACACATGGACATACACGGCAGTGGGAGTTCAGAGAACTCGCAGGATTTATAAGGCTGCAGATGAACCATTACAACACCATTAAGGATCAAAGAAGCAATAACGTAGCAAACAATCCCCACATCTAAAATATGGGCCTGTGTGTGTGTGTGTGTTGTTACCCACCCACAAAGAGTGTGTGTGTGTAAATGGGTTTATTTTCCTCTTTCCGTTCGCGTCGTCTTCAATCCGAGAGTGGCTTTAAAGGCGTACGGCTTTCACAATAAATGAGAGACTTACACTTCATCTCTTTCTGACAGTTAGGACATGTAATGTGACCCCATACTGTAGGCTCATGGTAAATGGATTTGCATTTATATAAAGCCTTTCTAGTCTTCCGACCACTCAAAGTGCTTTACACTACATGTGAGCATTCACACACATGCATACTCTGATGGCGGAGGCTGCTATACAAGGTGCCAACCTGCCCATCAGGATAAGAGCACCGGTCCACTTTAAGGTCAGCTCAACTTAAGGCTGGCCCACACTAAAAGATCTGACAAATCTCAACACATTTAGAAAGTAACAATAACAACATGATAATAAATTAACATGATATTAAATCTAACAGTTTTGTTCTGAGAGTGTGTGGTGAGCAAGAATTTGGCAAAAACAACACACCACACATTAACAGACTCCGCTCATGAACAACAAGAGTCCCGACTAAAAAAATGGAAATCTTGCAAAATTTCTTATGCTCATGCTTTAGTGTAAACAAACATGACGAACGACAGGCAGGACAAATTAGCGATATTAGTTTTTGCACTACTTTGTGCTGAAAATTCAAAGAGGATGGCTGGATGAAGTCATAGAGATGCTTTAAAAAAAATACCTGTGTTATTGCCACAAATCAACAAGTTGGTCCTCCATGTTTGAGCTCCATCTGTCTCTGTCTCATCTTGTGAATTTCTCCACTGTGGGACTAATAAAGGAATATCTTATCTTATCTTATTACTTCTTTATGCTTTGCGTTTTGCATTAGCTCATGCATTAGCCGCGGCTGCCATGATGGCAGTGGTCGTTGTCCTTTAAATTCATTCAGCTTAGTTCCCAATTGGCCATCGGCCTTTCACATGCGACTGGGTCATCGGCTGTCCCCGAGGTTCCCCACACACAACAGGATATCTGATTTTTAACACTGAACATATTAAATAAACCTCTAATACCGAGTCTGCGACAACCTCCGAACAGACATCAAACAGCAGCTTGGTGGATTTTTAAGAGGTTAATTAAAAATCGCAATTTGCATTGAAGCGTTGAAGAAATTAGTGGCGTTTATCGCTTTAAATTAGACGGGCCTATAGTATTGATCTGCTTCAGTCGACACACAGTAGATGACAGCAGTTGTGAAATAACTAGATGCAATGCTAATAAGCCAAATGAGCCAGGTGGGAGGTCTTTGACAAGGCAGCTGTCAGTCAGCTCTAACCTCCATACCTAGGCCATCTGTTGTTTGATATGATGACATGTGATTCACTGAATAGAGTTTAAATCCTAAACATATCAGCTACTGAATTTACACAGAATTCAGACCATGTTGAAATTCAGCATTAATGCTTTTGGCTGATTCATAAGAGACACATCTGGTTTGTGCACTGAGCACACACATGCACACAAATAGAGCAGAGGAAAACACTGTCATTGTAAACAATGCCACATACTTAACAAAAACAGCTGTTATATATTCACAGTAAGATAAATACTATTATGCAAAGGGCAAATAACCCTCCTGAATATGGCTTTACATCTGGCTAACTGGCAGTCGGGCTACACAGGGGGTGTAATTCATGCAATCTGAGAAATCGAAAGAGAGGGAAGAGAGAGTCTGTGGCTATTTTCTCTCACAGTGAAGCTTATAAGCCCTTTGTTCAACGGTGTTGTATTTAATCAGATACAGCCCATTTCTGTTTCTAATGGATAGGTATCAATTCTAACCCACTGCCAATTAGGGACAACAGTGTGCATGAGTCCACTACTGACTGTTTTATAATCTATCGGTGCCAGTTATTGGGCAAAAAAGACTTCCTGTCTTCTGGAGCTGCAACCAAGTGTTGGTGTGTGTAGCTGTTTGTGTATTTCTGATTCAGCCTTATCAGACTGGGTGTGGGTGTGTGTGTGTGTGTGCATGTGGGTGTGTGAGCTCTCATGAATCAGGATAAATGCATGAGGAATAAAAATGAGTGCACTCTGTCTATGAGTGGATGGGCGTGTGCATGTGGTTGAGTATGCCTGTGTAACGTGTGCTTTTGTATAATCTTCATTTCATTACAGGCAACTGCAATTGAATTAGCCATGCCATGCTCATCTCCTGCACTGACAGCGGCAGGCTGCGACCGCAGTTCAGCTCCATCAGAGAGTCGACAGTAAGCAGTGTCTGTGTATGTGTGTGTGTGTGTGTGTGTGTCCATTTTTCATATTGTGTGAAGGGATCACCTCTGGGTTACAAAAAGTTTTTACATTCTGGAACAGCACCAAAAAAAGAAACAGAGGATCGGCATATTTGCATGACTGGTGACTTAAAAGACAAACAACCCTGATCTTGCCCTTTTCATGACTGTCATCTGGCTTTATCTACCCACAGATCTATTGACATGTGACGTGAACAGACTCAGAATAACACAGTCAAGACTCATTAATAAAACTGATTGTGTGTATTGCCTGAGCAGGAAACAGTACAGTAGCCAAATTACAGTTGCAAAAACACAACCCTTCATGGTTATTCACAAGTTACTTCATTAAAAAAAAGTGCTGTAAAGAAGTTTTACAGTATTTCCGTTTTCCTTTTAAAGGGCCTGTATAGAAGTTTTTTAATTTTTTGTTATTGCCAATGTGTGAACAGGTCGTAAGCTAACCTAATAGATGAGACCTTCCTTGACTTTCTGGGTTTCCTCTGTCAGTCTGTAGACTGTATTAATGTGAAGAATGCAGGACATTTTTTCTGGGAAAGTCCAACAGATGTGAGGTCATGCACGCTCGCCGTGACGCTCTTCAGCTCCGCCACGAGGCAAGCAGTGTGGAACTAACCACCAACGCTAACAACCAGTCCCCACCACCATTCAGACTCCTACAAAAATTCTACATAAACACAAAAAAACAAAAACAAAGTTATATCCAGTGAAGCCTGTCCAACAGAAATGTGACCATGTCCAGGGAAATCTAGGATCACCATCAACTGAGCCTTCGATTGTTAGTGATCGAACATTACTGCCAAGCATGTGAAAGATATAGCAATATTGTGGTTTTAGCTGGCTGATGTTGCTAACTTTAATCGACATGATGCCTGCCAATCACATTAAGTCTGGTGTGTGTTGCCTCACTGTTTTGACCGATGCTTGCTTGAGTCTACGTAACATAAGTAACAGGACACCAATCATTGTTGACGGAACGGCCATAGGTGTCACTGTTAACAAGCAATATCTGATTCTTACATCTAGCCCTTTAAGAGCAATGCATTAGTTAAGGACAGTTTACCTTTCTTTATCAAAGAGCTGTAAAGCCCACCCGGGTCTGGTCCATGCGTGGCTTCTGAACCTTGGATGCTGCATTTCATTGCTCAGGAGAAGAGGTCAAAAATGTGAACCTGGCGAAGTGAAAGCAAAATAAAAGCATGTTGAGTGCTACCATCCATACAAGTGGTAAAATGCACCATAAAGCAACAAAATGGGACTGTAGGGTAAATCCAAATGTTTTAGTTATCAAACACAAATCAGATTTCTATTCCAGAAAGCCAAAGTACACCATTTGTGGTTGAACCATTTGATCAGTTGAGCCTATATGGTCTTTTAAAGATGTGGAAAAGCTTTCTGCGGCAGACAAACCTGAACACAAGATAACAGATGCACCAGCCCGTTCTTATTCCCAGGGTGTTAAATACAGAGGCTTCGCCACGGCCGTCGTTATGCGTTACTGCCGCACAAGGCTCACTTTAGTGCTGGTATTAAATGCACTGGACGTTCCATCAACTGTAATGTAAACCCAACCACGACAACTGAAGGTGCCATAGAAAGTGCACAGGGAGTGTGGTGATGTAGTTTAAAGAGTGAAAAAAACACAAAATGGGCGGGCGGGAGGGGAGGTGGATGGGAAGTGGGAGGGAAAAGGGGAAATATCTGTCTCTTTAGCTGCTCAATGTTAGCCGTTTTTTTGCTGGCTAGTTACCGACTTTGCTGGTCTGCTGTCAGGTGTGGGACAGGTTGTTAGCAGTTGTTTTTTCCAAGCTTTTACGCTAGCTACATATGGGGATTGATGAGATAGGTAACACAAAAACAATGATGTTTAAGAGCTACAGTGATTTACCTTTTGCATCAAAAGCATTGATACATGCATGTTTAAAGCTCCAGTGTGTAGGATTTTAGGGGATTTATTAGCAGAAATGGAATACAATATATATAACTATGTTTTCAGACACCTGAAACTAAGAAGCGTCATGTTTTTCATTAGTTTAAAATGAGCCCTTCATGTCTACATAGGCAGCAGATCCTCTTCATGGAGTGAGCCATGTTTCTACAGTAGCCCAGAACAACCAAATGCTGGCTCTAGAGAAGGTCTTTCATGTTTCCATTACCTGAAGGCCACTGTAGTTCCCCGACACGCTTGGGAAGGGAAGAGTGAGTGAAGGCATATTCAAATGGTTGCAGTCTCAGCACTAGATGCCACTAAATCCTACACACTGCTGGGTGGCAGAAATATTGACGGTGCAACGGGGCCCAGAAGCTGTCAAGGGCCCCAATGTTACCTTTCTACACTGTGTACACACTGAATCCGTTATATGCACTTCTGTTATGTAATGTAAACAAACCATGTAGGCCACCTACTAATATCAGCTGCGTGCTTGAGATCAGACTGGAGACATAAGCACTTATCTTCCTATATTTGTTCTTTTAAAACAGTAAACTCCTGCTTAATATTGTGATATTTACTGGAAATGACATAGAATATAACCAACAGCAGCAGGAAACTTTCAGCTCTCTGGTGATCTCCCTAAAGCCAGCTGCCTCCTTATTAAGGTTTTTGTAGTTAAATGAAATGAGGAGGTATTGTATATGTAACTCTTCATTTCAACTTGACCAATCAGCTGCTCCTGGTCAGTCAAGGCGATTTCAGGGTGAGCGACAGGAATGAATAGAAACAGCCGGGCTCACGGCCAGGACATTCCAATAAAAAGGCCATGGTTGTTAAGCAGTGTTGTTAATGACTTCGTGGAGCACAAGACCTGTAGGATAAACTTCTAATGGGTGAGGAGGTTTCCTTCCGTTATTATTGAGCGGGATCAGGGATTTAAATCTATAGCAATGTATTTGTTACGTCTCGTGTTAGAAAATGCACACCTGCTGAAGTCTGTGTCTGTAATAACAACGGCCGTCTGAGTCCTGGCAGGCTCAGTTAGCATTGATATAGCTGCCACCCCGGCTGCTGTCCATGGTGCTGATCTAAGGCTGGGTTGCAGTGTGGGAGTTGCATAGTGAGTCTCTCCATGGTGGAATAACAATTGTCTGCTTTGCAGTTGTCTGGAATGGTTGTGTGTGCACATACGTGTGTGTTTGGGGCCCAAGAAAAAAGTTTCACCAAGGCTATTCACAATTATGTTGTGCTGCTGACACTACTCCAGGGCTGGACTGGCCATCTGGAATACCAGGCATTCAGACATGGGATGACATGCCTTTTGGGCTGGACGCCGACATATGTCTTTTTTTCTGTATTTTTTTTTTTCTCATAAAACAGGTAAATCTGCCCTTACACCTCCCTCTCTGTGCCAGCGGACACGGTGCAGTTTGAGCTGGTGTTTAAGCTGTGTTCGCCACAGCGTGCAGCACCTGAAGTTGAGCTTTGCTTGATACAGCGAAAAGCTGTCGCAGTGTGGCACAAACCAACCACAAATAATGTGTTTCAGAGGTCAGTGGTGCCGTCGTCGCACTGTGTCTAAAAGGACCTTCAGTGAGTGAAGGAAGCCTGTTCCCTGCGCTCATCCTCGGCTGGTCTTCTCACGCCTCATCACCCATGGGTGCTAGGGCATTCAGCTGCACTGCTCGCAGACTCTGGAACTCCCTCCCTCCATAAATCTGACAGTGTGACACTGTTTAAACTGGCCTATTCACTGGAGTGTCCATCATTCTGTGTCCTTCCCTCAACACTGTTCCTCTTTTAGTCCCTCTCAGACGTCTAAATGTCTCCTTGTCTTTGCTCTTCAATTGTTTTCGTTATGTGCTGTTTTAACTGTTCAAGTATTATTTCATCTTTGTAAGGTGTCCTTGAGTGTCCTGAAAGGCCCCACCAAATAAAATGTATTATTATGATTCATAATAATGATAACAATAACACTAATACTACTACTACTACTAATAATAATAATAGAAGGCATGGGTCCAGTCCCAGTCGAGCCCTGCACTGCCCCTTTATCAGTGTTTTTCCTGTAATCTTGTATCAGTTCCCATGGTGATGCACTCTCAAAAGTGAGTGACCGTGAGAGTAAGACTATATAGTAGAGGCTGACCGATTAATCGGTCGGCCAGTCGGTCGGGCAGATTATTTGACTTTTTCTCATAATCGGCATCGGCTGATGTCTGAGCATATTAAGTCGATTATCAAGCAGGTGCACAAATGCTGCTAAGTGCACTAAAACTTTATTTTTTTATCCAAAAGTTTATTTGACAAAGTTTAGTTGTTCTATTACCTGTTTCATGTATTCAATATTGAGATTATACATTATTTTTTTATTTAAAATTTAAAAGTGAACTGCAGTGCAGACACAAAATGTCGATTGGAGAGACAGACCATAGGTGTTGTTCAATAAATGTTTGTGTATCATTTGTTATTATTAAGCTCTTATATTTTATCAGATGGAGGAAAAAAAAAGAGAATCAGCCAAACATATTGGCCCCCTTAAAATTGGCATCATCGGCCATCGGCTATCCTGATTCTCCAATAAATCGGCATGGGCGATAAAAAAACAATAGCATTCGACCTCTACTATATTGCCTACATAGGGTGGACATTCCTTTTAGTACCCTTCAGTATCTGCCATGTCTATGACCGATAACTCCAGGGAAACACTGTTAGGGCCAGAACATATCCTCGTTTCTTTGGTATAATATGAGGATTTTGATCCATAGAGATAAGAAGAGTAAAACATCATCACACATATCAACAGGAGTGCAGCATCGTTTTCCCGGATCTCTGCAAGCTGGTTATTGAATCAATTTAGAAAACAAGAACCAAAACACCAGTACATTTGTCACCGAGATTGAAATTGTAAATCACACATTTTGCCCTCGTGTTCGCACAGAAATCACTGTCATTCAAAATGCTAAAATGAAATCTCCAGTTAGTCACTACTCACAGGTACAAATGTTAGCTGGTGCATTGTTGAAATGAGTCAACACGATAACAAATCAAAGCAGAGAGGGAAAAAAATGACAGCTCATGTTTGGGACATTAATGAATGAAAATGAAAGAGAGAGAAGGATGGTAAGAGAGGCAGGATGGGGACTGAAGGGAGAGTAAACACATCGTGATATTAAATGCCACTGTTCCCACTTTCAAACCGCAAAACAAGTATTTATACTGTAAAGGCCCTGACACACCCAGCCGACAGTCAGACATTGGACAGCATCTGTCGGCCTAGTTTTGCGGTTTCTCTTGCACCGTCGGCTCTAGTCTGCCCGTGTCAGAGGTTTTTTCTGACGATTCAGCAAGTTGAATTGAAGGCGGAGCCCATCAGTGACAGAAATCCCTCTGATTGGATGTTCAGCTTAAACGAATCAGAAGAGAAACGGAAGTGAGGAAAGCAAGCAAACGAGTGAAATCAAGATGGCACACACCGAAGGCTCTTCTCAGTTTCATCTTCATCACATCTGATCATTCCAATACACCGATATTTTCACAGTGACATGGACATCTGGAATGAAGCTACGTGGTCGACAAATGCTACTTTATTTCATGTACGTATCATAATATGTATATCTGTATATCCACAGCCTTCCGGTTTTACTTTGTTAAATATATGAATACAGACTACCACACCTGCTGATATGGAGAAATATTCCCTCTCATGCAGGCGGAGGAAGTAAGTGCTAACCATCGGCTGTAGTCTGATGAGTTCAACTCGTCGGCTAAGACAGAGGCAATGTGAGGCGACACAACAGTTGGCCTTCGTCACGGCTAGTTCTTTGACGTCAGCTTGGTGCGTCTGGGCCTTAATTCTTCCTCATAACTGGAATGATGGCCAAGATTATCAATATAAAATCCAGATTGTTACACAAAAATGAATTTCCCTTTTAATAGATCCAATTCTAAAGCAGTCCTGTCTCATTAAAATCAGTCAAGTTGAGTCCAATCAGTCCAATCTAGTTTGTCTAAACCCAATTCCCAATTCTCCTGCCGTCACACTGAGCTCAGCATAATTGAATCCAGTCAGGTCAACAGCGTGCCACACACACACACACACACACACACACACACACACACACACACACACACACACACACACACAAAGAAGTCCACGTGAAAACATACTGTTGAGGGTGATAGAATAAGAAAGCCCCCCCCCCCAAAAGATGAAACTAACAGGAATTTGCTTTGACAGCAGCTGTTTAACACTCGCCTCTCTCATTCTGTGGCATCATTTAACTGCACGATGCAAGTTAAATGAAAAGGCATATACACAGGCACACACACCACCATCCATTATTCACAGCGTAGGGCAGTAGGCATGATCGGGCAGAGAGGCTGGGATGTCACTGCTCCGGCTGAAAAACCACACTGACACCACAAAGGCAAAGACTGTATTCAAATCAGCCGGTACTGTCACCATCTATCCACGGTGCAGACTTAAAAGGGCTTAAAAGCAGACAGTCTGCAGATAGGGAGTATTCCCCAAACTTAAAGAAGATTCAGCTGCTTTGATTTTCTATTGAATAAAGCATGTTTGCTGTGAGACTGGGATAAAAGGCACGGTTAGCGGAGACCAGAGCACAAACATGCATATCCAGCAAAGCACAAACACACACATACACACTCGTATATACACTCCGAAACACAACTGATCCCTTACTTTCACAGCTTGGAAGTTGTTAGCTGAAAATAGACAAAGTGTGGGGGGGAGATGTGCTACAGATGCAGGCCAGGAAGCAGACAGACAGGGCAGGATAAAATGGTTTCATCAAACATAAACATATTTACTCTATGACACTGAAAGATAACCTGACAGGAAGGACAGAGTTTAAGCCCCCTTTTGACTGCAGGACCTTTTCTCCTTTTGAGGAACTCATTGTGATTGCAGGGACCAGGGTCTAAATTAAGTTCTGGGACATTTTACAGGGCTTTTACCTCAGAAAGGCGTAGTACGTTCTGAGTTTGCAGGGATGACAGTTGCCAATGGGTGAAACACACAAACACGGCTTCAACGGCTACAACTCGTGCACCACTTCATTCATAAACAAGGAAGTACTCTGGTAACAATGTAGGACCATTGTAGGACGAAGGGAGAGCATGTTTCTTAGTTTGATAACACAGAAAGTAAAGTCAGGCTCTGCTATCGGCCTCCCAACTCATTAAAAAGAAAAGATAGAGAGAAAACGAGAGAGAGATTGTGCCAGCGAGCTCTGAGGGTGAGAATAACATTAGAAGAGAGGCAGTGCGATGGTGCTGTGACTGAGAGAAAAAAAAAGTTATTTTCTGATTGTTTCATGGCGTTAACTTTCTGAACCGCAAATAAATAACCCTCAAACACTCAACAGATGGTTTACCGTTAGGTTCATTTTCCTCTGCTGTGTTTTATTCACTACATCCAACTTGCATCTGTGAATACCACGCAGCAGTAAATGTCGACAAAACCTAACATTTACTTTTTATTGTGTATTTTAGATGAAACACTGAACTGCCGGCTGCACAGTGTGTTTACTGCTGTGACCACCAGCAGTCCTCGTCTCACGTCATGTTGCTTTCTGAGACGTCAGAGGACTAATTTGCCAAATGTTTGCAGGTCTTAAGACCACGGTTAAAACACAGTTTTACACAGTTGAACGTTCAATCAGGACAACAGCGTCATTCACTTTCCTTGACTTCTTCCTTAACAGCCACAACCTTTTAGTCCAAGGAGAAATATGCTTTAAGACAAAACTTCAGTCCCACTGGCCCTGCACCCCAAAAAAGACTGTGATATATTGTGTCTGATGTAAGTAATGAAGAATTAACAAGCAAAGTGATAATGAATTGGAAGTCTATAAAAGCAATGATGCAGCTTGTAATCTAATAGTGTGAAAACAGGGTGATGCCACATCACTGGAATAGTAATGCTTCATAATTTGTTTTGCAGGTTGAAGTTGACCAAGTCTGCCAGAGGACGTATTAGCAATCTCTGTTAATGCTCCATAGCTCTTTACTTCAGTTGAAGACTGTGTGATGGATGAATTTGGGAATGCCTTTCCTGTTTCAGGGCAAGCTAGAGTGCTGCTTTCGGTCTGCTCTGTTAGTGGTGACAAGAACATTGAATTGGATTTTGAATTTGAGAGGGAGCAAGGCCAGAGAAATCAAGAGCAGTGTCACATTCGAGCTTTTGGAGGCCTTCAAAAGCTTAGCAGCAGCATTTCGGACCAATTGTGAATTTGATCCAGGGATGCTTTGCTTAGCAAACTAGAGCCGGGTATCAGTACTTGATACCTTTAAGGTATTAACAAGCGCAAAACTCGAAGCGTTAAGTTCTAGTAAGATGGACCTCAGAAATGGAGAACCAACTTGCTGATTTGTGGCAACAACATGAAGGTTCATCTAACATGTTTAGAGTTTTTGAGAGAGTTTTTGAGAGATTTATAGTTTTGAGAGTCGTGACTCTTGTTATTCATGAATGGAATGGATTGTTAGTTTGTGGTGTGCTGTTATGGCCACATCATTGCTCAGCACACACTATAGGAGCAAAACTGTTAAATTTAACATAACATGTCATTATATGTGGGGTCGCTCACATTTAAAAAATCTGTTAAGATTTTAAAAATTATTTAGTGTGGACCAGCCTTAAGTCTGTAGACTAGTATTCTGTGGTCCACGGTGGCAGAAGCTGCACTTAGATCCAACGGTACAAAAACAGACCACTCTCCTGCATCATCATGCGTAAAGATGTCATCTGAGACTCTGAGAAGAGCGGTTTCTGTTGAGTACAACCAACGGCAGCCAGACGTATTTGATATTGTGCTCGTTTAATATGGTTTTGAGTTGCTAAGCTTTCAAAACCAGGGTGATTAAGCCGGCTTTTGACAGTGTGCAGTCACTTGAGTGTGATACTCTTTTTCCTCTTCAAAAAAACCATCAGACCCAAGCCCCCACGTCAGTCTCATCCATTTTTTGTCACCACATATATTACACATGCTGAACAAATCCAACGGATCGTTAAAATTAACTGGGCTATTACTGAGAGTGGCATCTTGTTGAGTGAAGGTTTTACTGAACCCCCTATTGATTCTTCAGACGTACCCCTACACTTAGAGACAGGCTCATGCAGTCATCTTTGCAGTCATCTTCTATCAGATAAAAAAGGTACTTGGCTGACCAAACCTTTAAATATATGCGTTGCCCTTGCTGAGATTATGTCCAAACTATTTGCTGATGCTAACACAAACAGAACTTTTAAACAAAGTGATTTCATCAACGGCTGCACGGTGGTGTAGTGGTTAGCGCTGTCGCCTCACAGCAAGAGGGTCGCAGGTTCGATTCCAGCTTGCGGCTCTTCTGTGTGGAGTTTGCATGTTCTCCCCGTGTAAGCGTGGGTTTTCTCCGGGTACTCCGGCTTCCTCCCACCATCCAAAGACATGCTGTTTAGGTTAATTGATTACTCTAAATTGTCCGTAGGTGTGGATGTGAGCGTGAATGGTTGTCTGTCTATATGTTGTCTGTCTCTATGTGCCCTGCGATGGACTGGCGACCTGTCCAGGGTGTACCCTGCCTTCGCCCAATGCCAGCTGGGATCGGCTCCAGCCCCCCCCCGCGACCCCTAATGGGATAAGCGGTTGACGATGAATGAATGAATGAATGAATGATTTCATCAACTGTAACTCTACTTTTGTCATATACCACCTGTCTTGTCCATGTGAGGAGGGCTTTTTCTACACAGGCCATACTTCAAGACGTCTGAGGGATCACCTCACCAAGCATAAATATGCCATTATAATTAAATCGTGATTACCCCATGGCTAGACGCTGAAGTGTGTCACAATGCTAATGATTCCTTGTTGTGCATAGAATACACTGAACACATTAAACCTTTGGTCAGGGGAGGAAAGAGGATATAGAAACTTTACCAGAGGGAGGCTGTTTGGATCCATCAGCTGGATATGCTAAAGTATCCTGGTCTCAATGAGGATATACAGTATATATAATGTCTCTTTTAATAGATATTTTTTCTGTTCTCTGTATAGCTTTCCTTTATTCTGAGAGCCTATCTTAAAATGAATGGGTACCTATCTTCCATTTATTATGTACTGTATATAAATTTGGGCTGTCAACATTGATGTGTTAGCGCAAAATCATTTTAACGCCACTAATTTCTTTAATGCATTAATGCATTTGATATCCTGGAGGTTGTCCTGGGCTCGTTTTTGAAACTAGAGTGAGGATACTGGAAACATATGAAACTAGAAAACCTAGGGAATCCATAGGTACCAACCATGCCATATTAGCTTGTCTTTAAAGAGGCTAAATAACGCTCCAAACTTACTAGAAAGTTTGGCAAGGAAAAACTGTCATGACCATTTTCAAATGGGTCCCTTGACCTCTGACCTTTAGATATGTGAATGAAAATGGGTTCTCTGGATACCCATGAGTCAGTCAGCAAGTCAGCACACTGACACACTGACAGCTGTTGTTGTCTGTTGGGCTGCAGTTTGCCATGTTATGATTTGAGCATATTTTTTATGCTACCTGTGAGGGTTTCTGGACAATATTTGTCACATTTTTGTGTTATTAATTTACTTCCAATAAGAATACATTTGCAGAACACAGCATATTTTCCCACTCCTATATTGATAAGAGTATTACTGTGTATACTTGCTTTAAGGTACATTTTGAACAGATCAAAAATGTGCGCTATGTGAGCTATTGTTGAATCATCTGGGAGAGTCCTGTGTTTCTGTTAGATAACATTGAGGATACTATTTCAGTTAAAACAGGACGATACAGTTGGCAGTGACCACAAAAACATAAAAACACTGTGATCACTGCCTGGTATTGAACTGGAATACTCAATAAAACCACTGAGTACACTTCAGATTAATAAGCATCCTGATGAGTGTCTGACTGAATCATCTACAATACACAGTACAGTAGGTCCACTTTGTGTTAACACTGTCACAACCACCTCATTCGGTAAAATTAGACCAACTGGTCCTATCTAATCACAAATTAAAATCCCCTTTAACACTGAGAAATAACTTGGGTCACCATATAGTGCTTAATTGGCAACGTACTTATAGTACATGTGCACATGCAGGCATGACCGAATCCATGGAACAAAGAAAGGAAACCCCCAGATACAAAGGTCCTGTGAGAACATGAACATAAAATGAGATGTGGAATACCATTCTCCGCTCAACTCCCAAAGCGTGAATAATACCTTTCAACCCTACTGCTAATTAACTAACGAGGAAAGGTCTCTACCACCCTTTGCGATCTAATGGAAGGATCTAGGCAACGTTGTTTTCCCCTCTCTTGCTCCCTGTTTGCTTTCCCCTTTCTACTCGCTTTCTCTTCACAACTCTGCTTCCCAGATTTTGCCCTTTCCTCACCAGGCTGTTACAGATTTCAGCTATAGAGGCTGAGCTCTCGAGCAGCAAAGACATCAGTAGTAGGATTATTCTTGAGTGTCAGGCATCTTGGAGAAACCCATAGCACTTGAAAAAAACACCTCATGGTTACTGAAGGCTGTGAAATTATCTGTCGGCCAGGGTGTAGATGGAGGAGGTGCCGTAATGCTAAAGGCTTAGGAGGATTTATCTATAGATGGTGCATTACACTTTGATTCCATGTTTGATTGGATCTAACAGAAGTCCCATTAAGGTGGTTTACTTTACCAGCTGACAAGTTTGGCTCTGCCAAGCTCTGTGCAGGCTGTGTGGGGGTGCCTGCAGGTGATTTACAGCTGAATGTTTTGACTTGGATTCATTTTTATGTCCACATTGTGCAGTTCTTCTTCTAGAGGCATTGACTTATAGGATAATGTACTAAGAGTCCAACATCTCCAGATTTATTTCAGTATTAGGCGCTGCACTTAACTCTTAGGCGTTGATTCCATCTGCAAACCAGAGCTAATGATGACTTCTCATAGCCAATCCATTGTCTCTCCTGTCATTTGAATCCCATACCAGTTTGTCTGTCCTCTCTCGGGCAATCTGTGACCTCTTCGAGTGACACTTCACAGATGGTCATTTTTCACCAACCGCAAGTCAATCTGGTGTGCAGATCATGATGCAACACCTAGTCCATTGGCGTCGGTCTTTGTCCGGGGGTGTCACGTTTTTGACACATTCCCGCTGCGCCTAACGCTCGAGTTGCCTGCAGATCTGCCAGTTCGGCCCAACTGTCACTCAGATGGACAGTAATGACTTTGCCAGGCCAGACAGTGCACAGCCACTCGTCTAAAACAAGGCGGCACTTCTAATTGGACAGTCAACCTTTCTCGGGACAGTTGCATAATCTTAAGACTAGTGTCTCTGCACTGTAACAGTGTGTTGTACTACACCAGATATAGAAACCAGGCTGAAAAGGCTTCATAATGGCTATTCTGGGGCATGATTTTTGGAAAAGCTAACTGACTTGTGTTTACAAGCACATTTGTTAATGAATAATTTGTTAATTGATGATGGAGTCGACATGTCCAGGGTGTACCCCGCCTTTGCCCAATGTCAGTTAGAATCAGCTGCCGCGACCCTGAATACGGTAAATGGTTATAGATGGATGATGGAGTCACTGACATGTATTTGTTGTATTCATCTGAAATGATTAGCACAATGAAATGCCAAAATAGAATAGATCCTTGAAACTTAATACAGCCTCAAGTCTACAACTGCTTCACTTGTCTTTTATTCTCCATAAACTGTGTGATTATTTTCATGCTGAATAGCAGCTACATTTTCAAAATTGCATACCAGACTATCAATAATGATTCTTGGAATGTCTTTTCATTTTCAGCAGCCTTGTGCAGATTCATTTGAAATTTGAGAGTGCAAAATCAGTTCTATATTGACTATTGCTGGTAGAGCAACAACAAAAAAAGTTGATTAAATGTGAAACAGTTTTTGAAAGACAGAAATAAACAAATATCTTGGTAAAGAAAATAACAATTTTGGTTATTGTATAACAGAATAATCTCTGTAAATTATTATTGGTCTATTGATCGTTTCTTCTCTCTAGCAGCCTGAAACCCACAATACACCCGATTATGTCTTTTTTGGGGGGGGGGGGCTGAAAGCTGGGAACCTGAAGATTAATTCGAGCTGTAGCTCAGCACTGTGTGAAGTTCTATTAGTCATAAATCAGAAATAAACAGGAATTAATTTAATAAATTGGGAAAATGTATAAGGGTTTAGAACATAATGATGGAAGTATATGATGGTCATTCCCATGTTCTATTACGTTTCATCAGTTGTTGAAGAAATTTTTGCATTGATACCATTTGTTAGTCTTGAGAATTGATAAAAATGATCAATAATCCTGTCAAAATACCACATTAAGACATCAAGACTTTGAGGAACATCATGGAAAAAGTCATATTGTGATTTGGTTGACATACTGAGAATTGGATGGCGAGCACTTCTGTTCTGGAAACGGCTCAGAAACCTCCTTGTTGTCAGTATAGCTCGGAAAGCCATCCATCCTCTGAATGCTCCAGGTCTCTAGTTTGTGGCTGTAAAGTTTCATGAGGCTGTGATAATCCTAGAGGTCACCACAGGTCATTTTATACAGTGAGGTCAAGTTTTAAAAATGGTCTCACTACAATGAAATAGCTACTAAGGAAAAATAACACGAAACTGAACCTGCTACACCCTCTGAAAGACAGAAAAGTCAGACGGGGGAGCGGGTCTCAGGGGGTTAAAAGTTTAAAGCGTTAAAAACTGTATTCTTAAAAGCAGATTTTCACGACCAGAAGATAATAAATCATCGAGAGACTTTCAACATTCACATGGTTGGTACCCTAAACAATTAAGCCGTCATCCCAGTCTGTGCAGATCCATTAAGGATAATTTGTAAGTTCATATAGAGGGCAGTTGGTACAATTAAAATGCAAACCACATGTCTTTCTTTCCAAAGTTAAACCTGAAAAGCCGAGAAATCTCTTATCTCTTTTGTTTAAAATGCATCGCACTTGACATCCAGCTGCCAAGGTCACACACTGAGGATGTGCTGGCAAGTCTCTGGAGGCAACATACGATTGAGAAAGACACCGCTGAAAGATATAGCTCCGACTTAAATCATGGCTACCTCCGGCTTTTCTAATCACTCTGGCCTCTAGAAGTTGTGACAATCCCACACACATATACAGCAGAATGGTTGGGATCAGTTGGAGAGATATGGGATTATTTTAGAAAAATACATACGGTGAGCTAAGAAAAACACTACACCAACTTTATTTTCCATTGTGACAGATTTAGGATTAAGATTACAACAAATAGGAAAATCTCCTGCATTTAAAGTGGTCCCCCAAAAATCCTCCATCTTATTTTACTGTTTTCCCTGCAAGGTAATTTGTCACAGAACGGAGCTAGATAAGAAGGTCCTGTTCTGTGAGGTGATGGTACCTGAGCTAGATGTTGCTCCCCTGAACTATATGTTGGTGTCTCTATAGTTGTCTGCCCAGGTAACAATACCATTTGTCACTGTCAGCAGCTGGCACCATACCTCCTTATGGGGGGCTACAGTATATGGAAACTACTGCACATTAGGGAGGGTGAGGAAATTACAAGAGGCTGTTACTGGTAATTTCTTTGGGGAACAGGCTTTGTTAGC
Source organism: Pterois miles (assembly GCA_947000775.1). Taxonomy (NCBI): domain Eukaryota; kingdom Metazoa; phylum Chordata; class Actinopteri; order Perciformes; family Scorpaenidae; genus Pterois; species Pterois miles. The sequence continues at coordinate 1,406,176 of CAMQGK010000253.1, forward strand.
ATGTGGCTGATTTAGTATTCCATGCTCATTCATGCACACTATGTATATGATGTGAGTTCATAAGCAGGAGGTAAACGCCTGTGGCATAATGTCCTCTAGCTATGGTGAGGAGCTGATTGCGTGATGAAACGTGACAACCAGAGTGGTCAACATATTGGATTTCAAAGGGTCACAAAAGGCCAATCATGTTGTGAGAACACATCAGGTGTTATTACATTTTAGAAGCTCTATTAGGTTAATCTTATTAGGCTCAGATTGCTTCGCTCTTCCCCCATTTAAAAAGGAACACCACCCAAATTACAAACTCCAATATGTTATTTGCATTGCCTTGGAGATTTCAATCAATATTTGTGTACATAAGCGACTCTCAAAACCCGAAACCAGAGAAGTAAGTCTCGGACTTGTGATGTCTTAGGGTGTTAAAGCTGTAGTACGCAGATTGTGACGACTGGAGAGACAGGCAGGCTTGGACTCAATTGTAACACCCAGAGAGCAGGTGGTTTCAAAAACAATCAGCATCTTTAATTACAAAAACGGGTCGGTACACATTTAGTCAAAAATAGCATGAAAACAAATCCAAGCGTTAGGCAGAGCGAGGTCAAAAAACAGGCAGCGTATCAAAAGGCATGAGAGATCTAACAGCAGGGAAAATAAGGCTGGAACGCTTCTCACAAAGGAACAAAACGAACTGACACAGACAGAAGGGAAGACACACATTATACTATTATACTATACTATATATACTATATATACTATATACTAGTGAGGGGAGTGACTGACGAGAGACAGGTGGACACAATTGGGGAAGACAATCAAGCACAGGTGAATGGTGATGAAAAGTAGGTCAGGACGTGTCAATCATTCATGCAGGCGGGAAACACGAGGGCAGGAAGTGAAGTGCTAAGAAACGAGAGGGAATGTTAGAATATCAAAATAAAACAGGAAGTGAATACAGACAAAATGGAAAGACAAGAAAAATCATGACCTAAGACCTGACAGTCGTAACAGATTGGAGCAAATATGATTGAAAAAAGTTATTATTATAAAGCAATCACTATATCCTAACAGTAGTGCATGAGACAAGTAATCTGAAAAAAAAAAAATAATGTTCCTCTGCTCTGGTGCTCCTAATGGCATCTGCAAGATTTCACAGACCGGAGGAAAACAACCAATCAGAGCTGATCTGGAGCCTCTCTGATCAGCTGTCAATCACTCACAAACTCTGATCAAATGGTTAAACTAGGCAGCGCTGATCAAACATGATCAATATTCTGTTACTGTAATGTCTATTTATAGCATAAAATGTTTTCAGAAACATCTTGTAGTTATTGTTTAACTGTAAAATGAGAAAGTTTGTGACCCGGCAGCCATGTTGATCAGTTAAGGACATACCAAGCACCGGCCACCAGCTGACGCAAACATTTCACAGCTTAACAGAAACTACAAGATGTTTCTGAAAACATGTGAGGCGAGAAATAGACATTACAGTAACAGAATATTGATGAGTTTGAGAGTGATTGACAGCTGCCTCTGTCGAATGAAGCGAAAAGGAAAACTCTCTGAAATGACCTGTGATTGGCAAATGTCTCCTGTGAAGGGCTAGATCTTTTAAAGCCCAAAAACAGAGACATGACGAGGTGCAGAAGTCTAGTTTTCTCTCACGCCACTTGAATAACAATATGCTGAAAGGTTATTGTGGAATTTTTGCCCTAATGATGCCAAAAATATTCTGCCTACTGAGGCTCTAAGTCTGGAGCTGCCCCATAGATAATGAATGGGAGACTGATTTTGTGGACACACAAAATGTTTGTTGTCTTTTATTATACCTAAATGACTTTTGTGCTATTATAGTGCTGTCAGTTGTGAGACAGAAAATGTTCCCATATACTCAGATCACTCCCCTGGGTGCTCTCAGTGCCATCTAGAACATCTTTCCCAATTCATTGTCTATGGAGCAGCTCCACACTTTATACACTATAGCATCACACATTTGTTTTAGCACTCTGAGTTTTTAGATCTGGGAGACAGTTGTTCATGTTTACTAATATTAATAGGATTACTTAATATAGGAATAATGTATGAATTTGAAAAATGGGCGTAGTTCCCCTTTAATAGACAGCTCTGAGACTCCATTTTCAGTTCCACTAATTCTGCAGTGCGGCGCTTAAATAAAAGTGCAGATGACCAGGGCAAACAAGGGCCTGCACTTCAACTACAGTAACTGAGCCAGAACAAAGAAAGAACCAGCACAAAAAGCAGGATGATTTAGTTTGTCACTAGTTTTAAAAGAGTGAAAACAAAAGTACAAAGCCCTGATTTAAAGAGAAATCAAAACAGTGTTCTTCCCAACCAAAAGCAGGCTTCTGGCTAGCTGTGTAGCAGGAACTTATTGCCTCAGTGCACAGCACAATGTTGGGAACAAGAAAAGGGCTCGGTAATAGCTGAGATCGCTCACCGGGGCCCCAATTATATGGACAGAGCTGTTGCCCCAGGACATGACTTAATGACCATAATAAGGCTTGTCTGTCTGCTCAAAATCAGCTTAGAGTGCATCCACGCTGACCTACAGCATCACTCTAGCCTTAGTTCAATTTAAACAGGCAGCATGAGAAGGACCAGGGTGTTTTGGGGATGGGTGGGGGAACAAGATAGAGACTGTCCACTGGTCCCATGGACCATGACCTCCTGAGCCCTCCTCATTCCACCTCAAAGCCTTGATGAGGATCAATTTGGACTTGAGCATTTTCTTGCGGCTGCTCTTTAATTCAGTATGGCTGAGCCGCTCTGTGATTAATGACAGGTACTTAGCTGGGAAACTGGTCAATAAACGGGCCAGTCCAGGAACTTAATACCAGGCTGTATGCTAGAGGGGAGACAGGCTGCTTTCTCTAGGCAGCAGCACCACCACCCAGATCAGAGGGGGGATGATGGCAGAATAAAAAAAGTGAGGCCACAAACTTTGTTTGAGTGGCAGGTGTACATGCAGTTTGTCCTCATATGAAATGAAACTCAGGAATCCAGACTACAGACTGTATATAAACGACAACACATCTACTAGTTCCCACTGACCAGAAGTGAAGCCAAAAGATCCCAGATACGGGAGCTGCCATCTTGAGATTTGGTAAAAAAAAAAAAAATGAATGCTTATACATCAGCATGATAAGAGCTACCTAAAATGACAGAAACCATCTTTGGGAAAACTGTATTTGACGTTTTCTTTTACTATTTAGTTTGGCTCATGTCCCATCCGCTAACATGGAGGGGCGGGGTTTATGAGCTATTCTGCAGCCAGCAACCAGGGGCTGATTGAGATGTTTTAGTTTCACCTTTTGGGGAGATGTCATATCAACCATCTTTATATACAGTATTTGATCCAGACAAGAAAACCCAAGCCCCCAGGAAGAGCACCAGGCTTAGAAGGACCGTGGTCCGCGAGGCAGGGTTAAAGGAAATGCCACTGCGCCTGCTCTATGGGCCCAATGGATGCTGAAGATCGCCATAAGATCTGGGTACTTTATCTCTCAGTGGTCAAGCCATTTCTGTTTCATGCAGAAGCAAATGAGCAACTTGTGGAGGACTGAACGGGAGCCCGCCTCCGACGCTGTATCCAGTTCTCTTTATACATCCGTGAGATAACCTGGAAGTCATAGTCATACATGATTCTGCCCTTTATCGCCTGATAAAGCCCACCCAGGGGATGATATTCAAAGTGGGGTCTGTGGCACTCTCTCAGGGGTCCATGAAATAATTTACTTTAAATTATAAAACTGCACTGTATCTTTAAAAAGATGGGGACCATATGTACCAATAAAACAAGCACACTGTGTCCACTGTGTCAAGAAACTCTGATATGACTGTGACACACAGCAATAAGTCCATTCTTTTGTAGTTCAAGAACTTATTGAAAAACCTCTTTAGACTGGTAAATTTAAATATCTGGATCCATTAGGACTATACCAGTCTTGCTACAGATCATTTTCTGAAAGCTATTAAGATAAGTCACTCCGGTAACAACAAAAGAGGGGGGTTATGCATGTACGTGATTAACAACAGGTGTACCAACGCTAAGACCATCGATAGCCACTGCTCCCCAGACCTAGAGTATATGACTGTCAAATGCTGACCCACGTATCTCCCACGAGAGTTTACTGTTGTCATAGTGATGGTGGTGTACATACCACCGAATGCTAAAGCTAACCTAGCCCTCAGCCATTTGCACAATGCCATTAGCCTTCAACAGAACACCCATCCAGAGGCACTTCACCTCATAGCAAGAGACTTTAACCATGCAGACTTGAAAGCAGTGCTTGAAAGTATGTGCCATCAGAGAAGCAAACACTCTGGATAAAGTCTACACCAACATTAAGCATGGATACAGGGCTATACAGCTGCCACACCTCGGCCTTTCCGATCACATGTCCCTGCTCTTTATTCCAGCATACAACCCTCCTGAAGAAAAAAGCCCCCCCCCCCCCCCCCCCAACAACAAGGTCTGTTAAAACTTGGCCTGACGGTGCCTCCCAGCTGCTGCAGGACTGTTTAGATGACACAAACTGGGACATTTTCAAACATCAGGACCCAGAAGTGTACACCTCAACTGTGCTGTGTTACATCAGACACTGTGTTGACACCGTCACAGTGGACAGGCAAATACGGGTGTACGCCAACCAGAAGCTGAAATTCTTCAATTTCGTTGCACTGGGGCAATGACAATAAAAGAGATTCTGATTACTAATAGTTCCAATGTCATTGTAGGCTACAAATGGTAGTAAGCATAATATCCTTAATCAGTATAACAACGACGATATTATTAAGGGGGTCTTTTCTCCCCTTTGAGGGTTCCCTGGCCCCAAAACGTTTGAGAGCCCCTGATATATGATGCCCCCCATTCGATGCTGCATGCATTCACACTACTTTCCATACAGATGATTATAGCGCCCCAACAGAACATGACAACTGGACCATGTAATCCTGTGATCTCCTCATCAGCACAATTAGCAAAACACAAACACAATCCGATACAAGCGGGAGGAGAGGGCAGGGACATGATAAGGTCACGCGGACTTCTTTTACGCATCCTACAGGGCGCCTGTTAATCAATAGGCTACATAATGGCTATTCACCTGACGGCTGTGTAGACACTGCATGTCCAATGGTGTTCATGTTTACGGTGTGTGGGTGGGGGGGGGGGGGGTGTGGTGTGTGTGTGTGTGTGTGTGTGTGTGTGTGTGTGTGTGTGTGTGTGTGTGTGTGTGTGTGTGCTGTCCCTCCAGGGCTGGCTGTTACAATACTGACCTCCAGTGTGCGCACTGAAGGACGGAGCAGAGCGCGTTCTCCTCGGTGCGGGACTCCGCCGCTGTCACTCAGTCAGTGACCTCCCTTCTAGAGCTCCTGCTCATTTTATCTTTTATCAATAGCGCGCTCTTCATAACAGACCTTCAAAAGTCAAATCAGTAGAGAGCGATACTGATCAGCTGTCCGATGTGTGACTGTCAAGCCACACATCTGACAATGAAGCGCTCCTCCAGCAGCGCTGATTTCATTAGCAAATATTTGATCTACTACAAAAACAGCATATTTTGCTTGCTTATTTCAGCGTTTCCATCTCCTCTCCTCCAATAGTCGCTCCTCTCCGCGTTGGAGCGGGTCCTTGCTAGTTTTTTCCAATGTGAAAAAAAAGAAAAAAAGACACGTGGTTGTTACAAACCTCTCTCAGGACAGCGGGGACGCGGAGGTGGAGAGATGCGGGCGCAGTCGGGATGGGAGAGGACGCGCTGAGGAGGGAGCCCGCTCTCTAACCGAGGACGTTCTGCTGCGGTGCAGCCTGCACTGTTCTGGAATAAGGACTTAAAAGACTTTGCACATTGCGCTCTGTGTCTCTTTTTTCTCTCCAAAAGGACGCATGCAGGAGGTGGAAGATCGCAGGTGAGGAGAGAGGAAAAATGCCATTTGCAGTAGATTTCCGTAGTGAAATATGCGCTGAGGTCCTAATGGGATATTCCCGCAGATTATTTATGCACATGTTATTTTTTTAAAAGTCACACATTGACTAAAAAGAAGACTCAAAATGGATTTCCTTAATAACTCCAGCCTGGAGGATGGTATAGAGGCAGAAAATAGCTCCTCTAATTCCACCTCCCAGAGCCAGTACACCCAGCTCGCTATCTGGGGTCTGGCCGGACTTGTCAGTTTTCTCATTTTGTTTACAATAGTTGGGAACGTCTTGGTTGTAATTGCCGTTTTAACGAGCAGAGCTCTGAAACCACCCCAGAACCTTTTTCTGGTCTCCCTGGCCAGTGCGGACATACTGGTGGCCACCCTGGTCATGCCCTTTTCTCTGGCTAATGAACTCATGGGCTTCTGGTTTTTTGGCAAAATTTGGTGTGACATCTACTTGGCTCTGGACGTTTTATTCTGCACCTCCTCTATTGTTCACCTGTGTGCTATTAGTTTGGACAGGTACTGGTCGGTGACACAGGCAGTAGAGTATAACTTAAAGAGAACGCCGAAAAGAGTTAAAGGGATGATTGTGGTGGTGTGGTTGATCTCAGCCGTCATCTCCTTCCCACCACTGATATCAATGGACAGGAGCAGCACTGAGGCCAGTCAGTGTATCCTGAATGATGAGACCTGGTACATCCTCTACTCCAGCATTGGCTCGTTCTTTGCCCCCTGTGTCATTATGATCCTGGTCTATATTCGCATCTACCAAGTGGCAAAGACCAGGACCAGAACAATGTCAGAGAAGAAGAGGGACTCGCCGCTTGAGAATGGGATGGACCAAGCTGAACCAGGCAGAGGAGGCTCACTGAAGTCCAACAGGGACGGGAGCATCAAAGACCAGGAACGTGGGAACGGACACTGCCAAGAGCAGGCGGCTCGATCCCCTCTACCGAACGAGCCCAAGCATCCACCGACGGACCACGACGAAGACTTCGACGACAGCAGCTCATCCGACGAGAAACCTAAGAAAAGTTCCATTTGCTCAAAACATCACCGCGATGACAGAAAGGACAGGAAGTCCAGCCGGAAAAGCAGCACCGCCTCTAAATACTCCAGCAGGAAGTCGCGTGCCAGTTCCAAGTCCATGGAGCTGTTCTCATCGCGCCGCAAACGCCGGAGCACCGTCAACCGGAAGAAAGTCTCCGCTGCTCGGGAGAAGCGCTTCACCTTCGTCCTCGCCGTCGTCATGGGTGTTTTCGTCGTGTGCTGGTTCCCGTTCTTCTTCTCCTACAGCCTGTACGGGATCTGCCGGGAGCCGTGCCAGATCCCCGAGACGCTGTTCAAATTTTTTTTCTGGATTGGCTACTGTAACAGCTCACTAAACCCAGTCATCTACACCATCTTCAACCAGGACTTCCGCAGAGCCTTCCAGAAGATCCTCTGTAAGTCATGGAAACGCTCTTTCTGATCTGATCTGCATGGATGGGGTTGTATTAGACATTTTTACCCTACAGACAAATTTAAACATCTGTAGGATGAAGTATTGGCTGGGGTGGCGGTGTTTCACACCTTTACTTTCAGGGATTGCACTAGAAATGAAGGGACGATTGAACTAAGGTGCAGAAATGGATTTAAAACAAGCTCTTACTCACAGCAGAGGCTTTCATCCAACGCCATCCAGGCTGCTTTTGGACTCTGATGTGGGCTTTGGCTCATTTCCCCCCTCCTCATTGACTTCTTCTCCCCTTGTTGAAAAACAATAAACTGACTCATAACAGTTACTGTGATGCATGCACGCCACAGCGGCTGCACTTGGATGAACTGCACAGGAGGCGGAGGGTTTACAGAGACACTTAATTTAAATGTGACCTCATTCACTGAATATAATGCGAAGGCCTTGACAATCTCCACACAACCGTTGCTTGTGACGATAGATAGTGGTGTCTACCTTCTCTTACTTGTTTTTTCTACACTATTCTATTACGTCACGCTCTCAACATGAGGACCAATGGGACGAAGGGGCTCCTTGCTTACTGATTCAGTAGCAAAACTAAAAACACATCCTTAAAAAGTCATATTTCTGCTTCAGTGTTCTGTGTGGGGCTTAGAAGTGTGTGAACTGGGAGCTGCAGAGGAAACTTTGTTTTGCGAGAACTTGTACATGTGACTCGGACTCGGTTTGGATACGGTGGAACGTACGGTCGAGTGGCATCATGGGCAATTTTCTCACCCGGCCAGGCATGTTGGTCCACTCCCTGCTGAGAAAATAGATGGAATACAGAGGTACTGGCACATGGGAACCCACTGAAGCTGTCACTGTGTGTGTGTGTGTGTGTGTGTGTGTGTGTGTGTGTGTGTGTGTGTGTGTGTGTGTGTGTGTGTGTGTAGAAGAGAAAGAGAGGGCTAAGTGTGTAACAGTGAAACTCTGTGTTAATAAAGTGATCTGGAGAGTTTATTACATCCTGTACCGACTGCCAGTTAGTGATTGTCAATGTGTGTGTGTGTGTGTGCGTGTGTGTGCGTGCGTGCGTGCGTGTTTGCTTTCTCAAATGGCCTAATTCTTTCTGGTCAAGTGTCTTTCTATTCTCCGCCATCCTATTTTCTGTCACTTTTCTCTCCCTTACAGCCACAAAAAGCACTTAGCCACAATAAAAACCAAACACCTTATCACTCTGCTCTAACGTCTGCTGCTCACACACACGCACACATGTACGTATGCACACACACACGCGCATGCACACTCACTCACACACACTCACACACACACACACACACACACACACAGAACACACAAGTTATTATACACTCACATGACCTATCCAGTCAGTATTTCATCTTTCGAACATTTATAGCCAGAAGGGCTAATGTTTTATTTTTATTTTTTTTTGTTTGTGTGTAAATAATTAAAAATGGTACAGTATTATTGTGTGGTGCCTCATAATCACACATGTATCAATATGCTAAAAATGTATTATTTGTATAATGAACAACGCTTTGAAAGATTTTCATGTCACACCAACCTCTGTCCTTTTCTTAAAGAACAAGTGTTTACTTCTCTGCTTTGAGCACATTCGAAAGATCAAATAAAGAGATTACTTCAACTGTCATAGGAACACAGTGCATGACTGCATTCTTCATCGTTGTCAATATTTGTATTTATGTTTTAATGTTGTGCCACTGTTGTTTTATGACACTGTAAGCTGGTTAAGAGCATTAGTAAAGAGTAATCCATTCAACGATTGTGATAAAAAGGGATATTATATCAACAACATTCACACTTTAAAATATGTTCAGTGCATGAAGTCAAAATTCAAGGTTAGGTTAGAGATCTATAATAAATCAGACTGTAAATGCCTGACACACCTCTGATACACAAGTGAGTGGGAAACTGAAAAGGTGATGACTTCACTTCGATGTCAGAGCTGAGTTTATCAAAGCTCTGATGTTTGTCAGGCTTCAAATAGAAATGGCAGCAAGCCTACAAGAACCACCAAAACAGTAATCCTATCGTAAGCACACCAGACAGTAAGTAGTGTTTGCCAGCCAGGGTTACTCATACCCCATGGGGTACTTTTGCAGTTGCCGGGGGGTGTAGTACATGGAAACACTGTGTAGTAGCTAAGCTTATTAAATTAGAATAGTAAGAAAAACGTATATTAACCTGTAAACTTCCAGCTATGAAAGGCCGACTGCACAGGACCTGGGTGAGTTGAAACAAGTGATCACCACATGCTGCAACTGAGAGTCGACATGGACAGCAAACATGGTTGAAACGTCCAGCTTCTTCCACTACCGTGGTAGTTACATCAGTGCAAACTTTACTGTAGACTTACTGACAAAAATAAATTGCAGGATTACTGCTCCTTGTGTGAAAAAAAAAAGTATTAGCCCCTCGTGGTTGTATGTCTCCGCCACCCAGTCAAGTTGCAGTTCATATCCATGTCGGTCCAAAATGTCATCACTTCATCATTTTATCCTATTAGGATAGAAAGTAAAGAAACAAAAATTCTGTTAAAATGTTTTTACATATGTTGTCATGTATGACAAGACCCCAAATGAACTGTAAACGGACTATTTGATCACTATAAGCAAATTATTTAAACAGCATTTGTATAGAAATGATTCCGTCCCAAGCTTTTTGATCCATATAAGAAGAAGGGTGGGGTGGCTGTGAGGTCACAATGACCTTGACCTTTCACCCCCGACCTTCAAAATATAATCAGTTCACCCTTGAGTTCAAGTGGACATTTGTGCAAAATTTGAAGAAAATCGAGATATTGCTTCTACGAGAATTGGTGGGTGGATGGACGGAGAACCTGAAAACGTAATGCCTCCGTCCACGGCTGTCGTCGGCACGTTAACCAAAAAAAAAAAAAAAAACACTTTTTGTGGAATTAATAGCGTAAAATGAAATGCAATTTAAAGTTAATAAATACATTTGAAAAATGATGGGTGTTGTTGAAGGGGTGCATGAGCTCAACCATCAACCACTGGGTCGGGGGCCACTGGTGGGCCTCAGAGCACCTCCTGGTGGGCCACAGAGGTACTACCAAAAGGTTAGATTAACCTCTTCAAAATCCAGCGGGCGTTTCAGTTTCATAGCTAGAGTAAAGATACTGGCATCATATGAAACAAATAAAAAACATAGGAATCCACCGGTCTCAACCATGTCATGCTAGCTTGTCAGGAAGGAGGCTAAATAACGCTCAAAAATATGTGAAATTTTGGCAAGGATACGCTGGCAAGGCCATGTCTTAGATACAGTGACACAAAATAAAGTATTTCTTAAACAAAAAAAGTGATGTTGGAGACAACCCCAGCACCAGCAGCAGCTTAAAAGCATGTGGTGAGGAAATACTTAGGATTCCTGATGGCAGGCGGTGATGGCTGAGGGTAAGCTGAATATTTATGTGGGTCATTACACCTGACAGTGTTGTAGCATATATTTATAGCCCACTTTGTCATTTATTTGGGAAGGTGGTCCTCTGGATTTTTTTAAACAATCAGAAATGGGCCTGAAGTTACAAAAGGTTGAGACTTGCTGCAATAGGAAACATGGACAGGTTGTTGTCTGGTTGCTATTAAATGTATTTTTTAATACATTTTTTTGTTATTGTTCCAGGTGTTTTTTCTGAAATGAGCCCTTGCTGATTGGTTGATACAGCTTGTGCTTCTAATATAAAACTGCAGTCTCATATTGTGAATGACCGATGAAGGCCTATACGGGGCTTAAACTCTTTCTAGAAAATTAGATTTGCAAAGGAGGCTCAAAACAGAAAATACACAGATAATATTGCAGAGCTGCTTCCTAGAAGAGCTGACAAAATGAGACTTTACAGTGTTCACACTAATGTGATCAAAGTCAGAATCACAATCAAAACAAAGACTTATGAGGCTTCTGTAGGATTTCAGCTCTGCACATTTCTTTCACATCACACAGAAAAATGATTAATCAAAAATCTTGTATTGTCTGCCCAGACTTTGATTTGGATTACCAAAGAGGGATGTTGGTGGAAGAGACAGTTCTAGCTCTCCCACTGTCTGAGGCCCTGCAGCCAATCGTGGGTGTAAATAATACCTTTTCTGCTTGGGCACCATTTATGTTGTATATCCTCCAGAGATACACTGTGTAGTACCCTGGAGTGCTTTCACAAAGCCTGATGGGTGGTTAGGGACACACTGCGTGGTTGCATCAAATTAAATCAAGACCCCAGTTTCATTTTTGTTTATCATGCAACTTCTGCACTTCAGTTCCTCTAACAAGCATAAATAGGAATAAGTGGAGAACTGACACTAGGGCTGGGAGAATACCCCTATATCCCAATTCAATACTACCACGATATTTGGGTACCGATTCTATATGTATTGGGATTTTTAAGTGTTGTGATTCTACAAGTATTGCGATTTTACGATTTATAGCAATTTTTGTTAACTTTTATAAACACTAGACCATGGGGAGAAATTGAATCGTACACTTTTACTTTGGAAAATCTCTAAACTGACACACTAAAAATGTATAAAATCAGAAATGTCCTGAAGTCAAATATATCAAATATATCAGTCATTGTCAGGCATTATTTATACATTTTTTCCAGCAACCCAAAAATCAAAGAAGAAACATTTCCCTCACAAATTAATGATATTTTCTTTTTAATTTCTAAGTAACGTGATGTTTCATACTTGGTGAATATAATCTACTCAATCTTATTTTGATGTACTGTATGTATTTTATATATGTAGTTCCTTTTGCTAACACCTTACTTTGAAAACTGGACGTAGTCACGTGTGTATACTTCCGCCAAGTCTGTCTATAGCTATTCTGTTAGCTCCGTTCTCTTTATACATCCATGGTTAGCTCCATCAGGGCCATTTGAATGCATTTAACATAAATGTCAGTATATGACTGAGCTACAACATCAGCTGATTAAACGATGGAGATGCGAGCAGTGGCTGGCTTGACCACACATACAACATATGCAACATATGACGTTACCCCAGTGTGATAATGAGTTAGCATGTAGCTTTAGCCATCATGTCTAGCTCTGCTTTTCCTGGCGATGTGTGAAACCCAAAGATTTCCATACTTTACTGTATGTGTTGTGTTCACCACTTTGGATTTAAAATGTGAGGGAGCAGGTCGTATCCACACGGACCCTCCGCTGTTTTCTACTTACTCGTTTCAGTTCGCAGCAGCCGGCTGCGGTTTGTTTTGGTTGACGGATACAGAACGGATATGACGTCACGTTCCTCAGAGTACAACTATAAAAGCGGTGACTTCCTTCTACCAATGTATAGACTCAAATGAAGCAAATATATCGATTCTGGCATTAAAAACCTTCTTCAAACAAAAAGTGATACATGCTGTAGGTGAAGTGATTTTTTTTCCTGCCCCTAAATGATACAATACAGACAATCCTTCCATCCCCCTGAAATGGAAATTGTTTTTTGTTTTCAGTCCCAGGCGGCTTAATGCACAAGCAAGAGCTCTGGTCGATCCACAAAGAGGGGTCAGCTGCTTCACCTTTTACTGACATGTCCTGTATGAAAATGTGCATTTATGTATGTTCTGGGAAACACTATACATCTGAGACCCTCTGATCTAATCAGAGGTCACAGGAAGCCCAGATAATTTCCACTGACCCAGACGGGGTATACAACACACCGGTCCTCTGTCTGCCTGCCTCGTGCTTATTTCTTTATCTCCTGAAAGCTGACTGGAGTCGCCTCCATGACGAAGCAGAATGGTTTCCGTCACTGCTGCCACTCCCTTGTCAGAGTGTTTATGGCTTGCTGTGTCAGCGGGTCATGTCCTCACACTGCCGGTGGTTTGCTCCTGTACTGCAAATCTGAAGCGAAACCAACGGTGAAAAATGCACAGAAGGAAATGCACTCTGCACTGTGGTGCCTCATGGCCCCTTTTAACTCAGCTCTCTGAAGATGCTCCCAGGCTTAAGAAGTACATCTAAATACACATTTTGTTCATCATCAGCAGCATTTACCTTATTTGTTTGAGAGTATAACAGTGTGACTGTACTTAAGGTTGAAGATATCGCTGCTCAGAACGGACATGACCACTCGTCTAACAAAGATAATAAAAGGTGAAATATATTCATGAACTGAGCTTAAATGGCATCATTCCATAAATCTTTAAATTCGTTAACCACTGAGCCTTCTGCTGTCGTAGGCGACGATGTCTTCAACTCAGCCTGACCGAACAAATCCCCCGTCTTCTCTGCCTCCCTCACACATGTCATAACTAATTTCAGCAGATCTGCATTAGTGCTCAGTGGGCGGGAAGTGGCGAATACAGACAGGCCAGATTGTAAAGTATTTCATGTGTGCACAGCGTGTTGTGGTAAATCATCATGAGAGGTTTTAAAGCTGTTTAATTCCCTGACATACTGTATGATGCTTACGTTTTGAATGTGAGAGGTAACAGCTTTCACCTTCAATTTTCTTTTTTGGGAGTATTGGATGTATAGATGTGAGGAGTCCTGTGGATCTATTGACAATTGATTGACAATGTCACTCCATCCGCATCTTTTCCTCTCTTCTTTAATCCCACTTTTCATCCTCCACCAACTTTTCCTCACACATCCCGAACAGTTTGAGCTTCACCACCATTTCTCACCCCATTCAAACTTTATCTTGCTCTCCTCTACCTGTGACCTTCATCTTCCTCAGTTCGTTTTTGTGGAAACTTTTGTCTGGCTCAGTGCTATGTATCAAACTTTTGACTCACAGTAACCAGAGAAACACTATTTCGCAATGGAGGTGAACATAGACAATAAAGACCACATATATTAACCAAGTATGGGACAACTAGTTGAAATTTAAGCTGCGTATACAGCACACTCAGCATCAGGGAATGTTATGGAGCTGGAAAGCTGAAGCGGCGCAGTGCTTCAGTAAATGAGAAGAAATCAGGCAACATCACAGACGTTAGTGAACCTGAAGCTCACAATTATTAGCTACTTTATGGATTTACAGTTCATAACAATCAGAATAAGCAGTAGTTGCTCTGTTGCAACAACTTTACTTTCCTCTTATTTAATGCATTTTAATGTCACAGAGATTCTTTACAGCATATAAAGTACAGGTAGAAATACTGTACAAAGCAATTTGTGGCCTGTATTTTTCATCCAAAATTGTTGGATGTTTAAAAATAAAAATTGGATGGATAGGGGACGGCTGCAGAAAGATTAGGAAAGTAGTATCTAGGCAGCTAAACGATAGCTTCTTGCAAATGTCATTCATTAATTAGCCACACTGGGATTAGCGCACCATCCATCCATCTGCAACTGCTTATCACGTTGGGGGTTGCGGAGCCGATCCCAGCTGGCATTGGGCGAAGGTGGGGTGTCACCCTGGACAGGTCACCAGTCCATCACAGGGCACATAGAGACAGACAACCATTCACGCTCACATTCACACCTACGGGCAATTTAGAGTCATCAGTTAACTCTGGACTAACTCGGACTGTGGGAGGAAGCCGGAAAACCTGGAGAGTGCAAACTCCACACAGAGGGGCCCCAAGCCGGATTCGAACCTGCAACCCTCTTGCTGTGAGGCGACAGTGGTAACTACTGCACCACTATGCAGCTCCTGTCCCACATAATTAATTCAGTTTTGTCTCATATTGCAAATTTTTGCGACAAATAGAATAATAAAACACATCAGATTTAGTGTGCAAGGTTTCTGTGAGTAATGTTTTTCATCGCGTAATGGACTAAAAAAAACTTCTCTATTGTCGAGCAGAGTCCTGCCAGGAACAGATAAAAGGCTCTGTAATGGATTTTTCTGACTGTCATATTCATACTATCAAGCAAAGAGTGTGTGACTTACACCATGTAATTTGTCATGCTTTCTATCACCGTTGCTGCCAAGTTACAACATTAGACGTGCAAGTATTTGATTAATACAATTGAAAGTCCAGGAAAGATTATGTGTCAGCAATGACAAGATAAGTCAAACGGTGGACGTGGAGCAGGAATTACATCCTCTAATCAATCACTGCGTCCCTTTATTTCTTCAGGGTTGTTCATACCTCTTCCCTCCTCCATGAAAGGATGGACAAGCAGAGGACTCCATCTTTTCAACAGCCATCTGCCACCAGTCTCACACTCCTCACGCTATTTCAACCTCTGTCTTTCAACCTTTTTCTCTGTCTTTCCCAATCAATCTATCTCTTCTCCTCAGTCTGACAGCAGCCATCTATTCTGAGAGCTTCTGCTACATTTGCATTGTAGCGCATGAGTGGAGTACGCACATGCGCGCGCACATGCACAGGCACATGCACAGGCACACGCACAGGCTGGAGTAAATACACCTCCAGGTCATAGTTTTAGTACACGGGCGACTGCTTTTATCAGGCATCCCTTCTAATAAAGCCGGTCTTAATAACATTTCTTCCGCCGAGTAAGTGCTCGTTGGTTCAATTAAATGCTTTAATTTAAGGCAAAGGAGAAGTCGTCTCCATGGTTTTGCATTTTAATAGTGGAGCAGTCGATGGGTTTCTCACAGAGGAATAACACCTTCTACTTTCTAGCAGTGCAGCCAGATGGTCAACTCTGATTGTTTTTCCCCCTATTGCTTTAACCTTCACAAGTTGCTCCTCACTCGCAACCTGCGACCAGCCTTAAAGCCAACACGCTTTAGGAAAACTTAAATAGACATTCTGGTTTATTGAACGGACAAGTAAATCCTCTCAAGATGTCGTTTCCACCTTTACTGCCAGGAGTAAATCTATTTTAGCTAAAACTTTTTCCCCCAAACTGAAATAAAGTGCAAAGAAAAGCAACTCAAACTACCAGCGGTACATTATGAAAGAGTGGGAAGGCTGATGCAGGAAGTGAATGAGGCGCAATCATTTATTTACAGCTCCAAATGCTCTATTCTTGTTTCCCCTTGCATTTTTGTTTCAGAGTCTAAAAGGCTTGAACCTACAGCAATACTAATGACGGCGCAAGGTTGTACTTTGCTTTCAGCTAATTGCGAACATCAGCACAGTAACGGACTCGCAATGACTGATGTTTCGCAGGTATGTTAACTATGTTCACCATCAGAGTTTCAACATCTGCTAGTAGTTACTACAAGAATGTCTGCACCATATTTCATGGCAGTCCAATAGATGCTGAGACATTTCACTCAGAACAATAAATGTGAACCTTATGGTGCTGCCACAGGAAGAGAAGGGTTGGGTATCACTTACAATACCAGTAACAATACCAGTACCTTTACTGAGGACATTTCGGTACCTGTAGTGCAAAAATATACTTGAAAGAATGAACATGCATAGGATCTGATTTTAAATAGAAAACCACAGATATGATTCATGGCCTTGATTTCTACCTCAGAGCAAGTGAGGCGGTTCATTCATCTCCAGTGGAGGAGGGTCAGATGGTCAACATGTTAGGTTAAGAAAAGGAAGATATTGTTCCATAAATAAATTATTGTGCCATACGTTAGTTTGTGATGGCGGTGATATTTTCTAATTTGCCACCAGACAGCATGTAACGCCTTTTCGACAGTTAAAATGGGAAAAAAATGCAGCGACAGTAAACAGGCGTAAATCCCACCCCTGTTGTGTTCAAAAAGAAGAAACCTAAAAGAAAGACGTCCAAGACGTCCACTCTTCACGCTGCTAGAACTATTAGCTGCTAGCCACTGACTAAGACATCTCTAAGAACATATATTGATAAGAAGTGAAAGTCAATTCCACTGTAACGTCAGCACCCAGCAGCAGAACTATGCTTCTGCCACTTTGACTGAAAGTCAACTACCGGATGCCAGTAAAACCTCCACCTACAAATATAAAATATGAAACCTTTTTTGACTGCTTCCCAGAGGAGCATAAAGTGAGCGATTGACATAAATCCAGCACACAGATTTTGAGAGCAATCTTTCATGTCAAGGATCCATAATTGATGTCCAATAGACCACAGACCATGGATGTACAAGAGGATGTGTCCTGTGCTTTTGCCCTGCATGTAGGTAAATAGCCTACAGTTACATTAAATCCTGTTTATGTCATGCTACTAGCACTACTAGCTGCTGGCAGACATTCGGTTGTTTGGGACATGTTAATACAGCCACCACAGTACAGACTGACATCATACGGCATATACATGGGTGTATTATAACACAATAAAAGTGATGAATTACAGCCAATATATCCATTATTACAGCGAACAGGGTGGTGTAGTCCTGTGGGTCTTATGCATGTTCATTATGCAGAGGAAAATAACTCTGGATTCAGATGTTAGTGAGCTTTACAACTTTTAGGACATAATGATTTAAATGAGGGCTATTTAAGTGTTCCTCCTGGGAAGTTGATTTACAGCAAAAAAGATTAGCCTCTGATTTACAGACGTCTTTTTCTATATTCATGTCTATGACTCACTGGCATTTTCAATCCAAAATGGCGACAGCACTACAACAGCACCATCCGGTCAAAAAAGCACCAGAGTTTCACCTCTGTGCTTCTATACTTTACATTTGTGTTCAGAGCTGTGTGCAGGCAGGCAGTCCTGGCTGTATGTGTGGCAGCTGCTGAGGTCGTGGGCCAATCACACGTCACATTCAATTACCCTTGCAGTAATTGGCTGTGAGCTAAACCATACAAATAAGACTTTTTTTTTCTAGATCTGAGCATAAAAAGGGTTGATTTGATATTACTTGGAACTGGATTATTCTGGTCAATACCTTAAAGGTATGGAGTACTGACACCCAGCCCTAAGGGAGGGTTCATGGGAACAAGGATCCATCCAATAATTGCTGAAATATTTAAGTCTGGACCAAAGTGGTGGAACGACAAACCGACCAACACACCCACATTGCATCGATAGAGCCATGCTGCTAACATACAGGCTGAAAATACATCAGAATCCATATATGGTATTTCAGATATCTTCCGCAAGGAGACATTTCTCTTCGGACAAATGCTGTGTATAAAGGCTACAGTATTAATCTTTGTCCAAAGACATGAGCTTTATCATGGGCTGATCGTGGCTCTATATTTCATCCGAGTATTTCATTTAGAAATGTCTTCCTCATGCTCAGATGTCTGGTTAAGTTGCCTCCATCCAACAGCTGAACACCCTCAGGGTCAGAAGTTCATTCCCTGCTCCTGTTTTCTGTTCTGCTCTATCCATCCATCTCATCCTCCATAACCATTCCTCTCTGTCTGTAAAACAACATGATGCAGAAAATGAAAAATGACTTGGATTTCGTGGAACAAAGCAAATAGATGGAAGGGTATCCATTGGAGATGATGCAGGTTTGATGGGCCGGGTCTTTTAAAGGAACGAGCACTGTCAGATGAATCAAATGGAGACTTGATGAACGGAAAATCCTCCCTTAATTCACTCTTTATTTTATATGCACTTTTGACATTGAGGGAGAAAATAAACAACAAAATGTGTATTTTACCATAATCTTTTCTGCTGGCTCAGCTCTACATGGTGGATTAAACACACACATACACACACACAGAAAGTCAGCCTTTACTTGATAGCAAAAGTTTTCAAAGGATACGTAATTTGCAAATTAATCATGAAATGTTGATATTACTGGTATAAATAAATGAGACTGTACACCCCCAGATCATTAGCCTCAAAATTATAAATGTGTACATTAAAATGTCACAATACCAAAGGGCTTCTTCAAATTAAACCTGCTGCTTGCTGTTAAAAGGGTACATTTTGACTTCACTGCTTGCTACAGGAGGATAGATTTGTTGAAAATTATTTCACCATCTGCTACTTTGATAAGCTCTGAGAGGTTCGACTGGTAAATATCAGCAGCCTTTCCTTTTTAATAAGGCAAACAAGCCGATTTGGTGTAAAATGTGATGGCACACAATCTAATATTCAGTGTAGAGGCTAAACAGGTGGTCCCTTCTCAATAGTGGTTTTACAGTAATGTGAATTTCCAACTCAAGGGCTTCAACACAGGCAAGAGGGAGGAAAAAATGTAGTCCCTGGTCCCCCTGGTCCCTGTTTGATTTCATCTGAAAAGATTATTGCTAATTTAGCATTCTTTATTTGAACAAGTAACTTGACTTGGGTCCACCAATGAATAGGTTATGTAAATTGTGTCTTATAAGTCCACTTCGCTGTACACTTGAATAAAGGCATTCATTCCATTGGCCTATCGCATGTATTTTATAAATAGTCTACTTGCATTAATTCAGATAAAATGGAAATGTGTCTTTGGCACTGGCATAATATTAAAAAGAAGAACAAGTAAATGTAGCCTGTCACCTGTGGGGTTACATCGAGGTAACCTGCCATTTTTGCATCAATGCGGTGTTGTTTACGGTTGCTGTCCTGTTTACGGTGGTGGAAAGCTGGATCCTATCCCAGCATGCACTGGGCAAGAGGTGGGGAACACCTTGCAGAGGCTTCTGGTCTCTCACATAACACATATGGACAAACACACTCACACATGCGTTAGGCCACTTGGGATTTTCCAGTTCACCTGATATGCTTGACTGCCAGCGAGTAACTGAGGACACTTTAACTGACGGTGATGGTGCTTTGCACAATAAAATAATAAAACATTAAAAGTTCATGTTATATTATGGAGTTCTGTGTATTTACAGATTCACATTGCAAGACATGTTTTGGAGACAAAATGCTTTTAGCTGAGAAAATCCTGCCATTCTCCAGTAGTGTAGCCTGTCACCAGTGTTCATTTTTAAACATTTAAAAAATTGAAAATTTGCACTGATATTTTCAAAGCTGTGAGGAGCTGCTGGTTGTGTGAGACCTGCCGGTTAGTGTATAATAGTACATGCAAACAGTGGTTTTATAATTACTTTCACGGCTAGAAGGGGTAGACAGGTCTGCACTGCCGGTTGAACCACTGGGTACAAAAAATAATAATAATAAGGGCCGTCAAAGTTAATGCAATAATAATACAATAATAGTAACTCAAATTCATTTTAACAGCATTTTTTAACGCCAGTAACACATTAATGCAACTTGTGATTTGTAGGTTGTAGCGGGCTCAGTTTCAAAGCATGTCGTACTAGCTTGTCGTGAAGGAGGCTAAATAACGCTCCAAACGATAAATTTTGGTGGCCATTTTCAAAGGAGATACTTTGACCTCTGACCTCATGTGATGTCAACTTCAGTCTCCCCTGTTTACCTCGGTGCTCCCCATGCTCACTTTATGATGATCACATGCTGTTCGGGGCAAGTCATAGTCCAGTCAGCACACTGACACACTGACAGCTGTTGTTGCCTGTTGGGCTGCAGTTTGCCATGTTATGATATGGATATGGTATCCATAGTACTTTTTTCTGCCCTCTCCATATCAGTTTCTCTATGAAACTCATGATGGCGGAGTACCAGTGTATTTGTGCTACACCTAATAAGCCGGATGAACATAATGAACTATGTGGGGAGCATCTGGATGAGCCAACACACGGCATGAGGGAGAGGGTGGGCTGAGAACAAGGGTGCTGTAATTTATCAACACAACGTTCACGTCCTTTTGATAAAATAATTAGTGAACTGTCATAATTTGTGGGCAAACATAATTAATGTGCTCTGAATCTTTTAGGGCAAACATTTCCAGAAGAATTAAATATTCAGACAAAGGCTGTGACGTGTAAATAATAAAATAATCATTGAACAAGTAATAATAAGGGTCCACAATTATGTGCGTAGTTTTTAGTCAAAACCTTCACATTTTCTTTGGGAAGGATCCCCAAACCCAATATCTCCTAGTGTCTTTTCTTCAGTGTAGAAATTCAGAGTGTGTCTGATGCATAATATGTAGCAGCATCCTGCCTGGGACACTGCTCTAAAACCTGAATGATCCCCTACCATAGACTATAAATAATACAGGAAAGCCCTTTAAATATTAACACTATGGGTAAATATACAAACTCACCACCCTAACCCTATAATGTTCCAGTTAGAATATTATTGGAGTATTATAGGTCTACTACAGAAGATGCACAGCCCAAATATAATGTTAGCAATAAAACCCCAGCTGGTTATTACTGACACAATATAAAGCTGCTTAAAGAAATCATGAATAAATAGGAACAAAGTCACGACATTGCTGGTATCGGCCGACACAGTACTGACACCTTTTTCCCCACTTCAAGCACTGACTGAGTGTGAGTTACATATGAACTTCATATGAACTGCATATGAACTCCTCTAGTCCGGTGCATGAGATTGGCTCCTGCTCCCCGTGACCTACCTACACTAACTTAACAGAGCCATACATTTAGCACACTGCTCAAATGGATGACATAATGGTATTCTGCTAGCATGCATCATTATACATTTAAAACACCACATTTTGTATGCGAAATGGACTGCAGGAGAAATGCAGTAATGAAATGAATCATGAATACTATGCAGGAAGTAGAATGAATAACAATCGCCTAATTCCATTTGCCCTTTCCACTTAAAAGCATCATGCAGAGCCAAGTCCACTGAGGGAGTGACAAAGTTAGAGATGGGACACAGTCATTACGATGTCGTGTTATTCCACCCTGGAGCTTCCAGGGGAGGAAAGCACAATTTTCTGAATTATGATTTTCCTATTAGCATTTGCTAGCCTCGTGTGAGCACATCAGGAAAGATTGTTGTGAAACCTCAAAGGGTCAAGGTGTTGGACACAAAGACTAAAGCAACAAAGGACATAAAGGTGTCCTCACAGTGGAATTAAAGCTCGGCCGTGGGATACGATTTGCTTGGTAACTTTATGATGCGATTTGGTGATCATGAAGTCTGCGGTCGCTTCTTATTTATGTCTCTCATTTCATTTCTTGAAACATTGCTAGTAAAGCCAACATCCACAAGGGAGCCTTGATTTCAGAGTGTAGATACCCTCCATTTTATATTACAAACACAATATATCTCCAGTTTCATCAGGTTCCTGCTATCTCTCAATGCCAAACACTGTGTTAAATCTGAATTTGTGAGTACCATAACAATCTGCGGCATGTTAGCCCTGTTTACTATGAAATGGTACAAATAATCCATCTCAGATCAATGGTCCAGAGCTCTATCTGCTTTGTTTACTCCTTTTTGAGGTGTGAAGACAGATAAATGTGTGCTGCAGCAGTGATGCCACTGTGTGCCTATCTCAGAGATGAACTTCAGCTGTCACAGGCTGAGCTTAATGCATGAGAACAGAGCAAAACAATCATATAGAGTGCAACAGATACCCACATCCCATCTATCTCTTTTCATTAGCAATGCTTTGCAATTTAGTCCCTCTCTGCTTTATGGACCTGGGAGTGTTCACAATATAGCAGCGAGTCATTAAGTGAAGCAATCTGCACTTATTAGCCTGTTAATCCCCCTAATTAATTTGACTCTTGGGTAAACAGCTGTGTACAGATGGTCTCTTGAGAAACAATCTTGGAGTGGCTGCAGACTCACTCACTGACACACAGTACCCACACTTACATTCACATGGACACACACACTAGCTTGCACACAAAAACTTGCAGAGACACAAACTCCTCCACATTCACGCAGATAAAACGCTTTCTCTCCCTTATGTATGTGTGTGTGTGCTCAGTACAAGTCTTTAGACAACTAAGCTTACACAGTGCACAGCTGAGGATATAGAAAAGAACCAGACAGACTTCACGACTTTACAGCTGGAATGATTCTAATATTTTTAGCCACCTTAGCAGCGTGGCTCTAGTGTTGGCATGTGGGCCTATTGGTTGGTCAGTCCACCACTTTAATCCAAACTGAAATATCTCCTCAGAGTCCCTGCATGAATCCAAATGACTGTGGTGATCTCCTGACTTTTCTTCTACCATGGGGATGACACTTTCAGCTTTTTACTGAAATGAAAGTATTGGATGGATTGCTGTGAAATTCACACCATCATTAGGTCAACATCATTTTGATTTATGATCCAATATTTGTAAAACTAATGACAATCCCATCAGCCCCAGCTGTAGGATTACTTTGGGCTAAACAATGCACTATGAGGGGGAAATACATTTTTTCATTCTGTTGTTATTTTTCTAGATTTACAGCTAACACGGTAAACATTAAACATGCTGATCATCATTAGGGCTGTTAAACGATTAAAGTTTTTATATATATATATATATATATATATATATATATATATATATATATATATATATATATATATATATATATATATATATATATATATATATATATAAGAAGAAGAAGAAGAAGAAGATAGTTCTTTATTAGTCCCACGAGAGGAAATTCAATTTTTTCACTCTGTTGTTAACTTATACACGGTACATGCAGACCCGAACACACACATGCACAAACATGCAACAATGGAGAGATGTCAGAGTGATGGGGCTGCTCCTGACAAGCGCCCCGAGCAGTTGGGGGTTTGGTGCCTTGCTCAGGGGCACCTCGGCAGTGCCCAAGAGGTAAACTGGCACCTCTCCAGCTACCAGTTCACACTCAGTTCTTGGTCCATGGTGGGACTTGAACCGGTGACCCTCCGGTTCCCAAGCCAACTCCCTACAGACTGAGCTACTGCCGCCCCCAAAGGGTGCTCCTTCGAGCCGGTTATATATATATATATATATATATATATATATATATATATATATATATATATATATATATATATATATATATATATATATATATATATATATAATTGCTTAAATTTGGTATCACTGTAAAACTGAGACTGTTGTAGGTCCAATGAGTCCAATTGTATTCATGTGCGATGATGTTAGTCCCATAGCAGCTATTTCATACAGTGGGACCATTTTTTGAAACTTGACCTCATTCCTCGTATAAAATGACCTGTGGTGACCTCTAGGATAATCACAGCCTTATGAAAATTTACAGCCACAACTATATACTGACAATAAGGGGGTTGTGCTTGCCATCCATGTGCCAAAAAATGCAATTATTGCAGAAATCTTCAAATGTCAAAAGTTTTTGTTACCAAATCAAAGCATGGCTTTTTCTATGGTGTTCCTCAAAGTCTTGGTGTCTTAATGTGGTATTTTTGGAGGAATTATTGATTAAGTTCATCACTTCTTGAATGGTAAAAAATGATTACCTATAGCACCAAATCTGTGTAACAAATGGCATCAACCCAAAAATTGCTGCAACAATTCTTGTGACATACGTGAACATGGGAATGACCATGATAAACTTATATTATCACATTCTAGACCCTTATACACTTTCACAATGTATTAATTTTTGCTGACTGGACTTCATTGATTTACATTGGGTTGTTTCTAACCATTGAAAAACTTGAATGGCTTTTGCTCACCTTTTCAAATAGATAAATGGGTATGCACCTTCCTGTCATTCCCTTAAGCCTAAAGTTATCCATCACTCAAGTGACAGGTCAAAGGTCAGGTCTCGTTATCTGTGAAGACATGGTGTTACCATCTTCATGGAATTGACAGAGCCACAATTGATTTCCCATACAATCTTAATATGTGAGATGGTAAGATATTGATCTGCAGGTGTTAGTACTGATCCTGACATCAACAAATAGTTATTGGAAGACCAAGATGATAAATCTACAGGGTCCTTACTCATTAACTGCTGGCTCTTGTGGTTTGTGATGACATCACTGTTGCTTATTGCATAAAATTAACCTTTAAAGGATGACAATGAAGATTCATGGGCTAAAGAGATAAAAAGTGGAAGTGAGAGAAAAATAGAGGAAGAAGAAGAAATGGCAGCGCTAATAAACATGACGAATCGCTGTTTTACAACAGAGGATGGAGTCATTACATTTGCAGTAAACAAGCAGTTTAAACATATCCATCATTCTGGGATGGAAGTGAATATGCGTGGGGAGAAATTTGTAATTAGGCATGAAAACATAAGTCTAGACCATCAGATTAGGTGTCAGTGAAGGCAGCTGAAGGTAATAGCAAGTCAAGTCAATATATTTTCTTCTATGCAGTGGTGTATAGGACATGTCTGCACTAATGGAACACCTCCATGCTTCATTTTCGCACTTGTGTCACATCAGAGGGGCACTTGTGCAACCCAAGTGCTCTTCAGTTTAGCTCAAGAGCCCCACTGATATGACCTTTGGGTGAAAATGAAGCACGATGCCCCCCGCTTCTCTTCTAACATTGCCTTGCCTCTGAGAGGCTGTGCACACCCCTGCTTCTGTCACCTTGACATGTGTGCACAGACTCCATTTCCTACCAGATCTCACACAGAAAACGTATCCCCCAGATTCATTTGTGCTTTTCTTCCTACATCGGCAGGGCACAATGCACCTACAGAGAGGCAGAAATGAGGCTGACAAAGGTGGATGTGTGTGAAGCTTACAAAATTAAGCCAGAGAGAGTCGAGTCGGTGTGCACGTTAGTGAATTAGAGCTGGGGCGTGCAATACAACATGAGTCACAAAGTCTTCCTCACATCAGAATCTCCCTGTCTCTGCAGCTCTCTAGGGATTACACGAGATAATCCTGCGACTGAAGGCGCCTGCGACGACACAATGGTTCCACACGATCTCGCCTTGTTGATGGAAACGATAGAAACAACCCCTCCCCTGCTGAGCCACAGGTGGTCCCACACTGGGCTGGATCTGCATGGTTTCTAGTACAACACTGTTTAATTCTGCAGAGGGAAATGCCTTTGCTGCCCCTGAGGAAAAAGACTAGGGATAATGGAATCATAATGGAATGTGGCGGTTTGTCTGGGCCTGTTAGTAGTCCATCCATCTCATGTACAGCCCACGCCTCGCTGATGGATGCAGGGAGACGGCTCACACATGGGAGCAAACCTGTGTGATATTACAGGAGTGGTGACTGTACTGGAAGCAGTTTTGTTTAAGCCACACACAAAAGATTGCATTTCCTGTATGAATTTGAGGTGTTTAGCTATATCACACAGGGAAGCGTAAATCTCTAAGTGTATAAAAATAAGCTACGAGGCTGAATATGGAATGAGCGCACTTCTGATATATCAGATAGCCAGAAGGAACCTATGACACGTCCATTAGAGGATCTGATTCTGTCACACTGACAGAGCCCAGGGGCATTATTTCTATCTTCTGCTTCCTCCTTTAAAATAATGTTTTCTCCATCTGCAACGATGGCCTCTAAGGTATATAGCCTGCTAAATTAAATAATTCAATTGAACAGACTCTGCAGCAACACAGGGGGGCTGTGAGAGTGGAAGTATTGCGGTTTACAAGGAACAGCAAAGCAAAAGGGGTTTGGTGGTGAGGAAAGCAGATT
The DNA here is from genome assembly GCA_947000775.1 of Pterois miles. Taxonomy (NCBI): domain Eukaryota; kingdom Metazoa; phylum Chordata; class Actinopteri; order Perciformes; family Scorpaenidae; genus Pterois; species Pterois miles. Next base: position 1,432,837 of record CAMQGK010000253.1, read on the forward strand.
AAGAGAGGAAAAAAGCATGAACGCTGACAGTGGAAGTCTTGAAGTTTACGGGAGATAAAAGACTGAAATGGGCTTTGACAGTAAAGGATGAAAGATAACGATCCAGTATCTTGCTATTGCCTCAATGCTGTTGGTTCAAATTGTTTTTAATCTCTAACCTTAGAGGCTTAGAAAGATTTAATGTTTTAGTAGGACCGATAGCATGTGATGTGATATTGACAGCAGCTCAAACTAGATGAAATAGAGTAAAGTGTGTCCGTGCTTAGAAGTTCCTTTTTTTTTGTGTACGGTAGTGTATAGGCAGGCTGACAAGCGATATAAATCTTTTAATGTAATGAATGGTTTTAAATGTTTTTCATCTCGTTTCTTAAACTGGACAGGTGGAAAACAAAACTTGAACAACATGCCCACAGACCAGCCAGTCGAAAAATTGTTTGCAGTCTGCAGATACTCTGAAAGGAATGATTGAGCTGAGACCAATGTGAGCATCCATTTGTTTGTATATTCTTTGTGTAAAGGAAATCTATCAGGTTTCCTGTGTGTGTCGAGACAGCCATGAATAACCAGGGCTGCTCCTGCCTCTCGGTTTCTTTTCTTATGTATGGAGACATTTGACAGTCCCTCGCTCTGCTTGTTTTAATGCAGTATTATGGGTTGACACATGGAGAGCTATGAATACAAGTCCAGAGAGGTCTGTTCCTCCTGTGGCACTGGGCAAAGACAGTTGCCATGGAAACCGACAACAAATCAGGCTTGGATAAAAAATGAATCTGTAATAAAACCAACGCATGTCCAAGTTGATGTATGATCATATTTCAAGTCTAAATGTATTCTAATAGTTATTAAACACAATAAATTACACTAACACACCGGTGACATTGCATGTCTACATTAACCATAAAAATCTGTGCTTTCTGTTATAATTTATATATTATATACATGCTAGTTGTGGAGCATTTTAGCCTCTTTCAGCTCTTTTTTTTTTTTTTTAGTTTCATGATCCGCAAATTTATTGTTTGGGTTCATTCTCACCGTTCTCTTCAACCTTGTGGAGCATTTAGCAGCTAAAGAGCCAGAGGTTTTCATCAAGAGTCGAAGAGGACCAAAACAAAGCTAAAAGAAGGATGAATTCTGGTCATTCGTCAGGTGACCAGAAACATAACACAAATGTTTTTAGTGTCTGCTGGATGTGTAAATAGAGTTCGCCATATCAACATCATAAGGTGATAATCATAGACTGTATATACAATATGACGTCACCCATTGGTTTGTGGACTGTTGCTTTGAAACGTAGAGTTCGGCATTTTGGCTTCAACTATCTTGTTTTGTTTTTTTTTTCGCTACCAGAAGTGACACAAGAGGGTGGAGCTATATACAACCAAATGCTGAATAAGACATTTGTACATGACCAGAATGTTTTAGTCAACCTCCATGAACTGCAAACACGCCATGAAAGGCTTAACGTTGTAAGAGAAAAACACCCAACACCCACACCAGACAATGCTGTGGTAGCATACCTCGGTTTATGGTCTATCTGACTACTAAATGGGACCATAATTTACTAAATGAACATCATGCTGCATTGAAGAAGACTTGAAACTAGTGACTGAGACCATAAACTCGTGTTTACAATGTTTACTGAGGTAATAAATCAGGTGAGAAGTAGGCTCATTTTTTCATAGACTTCTATGCAATCTGATTTCTTATTGCAATCAGAGGAGTCGCCCCCTGCTGGCTGTTAGAAATAATGCAAGTACTTCAGCATTGGCTTCACTTCACAGACCCCAGAGTTGACCATGAAAAATAGATGAATGCAGGTTTAACAATGCTTAAGTTTTTATGCAGATCTTTGACAAATATGTATAAAAGTTGGGCTGCGTATATTGAATTTAAGAAAACAACATATTGTTTTTATCTTGTAGTTGAATGAGTTTGCTTATTCTCAAAATTTACTTCAACATCAGTGCAGTTAATTTGGTGTATGAAGAAAAGGTTTTGTAATATACGAAAAACATTAAACATCTTATTGATAACATTTTTAAGTAGATGAATATATGTGTGTTTTCAAAAAAGAACACAGCCACAGAGACTTTAGAAAGGTGCAAATATGGCTTTTCCTGAAAAAAAAATTCTGATTGTGATTTAATCATTTTTATAATTTTGGTGGGTCTAAAATAAATTGTTTTTGTCTGTGGAGGATTTCTGATGTTTGGTTCCCACGTCTAACAAGGCTTGTTAGCCAATGGTATAACAACGCTGGAATCTTTGGGTCATCAGTTAGCGTGGACACAACGGATAAACGACTGAGACTGAGTTTCTGGCAACAACTTGTTGTGAAGTAAATGCGATGGAACGGGGGAGGGGGAATGTGAAAATCTGTTGGTTGAATGTTGTCAATAGCACCTTATAATAATATAATAATATCCACCTCTCTCGTCTCTGACATGTCTTGTTGCATATATTTGCTGTAAGAAACTCAAATGTCAGACAAAAATAATCACAAGTTAAAAAATCTACCCGATTGCATCACATAAGTGCTGATGTGAATGTGCACTGATTGTCATGAGCATTGTTAACTCTTGTAAAGTGTATATCCTCTTCATATTTATGTCACTGGAGGTAAACAGAGAGGTGACGCTGTCTGCCATGTCTCAAACCCATTATGCTCAAGGTGAGTTAAAGGAAAATATGGGTCCTGTTCCTCTAAGAATCTGCGCATCAACCTCTTCTGTCTCCTTCACCTCTCTAGCTTAGCGACTCTCCGGCTGGCTCCTTTTCTCTGAGGCATCTCTGCAAGGTCAGGTCACCCAATTACTCTCCTTGTTCAGGAGGGGTTAAGTGTCCTTCTCCCCTCCTCAGCGCTACAAGTGATGAGATCAATAGCACTCCTGGTCCAAAGTTAGAATGTCTCTTGGCTTATTAGCACTGAGCCTCCTTCCTGACAACAACTGCACTCTTTCAACTTGGGTTTCACTGTCACAGTGGACAGCATGTGTGATGCTTCATCCCAAAAGAGAGAAAAAGACAAATTGCACCCACTCCTGGTATTGATTCCTGACATGAAGGAGAAGCACCTGGTGATGTACTCCTGGTTAATTTCATGTAACTAAATTATTGCGAAGCTAATATATAATATTTTGGAATAAAACCCACTATTTGAATATCGCTGTGCTCCATTTAACAACATCAGTTGGTACAGTAGAAGCAAACAGATGCAGAATATAATGAGTTTGCTCACTGAGCTGTTTTTACTGCATTGAGTTGTTTTATGGAACCGTATAAGAAGGCTGCAGCAGAGTTTAGAGTTACAGTAAATAAATATGTGGCTAAATTATGAACCCTACAGCAACCTAACTCTACTTCCCATTTTTATTAATACCATAAATTTTATTTTTATCTCACTGAAAAATTAAATAATAAATGTATAGATCAGCTACATGTGTTTTATTGCATTAAATCCTGTTGAAAAACTCTCCTATTCTGTTTTTACAAATCTGCCCGTACTGTATTTCTGTTGTTTATGCTTCACTTTAAGAAAAAGTGGCCATTGAATTAGCGGCAACGGTGATGTTTCTGCTTGAAGTAACTTTACAAAAACAAAGTCATTAGTTCCATCAGGTCTGTATCACTCTGCCTCACTGTGCGCTGGTTTGGCGTACACCGAGCCCAATTAAACTATTGGCCTGTCATTCAGTTCTGTGTCTTACAGTTTCACATCTCAGCTTGTACCACAAGACACAAAGATGAATTTTCTGTTGTAAAAATTACACTTGTGAGTTCACAACAGTGAATGCATATAAGGACTCTAACGCATGTCTGGTTGGAAGCAATCATGCAGACACACACGGACACATGTTTAAGAAAAGACAGTATGTATGCGTGAAGCATATCTAAGCTTGTTTTGTAAATTAAGCATGCAATGTACACGAGGTACACATATATCATTTGTGTATGTTTGTATGTTTTTGACAAGGTGGAGCGTGTGTGGGTTCAGTGTACAGCGAGAAAGAGGAAATTAGAAAACCGTTGATTAAAAAGCCCTGAAGCGAATCCCTGTGAATCTTGACTAATAGCTAAACCATTATGATGATGATGGCGCACACACACATATGGCAGCCACAGTCAAGTCCTAATTCTCTGTGGGTGTGTCACATCACATCATTTGACCTTTTTAATACAGAAATATTGCTTAGTGCAGCTTTAAAGACAAGAATGTTCAAACATTTGCTTTGATTTAGTACTTCAGTATTGGTTCACGCTGTCCATAAATGATCCTGGAGTTGTCTCTGATTTTTTATGTATATTGAGGCCCCCTTGTAAATGTATGCTGCTCTACATACGACATACATACTTATATGGAGCTGGCTCCTGGTGAAAGAACATACACTCATGACAGACATGGCAGTTTGTCTCATTAAGATGTTGTAATGTCATCCTATGGTGAACCATGCCAAACACAACAGAGAGTGTAACCATAGACTAGAGTGGAACAGACAATGAGCTGTGATCATTTGACTAGTGCAAAAGAAAATGGTGACGGTTGTTTAGTTGTTATGGTGACAAGAGAACACGCGTCACGCTGTAAACAGCTCACAGAGCAGACAGCGGACACAACGCATGGCTGGCTAGTTAGGTGGGTAGCTTGTCCCTGTTGGGCCGTTAGACCCAGCGCTGCTGCTGGATACCAGCCACCAGCCAAACGTTTGGCTCATTTTCAGCCTGCTGTCGGATAGTTTGCTAGCTACCTTGCCAATATCGCCACACTTTAATGCTACACCGGTCACAGAAAATGAGCAAATAGAGAAAAGGTTTTTCTCATCTGATGTGTTTTTCTACGCTGTGAAAACATACTACCAACCCTCACGATTTTCCTGAGACACAACTTTCACTGCCCTCTCCTGGTTTCCTCCCGGGGTCTCCCACAATTCTACGGATTTATAGCAATTTTTCATGCTATTTTTTTTCCTCTTTGTTATCTCAAACTGTTCTGGCACTGAACAGCATGTATAATCCATAAGCCCTATTGTTTCCACCCAGACGGCAATAGAGCTACACCAAATGTCTTCTCCTGGTGGAGGAGAGCGCCGTGCGTCACCGCAGTGCGGTTTGAGCTGTGCTCACTGCACATCACAGTATAGAAGAAGAGAAGAAGAAGAAGAAGATCTACCTTTATTAGTCCCACAATGGGGAAATTCAATTTACACTCTGTTTAACTTATACATGGTACATGCACACAAACACACACACATACAGTAATGGAGAGATGTCAGAGTGATGGGGCTGCTCCTGACAAGTGCCCCGAGCAGTTGGGGGTTTGGTGCCTTGCTCAGGGGCACCTCGGCAGTGCCCAAGAGGTAAACTGGCACCTCTCCAGCTACCAGTTCACACTCAGTTTTTGGTCCATGTCGGGACTTGAACCGGTGACCCTCCGGTCACAAGCCAACTCCCTACAGACTGAGCTACTGCCGCCCCCCTGGTGCCGTCATAGCATGGCACAAGCCATTGCAAATAATGCATTTCAGAGCACAGCGGTCGTATATGTGTCTAAAAATGGCCTTCAGTGAGTGAGAGAAGGAGAGGAAAATAGAGAGCATTAAGAGAAAGAAATATTCAAGCAGCAGCAAAAATATTAATGACGAATATTAACCTTGTTAATACCAGAGGTTGCAAGGCTGGCAAGTATGTGTGAGATGAGTGTGTGGCAGAAGCATTAAGTTATTAAACTGTACTCCTTTCCTCTGGCTCTCTGCACTTCGTAACATTACTACTCCACTGCTGGTTTAAAGTCAACGCAAAACCTCACCTCAGTGAGTCCCAGACTTTCTGTAAGCTGGTTTAATTCATATGTTAATTCATAATTAGTTCAACAGTACACGTAACAATGGCTGCCAGTCTGACTATCCTGCTACGTTGATTTGAATGGGAATGTCCATTCTACTCCTAATCTATTTCGTTGGGTGTAATGCTTACAAATTAGTTTGGGTGGTCTATCTCTTCTACAACATGACCAAATATACTGTATGACTACAGGAATGTACATCTCTCAATCTCTGTTAGTAGCCTGAGTCAAACAAAATCCTTCTGTCACCCTCATATTATCTGTAGTTGCATATGTTTACTGAGGGTCCCTATAAAACAAATTGTAAAGCAGCTATAGTCACCAGTTATCCATATATTGTATGTAAATGGCCCATTCTGAAGGATCTTATTTCCATGAAAGATAATGGCACTGATGCATAATGTATAGGGTCATCAAGAAAAGCCAAGGGAGCTGAAGAAACACACATCAGCATTAAGACTCACGGTGGGCATGAGTGCATAAAGAAAAGAAATAGAGCTTGGGGCGATAGACAGCGCTGCACAGCAGGCCGCTGACCTTCAGAGCAATGCAACAGTCACCACATTGTCAACACAATAATGTGTACACTACTATGAATTGTGTTGGTTGTGTTCAAAGTCGCCCTTTCAGCTCCTTGTCATCAAGTGGTCCAGCGTTGTCACCGGGGCTGCAGGGAGACTAGAAACACCATGCCACCATTTGAAGGCATCAGATCTGATCAGTCCACACAGAAAGAGGACACATCTACAAAGGTACAAGACAATGCAAAGTGCTGACTGATAATCGGATTTTCATTAAATTCATGAAATAAACACATTGCAACAGACTGCCTGAAATGCGATGACACCACACACACAGGGCATTGTGACCAGAGAGGCCACGGCGGAGACAATGAAGAGAACCACGCATTGACGACTACTGTGCTTGTTACCGTAAGTAAGTGCAATCAAACTTTTGCAAGTTTAAAGCCAAGACTTTATCAATACATCTGTTTGAAAAACATAAACATGATATAACTGTTAAACGTGTAGAAAAGACGCGTTTCAACGTGCTCTGTCCACAGTTTCTCCTACACCGCTGCTATGTTTACACAAGCAGGCCTACAGCGTATCAGTTCAGCTAATAGCGAATAGCTAATAGTTACAAACAAACGACTGTAAGCTATTCTGTTGAGCTGCCTGTTAGTGGCGGCTCTGACTGTAAGTTCCCTCTAGTAGGAAGTGTTTGAGTGTATGTGTCCGGGGATTTTATTATTTTATTGCAAATGGTAGAATTGAATGAGCGAAGCGATGATGTGATGTTGACAAGGCTGGAATAACAAAGTTGTGTTATGTTGATCCAGACTACGGAGGTATGTTATTATATATATATATATATATTTTTATGTGTATCTTAGTAAGGTACATCCTTACCTGTTACTCCATAACGGAGTATCAGATCATGATGAATGGAGATTTATGAGATATGATTAAATCTCCATCTTGCAGGGAACAGCAACACCCTGTAAGACCATTCTGATTTGGGGGAGTAGCTCAGTCCGTAAGGACTTGGGTTAGGATGTGGAGGACCCGGGTTCAAATCCCCATGGACCAAGACCAACTGGTTGCTGGAGAGGTGAGTATCTGGCACTGCCGAGGTGCCCCTGAGCAAGGCACCAAAACCCCAAACTCTCTGGGGGGTTGTTAGGGGAGCCCCATCACTCTGACATCTCTCCATTGCATGTTATGTCTGTGTGAACTGTACTGTGTGAAAACAGAGTGTAAAACTGAATTTCCCCACTGTGGGACTAATAAAGGAATATCTTTCTTTCTTTCTTCTTTCTTAATCTAATATCGTCATTACGTATAGACACAACATAACCCTTGGTTCCACTAGCCATGTAGTTTATCTTAACGTTGTTAACAGTGAGCGACGTGGGTTGAGGGGAAATCTGGGGGAGGGGTTGACTCTGGGGAGTTCTACACTATCAGCTAAATTTAGTTTAACTGTGACACAATTAAAAAGCTAGCTAACTAGCCAGCTGTCACAATGTATAGGACAACATAACCCTTGGCTACACAAGCTAAAACAAAAGCTGTCTGCATGTTGTCTAACTGTTTAGCTTAGTTTGCTACGGATCTTAAAATTGTTATAAACATGGCGGCTGGCTGAGACAAAGCAGCCCCTCCTCCCTCTACCAGTGGCACCCACAGCAGTGAATCATATTAGCAGAGAGAGGAGGACAGAGGACAGGAGGAAGGACTGATGCTGACGAATGTCTGTGTTCTTCAGTCTTTCTAAGCTTCACTCAGTATTTTGATGTCAGGAATATGATTTATTTTATTTTTAACGTTTTAATTTGTTCCAGTGAATACTGAATTTAAGTAGCGAGCACATTGTTGTAAACACTACTGATGCTGCTCTAGAAACATTTAGTCTAGTTATCTCTCCATCCATCTGCAACTGCTTATCCCGTTAGGGGTCGCGGGGGTGCTGGACCCAATGACATTGGATGCAGACCCTGGACAGATCGCCAGTCCATTGCAGGGCTGACACAAAGAGACAGACAACCATTCACACTCACATTCACACCTACAGGCAATTTAGAGTCAACAGTTAACCTGCATGTCTTTGGACTGAGGGAGGAAGCTGGAGAACCTGGAGAAAACCCACGCTAACATGGGGAGAACATGAAAACTCCACACTGAAGAGCCCTAAACCGGATTCGTACTGCAACCCTCTTGCTGTGGGGCGACAATGCGCTAACCACTAGTTATCATTCACTTACTCACTCAGCATCAACTGCTTATCCAGGGTTGGTCACCGGGGCAACAGCTCTAGCAGGGCACCCCAACCTTCCCTTTCCTGGGCCACATTAACCAGCTTTGACTGGGGGATTCTGAGGCATTCCCAGGGCGGTGTGGCGATATAATCTCTTCACCTAGTCCTGGGTCTTCCCCGGTGCCTCCTCCCAGCTGGTTGTGCCTGGAACACCTCCGTAGGGAGGCTCCAAGGGGGCATCCTTACCAGATGCCCAACCACTTCAACTGGCTTCGTTCAATGCAAAGGAGCAGCAGCTCTACTCTGAGTCCCTCATGGATGGCCGAGCTTCTCTAAGGGAGACGCCAGCCACCCTCCTGAGAAAACCCATTTTGGCCGGTTGTACCCACGATCTATTTTTTTTCATAACCCAGCCCTCATGACCATATGAAGGAAGACTGACCAGTATGTGATCGAGAGCTTTGCCTTTCAGCTCAGCTCTCTTTGTCACAACAGTGCGGTAAAGCGAATGCAATACCGCCCCCGCTGCTCCGATTCTCCGGCCAATCTCACGTTCCATTGTCCCCTCACTCGCAAACAAGAACCCGAGGTAATAGCTATATTTAAAACAATTAATTTTATTCAGAGACAACCAGGGTGGCACAGAAAATGTAGAGCTATTATGCACACTTCATTTGTTCATTACAAGTCATATTGTCATTGCAATTTTTAACAATGTAATCACACATCATAGATTTTACTCATATCGTGCAGCTCTAACACAAACTGGAGCAGCTGAAGGTTAAGGCTATTGCACCCTCTCAGTGCAAGATGACTACCTGTGGATGTGAACAACCTCCCAGAGAAGATCACAGCAGGACAGAAACTCACCGACAACCCTGAACTTTACATTCACCAACAGGGAGAGCCACCTCTTCAAATCAAAGGTCTGCCGAGAGACAACACACACAAGTCAGTACCTGACTCAGACATCTAAACAATCCACAGCTCTCAGTGTGAGGAACACTATCTGATAGAGACAGATAAATGAAGAAATAAATGAACCAATGAATGGTTTTGACAGAA